>CM059425.1:67806741-68542991 GCA_030390025.1 Squalus acanthias
AGAGCTGGAGTGCTGCGTGCGGTACCCTGGGTGCCGCTTCCCTGGCTTGCTGAGCCATTTGTGTTAGTGCGGAAGCATTCATCCCATTTTTTTAGGTGCGGAAGGCAATTCACCTTTAAGAGCTGAAGACTCCCATTTGGGAATTCTTTTAATGTTAATTTCTATCAGAAGGCAGTTGAGCTGGAAGGGCTAAAAACCGCCTATTTTTACATGATTTTTATTTCAGAAGGCAGTTCCTCTTTCAGAGACCAAACTGCTTTCTGAAATGACAGAGCAGGCTGTTCGTGATGCAATGATGCTGTGGTCACGTTACATTGGGGACTCCTGCCGGGTCTAATGCCACCAGGACAGCGTTGCACAATGAGTTCAGCACTGGGCTAATGTTAATTTTAATCCCCAGCGCCAATTTTTCAGTCCTATTAGTGCCACCATTTTCATTGGCCGTTAACGGTGGCACCAGCAGGTTTTATGCATTGTCGAATTTTTAGCTCAGAGTGTCTAGTCCACCGCCTGTGAGTAACCCAATTTTAAATTACTGAAAATGACTTCTAAAAAATATACAGAGCCATTTCCTAGTTATATTGGGGTTCAGTAGTTTGTTTCTTAGTAAATTTAAAAAAAATTATTATTCAAAAGCTTTTAAAACGTTGCTGTTAGCGTCCTTGCGCCCAAAAGTTCCAGCTTAACTTTTAGAGCCTCCTCGAAGGCCTGCAAGCGAGCACAATTAGCGGAAACTCGCCATGGTGATTAATTCCCCCTGTGGGCGTGGCCAGTTTTGCGGGCGAGGCCTGCTTCTAACGCGATTTTTTAAAACTAGCGCAAAAGATCGCAGAAACTCGAATTGCGCTGAACGTAATTTATGCTTAAAATTCTGCAATCTTTTGCGCTGATTACTCTAATTTTGGGCGAATTGCGCCAAAGAAAATGAGCAATCGAGCGGAAACTATCGCTGAAGGTCTTTAATAACTGGGCTGAGTTAAAGATCAAACCTTGGCTGCGGAAGAGAAAGAGAACACCTCGAAGTGACTGAACTACATGAGCACCTTGGGGATTTACCACTACATGCTCTATTTTGACCAAAAATACCACAGGCATAAATTATTCAGGCGCTGCACTCATTTAACTAGGTCTAATCGAAGGAATGTTAAAGTATCCGTATTGTGGAATAGATTCCAGACCATTTTGAGAGTTTTCTCTGACGGTGTGGTAGCTCAACAATTTTGTGAGCAAATAGAAATTGAAATGGCCTGCCTGCCCCATAATCTATTTCCAGGCAGTATCATAGAAGTAGGTAAACGGTGCCATGGCAACTGTTGAAGTTAGTTCGTCTACTGGTCAAACTGCATGCTACTGCATTGAGAATTCCTGAGCAGCTTTTGAATTCAGAAAGCTATGAGACTTTCCGCAGGCTGTAAACATATTGTAATGAGCCTGTACGGAATTTAGAAGAGATTTCGAATTTTGTTAGCTTAATCATTTTCCATGTAAAATTTAACAGTCATCTAGAATAACGTGAGCTGCAATCATTAATCAGCCTGAATTGAAAGTATGACACGTAGAATTTTAGGACACATTGATGACATTTACCAGCCAATCAAATTTCATCACCTTCCTCCATGACAACAGATGCTGACCTTTACAGCTTCCTATTGAGCCTTCATGCATTACCTGCAGAAATTAACATTAACTGTTCCACACTGCTATTAATGTCATCTGGGAATAGAGATTCATGAATTCATTTATTATACAGACTAGAGACCCATTTTACACTCTTAGCACAGGAGGGTTGCTCCTAAGAGCTGGTATTTTTGGAAGCTGGCTGAACTACCTCTGTGGTTGAGGGATGGCTGCAAGCGACGGAATTGGAAATGTCACTGGGAACAATGAAAGACGACTGAGGACATCTTCAAGGAGAAACCTCGAGGCTGAACGTTCATGATTTGCACAGACATTGTGCAAGCATGGACCAAATAGCTGCCTTGAAATACTTGAAACAAGTAGCACAACACCAAAAAAGGCAATAATTCCCATCTGGTATTCTCAGTTGCTCAAGAATAACAGTTAAACTGTATTAGCCTCGTTGTGGAAAGAAAACAATAATAGAGTTTATTCCACTGATTATACCTAACAATTGGTCTTATGTTGCAAAATTAAGGTCGGAAATTTCCTTGAAACCGGCACCAAAACAACGGTGTACGTACGGCGTAATGCCGATTTTCACCACAATAGATCGAGGAAATTTACACGTGAGTAACTTACGCTGGGTTTTACGCTATGCCCGGGTTGCCTCAATCTTTTGTATTGAATCAGAGAAATTTCCACTGAAACCCTCTGCCGCTCATTAACATAGCTCCGCCCCCACCTAAAAGACTAGCAAATGCGAGATTTCTGCATTTACGCCAGTTCTGAATGAATTGTAAATTTTTGCCCAAAGTTTTAGCTGCAACAGGCCCTAAAGTCATATTTCTGATGTTTTATGGTGATTTTTTTAAATGTTTTACTCTGAAAACTACTCTAGAGGGGGGGGAAATTCAATTGCTTTGTGCCTCCCGTTAGCACCCTAAGTAACGGGGCGCAAAGCAACTAGCGCCCGGGCACGGCACCGTTAACGCCTCCCACAAAATTCAGCGGGAGGATAGCAGTGGTGGTAGCCGGTAGCGCCCCGTGGCGCTGCGCCTTCGCCGTGCGCAGTGTCCCGCTCGCACCCTGGCCGCAAACTTCAGTTGCTCCCCCTGACGTACTGCCGGACGCTATATCCGACAGGGTCAGGGGGGCATACATGCGGCCGGGGGGGCGATATTTAAAGGGGAGGTGCCAGGCGGCAATTTTGTTAGCTTAATCATTTTCCATTGAATTTCGGGTGCGGGTGCGGGGGCGCTAACTTTGCTGGCTTCAAACTTTAATTTTCATACATAAAGAGGGACTTGAAGAAGGAACGTGGTGCAAGTTCAGCATTTTCTTCGGGCCCCGATTGTTTATGCTGATTTCCATTTGTTTACGGCAGTTTTTATTTTCTGAATGAGAATCTCAGGATATTTCAGTATAAGTACTGGTCGGCAAGATTGCGTCGAAGCCGGCGCAAATTTTCATATAACTTGGAAATTCTGGACATTTGTATTTAATAGTGGTTCATTATTACACCTTACACATTAATTAGAAGATTTACAGTTTAACAGCACAGCACAGCACTGTTTATTATGTCAAAGAATGGGAACATGACACCTCCCAAAAGATGATGGCTGCCAAATTCTGACAGCGCCATTGTACTGTTAGAACTGAGATGGAGTTGGACTTCTGTCCACCTTGAGGTCATGGCACTGACCCTCCCATAAATGGTGGGGTCAGCTAATTGAAATGTTGAGAGGCACACAGGCTCTATAAATATAAATACAGCTTGCAATGTCTCAAATATGGCAGGGGCCGGGCAAGTAAAGAAAATGATGAAGGAGAAGGTATTAGGTTTCAAATTGGCACCCATTGGCTGGCAGGGGACTGGAAAATATCTGGGATGGGGGTGGCGGGGGTAGGGCGGCCGAGGGCGGGGGGTGGGGTGGGGGGTGGAATGGAATACCTGGAAGGAACTTGAACTACCAGAAGTAGATGTAGAAACCTAGTGCAGCTTAAAGAGGCAATACCAGCACTGGAGTAGCAGGCAACCTGGGTGAGAAAGATGGCAGCCAGACTGAAGAAGTGAATGGCGACTTACCTTTGCTCCTGAAGCTGGCAGCAGCCCCCTTTCCACCCTTTTCAGGCGGGCAGCTGGCCAGCGAGATGCAAATGAGGCCTTGGAGTTAAAATGGCCTGCGCTTCAAACTGGTGACATCAGGCAGGTTTGACCCTCACCCCGCCCAAAACTCGCCCATAAATGCAGTAAGAAATATAAACCAATGATGATAAAACACATGTGTGATATTAAATAGCAATAACCAGTTGTATTGAGTGTAAAGGGAGTCAGGTGATTGGTTCCAGTCACTGCAATAGATTGGGTAAATACTCAGGGAGGATCAGAAGAATTAATATGATCAGTGGTTGGAGCCGATTTTAACTCTCTCTGCCCGATGTAAATGGGGCAGTAGTGGCCTCAAAATTGCAGCACAACCTTAACGGCCCATTTCTGCTCCCAATCTACCCGCCGCCATCTTGCGTAGGATCCTGAGAAGGTTGGCCCCCTGTTTCCTGTTTCCAGTGGTAGCCTCACTACGGTATGTCAGTTAGGGTTCTATGGTGTAGACAGGACCCTGATGCAATTTTCAGGGGTAATGGCGGGCCTACCGCCGAGTGCAGGACCTGGCCAGTAGAGTGGGAGGTATGAGCAACAGGCCATTTGGAGCGCTATTTAAAGGATCACTTGAAATTCTTTGGATCAGTGGATCTATGTGGACACGAGCTTGTCTTGACCCCCAATATCAGGATTTTGTGTGGAGAAGACGTTTTCATTGCTTGCAACATTACAAGAGGCCGTGAGACCCTCGTAGTACCTTGGAGAGGGGGAGGGGTTTTGGCGTTCCCTTCCGGTTGGAGGAGGAGGTGAAAAAGCAGCAGCAGTTGGAGAGACCACAGGCATCTGTAGTGGAGCCATAGAGGAGATCACCAAGGAGGGAGGTCAACACAAAGGGATCCATACCCACCAGACAAGGTATACAGACCCAGAGTGACTTGCCTACAGTTTAATGAGGAGCAGTGTTTGAGGAGATCTGTGCTTCAGCAGAGAGCCTGTGACTGCCCTGTGCCACCTGCTACAGCAAGACCTCCGCCAATGCATCCAAAAACCCGGGTGCTCTTGCGTTTGCCACTTCTCACTGAATGTTCAGCAGCAACAATCATAGAAACTCACCAAAAAAGAAGACACCTCGCTTTAAAAGGTGCAGCCTCAATGTAAATAGATAAATCTTACCCTATAGTAGGCGAGTGCCTGTCAGCACTGGAAAATGCATGAGGAGTTCGAACAATGAGATTCAAATGAGGCGTGACCATCAAAATGGTTTGGTACTCTCACTGAATCCATTGGGTGGACATCCCACTCATCCCACCAGACCCCCAAACAACAGCAGAAGTGAAAATCAACCCTCTTATTTTTTAGTTCTGAACCCAATGCTCGTACCTATTTGGTTCGAGCCAAGTCACTATCCATCCACCACAGGTTGTGGGTTCATTTTCTACTTCACCGCCTGGGCAGTAACCTGGCGGAACAGATCGCCCACTCTTTATAGATCTGCCCGATTAATTTCAAACAAATGATAATCCAGTTGGTTCTACATCCACTCCAACAGATTGCTGCCCAGGCGACAAAATTGAAAATTACCCCCAAGGGCTTGCAATAAATTTGTGGTACTATAAGCAAGGCTTGTTATTAGAAATTTGCAGCTCAATCTGTTGGCCTGTAATCACTGAGTGGTTGCTTTTCTTTCTGTCAGCTAGTGAGAGTTAACTCAGCTTTCTCAGAAGTACACAACTGACGGATAAATCTTTCTTGTTCCCCGCCAGGTCCCTAGTGGGTATACAATTTCATCTTCTATCATCATTTATCACTATCACAATTTATTTCTTTGCCACAGCCTGGGAGCCCATCTGTGAGACAGATCCCCCAACAATGGGCCGCATTTTCTGATCAGAGGCTTCCCGCGTGCGGAGGCCTCCGATCTGGAAAAAATCTACGCACTTACCTGAGGGCTCCCGAGGTCCGGACACTTCCGCTCCTGGGCCTCTCCAGCTCCAAGTGCGCAGGGCCCACGTATCCCAGAGGCGCAGGTGGTTCGCAAGCATCCCTGGGATCACGTGGGCCATGGGGAGCCAATCAAAGAAGGGAATCTCCCTTCATACACTTGACAGATAGACCTGTCAAATATATGAATGAAGATCAATGAAAAAACATAGTAAAACTTTAAATACATTTTTTAAAAACCATTACCTTTTTAAAATTAGTTGAAATTACAATAAATTTAATATTTTAAACAAAAATTAAATTTTTTGAAAAAAATAATTAAAGTTTTTTACAGGGCAACAAATAAACTTACCTTTTTTAAAGTATTTTAAAATTATAAATGACTGAAATTTTTTTTTTTTTTTACTTTTTTCAACTTTTATCCTGGTAAAAGCAGGCCTTATGTCTGCTTTTACCAGGCGTAAGAGTTCTAAGGGTTTTCTGCGGGCGGAGGGTCTCCAGAAAGCGGAACTATCCGCCTGCAGAGGCCCTTCTCCAGGGCAGGCGTCCGATCTGTCAAGAGCATTCTTGACAGATCGGAAATGCTGGTTTTCAGCGCATGCGCTTGGCATGCCTGAAACCGGCATTTTTGATGTCCCTACGGGTGGGTACACAGCTCGTACACACCCATAGGAATCGGAATATCCGGGTCATTGTCATTATAACCACAACTAAGCCAACATATCAACCGGCACTCGGGACAGCATGGTTGACACAACTACAGGACCTCTTGGTTCTTTAATAGACCTTGGAAACCTGGCAGATAAACAGACAAGGCAAGATGAAGTGTTTATATCATTTAAAATCAGAAACTGGTGTAAACAGAAAAATGTTATGCTCATGATTTATGATTTCCAAGTTCATGAAGGGGGACTGGAAGATTGGATCACATATCAAACATTTACCCCCAGAAAGAGATCTCAACATGATACTGCATAAACTGATAGATGCTCTGTTTGAACAATTCTCCACAAATTCATAGACCTGTATTGGAAGACTATGCTTTTTTTAGACATATTCTTAGCTTGAAGTGTCAGTGAGCACCATGCCGTCGAAACAGAGATGTTTAATTAGTCTGTCCTGGGAATACAGCAGTGTTGCACTTTCACTGGGTTTGACAGGAAGTAATGTTGAAGTTGCTTCTCACTCCTCCTCAGCAGTAAAAATAAATAAGGAATCTAGGGGTAGGTTTCCTCTCTTTCCGAGGTGTAGTGAAATTATAAACATGTTATCAAGAGAATCTTTATAATTTTCCTGCAGTTAATGAACAAAGATAACTTGCCGAGCATTTCCTCCATGCTGGTGTGAAGTATGGGATATGACCGTATGGTTTAATGCCACAAAGCTTATTTTTACTGGAGGAAATAAACTTGAGAAGATTTATAAAGGATCTAACTACTTATAGTGCTGAAAGGTGTGGACAACATAAATATAAGTGACAGCACCTTCCATTCTCACGGCCATCAAGAAGAACAGCTAAATCAGGGGAGCACCATCACCTCCAAGTTCCCCTCCATGTCATACACTCTCCCGACTTGGATGTAATCCACCATTCTATCATTATTGCTAGGTCAGTATCCTAACACCATCATGAGAGCACCATCCTCACAAGGACTGCAGCGGATCAAGGAGAAGACCCATCGCCAACATCTGAGAGCAGCTAGGGATGGGCAATAAAAATGTGGCTTTGCCAGCATTGCCTACATCCCATGAACAAATATTTAAAAAAACTTAAATTGTGATCATGAGATCAACTATCCCATTTAACAAGTTACCAAGTTAGAATTACATAGAATTTACAGCACAGAAACAGGCCATTCGGCCCAACAGGTTTATACACCACATGAGCCTCCTCCCACTTTACTTCATCTCACCCTATTAACATATCCTTCTATTCCTTTCTCCCTTATGTACTTATCTGGCTTCCCCTTAAATGCATCTCTGCTAATCACCTCAACCACTCCCTGTGGTAGTGAGTTTCATATTTTCACCACTCTTTGAGCAAAGACGTGTCTCCTGAATTCCTTATTGGATTTATTAGTGACTATCTTATATTTATGGCCCCTAGTTCTGGACTCCCCCACAAGTCGAAACATCGGCCCCGATATTTATTGGGTTGGGATTCTAAGCCAGCAGGGAGAGGGGGGCGGAGGGGTGGGGGGAGCGGGGGAGAGTTCTGGTAAACGCTGTGGGGTTTTAATTCCATGACGTGAATGTTTTTTGGAACAAGTTCCCCACCCGGAATCCAGCCTGATTGACAGGCTTGGCTCCCTATCGAGCGGAGAATGCTGCAGAAGAGGCCACAGCCCAGGAGCAGGTAAGTGTGTGCTGCTCAGGGTAGAGATCGCGAGGGGGGAGGGGGTGGGTACAGCGTGGTCTGGAGGGTCGGGGGTGATTGCGGGGGGTTGGAGAGAGATCAGGGAGAGAGCTGGGGGTTCGGAGAGAGATCGGAGGGAGTGATGGGGGTTCGGAGAGAGATCGGAGGGAGCGATGGGGGTTCAGAGAGAGATCGGAGGGAGCGATGGGAGTTCGGAGAGAGATCGGAGGGAGCGATGGGGGGGTCAGAGAGAGATCAAGGAGAGAGATGGGGGTCGGGGAGAGATCAAGGAGAGAGATGGGGGGGTTGGGGAGAGATCAAGGAGAGAGAAGAGGGGGTCGGGGAGAGATCAAGGAGAGAGATGGGAGGTCGGGGAGAGATCAAGGAGAGAGATGGGAGGGTCGGGGAGAAGTCAAGGAGAGAGATGGGGGGTCAGAGAGAGATCAAGGAGAGAGATGGGGGGTCAGGGAGAGATTAAGGAGAGAGATGGGGGGGTCAGAGAGAGATCAAGGAGAGAGATGGGGGGTCAGGGAGAGATTAAGGAGAGAGATGGGGGGGTCAGAGAGAGATCAAGGAGAGAGATGGGGGGTCAGGGAGAGATCAAGGAGAGAGATGGGGGGTCAGGGAGAGATCAAGGAGAGAGATGGGGGGTCAGGGAGAGATCAAGGAGAGAGATGGGGGGGTCGGAGAGAGATCAAGAAGAGAGATGGGGGGTCAGGGAGAGATCAAGGAGAGAGATGGGGGGGGTCAGGGAGAGATCAAGGAGAGAGATGGGGGAGTCGGGGAGAGATCAAGGAGAGAGATGGGGGGTCGGAGAGAGATCAAGGAGAGAGATGGGGGGACGGAGAGAGATCAAGGAGAGAGATTGGGTCGCGGAGAGATGGGGGGTCAGAGAGAGATCGGAGGGAGAGATGGGGGGCCAGAGAGAGATCAGGGTGACAGATAGGGGTTCGGAGAGAGATCAAGGAGAGAGATGGGGGGTCGGGGAGAGATCGGAGGGAGAGAGGGGGATCGGGGAGAGATCGGAAGGAGAGATGAGGGGTCGGTGAGAGATCGGAAGAGAGAGATGGGGGGTCAGAGAGAGATCGGGGTGAGAGATGGGGGGTCGGGGAGAGATCGGAGGGAGAGAGGGGGGATCGGGGAGAGATCGGAGGGAGAGAGGGGGGATTGGGGAGAGATCGGAGGGAGAGAGGGGGGGTCGGAGAGAGATCAAGGTGAGAGATGGGGGGTCGGAGAGAGATCAAGGAGAGAGATGGGGGGGTCGGGGAGAGATCAAGGAGAGAGATGGGGGGTCGGAGAGAGATCAAGGAGAGAGATTGGGTCGCGGAGAGAGATCAAGGAGAGAGATGGGGGTCGGGGAGAGATCAAGGAGAGAGATGGGGGGTCGGAGAGAGATCAAGGAGAGAGATGGGGGGACGGAGAGAGATCAAGGAGAGAGATTGGGTCGCGGAGAGAGATCAAGGAGAGAGATGGGGGGCCGGAGAGAGATCAAGGTGAGAGATGGGGGGTCGGAGAGAGATCAAGGAAAGAGATGGGGGGGTCAGAGAAATCGGAGGGAGAGATGGGGGTCGGAGAGAGATCAAGGAGAGAAATGGGGGGTCGGAGAGAGATCAAGGAGAGAGATGGGGGTCGGAGAGAGATCGGAGGGAGAGATGGGGGGTCGGAGAGAGATCAAGGAGAGAGATGGGGGGTCGGAGAGAGATCAAGGAGAGAGATATGCAGTCGAGGAGAGATCGGAGGGAGCGAGGGGGGTTTGGAGAGAGATCGGAGGGGAGTTGGAGAGAAATCGGAGGGAGAGAGGGGGATCGGGGAGAGATCGGAGGGGGGTTGGAGAGAGATGGGAAGGAGAGAGGGGGATCGGAGGGGGGTTGGAGAGCGATGGGAAGGAGAGATGGGGATTGATGAGAGGTTAGAGGGGGGTCGGAGAGAGATCGGAGGGAGAGGTGAGGGGCTGTCGGGGAGAGATGGGGGGCTTGGAGAGAGGTTAGAGGGGGATGGAGAGAGATCGGAAGGAGAGATGGGGAGTTGTGGGAGAGTCGGTGATCGTGGTGGGAGTGGGGTCCGATCGCTGGGGCAGTTAACAGGTTTGCTGGTTGGGCCTGGAGAAGCACTCCTGCTCCTCCTGGCCCACAAGCAGTGCTGGAAAAGCACTTCCCTCTTCCATGCAGCAATCCTCGCCTCACTTTAGCTGCCGAGTGCTCCGATGCCCGGGAAACCCTGCTGTCCTGAAACACAGATAAAATCTTAGGTGTGCAACCTCATTAAAATATTTAATGAGCGGTCTGCCTCCTGGAAGCGGGTTGATCATCTGCCCCCCATCCTGCCTCTGTTAAAAGCAGAAGTGGGCGGGTTTGAGGCGGGCTGAGTTCGGGTTTGAGATTTTGTAGATTTTACTTCCCACCCGACCCAAACCCACCTGTTTTTGGGGGTTAAAATTCCCCCCATCTTCTCTATGGCTGTTCTATCGAACCCCTTGATAATTTTAAAGACCTCTATCAGGTCACGTTAGATTATAAACTGCAAGAAGCAATATTGAATAGATTCCCAGCCTGGTCACTCATCTCCAACAGGACATTAAATAATTCGTGGGTTTGATGGGCAAATAGATTTTTCTATTCTTTTCTATTCTGATGAATAAATGTGTGCTTGATGCAGGGAATAGATGTGTCTAGCCTTGGCCCATTCAAGATTTTAAAAAGCTGGTACATTAGGGAATCCTCCTCTGCATCATCTCCATAGACTGTCAAAGTTGCACACTACCTGCAGCTCTTTTGAAACATGAAGTTAAGTTGGTATAAGAGTGCATTTAATGAAAAAACTGGATGGCTTCTCTCTTACCTGGTGAAGTTCATAATTTAACAGTCAGGCAGTTCCACTGATACATCATTGTCTAGAAATTCGGTTGCGTTGCACCCGTTGTTTGGGTGCTAGAGGTACAGAATTGGAACCAAAATGGCGAACACTTCTGGTGGGGCCGCGCTGGACGTCATATTGGTGAGGGTGGTCGGGCGGCCATTAGGAGCGTGCGCTAGATGTATGGTAAGTAGGCAGATTGTGACATCACTCAGCGTGCAACGCTGATTTGATGCCAGCGCTGCTATTTTTGTTGTCATCGCTGGAGCTAATGCCCTCTATTACTTCACACATGTGTTCAGCAGCAGGAAGGACCACCCAGCAGCACTATTTCAGGTAACTTTCTTTTTGTTTTCTACTGGCTCTGTGTAAGTTTGTGGAACTGTTGGAGCTTTCTAGAGTTATTTGAAGTTGGTGAGGTGACAGGGAGTGGTGCTGCTTCTGACTTCAAGAATTCTGCTCAGACCACTTTCTCCCAGTTGTCATCCCCCTTGGCCTGCAATGTAACAGGGAGATGGAGCTAGGCTGCAAAGAAGAGGACAAGCTGCTCGCAGAGGGAGGAGGAGGAGGGGGAGAAGGGTTCTCAGCAGGAGGACTTACCCACCTAGAGTCTTCCGAGAGCAATTCTCTTACCTCAACCTGAGCCAGGAGTAGTGTGTGAGGCATCTGCGCTTTACGAAGGAGGTGCTCACTGAACTCTGTCACCTCTTGCAACCAGACCTCCAGCATCACTCCAGGGCAAGCACAGCGCTGCCAGTGGCTGTGAAGGTGACCGTGGCCCTGAATTTCTTCACGTCGGGATCCTTCCAGGCTGCAGCAGGCGACATCTGTAACATCTCACAGTTTGCCGTCCATTGCTGCATAAGTGAGGTGACAGATGCTCTTTCCACCAGGAAAGGGGACTTCATTGTCTTCTCTCTGACCAGAGAGAAGCAGACGGAATGTGCACGTGGCTTTGCCAGGATAGCGGACTTCCCCATGGTGCAAGGTGCCATCGACTGCACGCACATGGGCTTGGGGGCAACGTATATAAATGCTGAGAGGTACCACAACCACAAAGGTTGCCACTCGCTGAATGTGCAGTTGGTGTGCAACCATGCTCAGCACATCATGATGGTAAATGGCCAGTATCCTGGCAGCAGTCATGATGCTTTTATTCTGCACCAGTCCGCTGTTCCCTCAGTCTTTGAACCACCAAGACAAACCAGCAGGTGGCTACTGGGTGACAAGGGCATCCCTTGACCACCTGGCTCATGACTCTGCTCTGTAACCCAAACACATGTGGCCAGCATGCATACAACGAGAGCCATGCTGTCACCTGAAACATCAAAGAGCAGATCATTGGAATGCTCAAGCAATGGTTCAGCTGCCTGGACCGATCTGGAGGAGCCCTACAGTACTCACTGGAGTGTGTGTCCCGACTCGTCATGGTCTGCTGTATCCTCCAAAACCTGGCCATCATTAGGGCACAGCCCTTGCCACCAGGGATAAACCTGGCCCCCTGTAGGAAGAGGATCACTCTCCTGGTGTTGATCTCCTGGACCAAGGCCTCCAGCGCTGCATCGGAGAACCTGGAGTCCTTTCTCTGGTCTGCTGAGCCATTACTCAGTCTTCTTGTTTATGACAGTAGACTCCACAAGCAATTCAATCATCTGTTGCAGGCAGAAGGCACCTCCCCTTTAAGAGGTGCAGACTGCCTTTAAGTAGTGCAGGCTAGCTTTAATTTGAGCTAGCCTTGCACGAACTTGGGCCCCCATGCTGAGCGCTCGGCCACTCAGCAGTGCATTCAGTGCTCAGCTGAATGTTACAATCATGCAAAGTAGCAGACAGCACAAATTTTTCGTGCTTCCTGCAGTCCTCCGAACTGGCATGGGTTGCTAGCGCATCGCGAACACCGCGTTCATTTTCAGGGATACTGAATTTCTAAGCCCTTGTCTGTCGTATCATTCACTAGTGAGGCAATAAGGATTTACCATCCTTTTACACAGGGAGACTTTGCCAAGGCACATTAGCTTATGATCATAGTCCTCACTAACAATGATAGAAAGCAACTAATGACACTCAAGGCAATAAGATTACAAGCAAATTGGCCTAATAAGGAAGCATTTTAAAAGGGGATTTGTGACTCTGCCTTACCTATGAACATGAGAGAGGTTAATAACAGGTCCCGGGAGTGTTTTCGATGAAGTATGCAGCATGATTCTGTTACAGTGTAATAAACATAGCCAAGGCCTTTCACCACCAAAAACTATTGCAATTAACTCATCGGTTCTCTCAAAGTCCCTTCACAGAATTCTCCTCTAAACTGTTGTATTACATAGTTTTGATGTTAGGTGTAATCATGGACAACAACAGACAGTCACACTGGAATTTTATGGCATGGTGCCCATGACCAGGACTATACAAGATCTATTGATCAGCACCAATGTGTCTTATGTACGGTATTTTACAATAAAGGATGACAGCAATTAAATGTGAAATTCTGTAAACAAACTGAAAGCTTATTGAGGAAATGCCACTCTGATACGTGAAACAGCATTTTGATTTTTTTCTCATTGTTTAATGCCTATAATATAATGTGTATCTGAAGAAGAACTCAAAAGCTATCAGTCCTATGTAATGTCTAACTGAAAATGTCTCTTTCTGTGTAGCAAATTAAATGAGTGGGAAATACTATAAGGCATATACCATTCTTCACGTTCAGAGGAAGGTTCTGATTTAAAGCTTTGGCTTTTAGCTTGGTTATTCAAGTAGAACCTTTTAGCAATAAATGTTCTCTTTGGTTTAATATATTGTGGTCCTGGCCCTGGCTATAAAACCCAGATATTGAATAGATGGGATCATCTGCCCACCTAGTATTCTAGATAAGAAACTCTTAGAAAACTTTTTTAAAGAAAAATATATCTTTATATTATATCTGTGACTTTGGTTTCACAGAATCATACACCACAGCAGGAGACTATTCGTCTCGTTGTGCCTGTGCCGGCTCTTTGAAAGAGTTATCCAATTAATCCCACTTCCCTGCTCTTTCCCTATTGCCCTGCAAATTTTTCCTTTTCAAGTATATATCCAATTCCCTTGTGAAAGTTACTGTTGAATCTGCTTCCACCACACTTTCAGGCAGTGAATTTAGATCATAACAACTCGCTGTGTAAAACAATTTCTCCTCATCTTCCCTCTGATGCTTTTGCCAATTATCTTAAATCTGTGTCCTCTGGTTACCGACCTTCCTTTCCGTAGAAATAGTTTCTCCCAATGTACTCTATCAAAACACCTCATAATTTTGAACATCTCTATTAAATCTCCCCTTAAACTTCCCTTCTCTGAGGAGGACAATCCCAGCTTCACTAGTCTGTCCACAAATCTGAAGTCCCTCATCCCTGGTATCATTCTGGTAATTCTCCTCGGCACCCTTTCCTAGGCCTTGACATCCTTCCCAAAGTGTGGTGTCCAGAATTGGACACAATACACCAGCTGGGACCTAACCAGTGATTTATAAAGGTTTAGCATAACTTCATTGCTTTTGTACTCTATGCCTCTATTTGTAAAGCCCAGGATCCCATATGCTTTTTTTTTAACAGCCTGATGAACAACCTGCCCCCTTTAAAGATTTGTGTATGTGAACCCCCAAGTCTCTCTGTTCCTGCACTCCCTTTAAAATTGTGCCGTTTAATTTATATTCTTGAAACAATGTGTATTTTCTAGATGTAACAGTCTGCACATCTGCTATTGTAGCTGGGAGTACTGGCCTGGCCTTGATGAAGCTACCCCACTGTTTCAACAACAGCAGGTGACTCCCATGCCTGATTGCATGAGGGAGAGATGGATGTGCTGGAAAAAATCAAAGAACTGTTGAAACCCAACAGAGTACCAATGCAGAAGTCTAAGCACCCATCTTTGAGGTAAGAAGTCAAACGTGCCTTCTCCTCCAGTGACATCACTGACTGAGGTCAACATTGACATCAAATAAAGTTCTCAAAAGGAACAGTGAGATTTGTCAACATTCAAGAAGAACCATCTGCATGCAACATATAAAGGGAACAGCAAATGAGAAGGTATGTAACACACTTTCCAGGATTAACACTAAAGCTCTGTGAGCTGTCATTACAGGAAAGGATCTCTGATTGGCTATAAGTTCTAATGTACTAATACTGGCAGAGTTATCCCTTCTGAACAACAGAAAAAAGGGCTCTGAAATTCTGTGGGGTTTCTATTGGCTTCCCTTCATAGCTTGTTTTCAGCCATTTACACAGTTCCCCTGGGGTTCCACCAGAATTACAGTGGGAGACCAGTCGAACCCTGAAAAGTCACATGGCCTGGAGGACTAATCTTCCAGCCAATTTCAGCAAATATCAAATTTTCATGGTTAACAATTTTACCCCGATATGACCTGTGTCTTTTTCAGTATTCTTTATGTTGAACACATTTCTAACATGCACAGTTGTGGTGTGTAACCAAGGTGAAGTAGAGGATTTTTATATTGTTCCAGAGTTGCTTCAGTAAAAGGTACAGAAAATACTCCTTTGCATGCTTCAGGGCAGAAATCTGTTGATCTGTTCTATTATCCTACTGTCTGCTGCCATTCCGTAGTAGTAGGAGAAGTGGAATAAAAAGGAGCATCACAAGAACATTCATCATATTGTAATGTGTGAATAATGTATTTACTATTTTCACTGCTATACTTTTCCTCCCCTAATGATTGGTACAAATAACAAGGCAGCATTATGTTTGCCCTTCCTTTAATCTTGCTATGGGTAATACCATTGTTGGTTATAGTTGTAAGGTTATGGGTTATTATTGGTTGTACTTGTTCCCACTGACTTGAGGCGGGTGTCCTTGCAGCCTGCAATTTAAAATGACAGGTGGTCAGATCGGGGCAGGAAAGGAGTAGGTGAGTCCCCCGCTCCATTTTAACTGCCCCTCCCGCCTAGTTTCCGTCAGGCAGGGGAGGTTAAAATCTAGGCCAATTAATGAAAAGAAAAATGATTGAGGACTACGGATGGCAATGTTTAGTTCAAACTTCAATTTCATAGTTTGCCTAAAGTGTTATTTGTGGAAAGCTAAAATTTTTAATGAGAAATCTCACTTGATTGAGCTGATTGTGACCCTAAAGCTTTTTAAACTGAAGACAGTTTTGTAAATTTAAAATGCTGAGGTATTCACAGGCCACTGATTGAAGCGAAACAGTCGTCTGCAGACAGGATTGTTTTTGGCAATAAATTTAACAAAGTCATGAAACAACATAAATTAATACAATAGGGTTCATCCCCACAAAAATATATTGAGGGTGATTTTCAATTGCCTCCTGTCTGTTTCTCGCCTGAAAAATTGACAGCCAGCAGTGGAAAATTGCGGGGGTGGGAGGGGGGGGGGGGAGGAGGAAACTTGGCAACCCCTTCGATGTCCAAGGCCCACCTGATACAATTTTCAGCTGGGTGGGAGGTTGCTTACATATACAAATTGGGCCCTACGCTGTTTGTAGGACCCTGTTTGCAATTTTCAAGTATCTCTATCTCTATCTATATATTTTTAAGTCTATCGCTAAATCTATATCTATCTCTATCTATATCTTTAACTCTAACTCTATCTCTATCTCCAATCTTGAGAGCTACCTCTATCGTTATCTCTGTCTCTATCTATCTCTATTTTTAACGTTATCTCTAACTCTATATCTATCTCTATCTCTATTGTTAACTCTATCTCTCTCTCCAATCTCGAGAGCTACCTCTATCCCTATCTTGAGAGGTGTCTGTCTCAAAACTAGTGAATCATCCTGGGATACATTTCAAAGGGTTGTGGCAGACCTCTACTTCCTTAACCAAGTGGCCATTCTCCACCTGTGAGCATCAACAAGCTTTTTGACAACAGGTGACATCTGAACTGAGCCCTATCCTGTTGTTGCCTAACACCCACACAATCACTTTTCAGCATAAATGTGCTGGCCACCAATGGTTGAGTGATTATAATCAGGGCTGCTCAACAATTAAAGAAGAAAGAAAAGAACGAACTTGCATTTATATAACACTTTTCCCAACCTCAGTACGTCCTAAAGCACTTTACAGCCAATGAAGTACTTTGAAGTGGAGTCAATGTTACAATGTAGGAAACGCAGCAGCCAATTTGCATAGAGCAAGCTCCAACAAACAGCAATGAGATAATGACCAGGTTATCTGTTTTTGGTGTTGTTGGTTGAGGGATAAATGACATAGAAGTTATAGCACAGAAACAGGTCATTCGGCCCAACTGGTCTGTGCTGGTGTTTATGCTCCACACAAGCCTCCTCCCACCCCACTTCATCTCACCATATCAACATAACATAGGAACAGGAGAAGTCCATTCAGCCCTCGAGCCTGTTACATTAGGAACAGGAGGGAGCTATTCAGCCCTTCAAGCCTTCTTCACCATTCAATTAGATCATGGCTGATTTGTATCTCAACCCCATTTTCCCATCTTGGTTCCGTATCCCTTAACACCCATACCAAACAAAAGTAGTCAATCTCAATTTTGAAATTTTCAACTGACCCCCAGACTCAACAGCTTATTGGGGGAGAGAGTTCCAGATTTCCACTACCCTTTGTGTGAAGAGGTGCTTCCTGACGTAACCCCTGAATGCTCTAGCTCTAATTTTATGCAAGCTCTTTATGAAAAGTGAACCAGGCAGTAAAAAAATGAAAGCGGATAAAAGTAGCATCCTTCATGTAAGTGCGAGACAAGAGCAAATGAGATTAAAATTGAGGGAACAATGTTGTGTTGTGGCAGAAATAATGAATATACATTCTGTCACCAGCAGAAGAAAAAATGATAGAATGGGGCCCATTGTCAGACAGATATGGTAAAATTCAAGACTTGTCCTACAAAGATGACAGCATATGCATCTACAGACTGCCAAAGCAGGAGATAAAAATGATTGCTGGAAGGATACCATTGGGAGAAATGGCTAAGACAGAATAAATGAACATGGGGATTGTTGTGCAGTTCTGCTCCGTGAATAACCTTGTGGTGAGAGGTACTCTTCATGAACACAAGGATATCCATAAAGGGGTCAAAGAGGTTCCCAGATGACAGTACAAAGAAGCAGACTGATTTTTTTTTTTAATTCATTCATGGGATGTGGGCATCGCTGGCATGGGGAGCATTCATTGCCCATCCCTAAGATTACATTGCAATCAACAGGAAATGGGTAAGAACAATAAAAAATATCAGCCTGTGCAAAGATGCATAATTAGGAAGCTACCAATATCTACTAATTGCCAAACTCAAAGCAAGAATTAGTGTATGGAAACAGAGAAGCCAAGGAAGGAGAGCAAGTAGCAGATTGGGTGGATTTCAAGACAACAACATTTCTGTCAGTGAGAGATGGGCAAAAGGTCACTTTCTATGAAAGACAAGAATGGAATTACCTTCAACTATGGAATGAGAGCAGTATCAAACAGTGGGACAAACTTCCAGTTAAGGAAACCATAAAGAAGCCAAAGATTGAAAAGGCAAAGGGAGTTGACAAAATGGTGGCACAATAAATATTGGCCAAGACATTGGGGAGCGCTTCCCTGATAGAAACATAGAAGATAGGAGCAGGAGTAGGCCATTCGGCCCCTTGAGCCTGCTCCGCCATTTAATGAGATCATGGCTGATCATCCAAATTCAGTACCCTGTCCCTGCTTTCTCCCCATATCCCTTGATCCCTTTAGCCTTAAGAAATATATCTATCTCCTTCTTGAATATCTTTAATGAATTGGCCTCAACTGCCTTCCGTGGTAGAGAATTCCACAGGTTCACCACTCTCTGGGTGAAGAAATTCCTCCTCATCTCAGTCCTAAATGGCTTACCCCTTATCCTTAGACTGTGACCCCTGGTTCTGGACTCCCCCGCCATCGGGAACATCCTTCCTGCACCTAGTCTGTCTAGTCCTGTTAGAATTTTATAAGTTTCAATGAGATCCCCTCTCATTCTTCTAAACTCTAGCGAATATAAGCCCAATCGTCCCAATTTCTCTTCATACGTTATTCCTGCCATCCCAGGTATCAGTCTGGTGAATCTTCGCTGCACTCCCTCCATGGCAAGAACATCCTTCCTCAGATAAGGTGACCAAAACTGCACACAATACTCAAGGTGTGGTCTCACCAAGGCCCTGTACAACTGCAGCAAGACATCCTTGCTCCTGTACTCGAATCCTCTCGCTATGAAGGCCAACATACCATTTGCCTTCTTAACCGTCTGCTGTACCTGCATGCTTACCTTCAATGACTGGTGCACAAGGACTCCCAAGTCTCGTTGCACTTCCCCTTTTCCCAATCTATTGCCGTTCAGATAATAATCTGCCTTCCTGTTTTTGCCACCAAAGTGGATAACCTCGCATTTATCCACATTATACTGCATTTGCCATGCATCTGCCCAATCACCCAACTTGTCCAAATCATACTGGAGTTTCTCTGCATCCTCCTCACAACACACACACCCACCCAACTTTGTGTCATCTGCAAACTTGGAGATATTACATCTAGTTCCCTCATTAATATATATTGTGAATAACTGGGGTCCTAGCACCGATCCCTGCGGTACCCCAATAGTCACTGCCTGCCACTTGGAAAAAGACCCGTTTATTCCAACTCTTTGCTTCCTGTCTGCCAACCAGTTCTCTACCCAAGTCAGTATCTTACCCCCAATCCCATGTGCTTTAACTTTGCACGCCAATCTCTTATGCGGGACCTTATCGAAAGCCTTCTGAAAGTCCAAATACACCACATCCACTGGTTCTCCCTTATCTATTCTACCAGTTACATCCTCAAAAAATCTTCTTTGAATATTGGCATAGGATCTTTTATGCCCACCTGAGAGGACAGATTGGGCCTTGGTTTAATGTCTCATCCAAAAGATGGCATCTCTGATAGTACAACACTCCCTCAGTACTGCACTGAAAATGAGGCTCATGCGACTAGTAGGATCTAAATTGTTGGTACATTTTTATTGTTGCTAGGCAAAACTATTTCACCCAGGCTTTTTAACATATCTATGTAGAATCTAATCATTTGATACGTAGCTCAAAAGAATGCTTGAAGAAATGGACAATTTGAGAAGTAAATTCCAAAATCACTTTATTGCTGGAGTCAGTTCACAGTTGATGCTGTTACATAAATATCCTGAACATATAGATGAGCTCCAGTTTAAAGGCATAAAGATTAGGTGAATGGATTTTGCTACATTGTATGGATTAGGAAGCACTATACTGTCTAAAAACTGTTTCTAGGCATAAGCAACTTAATGCTTCATTAGAATCCATTATTTGTACAAACTCTGTTGGGTGTTTTCTTCATAAAAGCAATAATTTTGATACAATAACATTGAAAATGTTAAACCTGATAACTTGAATAACGGAGATTACCCTGGCATGATAATTACATTTTATTCCTTACCAAGGATATTTATTGGTGGCAATGTTAATAACTAGCTGATATTGATCAAAAACTGGATGACACTGCTTACCCGTCTCCAGATTGAAATCAGGTATTTGTTTCTCAAGCATCTGAAGCAGAGAGCCATCCAGTACTCACCAGAGCGGGTGTCCCATTTCGTCATGGTCTGCTGCATGCTCCACAATCTGGCCATCTTGAGGGTCCAGCCCTCACCAGCAGGGATTGCGGGACCACCTCAGGAGGAGGAAGAGGAAGAGGAGGAGGAAGTGGACGAGGAGGAGGGTGAGGAAGACGAGGTGGCGGAGGGGAGCGAGGGAGGAGGCAGCCACTCCATCGGCCTTCCGGGAAGGTAGTCCGTGACCGCCTCCTCAGACTGCGGTTCCAGTAAATTCAACCCCAGATCCCCATTGCTCACCACATCCCCATCATTCCAACCCTGTTGCAGGCCATATCACAGCACACAGCTGAAATGAGAGACAGTACAAAATTATCTGAAGTGAATTAATAAATTTATCAATAATCAGTGAACACATCTTTACAACAACTATATTTACTATTCACCCTTGTGCAATTGCTTAGTGCCTCACGTTACTGTGCCTTTGCCTACACTAGTGCTCCCAGGAAGTGTTAGCCCAGTGGCTGCAGCACAGCTAGTGGAAGGCTGCTGAGTGTCCATGCGGGAGACTTCAGATGGCCTTGCAGGACGCCCTCGACCAGCTCTGGGCCTGGAAGGCCCGGCTGTAGACTGCACCACCTCAGCATGGGCGGCAGCAGTCTGGGCTGGCTGGATGACAGGCAGCAACAAGGACAATGGCAGAGTGGCAGCAGTGGGAGCAGGAATGCTGTCATCCTGATAGAGGACAGCAGCTTCCTGCTCCACTGACCCACTGCCACTCCCCCGGGGCAGCACCTCAGCATCCCTAGGAATCTGTTGGTGCACAGATTGCTAGCCTGCTGCAACACCATGAAAGCCCCGGCGGACGGTGGTAGACCCAGCCATGGTGGCGCTATCAGAGCTTGCGTGGCATCAAGCTGAGCCTGCATGAGAGCAGCCTGAGATTGGATGGCACCAAGCATAGACTGCATTACAGCACTAAGACGTTGCGTGGCTTCCGCCTGTGCTGCAGTGGAAGCTGCCAGATCGCCCATCATACACGTCATCAGGTCTGGGTCGCCACGGTCTCTCTGGGAGTCTACCATCCTTTGCAGACTGGAAATGATGGGCTCCATGGTGTGCGCAGAGCTCTGTGCAATGTTGGAGGCAGAATCCTCCACGCTCCTTAGCATTGCCGACAGACTCTCGGGCACCCATGCCATTGCACCTATCATCTCCGTGTGCATGACTATCACCCTTATTCTAATGGCCTCCCCATCGAGGTTCTCATCTGAGTCCTGTGCAGCAGAACTCACGCGCGAACTCGCCCTCCGGGGAGCTGGCCCCCGAGCTACCCTTTCCTCCTGGCCTTGCTGTAGCCCACTTGTCCCCGGTGCCGCACCCTGTGCAGATCCCACTACTATACTAGCCTCTAAAGAACGCGTAGTGCCAGTATCTGAGCTGGTGCCCGCGGGTGAGACATACAGTGACGCTGTGTGTTCTTCCTCCTCCTCTTGTCCTGTCTCGCTCTCAATGGTGCCTTCAGGGACAGGCTGGTCGGGTGCTTGCTCATTATCTGAAAGCATAAAGGCACAAGAGTGGGGTTAAGGTGAGGGGAGGGGGGCAGGAAGGGAGAAAGTCATGCATACAGCATGATTAGCTGGAAAGTGCGAAACGCTTGTGGGGTGAGGGGGAAGTGGGATGTGAGAGGAAGGAGTAGGGATGAACATACCTTTGTTGTCCCCAAGGTGGTCAATGTCGCCGGTGGCCACGGCACCCATCACCTGGCGCCCAACGATTTGCAGCACTCGATTCTCCAGTGCAGACAGTGGTTGGGTGTCGGCTTGTCCCCTGCCTGTGCGCTCCTGCTCCCTCCTGTTGGAGCCACCTTGGTCTGCCAGAGAAAGGAAAGTGTGATGTGCCTAACTTAGTTGAATAGCTGTCATTGTGTGTAAGGTGTGAGATGTGGGTGTGAGTGTTGTTAGGTAGAGATTGTTGGTGGGTGAGCGCTGGGGGTGTGGTGCTTTGGCCAGTGTGTGCAGACTGAGATTCAGACGGTGGTATGTAGCATTTGTTGAGGCATTGACTCACCCTGACCACCCGAGTGAGGGTGTTAAATTTCTTCCTGCACTGTGTGTGGATCCTGGGGACCACAGTGCTGCCCGAGACATGCTGGTCAACCTCCCTCCAAATGGTGCGGAAGACTTGCGGCGAGGGCCTCCAGCTACTTGCCGGGTAGAGCACCGCCCTCTGTCTCTCCACAGCGGACACCAACTCCTCCAATGCTTGGTCCGAAAATCTGAGGGCTCTCTCCCTGGGGCGTGGATATGCCTTGAGTACAGCTGGTTGAGTCATCCAGCTCCATGGGCTTGGCCTGCTCTTGCTTGCTGACACAGGTTCACAGACAGCAATGCTGAGAATGAGGTTCTGCAGCATGAATGAATCTCCCCTTTAAGAACTGGAAAGATATTGGTTAGCGCTTTGACTCCAGCGCCACTGAACTAGGCCGTTAGCGCTTGATTCAGCGCTGCCATCCTTTCTTTGAGTGATGACAATGCATTTTGCCTGCAGCGAGATTCATTAGCACCTGCCGGTGAATCTCAAATTTTTCCAAAGTTAGCGCCCATTTCAGGGCTATAGTGAATTTCTCACCCAAAATCGTCCATGAACTAGTGCAATCGGGCAGCATTTAGAACGTAATTGTTTTTTCTTGCATTAAAACATAGTCCTTGGTATATTTAAGAATGGTAACCTGATGCAGTTTTATTAATACAGATGAAAAACCAGCTTATCTCAAAAAATAAGCAATTTAATAAGTTTTAATAGTCCCCCACCTCTGAGTAACCTGATTTTAAATCACTGAAAATTACTTAAAAAAACACTCTCCAGAACCATTTACTAGTTTCATTGGTGTACACTAGTCAGCTTGTTGGTAAATTAAATATTTTTTAATACTTTAAAGCTTTTAAAAAGTGCCTATTAGTGCCTGTGTTCCTAAAATAAAGCTTAATTTTAAGAGCCTCCTCGAAGGCCCGCAAATGGGCACCATTAGCGGAAATTCACTATGATGATTAATTCAATCTGGGGGCATAGCCAGCTTTGTGGGTGGGGCCAGCATCCAGCGCAATATTTTTTTAACCAGTGTAAACAATCGCGGAAACTCGATTTGCGCTGAACATAAATTCCTTGTTTTTTTGCACTGGTTTGTACGATTTTGGGCGAACACAACCTAGAAGAAACTCCAGGCCATGATATTTAGCAATGCTTGAGGTAGGGTCATTGGGGTTTAGCTACACTAGGGTAGTCCTCAGCTTTGGTAAAACTGAGCATGATCCTAGGCTTGGCAGCACTAGTCCTGAGCTTTGGTAACAGTAGAGAATTTTCCTGCGTTTTGGTCGTCCTGGGGAGTAGTCTTGGTCTTTGGTTTAGAGAAGGAAATCTGCCGTCCTTACCTGGTCTGGCCTATATGTGACTCCAGACCCACAGCAATGTGGTTGACTCTTAACTGCCCTCTGAAATGGCCTAGCAAATCACTCAGTTGTAACAAACCGCTACGAAACACAATAATAAGAATGAAACCGGACGGACCACCCGGCATCGACCTCAGCACCGGCTATGGACACGACACCGGCACACCCAGCCCAGTCAACCCTGCAAAGTCCACCTCACCAACATCTGGGGACTTGTACCAAAATTGGGAGAGCTGTCCCTCAGACTAGTCAAGCAACAGCCTGACATAATCATACTCACAAGATCATACCCTTTAGCCAATCTCCCAAACTCCTCCATCACCATCCCTGGGTATGTCCTGAACCCACCGGCAGGACAGATCCACCAGGGGTGGCGGCACAGTGCTATACAGTCAGGAAGGAGTGGCCCTGGGAGTCCTCAACATTGACTCCGGACCCCATGAAGTCTCACGGCTTCAGGTCTAGCATTGGCAAGGAAACCTCCTGCTCATTACCACCTACCGCCCTCCCTTAGCTGATGAATCAGTACCCCACTTTGAAGAAGCACTGAGAGAATGTACTCTGGGTGGGGGACTTCAATGTCCATCACCAAGAGTGGCTTGGTAGCACCATTACTGACCGAGCTGGCCGAGTCCTGAAGGACACAACTGCCAGTCTGGGCCTGCGACAGGTGGTGAGAGAACCAACATGAGGGAAAAACCTACTTGATCTCATCCTCACTAATCTACCTGTCGCAGATGCATCCGCCCATGACAGTATTGGTAGCAGTGACCACCGCACAGTCATTGTGGAGACGAAGTCCCGTCTTCACACTGAGGACACCCTCCATCGTGTTGTGTGGCACTACCACCGTGCTAAATGGGATAGATTCAGAACAGATCTAGCAACTCAAAAATGGGCATCCATGAGGCGCTGTGGGCCATCAGCAGCCTCATGGTCCAGCATATCCCCCACTCTACCATTACCATCAAGCCAGGGGACCAATCCTGGTTCATTAAGGAGTGTAGAAGAGCATGCCAGGAGCAGCACCAGGCGTACCTAAAAATGAGGTGCCAACCTGGGGAAGCTGCAACACAGGACTACATGCATGCTAAAAAGTGCAAGCAGCATGCTATAGACAGGGCTAAGTGATCCCACAATCAATGGATCAGGTCAAAGCTCTGCAGTCCTGCCACATCCAGTCGTGAATGGTAGTGGACCATTAAACAACTAACAGGAGGAGGAGGCTCCTGGATGAGATTCAGCAAAGGAGAGAGAGCCTGCTGGGTCTCTATGGAAGGAAGTTGCAATAAAGAGTTATAGGAGTTGTGACAAAGGTACTGTGTTAAACGGATGAGAACACTTCACTGATCTTAGTGAATCCTTGCCACCCAGAGTTTATAGGCCCAGGATAACGCTCATGCACTTCTCTGAGGAGCAGTGTATCAGGAGGCTGCGCTTCTCTAGAGAGGCTGTGACAGAGTTGTGTCCCCTCCTGCAACAAGACCTATAACCAACTGGCACAGCTAGCACGCCATCGCCTGTTGCTGTCAAGGTCACTGTAGCCCTCAACTGCTTTGCCTTCAGCTCCTCCCAGGCTGCCTGAGGGGATATCAGCAACTTCAGTCAGTCTGCAGTTCATGCTTGCATTAAGCAGGTGACTGATGCCATGCTTGCCAGAGTAAGCACTTTCATCACTTTCCTCACGGACATCTGCAAGCAGCATGATTAGGCTCTGGGGTTGCTCCGATTGCAGGATTCCCCCAAGTCCAGGGCAACTCTGATTGTATCCATGTCATACTGCGGGCTCCTTCAGATGAGCCCAGTAAATACAAAGGGCTTCTACCCCATTAATGTGCAACTGATGTTAATTATTTTTGCTTTAGGTGGCCCTATCACATTATGTAATGCCTTTGGAATGTTGTGTCCACACAACATTTTTATATCTATATATATATTAGGACTGTCAAACGATAAAAAAATTATTTGCCATTAATCGCTTGATTAAAAGTTTTAATCTCAGTTAATCTTGGTTTGAATCGTATATTTACTGTATCCATTTCATTCAAGTTTGATTTATTACTGATGATATTATTATTACATGGACTTATATAGAAAAACTCAGGATACTTCTGTGATACCAGAACTCAGTATGACACTAGGTACAAGTAACCATCTTTCTATCCAATGAACTCTCAGTTAAAAAAAATAAACTTTCCATTCACAAGTCCTTCACTTTTAGTGCTTCACTTCATAATCCTTTAGTTTTTTCTCGTTCGATAACTTTCAGTTGAATTTTGGTCCACATTAACCACATGTAATTTTTTCATTCACTTGACAGCCCTATTTTCAATTTTTATTATTAGCTCTTTTCGCTTTTTTTAAGAATGGCTTTCAGCCCAGCTCTGCCACATTTTGCTTCTCTACCCCATCCAACCCAACCTGGGGTCTTTCTGTCAGAGCTCCCAACCTGGAATTGATGACTGTAACATATCTGTGTGTGCACATATGTGCTTTCGAGAGACAGATAAACATTTAAAAAAATAACAACTGTTGTACCAATTATACACCTGTGCAGCAATAGTTGATGTTTGAATTATATGCTATAAACTTCATAAAGTGTATTAAAGCAAAAGAGTGACACAAATTATCTTTCCTCATCCTAATTTGAATTCTTTAAAACATAAAAATCAGTTGAATTTTGAAAGCAAACAGAAAATTATCAAGGTATTATCATGTGTGTTTTGGGAACTCCCACAAAACACCAAAGTGAATGGCCCGTAATTTCCGATAGGAGGCTTCCTACGTGCGGATGTCTCCTATCTGGAAAAAATCTACGCCCTTACCTGAGGGCTCCCGAGGTCCGGACTCTTCCGCTCCTGGGCCTCTCTTGGTGCACGCGCGCAGAGGCCCAGGTATCCCAAGGGTGCAGGCGGTTCACAAGCGTCCCTGGAATCACGTCGGCCAGGCGAGCCAATGGGAGCAGGGAATCCCCCTTCATACTTTTGACAGGTAGACCTGTCAAATATATGAATGGGGATCACTGAAAAAAGACACTACAACATTAAATGCATTTTTTTTTAAATCACGTTTTTAAAATGAGTTAAAATTACATTCAATTAAATATTTTAAACAAAAATTTAATTTTTTGAAAAAAATAATTAAAGTTTTTTACAGGGCTAAAAATAAACTTACCTTTTTTAAAAGTATTTTAAAATTATAAATGAATGAAAAAATTATTTTTTAAACTTTTTTAAACTCTTATGCTGGTAAAAGCAGGCCTTACGCCAGGCATAAGATTTTTAAAGGTTTTCAGCGGGCGGAGGTTCTGCAGAAAGCTGAACTCTCCACCCGCAGAGGCCCTTTTCCAGGGCAGGTGGATGATGTGTCATGAGGATTCTTGACAGATCGGAAGTGCCGGTTTCCAGCGCATGCGCTTCGCATGCCTGAAACGGGCACTTGCGAGGTCCCTACGAGTGTGTACACAGCCCGTACATACCCGTAGGGATCGGAAATTACGGGCCAATGTTTTTAGAGATCTTTTAGAAAGTTACAAATCACTGCTGCCAGACTTGGGACATAACCCCTTTCCACCCCAGTGGTGTCAGGCAAATGCTCTGACCCTTTGCTTATTGCTGACAGACACCAAAATCCACCAGTGAGCCAGTTCACATCCAACCCCTCCCAGTTCTAGTCAGACCAGACCAAAATATTGTCCCTTGCTGCCAAATCCCAGGATCCCACCATCGGTTTTTAAAATTCGTTTATGGGATCTGGGCATCGCTATCAAGGCCAGCATTTATTGCCCATCCTTAATTGCCCTTGAGAAGGTGTTGGTGAGCCACCTTCTTGAACCGCGGCAGTCCGTGTGGTGAAGGTACTCCCACCATGCTGTTAGGTAGGGAGTTCCAGGATTTTGACCCAGCGACGATGAAGGAACGGCGATATACTTCTAAGTCAGGCTGGTGTGTGAATTGGAGGGGAACTTGGAGGTGGTGGTGCCTGCTGCCCTTGTCCTTCCAGGTGGAAGAAGTTTTGGGAGGTGCTGCCGAAGAAGCCTTGGCGATTTGCTGCAGTGCATCTTGTAGATGGCACACACTGCAGCCACGGTACGCCGGTGGTGGAGGGAGTGAATGTTTAAGGTGGTGGATGGGATGCCAATCAAGCGGGCTGCTTTGTCCTGGATGGTGTTGAACTTCTTGAGTGTTGTTGGAGCTGCACTCATCCAGGCAACTGGAGAGTATTCCATCACACTCCTTACTTGTGCCTTGTAGATGGTGGAAAGGCTTTGGGGAGTCATGAGGTGAGACACTCGCCACAGAATACCCAGCCTCTGACCTGCTCCGGTTGCCACAGTATTTATGTGGCTGGTCCAGTTAAGTTTCTGGTCAATGGTGACCCCCAGGATGTTGATGGTGGGGGATTTGGCGATGGTAATGCTGTTGAATGTCAAGGGCCAGTGGTTAGACTCTCACTTGTTGGAGATAGTCATTGCCTGGCACTTCTGTAGCACGAATGTTACCTGCCACTTATCAGCCGAAGCCTGAACGTCGTCCAGGTCTTGTTGCATGTGGGCATGAACTGCTTCATTATCTGTGGAGTTGCGAATGGCGCTGAACACTGTGCAGTCATCAGCGAACATCCCCATTTCTGACCTTATGTTGGAGGGAAGGTCATTGATGAAGCAACTGAAGATGGTTGGGCCTAGGACATTGCCCTGAGGAACTTCTGCAGCGATGTCCTGGGGCTGTGATGATTGACCTTCAACCACCATAACCATCTTCCTTTGTGCTAGGTATGACTCCAGCCAGTGGAGAGTTTTCCCCCCGATTCTCATTGACTTCAGTTTGACTAGGGCTCCCTGATGCCACACTCGGTCAAATGCTGCCTTGATGTCAAGGGCAGTCACTCTCACCTCACTTCTGGAATTCAGCTCATTTGTCCATGTTTGGACCAAGGCTGTAATGAGGTCAGGAGCCGAGTGATCTTGGAGGAACCCAAACTGAGCATCAGTGAGCAGGTTATTGGTGACTAAGTGCCGCTTGATAGCACTGTCGATGACACCTTCCATCACTTTGCTGATGATTGAGAGTAGACTGATGGGCCGGTAATTGGCTGGATTGGATTTGTCCTGCTTTTTGTGGACAGGACATACCTGGGCAGTTTTCCAAATTGTCGGATAGATGCCAATGTTGTAGATATACTGAAAAAGCTTGGCTAGAGGCACAGCTAGTTCTGGAGCACAAGTCTTCAGCAGGATAGCCGGGATGTTGTTGGGGCCCATAGCCTTTGTTGTATCCAATGCGCTCAGCCGTTTCTTGATATCATGTGGAGTGAATCAAATTGGCTGAAGACTGGCTTCTGTGATGGTGGGGACCTCAGGAGTAGGCCTATATGGATCATCCACTTGGCACTTCTGGCTGAAGATGATTGCAAACGCTTCAGCCTTATCTTTTGCACTCACGTGCTGGGCTCCGCCTCATTAAAATTGTATGTTTTTTTTATGTCTCCCTTTTTGGCTGCCTCTGCCAGATCCTTCTTTTAAAAAATGGCACAAAATTACACATGAGCCATTTGCTACAGCCACCTGACAGTCAACTCAATGACCCAAGCACTTCCCTGCTTTCTTGCTGCACCCCAGCCTATTCCTGCTGCAATCTTCAGTCAATCTTTTCACACTGGCCTTGGTTTATCCCTGGAATGCAATGCATTCTGAATCCCAAAAGAAAGCTCACAGCTTAATGCTGGGTATTTTGAATCTGCAAATTATAACTGATTAGCACTTTCCAATCTGAAAAGTTCTCCAACCAAACAATATGTAAACTCTAATATAGAAGCAAAATATTGCAGTTGCTGGAAATGTGAAATAAAAACAGGAAATACTCTATTTTATCTGAACCTATTTACTTAACATTTAGACTTTGTGACACTAAATGGACATATCTCCAAATTAACAGAATACTATATTATGCATTATCCCATCCTTGTAAAACTGTATGTCCTCTAACTTACATTGAAGAACGTGGCAAAATTGCTGGTACATAATATAATAGTAATGCATATTTTTAACCAATGTTTATCTCAAATTAATGATGTGTTACACAGCATTCTGCAGTTTCTTCAGAGCATTCTTGAAGTATTACAAATAATTCTAATAGTACAACAAAGCTTATATTAAATGCGTTAGTTATTGATAGCAATGCTTTTATAGTGCTGATTAATCAATGTTTTATAATTTGGATATTAAGCTGCTGTGGACATGATTATCCTGCTTTGCAGTGATTTTTAATATGCATCCTTTTTAGCCTGAAAATGGATAGGAAATGAGGCAGTAATGCCATTGCTGTACTGCCACGTTAAATCCAATTTGATATTTCCACAGCCTTGGGATCAACTGTGCTCTTACAACAATCCTTTTTACAAGTCCCTGGTATGAGTTCAGTTGTGGAACAGTACAGCAAATGCCAAAGGTTAAGAAAATAATTAAATCCTCATGTGTAGACTTTAAACTTGGTGTTTTGTTCACCCGCAGGTCAGTTACAATGACTAATAATTTTTCACTAAGATATAACCTTATATGGCTTATTCCAATAACCTCTGAGGTTGTCCAGGATCAGGTAACAAGCATCATTATGAAAACTGGGTCAGCCTGTAGGTAGGTTGGATCATGCAGCTCCCTCACCGGTACCATTCCAAGATATATGTCTGAAAGAGGAAGTGGTATCTCCTCTTAAAAGCATTCCCCTTGAAAGAAGCAGGGAATCAGTGTTTTATATTTTGCTGAAACGGAACCACTAAAGGCATTACAAAGACAGTCCGCACTCTTCGACTGTGTGTGTTTTTAATGAAAACTTAATTTTTTTCTGCATTAGTAAACTGCAGGTTAATCCCACTCTGCCAATATATTTTATGCATTGATTAGGCTTATGCTTGATTCAGAAATCACAGCAGTATGTGAAAAAAAATCTAACGCAGCCTATTGATTCAGTTGCAGGTCAAAGAATCATAATTTAAATTGATGCAGTTTATTATGGAAAATATGTAGTTGATTAAAGTATGGCAGGAGGTCAAGGTCCAATATTCTAATAATGCAGAACCAAATAGAAACAATGACATCTTCTGGGTAATTCACAGTAAGAGAGACTTATAAAACATAACACAGCACTCCTGGTGTACTTAGAGTCATACCATGAGTATGTAGGCTGAATGATTGTATAGCATGAATTTGTAAAAACTTTGATGATCGTAATTGACATATCGCACTTTTTGTTTAGCATCATAATTATGAAATGATGCCTGTCATTGACAGTTTGCTATTTTAGTTCAACAATTGGCAATCAACAGAATATTCTGATTAAATGATAGTCCTGTCCTGATTTGTAATTTTTAGTAAGTATACCTATCTAACTAATGTTACTACTTATTTTAGATATCCAACATATATCCAACATGGAACTCCCTCCCTAACAGCACTATGGGAGTGGGTTCACCACAAGGACTGCAGCGGTTCCAGAAGGCGGCTCACCACCACCTCTCAAGGACAATTAGGGATGGACAATAAATGCTGGTCTTGCCAGCGACGCACACATCCCAGGAATGAATAAAAAAAAAATCCTCTCTTAATGAATCAAAAGGTAAATGAACTGAGACTTTGAGTACCAGGACAGAGACTGTAAGCTTTGAAGGTGAAGGGAGCTGGAATGTAAATGATGTGGCATCTTAAAGAACCAAATTAGCTGTTAGAGGTACTAACATCGGGTACAGTAGCATAGTGGTTATGTTACTGGACTACTAATCCAGAAGTCTGGACTAATGATCCAGAGACATGAGTTCAAATCCCACCATGGCAGCTGGGGAATTTAAATTCAGTTAATTAAACCAATCTGGACTAAAAAGCTAGTATCATTAATGGTGACCGTGAAACTATCGGATTGTCGTAAAAACCCATCTGGTTCACTAATGTCCTGTAGGGAAAGAAATCTGTTTTCCTTGCCTGGTCTGGCCTCGCAAGCCACTCAGTTGTACCAAACTGCCCTTATGAAAAATACACGGACTGCAGCGGTTCAAGAAGGCAGCTCTCAACCACCTTCTCAAGGGAAATTAGGGATGGGCAATAAATGCTGGCCATCCCAGGAACAAATAAAAAAAATGCTTGAAATAATGAAACATGTAATGCATTAAAATGTACTGATATATGTTTAAAAAAATCATTACCCGAAGTTTAAAGATAAAATATTAACTAGAATTTGACAAAACACAGTATAAATGCATTAAAATAGGAGAACTTCAAAGAATACTTGCACAAGAAATATGCAGGGTATTTGAAAATAACATTAAAGAAACAAGCTACAGAATAGTAGACTCATTTTTAGTTGGTACTATAGGTTTAGTAATATTGAAAAAAAAATACTGTATATCATGATGCAGCCAGCTATGTAACTTCAACTCCAAATAGATAAATGTTGTTTTGAGATTGTTGCAAGTATTTTAAAATCAGTACTCTAAATTAGCAGTGTGCCATACTGCAGTGGCAACCATAGTTAGACAACGTTTGACATCAGTTTAAAAGCTTTATGTAAGTTCATCAGACTTAATGGCCTTGGCTTTCTGCCTGACCCTGCTTATTTTTCAGCAGATCCAGGGCAGGCAGAGGTACTCCATCATGTCATTGCTTGCCAACGTTTTCCATCTGACATAGGATTCTCTCTCTGAAAGGAGTGGGAGAGTGCCTGACTGCTGGTCTACTTCAATATCTCAATATAGCAACACAAGTGATAACATTAGTCACATTCCATTGAGCATTATGAATATTCATTTGAGATCACCGAGGTCTGCTTTCTACCTCCTGACTGGATGATCCTGTGACTCACGGACAGCTACGCTAACTCAGCATTCAACATGAAGGTGTTCAGGGCAGGAGTATTATGATAACCAGTGTGGCTTGTAAATAGGTTTTTTTGTGGTGCTCACACATTGCAAATTTAAAGACATGAGTAGCCATAGATAATAAAAAAAACAGCTCAATTCAGTATTTGATACCGAGGTGGGTGCCATCCTCAGGGAGAAGGGGAGGTTCACCAAGCTATCTCGCCCAAAATGTTATCAGTAATGTTATCTTCCTGGGAGTGAGTGGATGGGTGAGGGATGTTTGAGCACAAACAGGTTGTGGTCCTCATTATGGGTTTGGAAGATGCCATAAGGCATGGTGCAACAGAACAGATCGCCTCAGACTGTGAAGGTGGTAGGGGAGATAAATTAATGGCTGTTGAACTGTTTCAAGGGCCGATCACAGAGCATGTATCTGTCATAATAGTAGTTCTTTCAGCTTTCTTTTCCTTTAAGATATCTCAAAGCCAATAAAGATCTGAAATCATTCACAGCCTCGCGAGTTGCCTTTTGAACGTAGTACTTTAATGGGGTTTCCAGTTGAAGATTTGAAATTAGTTTTGCAATGTGGTCAGTGCTAAATACAACAGCGAATTAACTGGCTTGTCAGCTGTGATGGAACAATGGTAGAAAACAAAATTGCCTCTTCAATTGGTAAAGATAAAGGACTAGAAATTCATTATAGCCAAGGAATGGGCAGATTGCAATCATGATCCTCATCTAAAAACTCAAGCTCATTGTTGTTACACTGAAAAGCTGGATGAATATCGGGGGTAGTGTAAACACAAGTAATGATTGCCACAGGATGTTTTCACTACTTAAAGGGGAGGTTCATTGATGCTGCAGCACCTCATTCTCAGCATTGTTGGGTGAGCTACTGCCTCAACAACCATAAGAAGGACAAGGAGAAGTAGTGCTTAATTACAAATCCTGATGGCAGATTGCCGCCCCAGGGAGAGAACCCGAAGGTTTTCCGATGAAGCTTTGGAGGCACTGGTTTTAGCAGTGGAGAGAAGGCGGGCGATCCTGTACCCGGCAACTGGCAGGAGGCCCTCACCACAAGTCTACTGGACTATGTGGAGGGAGGTGGCATACTACGTCACGGGCGGCACTGTGCTCCCCAGGACCCACACCCAGTACAGGAAGAAGTTTAACAACCTCACATGTGTGATCAGGGTGAATGAAGGCTTCAACAAATACTACATACCACCATCTATACCACAAGCTACACACACTGCTCAATGCACCACATCCCCAGCACTCACCTACCAACAATCTCTACCTAGCAACACTCACACCCACATCTCACACCTTGCACACAATGACAGCTATTCGAATATGTCAGGCACAAGGGTCATTAGTTATTAGAATTCATGTGATATGTGTGATATATTTATAGATAAATTTATTAATTGTGTTTGGAGTATTTTGTGGTCTCTCTCATTTCACCTTTGCGCTCAGGAGGACGCTGTGATATGGCGTGAGACAGGGATTGTATGATGGGATGTGGTGAGCTACAGGGATCTGGGGTTTCATTCATGTGAATCAGAGTCTGATGAACCGGTCACGGACAGCCCGTCCGGAAGGCCGATTGTCTCGCTGCCTCCGCCCTCCCTCCTGTTCCTCCTGCTGCTTGTTCTCATCATCCTTGTCCTCCTCCTCCTCATCCTCCTCTGCCTCGTCGTCCTCCTGAGGTGATCCTGCAATCCCTGCTGGCAAGGCCTACGCCCTCCTGATGGCCAAGTTATGGAGCATGCAGCAGACCACCACGAAATGGGACACCCGCTCCGGCGAGTACTGGCGGACTTCTCCCAAGCGGTCAAGACAGCAGAACCGTTGCTTCAGCAGGCCGATGGTCTGCTCAATGATGTTCCTGGTGGCAGCATAGCTCTCATTATATGAGTGCCTGGCACGAGGGTTGGGGTTGCAGAGGGGAGTCATGGGTCAGGTGGAGAGCGGATAGCCCTTGTCTCCGAGCAACCACCTGCGAGCTTGATGTGGTGGCTGGAAGAGTGCTGGCACACCGGTCTGGCGCAGGATGAAGGCATCGTGGCCACTGCCAGGATAATGGGCATTGACGTTGAGGATTCGCTGTGTGTGGTCACACACCAACTGCACATTAAGTGAGTGGTAGCCTTTGCAGTTAAGGAAGATCTCAGGATTGTTATGCGGTACCTGCAAAGCCACATGAGTGCAGTAAATGGCGCCCTGCACCATGGGGAAGCCCGCTATCCTGGCAAAGCCACATGCATGCTCGTCCTGCTTCTCTCTGGTGATCAGGAAGCCAATGTAATCCCTTCTCCTGCTGTCCTGAGCCTCAGTGACCTCCTGGATGCAGTGATGGACGGAGAACAGTGAGATGTTAGATATGTCTCCTGCTGCAGACTGGAAGGATCCGCTGGCGAAGAAATTGAAGGCCACTGAGACCTTGACTGCCACTGGGAGAGCTGTGGTCGCCCTGGTCTGAGGCTGGAGGTCTGGTTACAGGAGGTGGCAGAGTTCTGTGACCACCTCCTTGGTGAAGCAGAGCCTCCTAATACACTGCTCCTCGCTTAATTGAAGGTAGGAGAAGTGATATCAGAAGACCCTAGGAGGGTAAGGCCTCCTGTTGAGAGCCCTGATGGCCCTCCTCCTCCCTCTGGACACATGTTCCCACATTTCTCGCTGCCTTCGCTCCCTCCACCGTAGATCCTGGAGGGCGAGGTCGACTGCCAGTACAGTCCCCAGGACTTTTAGCAAGTGTTGTAGTTTGAAGCGTTTCAAAAATAATGAGGGAGTTTTGTGCTTGCCAGAAGAGTCCCTGATACCAAATAACCTAGAAATGACTAAAGAAAACTCTTGCAATAGCAGGAATTAGCACACAGTCACTCAAACTTCAAAACTCTGTCAGGTGCGAGTGATTGGTGAGGAACAGTAGCGTAGTGGTAATGTCACTGGGCTAGTAATCCAGAGGCCTGGACCAATGATCCAGAAACGTGAGTTCAAAGCCCACCAATTTAAATTCAGTTAATTAAATAAATCTGGAATAAAAAGCTAGTATCAGTAATGGTGACCATGAAACTATCGGATTGTCATAAAAACCCATCTGGTTCACTAATGTCCTTTAGGGAAGGAAATCTGCCGTCCTTACCCGGTCTGGCCTATATGTGACTCCAGACCCGCAGCAATGTGGTTGACTCTTAACTGCCCTCTGAAATGGCCTAGCAAGCTACTCAGTTGTAACAAACCGCTATGATACACAATAATAAGAATTATTATCTGTACAGACACGGCAACGGCACACCCAGCCCAGTCAACCCTGCAAAGTCCTCCTCACCAACATCTGGGGACTTCTGCCAAAATTGGGAGAGCTGTCCCACAGACTAGTCAAGCAACAGCCTCACATAGTCATACTCACAGAATCATACCTTTCAGCCAATGTCCCAAACTCCTCCATCACCATCCCTCGGTATGTCCTGTACCACCAGCAGGACAGACCCACCAGGGGTGGCGGCACAGTGGTATACAGTCGGGAAGGAGTGGCCCTGGGAGTCCTCAACATTGACTCCGGACCCCATGAAGTCTCACGGATTCAGGTCAAGCATGGGCAAGGAAACCTCCTGCTGATTACCACCTACCGCCCTCCCTCAGCTGATGAATCAGTACTCCTCCATGTTGAACACCACTTGGAAGAAGCACTGAGAGTACCAAGGGCACAGAATGTATTCTGGGTGGGGGACTTCAATGTCCATCACCAAGAGTGGCTCAGTCGCACCACAACTGACCAAGCTGGCCGAGTCCTGAAGGACATAACTGCCAGTCTGGGCCTGCGACTGGTGGTGAGAGAACCAACACGAGGGAAAAACCTACTTGATCTCATCCTCACTAATCTACCTGTCGCAGATGCATCTGTCCATGACAGTATTGGTAGCAGTGACCACCGCACAGTCATTGTGGAGACGAAGTCCCGTCTTCATACTGAGGACACCCTCCATCGTGTTGTGTGGCACTACCACCATGCTAAATGCGATAGATTCAGAACAGATCTAGCAGCTCAAAAAAACTGGGCTGCTGTGGACCATCAGCAGCAGCAGAATTGTATACCACCACAATCTGTAACCTCATGGCCCGGCATATCCCTCACTCTACCATTACCATCAAGCCAGGGGACCAACCCTGGTTCAATAAGGAGTGTAGAAGAGCATGCCAGGAGCAGCACCAGGCATACCTAAAAATGAGGTGCCAACCTGGGGAAGCTACAACACAGGACTACGTGCATGCCAAAAACTGAAAGCAACATGCTATAGACAGGGCTAAGCAATCCCACAATCAACGGATCAGATCAAAGCTCTGCAGTCCTGCCACATCCAGTCGTGAATGGTGGTGGACCATTAAATAACTAATGCGAGGGGAGGCTCCATGAATATCCCCATCCTCAATGATGGTGGAGCCCAGCACGTGAGTGCAAAAGACAAGGCTGAAGTGTTTGCAACCATCTTCAGCCAGAAGTGCCGAGTGGATGATCCATATCGGCCTACTCCTGAGGTCCCCACCATCACAGAAGCCAACTCGATTCACTCCACATGATATCAAGAAACGGCTGAGCGCATTGGATACAGCAAAGGCAATTGGCCCCGACAACATCCCGGCTATCGTGCTGAAGACTGTGCTCCAGAACTAGCCGCGCCTCTAGCCAAGCTGTTCCAGTAAAGCTACAACACTGGCATCTGTCCGACAATGTGGAAAACTGCCCAGGTATGTCCTGTCCACAAAAAGCAGGACAAATCCAACCCGGCCAATTACCGCCCCATTAGTCTACTCTCAATCATCAACAAAGTGATGGAAGGTGTCATCAACAGTGCTATCAAGCGGCATTTACTCACCAATAACCTGCTCACTGATGCCCATTTTGGGTTCTACCAAGACCACTCGGCTCCCGACCTCATTACAGCCTTGGTCTAAACATGGACAAAGGAGCTGAATTCCAGAGGTGAGGTGAGAGTGACTGCCCTTGACATCAAGGCAGCATTTGACCGAGTGTGGCATCAAGGAGCCCTAGTAAAATTGAAGTCAATGAGAATCGGGGGGAAAACTCTCCACTGGCTGGAGTCATACCTAGCACAAAGGAAGATGGTTGTCATGATTGAAGGTCAATCATCACAGCCCCAGGACATCACTGCAGAAGTTCCTCAGGGCAGTGTCCTAGGGCCAACCATCTTCAGCTGCTTCTTCAATGACCTTCCCTCCAACATAAGGTCAGAAAGGGGGATGTTCGCCGATGACTGCACAGTGTTCAACGCCATTCACAACTCCTCAGATAATGAAGCAGTTCATGCCCGCATGCAACAAGACCTGGACGACGTTCAGGCTTGGGCTGGTAAATGGCAGGTAATATTCGCGCCACAGAAGTGCCAGGCAATGACTATCTCCAACAAGCGAGAGTCTAACCATCTCCCCTTGACATTCAACAGCATTACCATCGCCAAATCCCCCACCATCAACATCCTGGGGTCACCATTGACCAGAAACTTAACTGGACCAGCCACATAAATACTGTGGCAACAAGAGCAGGTCAGAGGACAGGTATTCTGCGATGAGTGTCTCACCTCCTGATTCCCCAAAGCCTTTCCACCATCTATAAGGCACAAGTCAGGAGTGTGATGTAATACTCTCCACTTGCCTGGATGAGTGCAGCTCCAACAACACTCAAGAAGCTCGATGCCATCCAGGACAAAGCAGCCCGCTTGATTGGCACCTCATCTACCACCTTAAACATTCACTCCCTTCACCACCAGCGTACCGTGGTTGCAGTGTGTACCATCTACAAGATGCATTGCAGCAACTCACCAAGGCTTCTTCGGCAGCACCTCCCAAACCCGCAACCACTTCCACCTAGAAGGACAAGGGCAGCAGGCGCATGGGAACACCACCACCTCCAAGTTCCTCTCCAAGTCATACACCATCCTGACTTAGAAGTATATCGCCGATCCTTCATCGTCGCTGGGTCAAAATCTTGGAACTCCCTCCCTAACAGCACTGTGGGAGTACCTTCACCACACGGACTGCAGGGGCTCAAGAAGGCAGCTCACCACCCCCTTCTCAAGGGTAATTAGGGATGGGCAATAAATGCTGGCCTTGCCAGTGATGCCCACATCCCATAGAAAAAACAAATTAAAAAAAAGAATCCCTCTAAATAGCGTCACTAGAGCCAGCTTCCTGCTGCTGCACGCCACCTCAACCTGTCATTGATTGCTCCAGCTGGTAAATTCAATGGCCAAAGCAAAGGTGGGAGATTGGGCACACTCACTGATGTCATGATCTCCGTGATTGCGGTGTCCTTTGCGATTGAGTTTACCGGCAGTGCTACCAGCAAAATGGATACGGCATGCGGCACTGGAACCGCCATCAGCTGCCAGTAGAACTCTGAATGGCATTTTAGCGCCATCTCGTGGCACTAACGTGTGGCGCTAAACACACAAATTACTCCCCCAAAGAATTTGTATTTAAATTGTGCTTTATTAGCTCCTCCGAATATTCCAAAATGCTTTACAACCAATGGATTAATTTTCTTTGAAGTGTAGTCGCTGTCGATATGTAGGCAGAAGCAGCAGCAATTTACACACAAAAAGGTTCCACAAACATACAAATGTAAAAAAAAGGACAGGAAAAGACCATTGGGCTGGTCCATTGAGCTTGTCCCATCCTGGGATGGTGTAACTTCTGTACACCATCACCCCAACTCCCCCCTCCAATGCAGCCAGGTAATCTTCAGGGAGAGGTTATAAAAAAGGACAAAATGCTAGCAAATTCCTCTATGAAACCCAAAAGTGATCAAGCAAGCTGCAGGAGACCACAGTGACTGGAAGACACAACCCCCAGTGACCCACCGACCTTCTATACATAGAGATGTTAGCCACTCTCAGGAACTTGTTTGGCTCCCTTTTCAATTCTTGTCGTGAATCCACACTCAATGTGCATGTCAGCAACATACAGTATTCCAAATCTACCAACGCTCTGCAAAAGGAAGTACCTCCAAGCATCTAACCTAGTTCTCTGTTGTTATAACTTATATTTATGTCCCCGGTCCTCCTTAACCTATCTAGCTGAAATAGCGTATCCACTTGGCCCAAGGCTAATCCTATCATTGCTTTAAAGACCTCAACCTTATCTCCTTGAATTCTGCACTTTTCCAATGTAAAAAACCCTAGCTCTCTAAGTCTGTCCTGGTAATTAAGGGCCTTTAAACTAGATATCAAAGTAGTGGCCCTCCTCTGAACCTTTTCCAGGGCCTACATATCCCATACCATTTGAGGGGACCAAAACTGAACACAATAATCTGGATGTGGCCTGACCAAAGTCTTATACAAAGGAAGAACAGTGTTTCTTGTTTTATATTTAATTGTTCTGGCAATACGTCTTAACACACTATTTACTGTCACAATAGCCTTGTGGCACTGGTCATGGACCTTTACTGAATCATACACTATAGCCCTCAAGTCCTTCTTCTGCTCAGTAGCCTGAGCACACAACCCTGCATGGTGTATACCTGCTTGGAGCTGCCCCAACTCAAGTGCATCACCCTACATTTGTCCACATTAAATGACATCTGCGAGACATGGGTCCATTCCCCATTGCATCTAAGGTACTCACACAAGCATATCTTTGTGCCATCCACAAACTTGTGGATAGTCTCCTGACATCTTCATCTAGATTGTTGATAAAAATGATGAAGAGCATTGCCTCTTACTCAAATCCTTGCAGGACACTAATAGTGACCAGCCCCAGTGCAGAGCCTCTGCCTCCTGTCGACACAAATGCAACCAGTTCCTTATCCAATCTAAAACCTCCCTACTAATCCCACATGATTCAACTTGCTTAGTAGCCTTTGGTGCAGTACTTTGTCAAAGACTTTTTGATAATCTAGACGTACAACGTTGCCTGGGCTTCCAATATCCACCAATTTTGTTAGCTCCTCAAAAAATTTGTGCTGAGATTCCCTCATAACCCTTTCTTTTTCACGATGATTGTGCATCTCTAATCATCCCTTCTAACAACTTGTCTATAACTGAAGTTTAATGGGTCTAGTTTTTCTTGCTTCTGCCATAGTACCTTTTTAAATATTGGTTTCACATGGGCCTCTCTTCAGTCCATGGGAATGATCCCAGATCTCAGCAAACTATTGAAATGTAAGCAAGTAGAGCACAGCCCCCATTTCATTGAGCACCCAAGGGTGAATGTCACTAAATCCATTTTAAGAGTACTAATTCTAGCAAGAACTATATCTGTATCTAATTTAACATGTTCAATTATAGCATCAAACCTGGGTTGTAACAGTAGTGAAGACTTATGCAATGTAGCCATTTCAGACCTCTGCCCTATCCTGGGACTCTACTTGATTCTGCCTTGTGTAATCCTTCAATGGCTCTCTGACTCCTAATATAGCTGAAAAATACATTACTATACCTATCCACAATCCCCTTCTCCAACAGCAAATTACTTAATCTATGTTTAGTAGAGGAAGGAATATTGGTCAAAGTTGGCAAGAGATAGTGTCACAAAAATGGTCATAGAATCTTTTAGATCCACCTAAACAGGGCCTCGGTTTAACCTCTCATCTGAAAGACAGCACCTGACAATGCAGTATTCCCTCAGTACTGTATTGAAGTGTAAGATTAGATTATGTGCTCAAATCCTGCAATAGGGCTTGAATCCACAACCTTCTCATTTTGAGGCAAGAGTGCTACCGAATGAGCCAAGTTGACACTGGTAAATTCAAAGTATACACTTTACACAGAGTAGCATCCTTATTTTTATTTTATATTGATCATTGCATTGCAAAAAAAATGTTAAGAGGCACACAAAAATTGGTCAGAGTCCTGTCAAGCATCGTGTATGTTTTACACATATGCTAAATTTACAGCTACTGGTATGGAAAATGTTGTTTTTGAAGGCAAAGTTGGCAAGAGAAGAACAGATACAGCAGTACTTCCAACTCCCACAAGGTAAGCTAAGATCTCGTCCTGACCCTGCACAACCTAGGTCACTGTTTATGCCTATGCATTTCAACTAATGATTCAGCTCCTATGGAGAACATCCTAGATATGTACCATCATGGCTGCCTGCATTCTTAATCCATGCAGCTACTTAAGCAAAAGGCCAGAAGAAAAATAATCTATTAGCACTGAGTTTGAAACAAACCTCTGCACATCATAATAAAGCATCAACAAAACACAGAGAATGTAATATCAGGATTGATGATGATAATAGTAATGTAATTTGGTTTGGATATCGTTATCACTTGCTCTAAGGATCTCATTACTATTCCTCATTTCACTTGAACTAATAATGAGTACCTCAGAGCTAGTAATCATAATGCCCCCCAAAATTAAGTCATTGCTATATTCATGACATTTATAAGTTGATGAAATTGAAACAGTTGACATTTCCATAGTGTAAAGCTGAATATAGATCTGCCATTTAGAATTGGCAGAATGATAGATCTAACCACGAATACTGGATTTCCATTGATTTTTTTTTGCAGAACGCAATCATCACCTTAATCGGCAAGAATAGTATTGAATATTTTACAATATAATGAGCATATTATCATCTTCAAAATACCATTTGTAAAATATGCTGCAATTTAGTGCGGGTGTCACTAAAACAATTTTTAATGTTTAATTCAAAAATGTAATTTTCTAGATACCTGGTTGTAAATACTCCACCTCTCACACCAGACCATTAGGGCAAGGCCTGTGGTGAGCGTGCATGTTGCTCACTTTTCCAAATGGTTGGATCTATTTCAATATATTTTACCTTCATATTTGTCATACTCATGTTGTGGTACAAAAATGAAATACTTTTCTTTGCATCACCCTTATACAAATTTTCCCTTAGAAGTGTTAGTAACACTGACATGAGCTATGGAAATAAAATTTAGAGCTAGTTTAAAATATTTATGCAAAGTCTATCAGAATGTGTGGATTATCCACACATAACCTTCTGATGTAAATTGCGATCCAATAATCTTTTCTAGCAAAACCTTTGAACGCTGAATATTTTAGTTGGAATTGCTGGTTAAGATTTCCTTCATCAGAAACCCTTCTCCAACAACATTGATGAATCTAAAGTAAAAGCACAAATAGACGGCAGCTCAGTTTACTTCTGTAAAGAGAACCTTCCAAGAGCTGAATTAAACAATGTCGGCTTTCATTATTTTGTCTTTGTCTTTGTGATTTCTTCACCAATGAGTGAGTATTTTAGAAATAATATTTCCTTTCATGAAAGGATATGTGCAGACTTGAGAGTATCGACCATAATAGTAAACATCAACAGTAACTTGTTAGGTCATTGAATGAGTTAATGTGTTTGTTAGGTCTTTTATTGTTCTATAAACAAAAGTGCTTTTTTTTCCTCCCAGGAGTACACTCCACTGAATTATCTCAAATAAAATCGACATATAACTTGTTGAAAATTGAAATATGTATTAACATAGGACAAGCAGAGACTTAGGAAATACACAGTAGAGTAGCACCAAGCATTATAATAATGATGCCTGCTTTTGGAGTGTTTTGTTTTCCATAAATCATCATTTCCAATGTATTCACGTATTCTCTTTATGCAATACAGCATGCTATCCTCTTCTATACAATATATACAATTCTATATTGTTAAATTACATTTTTTGGCCTTTGGAGGTAAATTTTCTGTTCTGCAGAAATCCACCCTATTTGCAGTAATAATTTGAAGCCTTCAAATTGCAGGGTATAATGGTATGGACACCAAGGGAGAACAAGCTTTGCTAGATTTACCTCCTCTTTGGACTCAAATGTGAGATAATAAATATACAACAAAAAGCAGATTTCTCAGGGACTCATTTGTTTGAATCTGTCAGTTTGCAATGCAAGCACAGAATAGCAAGTGTTCAAACTAATACCAATTGGCCAAAATTTCCAAGTGTAGTTAATTTCCCAATAGAAAATAGAAATTAAATCTGTTTTAATGTATAATGCATGATAATATTAGTAAACAAGGGTGTCACATAAACTACTCAAATCACCTTGTGCTTCATTAGTAACGCAACCAATAGCCGCAAGCAATATTATAAATAGAGTAACCAGATAGTTCCTTTAAGTTGCAATGATATGAAAGATGTAAATTTAAATGAATAACTATGGGATAGAATTTCCATGGGTATTTCCCCGATCTCTGGCCATAATATCAGCAGAAATCCCAGAGAAATAGCCAAAGTTATAGGGGGAGACTGGGAGGACCCCTGTGGAAATTACTGGTGCATTTTTTTGTTTATTTATTTCAATGAGCTCTGAAATGGGCATTTAATGAGCATTAAAAAAATGAAACCACCCTGAGATTTACAAGTTGTAGATTTGGTTTAAGTATCAGTAAGTTGAATAACGCTCTGCCCATTGTCAGTTTGCCACATCACAGTGTTCAGCAAAATAAAAGATGGGAGTATTCATAATACATGTCATGCCATTTAGCTTTGAAGCTGTAATTTTGAACGGTCTCGAACATGCAAATCTAATATTGACCTTGAAATTAGACTGTGTGGTATTGGCTTAAGAATTCTTAACACGTTTGCATGAAATTACTTGGCCCATTAATCCTTTTAATATGAATAGGTAACATCCCCATTAAAATAACAAATAGAGGACTTTCATATGAGCAAATGAAGGATTTGCATGCTAATGTTGCACAGCAGATTTTCAGGAAAAGTATCAGGTAAGAGTTACTAGTTAAGATTTTCTTCATCTCCACGTTTTTTCTGCAGGTTAGTCAGCATCTGTAAAGAAAAATAAATGTTTTTGTTTGTATTTATGTCGCACCTTCACAACCACAGGACAAACCAAAGCGTTTCACAGCTGATAAATTACTTTGAAGTGTAGTCACTCTTGTAAGGTAGACAAACGCAGCAGCTAATTTGGTTAAGGACAAAGTCTCACAAATTGCAATGAGATAGTTTACCAGATAATCTGTTTCTTGTGGCGGATCGCCACCTAAACGGGCATAATCCACTCTTCCGTCCGTGGACAAATATCGAGCACCTTACCTTTAAGGCACCTTACCTTTAAGGCAGGAGTGGGCGGGGCCTCAGGCTTTTCCCAGAGAATTCTGGGAGCTTTCTGTTCAGCCATTTTACCATGCAGTTGTATTAAAAAAGCCTTTTGTTTTCCACACATGGATTCAGCCTTAATTCGTGTTTCGCGGCAGCCTCAACATTGGTGACCCCGACGCTCAGAACGTATTCCGAGCACTAACCCGGGCCACTGTTACTACCATGCACGGTTCGGCACCAGGGCACATCGGTGCACACCTCCCTGCTCTTTCAAGTCCGCCCCTGTACCAGCCCCCGCGATGGCCGTGGGCCACGCGGTCTCCCTGCTGTTCGTCACGGATGACAAAACCGACCGCCGGTTCCTGTGCGACACTGGGGCTCAGCACAGCATCATCCCGGCCTCCTCCCTCGACATCCAAAAGGGCGAACGAGGACCGGCGCTGGCTGCTGCTAATGGCTCGGAACTCCGGACGTATGGCACCCAGACAGTCACCCTCGACCTCGCTGGTCGCCGCTACCGATGGGAGTTCATCACTGCCAAGGTGCTCTCCCCTCTCATCGGCACAGATTTCCTGTGCACCCACGGCCTACTGGTAGACATCCCCCGTCACCGCCTCGTGGACATGAACACCATGTCCCCCATCCTGGGCGCCATGGCCCCCCGTCAACCCGCCGACATGGCGTCACAGTGCCACGCCCGGGCCATGGATGACTACTCGGCACTCCTGGCCGAATTCCCCTGCCCACCAAGGTGCAGGCCGTCCAACAATTTCCCCGCCCCACCACCATCAAAGGCCTCCAGGAGTTCCTCGGGATGGTGAATTTCTATAACCGCTTCATCCCCAAAGTGGCGTCCCTCATGAGGCCCCTGTATGAAGCCCTCCGGGGCAGGAGCAGCAAGATGGTGGTCAAATGGACGGCAGACGCCTCCGCCGCCTTCGACTCCACCAAGACCGCGCTCGCCAACGCCACCCTGCTCGCGCACCCACGGCCCAATGCCAGGGTAGCGCTCACCACGGACGCCTCCGACCACGCGGTCGGCGCCGTGTATGAGCAGTGGGTCGACGGCGCCTGGCAACCACTTGCTTTCTTCAGCCGCCAACTACGCCCCCCGTTGGTCAAGTACAGCACCTTCGACCGCGAACTCCTCGCGCTGTTCCTGGCGGTCCGCCATTTCCGGTTTTTGCTTGAGGGCCACCCCTTCACTGCGTTTGTCGACGACAAGCCCCTGACATTCGCAATGGCAAAGACAACCGACCCCTGGTCCGCCAGGCAGCAGCGCCAGCTCGCGGCAGTGTCCGAGTTCACCACGGACATCCAACACGTCTCCTGCCGAGACAATGTGGTAGCCGACTGCCTCTCCCGCCCCGCCATCCACGCCGCACACCTGGCAGTCGACTACGCTCAACTCGCAGCAGACCAGATCACCGACCCTGATCCGCTCTCCGCACCCATCAACCTACCAGGGCTATGCCTGGCCGACGTCGCCTGTGGCCCGACCGCAGCCACGGTCAAGTGCGACATATCCCTATGTCAACCTCGGCCCGTCGTCCCAGCGTCCTGGCGCCGCCGGGTATTCGAGATTCTCCACAACCTCTCCCACCCCGGCGCCCGCGCATCCATCAAATTGGTAGCCAACCGCTTCGTCTGGCGCGGCCTTCGCAAGGATGTGTGCACTTGGGCCAACTCCTGCCTAGCCTGCCAATGGGCCAAGGTACAGCAACACACGAAAGCACCCCTCGAGGAGTTTACCGTCCCCTCGCGGAGATTCGACCACATCCACGTGGACATCGTCGGGCCCCTGCCGCCGTCGCAAGGCCAAACGCACTTGCTGACCATCGTTGACCGCACCACACGCTGGCCCAAGGCAATTCCACTGACCTCTACCACCACCGCCGACATCGCCAGAGCCTTCGTCAGCACCTGGGCCGCACGGTTCGGCGTCCCCTCCGACATGACGTCGGACAGAGGTCCGCAATTTACCTCTGAACTCTGGACCGCCGTCGCACGCAATCTCGGGGTGACCATTCACCGCACCACAGCGTACCACCCCCAAGCCGACGGACTGTGTGAGCGGTTCCACAGATCCTTGAAGGCATCTCTTCGAGCCAGCCTCCAGGATGGCACCTGGACCGACCGACTTCCGTGGGTCCTCCTCGGCCTGCGCACCGTGGTTAAAGAAGACCTCCATGCATCGGCAGCAGAGCTCGTGTACGGTCAGCTGCTGCGCGTACCCGGCGAGTTCCTGCCCACCGCCACGACACCCTGGTCAGCCGACCAGCAACGCCACGACTTCGCCTCACTGGCGCTGCAGTTCGCCCCGGTGCCCATTGCCCGACACGGTGAATCCACCTCACACATCCCACTAAGCCTGCACCAGGCACGGTTTGTTTTCGTCCGGCACGACGCCCACCGCGGACCCCTTCAACCCCCGTACGATGGGCCCTACAAGGTGCTACAGGCTGGGGACAAATTTTTCACCCTGCAAGTGGGCAACAAGACCGAAAAAGTGTCGGTTGACCGACTCAAGCCAGCACACTCGGAGCCCGGTGAGCAGGTCCCTGTAGCTCGTCCACCTCCACGCGGCCGACCTGCCCTCAAGCCGGTTCACCCGGCTGCTCCACGCCCGGCCGTTCCACGTCCACCGGCGTCCTACAAGAGCCGCTCCGGCCGGCCCATCAGACTGCCGCACCGTCTTGTCCACACCTCCTAAGCAGATTCTGGGGGGAGCTGTGTGGCAGATCGCCACCTAAACGGGCATAATCCACTCTTCCGTCCGTGGACAAATATTGAGCACCTTCCCTTTAAGGCACCTTACCTTTAGAGCATGAGTGGGCGGGGCCTCAGGATTGTCCCAGAGAATTCTGGAAGCTTTCTGTTCAGCCATTTTACCATGCAGTTGTATTAAAAAAGCCTTTTGTTTTTCACACATGGATTCAGCCTTAATTCGTGTTTCGCGGCAGCCTCAACATTCTAATGTAATGTTGGTTGAAGGATAAATGTTGGCCAGGACACCCGGAGAACTCCCCTGCTCTTCTTCAAATAGTGGGTTGGTGATGGGGGGGTCAGTGATCACAAGTGGGGCAGTCGGTGATCACGGTGACGTCAGTGATCATGGGGGGGTTCGGGGGGCGGTGATGGGTGGGGTGTCGGGGGGTGATTGTGGAGGTGGGGCTGGGGGGTGTTTACATGTTTACAGGTAAGCTTTGTTGGGCCTGGAGGAAACACATTTGCATCCATTGCTAATGCTGAATCAAGACAGAAATGGTCAGAAGCACTTGAGCAGCAAGCAGACAAAACACAAACTGGTAGTCGTGAGTTGATGCTTGTGATTCTACAAGTTTGAGTTCCTGCCCACTGTAAGAATACCAGGCGGAGGTTTTGACCATCGAATGAGGACCTGAGGATGATTTTTAAATTGATTTTTTTTTTCCACTGAAGTCAACAGAAATGAAAATGGGGCAGGATGTAAAACGGGGCTGCTGATTCGCTATCGCCCATTTTGCACGACTGCACAAGACCAATTTCACCCCCTGAGTAGGCTTTCCAACTCTGGTTGGACGTTACCTTGGAGACTTCATTAAATGACCTCCTGCCTCCGACCACCCCACCCCACCCCTCAGTCACTGGTCGCCTGACTCATCCATCCTTCCGCCACACCAACTCCCCGAGCCAATTGGAAAGCGAACAGACTCTTCGTTACTCAATTGAAAGATTCTTGACTGCCAATCAAACAGACTTTCTTCCCATCTCCAATATTTTATAACTAATCAAGTAAAGTGTCCAAAGAAAATGAGAAAAAAACAGGTAACTTTTTAATGCCCCGATGACTTTCCCCCCGGAGTTGCTCGCAGGAATGTCCTGGAGATTAATCCTTAATTCCTGGAGACTCCAGGACAAACCTGGAGGGTTGGCGACCCTTCCCCTGAGTGCCTCTGGTTGCTATCCTAATATCTGGTTACGGTGCAGCGTTGGTAACGGCCAGCCTGCCTATCCTGTCAGTTGGGGAGTGCTACATGAGAACCTTAATAAAGAGAACAACATACTTTCAAATGGGGAATGGGGCTGATAAGTATAAAGACCTTGGGGGTGAAATTCATTATCGCCCAGGAATGGGCGCTAACTTCGGAAAAGTTCTGAGATTTAGCGCCAGTTCCTAATGAATCTCGCTGCACGCAAAATTCAGTGTCATCGCTCAAAGAAAGGATGGCAGCACTAAATCAAGTGCTAACGGCCTAGCTCAGTGGCATTAGACTCAAAGCGTTAAGCAATTTCAGGTGCAGTCTAATCGCTCGTCATCATTGCCACAATCTCTTTCCAGTTCTTAAAGGGGAGGTTCATTCATGCTGCAGAACATCATTCTCAGCTTTGCTGGTTCTGCGGCTGTCTCAGCAAGCATCAGAAGGCCAAGGAGAAGGAACCGGACCACTGAAGGAGGTGTCATTATGGCAGATCAACGGCCCAGGGAGAGAGCTCGCAGATTCTGCGACCAGGCATTGGAGGCATTGGTCTTCGCTGTGGAGAGACAGAGGGCGGTGCTGTACCCGGCAAGTGGCAGGAGGCCCTCGCTACAAGTCTTCTGCACCATGTGGAGGGAGGTAGCCCAGCACGTCTCGGGCAGCACTGTGGTCCCCAGGACACACACACAGTGCAGAAAGAAATTTAAAGGACTCACTCGGGTGTTCAGGGTGAGTCAATGCTTCAACAGATGCTGCATACCACCATCTGAACCTCAGTCTGCGCACACTGCCCAAAGCACCACACCCCCAGCACTCACCCACCAACAATCTCTACCTACCAACACTCACACTCGCATCTCACACCTTGCACACAATGACAGCTATTCAACTCCCAAACACATTGCTCCACACTCACTCACACACTTTCCTCTCTCTTGCAGGCCAAGGTCGCTCACAACAGGAGGGAGCAGGAGCACACAGGCAACCTGACACCCAACCACTGTCTGAGCTGGAGGAAAGAGTACTGCAAATCATTGGGTGCCAGGTGGTGGGCGCCGTGGCCACCAGCGATGTTGACCTGCTTGGGGACAACAACGGTATGTTCATCCCTACTCCATCTTCTCACATCCCACTTCCCCCTCACCCCACAAGCCTTTCCCATTTTCCAGCTAATCATGCTGTATGCATGACTTTCTCCCTTCCTGCCCCCCTCCCCTCACCTTAACCCGACTCTTGTGCCTTTATGCTTTCAGATAATGAGCAAGCACCTGAGCAGCCTGTCCCTGAGGGCACCATTGAGAGCGAGGCAGGACAAGAGGAGGACTAAGAACACACCACATCAATGCACGTCTCACCCGCAGACACCAGCTCAGATACTGGCATTACGCATTCTTTAGAGGCTAGTATAGTAACGGGATCTACACAGAGTGAGGCACTGGGGACAAGCGGACTGCAGCAAGGCCAGGGGGAAAGGGTAGCTCGCGAGCCAGCTCCCTGGAAGGCGAGTTCGCGCGCGAGTTCTGCTGCACAGGACTCAGACAAGGACCTCGATGGAGAGGCCTTTAGAAGAAGGGTGATGGGCATGCACACGGAGATGATAGGTGCAATGTCAAGGGTGCCCGAGAGCCTCTCGGCAATGGTAAGGAGCCAGGTTTGCACCTCCAACATTGCACAGAGGTCTGCGCACACCATGGAGCCCATCATTTCCAGTCTGCAAAGGATGGTAGACTCCCAGAAAGACCGTGGCGACCCAGACCTGATGCTGCATGTGATGGGCGATGTCGCAGCTTCCATTGCAGCACAAGCTGAAGCGACGCAACATCTTAGTGCTGTAATGCAGTCAATGCTTGGTGCCATCGATTCTCAGACTGCTCTCCTGCAGTCTCAGCTTGATGCCACGCAAGCTCTGACTGCGCCATCATGGCTAGGTTGACCACCATCCTCCGAGGCTTTCACGGTGTCGCAGCAGGCCAGCAATCTGTGCTCTAGCAGATTGCTAGGGATGCTGAGGTGCTGCCCCGGGGGAGTGGCAGTGGGTCAGTGGAGCAGGAACCTGCTGTCCTCTCTCAGGATGACAGCATTCCTGCTCCCACCACTGCCACTCCATCATTGCCCTTGTCGCTGCCTGTCATGCAGCCAGCCCAGACTGCTGCTGCCCATGCTGAGGTGGTGCAGTCTACAGCCGGGCCTTCCAGGCCCAGAGCTGGTCGAGGGCATCCTGCAAGGCCATCTGAAGTCTCCCGCACGGACACTCAGCAGCCTTCCACCAGCCCTGCTGCAGCCACTGGGCCAACACTTCGTTGGAGCACTAGAGTAGGCAAAGGCACAGTAACAAGAGGCACTAAGGGTTTGCACAAGGATGATTAGCTAATATTGTTGTTGTAAATATGTATTCACTGATTATTGATAAATTTATTAATTGGCATTGGATGATTTTGTGGTGTCTCTCATTTCAGCTTTGCGCTGTGATATGGCCTGTGACAGGAATGGAATGATGGGGATGTGGTGAGCAACGGGGATCTGGGGTTTAATTTATTGGAACCTCATTCTGATGAGGCGGTCACGGACCGCCCTTCCAGAAAACCGATTGAGTGGATGCCTCCTCCCTCGCTCATGCTTTTCCCCCTCCTCCTCCTCCTCCTCCTCGTCTTCCTCTTCCTCCTCGTCCTCCCCCTCTTCTCCCTCTTCCTCCTCCTAAGGTGGTCCCACAATCCCTGGTGGCAAGGGCTGGGCCCTCAAGATGGCCAAGTTGTGGAGCATGCAGCAGACCACCACGAAACCCACTCTGGTAAGTACCGGAGGGCTCCTCCCGAGCGGTCAAGGCAGCGGAACCGTCGCTTGAGCACCCCAATGGTCTGCTTGATGATGTTTCTGGTGGCAGCATAGCTGTCATTATATGAGTGCTGAGCAGGAGTGCTGGGGTTGCGGAAGGGAGTCATGAGCCAGGTGGAGAGCGGATACCCCCTTGTCTTCGTCCAGCCGGCTGCTAGCTTGTGGTGGCTTGTGGTGGCTGGAAGAGAGCTGGCACAGGATGAAGGCATCGTGGCTGCTGCCAGGATAGCGGGGATTCACGTTGAGGATTTGCTGTTTGTGGTCACACAGCAACTGCACATTAAGTGAGTGGTAGCCTTTGCAGTTACGGAAGATCTCAGCATTGTTATGCGGTGCCCGCAAAGCCACATGGGTGCAGTCAATGGCGGCCTGCACCATGGGGAAGCCCGCTATCCTGGCAAAGCCACATGCATGCTTGTTCTGCTTCTCTCTGGTGATGGGGAAGGAAATGTAGTCCCTTCTCCTACTATAGAGAGCCTCTGTGACCTCCCGGAAGCAGTGATGGACGGCGAACTGTGAGATGTTCGCTATATCTCCTGTTGCAGTCTGGAAGGAACCGCTGGCGAAGAAATTGAGGGCGACGGTGACCTTGACTGCCACTGAGAGAGCCATGGTCGACCTGATCTAAGGCTCGAGGTCTGGTTGCAGGAGGTGACAGAGTTCAGTGACCACATCCTTGCTGAAGTGGAGCTTTCTAATACACTGCTCCTTGCTTAATTGGAGGAAGGAGAAGTGCTCTCGGAAAACCCTCAGAGGGTAAGGCCTCCTGTTGAGAGCCCTGATGGCCCTCCTTCTTCCTCTGGCCACATCTTGCAGTCTTTCTCGCTCTCTCGCTCCCTCCGCAGTAGATCCTGGAGGGTGAGGTCGACTGCCAGTTCAGCCCCCATTAATGTAACGATGTGTAGCACTTTGAAATTTTATCAGAATAAATGTAACAAATTTTTAGTAGCCACAACACTCCTGATACTAAAGAACCTTTAAATGACTGAATTAAACTCTTGCACAATCGCAAACTGACAAGGAAGCAGTGAAACAGCACTAACCTGACAGCTGCAACTGATGCCTTTAAGTAGCCCCCCCGGAGCTGCCATCCGCCTGCTTCACGCCTTCTCTTCCTGTCGTTGTTGGGGCGAGGCGGTAAGGCAGGGGGTGATAATGAATTTGGCAGATTGGGCGCTCAGTGAGCGCAGGTCATGATTTGCCTGGTGCTAAAGCCCCAGGCGCTAACTGTTAGCGGCGGCGCTAAGGGGTAACTGGATTTCACGTGCGGCGCTGGATTCGCCTCGCCCCAGCGCTAACGGGAGGCGCTAACCAACCGAATTTCCCCCCTTGATGTAGAAAAATCTCTGCAGCTGTATATTATTACCAACACAAGTTCCTCTGCTTATAGGAAGAAATGTTTGTGATTCTTGGTGGTCATTTTTTCCATCTACAAAAAAGAATATATTTGCATAGTTTATGGAAGCCCTTTTGCTTCAAACTGTGAAGAATAATGATTCTCAGAATAACAGTAGTATACCTCATGCATAAAATCTTTGAAACCTTCTCGCACAGCAAGTGGCTTAAGATAAGCTCGGCAGCTCCTGAATTTACCAGTGTAACTGATCAATGCCACTTTGTAGCACTGGAATTCAAATTAAGTTAAGATTATAAATGAAACCATGCAGCATTATTAATGAATATAACATTTACCTTTAATTTTGATTAAATATTAACATTATTTGTCCTCTGCAACAGATGATCAGATATATATTAGGACTGCAAATAAAATGTAAATTAATGACTCAATATGATTACAGTCAATTGTGACAAATATTATCAATCACAAATTACATGGTTTTGATTCAGTTTGATAAGTTTTTACCAATGCATATTTAAAGGTGAGTTTTGAACTGCATATCTGATCCGTTGCTAGGGCTGCCACCATCAGCCTCCAGAATATTGCTCACTTATACTCCCACTTCACCTGCTGAAACCATTCTCTGTACCTTCATTATCTAAAGGATTGATTTCTGAAATGCTCGCCTTGCTAGCATCCACTCCTCCACAAGGTTCAGCTAATTTAAAACTCTATGGCCGCAGAAATTTTCTGTACTAAGTCCTGGACACCCATCACCCCTTTCTCGACAATTTACACTGACTCTCTGTGTCACAGTGTCTGGAGATCCTCGGTTTTCAATCTCTTCACAGCCTCACTCCACCCCTTTCTGGGAAATCTTCTCCAGCCCGAATGTCCCAGCCTAAATCTTGCGTTCCTCTGACCCTGGATTAGTGTTTGTTTCCCACGCCGTCACCTCCCCCATCGGAAGCAGACCATTCAGTCATTGTTCTCCTATGCTATGGAGTTCTGTTCCAAAACCTACTGGGCTGGACTTGGGGTCGGGTTGGGGTCGTGTAATCCGCATTTCGTGTTTCCCCCCCGACTCCAGATTAATGTGGATGCGAGAGAGAGAGAGAGAGAGAGAGAGAGACATTGAATGTAGCAGTATCAGAGGCTCTTTCACACCTAATACTACTACCTTCATCACATCTCCGTTGTAACAGTGGACCTGCAGCCGATCGTCAGCTACCCATTTGTGCTCCCGCCAGGTTTCACTGGAGTGTTTCACACCAGGCGTGCTTCACGTCAGAAAAGGGTTAAACTAGCTACAACGTTTCAAAATAGCATTACCGAGCCAATTTAGGGCTTGTTAAGGGCTTTAATGGCCTCTCCCGCCTCTTGGAGGCGGGACGGAGTCGGGAACCCCGCGACTGATTTTGTCAAAATTGCGTGGAGTCGGGATGGGGTCGGAAACCCCGACCCCGCAAATTTAACCCCCCACACGCCTCCAAACCCGACTCCATAGGTCATTCAAAATCCAGCCCACTGTCTCTTTCTCTTCTTCAAAAACCTCCTAAAAACATATCTCCCCAAACCCACCCCCAAATTCCTTCAGTTCCTACTCAAAATGCCCCTAACTCTTCCTTCCCTTGTAAAGTGCTCTCAGATGTTTGTATATTCGAGGAGCGGTTTACAAATATAAATTGCTGTTGTGTTGCATTGAATTTTCACCAGTCGTTTCTATACAAGTAAATTCTTCATAAGAGCAAACTGTCCTACTCATATCATTTTTTTTAAGTTGCAGTGTTCCACCATCAATTCAACATGACCTTTTGCCCTTATGTCCTGCAGCACGCACCATTAAGCAACTGTTAATCACTTTTAGTCACAGAACAAAAGAATGAAATGAATAATGTGTTTCCTAAATCTAAATGGGGCAAACAGTTGATCAGATATACCATTCCAACTTAAGAGGGCCTCATCAGCGTACAGGAACACAGTTAAATTATCACTACCATCCTGTAAATCAGGAGCTGAAAATTAATTGATAACAATAAGAAGCTATTAACAAAGCCTTTACTTTACCAACTCAATTTCATGGTTGTTTCTTTAAGGGTACAATAAAGAGCTTATTTAATTTATTACTACGACAACTTGTGCATAGAGGTAAAAGCATTTTTTCCAACAAACTACTGGCTATGTGGAACAGACTCACAGCAGAAGTAATTGAGGCTGAGCCAATGTAGTCCTCTAAAAAGAAGCTGGGTAAATAGCTGGTTGAGAATAACAAGGGGACTGGTGGTTATAACGTTTGGTATAGATTGAGATGGTCAAACACTGTGTGGAATACAATCATTCTCGTGCTGTTAGGGCAGGGGCTGGGGGAGGTGAAAGAGAAGGGAATGTTCAGCAGAGGATACCAGGCCAGAATTGAATAGTAGAGATATAAAGGAGGATGAATTCTGGAGTTTTGTCTGATTATTAATAATTTGAGACATGACGTGGTAAGTGTAGCATGCTTGGGAGGAAAATGGTGACTATGATTAGTCAACAAATCCATTATTGTTGAATCATGCGACTACCAGGATGGTAGAAGGCAAACTTGGACCTTGGTCTTTTTACATGCAGCAATTCCTATGTTCCTATGTTCCTATCTCTGGGGAGTTGAGGAGTTTCTACTCAGAGCTTTCCTTGGAAAATTAAATGGATGGAATTAAATCCATGATACAGTAGATTGTAGATATGTTGTGGAGGGAGGTGGCTTGTTCAGTCAGAAAGGTCTTATCTCATTCCATGCTTTCTTATATTTCGTAAGTCATACCGTCCTGCGGGATTTTCATGACCTGAAAAACTGGGATACATATTTGTACACCATGGCTATCAATCTTTGAGTGCTCAGCCATTTGAAATGAAATCCGTGGCTGCAAGTTTTACCTTTGTCCCATCAGCACATCAGAGTTTATTGAAATAATTATAAAAGATTTCAAATAAATATTAAAATTGTTGCTTTTGTCAAGGATTTTTTTTAATAAGTGAAAATGTTCATTCGTATTTCTTAATTAAGCACAGAAAAGATGTTTCCCAGGGATAGGTAGAGGGGGATAGTCCGTGAAACAGCAGGTAATTAGAATCCAATGAATTGATGGATTTTTAAATGGAATTTGATTTTCCTTTAAACAGTGGCCTGCCAACCAAACTGGTCCAATTTCAATATGTTCTTCAAAGTATTAATCACAGGGCATGACTGCATTGAAGTCTTTCAGTTTGCTTCAGCTACATTTTCTTATGAAAACTATGCCTTAAAGAGGTTGCGTCATCACGGTAAAATATGTTGAACCTGCTTTACAGATGTATGTATGGTGGAGGGTGTGATGATGTGTTTGACATCATAAGGATATGCTTGTAGCACTACAAATGTATTTTTTTTAATCAAAGTTAGCAACATAGAAAGATGAATACTTGTTGAGAGAAACATTGTTAGAGATTTCTGCTTTCTGCCATAGTCCAAAAGCTGTGTTTTATCTCGCAGTCCTAGTGATGCTGGAGATCAAGTACTCGCTGTGTCCAAAGGAAATGAGCCAGTTGACGAGGGTGACTTTTTGTGCTGGGCTTCCTCAATTTCCTCTGACATTTGTAAACGTCGCAATTGCACCAGTGACATTATTGTGTTTATTATTAATAATTGGGAGAGACAGATAGCACTAGAGTAAGAAATACTACGGTATTAGGTGGGGTCAGACTAAGAGAGAATACAAGAAGGTCTAAGATAGGTTTACAGTGCATGTGTGTAAATGCACAAAGCATGGTAAATGAGGTTAGTGAGCTGCAGGTGCAAATAGCCACATGGGAATATGATGTCATGGCAATAACGGAGACCTGGCTCAAAAAAGGGAAGGATTGGGTACTAAGTATTCCTGGATATAAGGTGTTCCGGAAAGATAGGGAAGGAAAGAAAGTAGGTGAGGTGGCAGTATTGATTAAGGAGAATATTACATGCTGGAGAGAGAGGATGTCCTGGAGAGAAAGGATCTCCTGGAGGGGTCAAGGATGGAATCTATTTGGTTAGAGTTAAGAAACAATAGAGGTGCCATTACACTACTAGGTGTCTTCTATAGACCACCAACTAGTGGGAAGGATATAGAGGAGCAAATTTGCAGGGAAATTACAGAGAGGTGCAAGAACTATAGAGTAGTGATAATGGGGGACTTCAACTATCCTAATATAGACTGGAATAGTAATAGTGTAAAGGGCAGAGGGGGGGGAAGAATTTCTGAAGTGTGTTCAGGAGAACTTTCTTGATCAGTACGTTTCCAGCCCAATGAGGAAGGAGGCATTGCTGGATCTGGTTCTGGGGAATGAGATGTGTCAAGTGGAGCAAGTGTCAGTAAGGGTGCATTTAGGGAACAGTGATGATAGTATCATAAGGTTTAGATTAGCTATGGAAAAGGACAATGAGCAATCTAGAGTAAAAATACTTAATTGGAGGAAGGCCTATTTCAGTGGGTTGAGAACGGATCTGGCCCGGGTAAATTGGAATCAAAGATTGGCAGGCAAAACTGTAATTGAACAATGGGCTGCCTTTAAAGGGGAGATGGTTTGGGTACAGTCGAGGTACATTCCCACGCAGGGGAAAGGAAGGGCAACCAAAGCCAGAACTCCCTGGATGACAAAAGAGATAGAGAGTAAGATGAAGCAGAAAAAAGGGGCATATGACAGATGTCAGGTTGAGAATATAAGCAAGAACCAGGCTGAATATAGGAAGTTCAGAGGGAAAGTGAAAAAGGAAATAAGAGGGGCAAAGAGTGAGTATGAGAATAGATTGGCAGCTAACATAAAAGGTAATCCAAAAGTCTTCTATAGGCATATAAATAATAAACGAGTAGTAAGAGGAGGGATGGGGCTGATTAGGGACCAAAAAGGAGTCCGCGCATGGAGGCAGAAGGCATGGCTGAGGTACTAAATGAGTACTTTGCATCTGTCTTTACCAAGGAAGAAGATGCTGCCAAAGTCATAGTGAAAGAGGAGATAGTTGAGATGCTGGATGGGATAAAAATTGATAAAGAGAAGGTACTAGAAAGGATGGCTCTACTTAAAGTAGATAAGTCACCAGGACCGGATGGGATGCATCCTAGGACACTGAGGGAAGTAAAGGTGGAAATTGTGGAGGTACTGGCCATAATCTTCCAATCCTCCTTAGAAACAGGGGTGGTGCCAGAGGACGAGAGAATTGCAAATGTTACACCCTTGTTCAAAAAAGGGTGTAAGGATAAACCGAGCAACTATAGGCCAGTCAGTTTAACCTCGGTAGTGGGGAAGCTTTTAGAAACAATAATCTGGGACAAAATTAATAGTCACTTGGACAAGTGTGGATTCATTAAGGAAAGCTAGCACAGATTTGTTAAAGGCAAACCGTGTTTAACTAACTTGATTGAGTTTTTGGTGAGGTAACAGAGAGGGTTGGAGGGCAATGCGGTTGATGTGGTGTACATGGATTTCCAAAAGACGTTAGATAAAGTGCCACATAATAGGCTTGCCAGTAAAGTTGAAGCCCATGGAATAAAAGGGACAGTGGCAGCATGGATACAAAATTGGCTAAGTGACAGGAAACAGAGAGTAGTGGTGAATGGTTGTTTATTGGACTGGAGGAAGTACACAGTGGTGTTCCCCAGGGGTCAGTTCTAGGACCACTGCTTTTCTTGATATATATTAATGACTTAGACTTGGGTGCACAGGGCACAATTTCAAAATTTGCAGATGACACAAAACTTGGAAGTATAGCGAACAGTGAGGAGGATAGTGATAGACTTCAAGATGACATAGACAGGCTGGTGGAATGGGCGGACACGTAGCAGATGAAATTTAATGCAGAAAAGTGTGAAGTGATACATTTTGGTAGGAAGAACGAGGAGAGAAAATATAAACTAAAGGGGGTGCAGGAACAGAGAGACCTGGGGGTACATGTGCACAAATCATTGAAGGTGGCAGGGCAGGTTGAGAAAGCGGTTAAAAAACATACAGGATCCTGGGCTTCATAAGTAGAGGCATAGGGGTAGAAATTAGGTCGCGCCCCATTTGGGGCGCAAATATCGTCCGAGCGCAAATATTAGCGCCTGGCGCTAATTATCGGCACTGACAGGAAACTTCACTTTTACCGCCCCGGGAGGTGAGTGGAGCGCTAAATTAGGCGCTGCACACCTCTCTTAAGGCGCAAAGGCCTAGGAGTGAGGCGCTACCTCAGCGCACGAGCGCAGCGCAGCTGCTGCCAGTTAGCGAGGGAACACAGACACACTGGCGCCGGACACTTCTTAAAGCGGGGGGGGGCCACTTGCTCCCCAGCCACACCCTGCTCATTGCAGCCTTGAATCTCAGCCTGGAGAGACCTGTAATCCATTTTGCTGCCAAGCATGGAGAGGGTGAGAGAACGCGCTCATCGCTTCACCGAGCGGGCCTTGGATGCTCTGGTTGGCGCAGTGGAGCGCAGACGATGCATGCTGTTCCCGGAGAGTGGCAGGAGGCCTTTGCCACGCGAGTTCAGAAGAGTGTGGAGGGAGGTGGCTCAGAGCGTCTCCTCCAGGAGCATGGTGCCCAGGACCCATGTTCAGTGCCGCAAAAAATTCAACGACCTCACTCGGGTCGTCAGGGTGAGTGGCTTTTTCTCAATACCTCTCCATCCCTCCATCTCAACCTCACTATATGGCCAGAGGGTCTTAAAACCCCAATGCACAACACTCATGCAACACCTATGGCCCTTTCATCAAACACACACACACATTCCACACTTTGCATACAGTAAGGGCTATTCACCTATGGGAGGCACATCAGGCAAGACCATGGCTGCATATTGTAAGGGCTATTCACCTATGGGAGGCACATCAGGCAAGACCATGGCTGCATATTGTAAGGGCTATTCACCTATGGGAGGCACATCAGGCAAGACCATGGCTGCATATTTACTCAGATGCTGTCCTTTTTCTTGCAGGCTAAGCTGGCTCATAATCGGAGACAGCGGCAACGGACGGGTGGAGGGTGGCTTCAGCTGCAACCCCTCAGCGATCTGGAGGAGCGCGTCCACAGGATTGTGGCAAGCCGGGTGATCGGTCCCGTCGCCACAGGGGACGCCGACCCCGTTGTGGACAGCAATGGTAAGGTCATCACCTTTTTGTCCTCTGTCCTTCCACTTGTCCCTCACAATACCAGCCTTTGACACTTTCAATCCAACTTGCTAACTCGCTGCACTTATTCCTCCCTTACTGTCACCCTGTCCTCACGCTAAAGCCACTCTTGTACCTCCCTGCTTTCAGATGGTGATTCACCAGCTGAGGAGATGGTCCCTGAAGCTGCCACTGGGAGTGATGCTGCAGCTGAGGAGGAAGAGGAAGCCGGAGCATCAGTGCCACCCTCTCCCGAGGAAGCCCATGGCCACACTGGGAACACGCCTTCCCCGGAGGGGAGCAGGGGGGAAGGGGCTGATGATGGTGAAGCTCCAGGACCCAGCGGGCTGCAGCAACGCCATGGGGGGGGGAGGGAAGAACGGGAGCCTTCTCCCCAGAGGGAGAGTATGCCAGACACTCCTACTGCAATGGACGCAGAGGAGGAGCGGCTGATTGCAGAAATGAACAGCCAGGCGGTGGGCATGCACACTGAGCTCATGGGTGCAGTGGGAAGGGTGCCCGAATGCATTGAGGCACTGGCAAGGAGTGTGGAGCACTTCGCTGTAGCACAGGCGGATGCCACACTAAAGCTTAGTGCTGCAATTCAGTCACTGGCTGCCAGGAACCCATCTGAGACTGCTCTCATGCAGACTCAGATTGAGGCCACGCGAGCACTGACTGCTGCCATCCTCGATGGTTCGTGCACATGTCCCCGGGGCTGTCACCGCGCCGCAGCAGGCCAGCAATCTGTTCTCCGGCAAATTGCTCCGGATGCTGAAGTGCTGCCCCGTGGGAGTGCCAGTGTGTCGGGCGAGCAGGGAGTTGCTGTCCTCTCTCACGATGACAGCATTCCTGCTGCCAACACTGTCACTTCTCCACTGCACTTGCCACCGCCTGTAGGACAGACTGCTGCCGCCCATGCAGAGTTGGTGCAGTCTGCAGCCGGGCCCTCCAGGCCCAGAAGTGGTCGAGGCCGTCCTTCAGGGGCATCTGCAGTGTCAGGGTCTGACGAGCAGCAGCCTTCCACCAGCCTTGCTGCAGCCACTGAGGTCCCATTACGGAGGAGCAGTAGGGTTAGAAGGGGGGAAGTGCGCAAGGGAAGGAGATCACCCTCGAAGGGCAAAAAGTAGGAGGTGTGCCAAAATGCTGGTCATTTTTTTATTAAAGGCCGAGGTTCATGGTCCAACTTTTGTTTAGTGTTTTGGACATTATCTCCAGGTTGTGAGAACCAGTTATGTTATTGACTGTTTTTTTGTGTTTATTTCTATGAGTTTGTCATGAGGAATTGACACACACAGAGTTTGTACAATAAATAAGTTTCTGTGTTCAAAATATACATGGCTGGTGGTTGGAATTATTGGTGCCTTGGCCGGCTTTGGGGTTGCGTGCTGGGTTGATTCGTGTTTGTAGCAATGGCAGGGGCCCTAGAAGCCGCTTGCTATTAGTCGTTGACGGACGGCCCTTGCAGTTTGACCATTGTGGGCCGCCCTCCTGCCTTGGTGCTGCTGATGATCATCGTCCTCGTCCTGTTCCTCCTCTTCCTCCTCCTCCTCTTGTGGTGCTGCAAGGCCTGGTGGCATTGGCTGTGTCCTGAGGATTGCCATGTTGTGCAACATGCAGCACACGACTACGAAGTTCGACACTTGCTCAGGCGAGTACTGCAGGGCTCCTCCGGAATGGTCCAGACAGCGGAATCGTTGTTTCAGCACGCCGATTGTGCACTCAATAATGTTCCTGGTTGCTTGATAGCTTTCCTGGTACCGCAGCTCAGCAGGGGTGTTTGGCGCACGGAGCGGTGTCATCAGCCAGGTGCTCAATGCGTACCCCTTGTCCCCCAGAAGCCAACCAACTGGCTGATGCGGTGCCTCGAAAATTTCTGCCACAGTACTCTGGCGCAGGATGAAAGCATCGTGGCAGCTGCCCGGATAGTGGGCATTGACAGCGAGAATCACCTGTCTGTGGTCACAGACCAACTGCACATTCAAGGAATGGAACCCCTTTCTGTTCCTGAACTCCTCTGCATTCTCTCGCGGAGCACGCAAAGCCACATGAGTGCAGTCAATGGCGCCCTGCACCATGGGGAAGCCCGCTACCCTCGCAAAGCCCATAGCACGGTCATGCTGCTTGTCTGGGGTCATAGGGAAAGAGATGAAGTCTCGTCTCCTTCTGAAGAGGGCATTGGTGACCTGCCGGATGCAGCGATGCACCGCAAACTGGGAGATATTGGCAAGGTCCCCAACAGCAGCTTGGAATGAGCCAGTGGCGTAGAAGTTCAAAGCCACTGTGACCTTCACTGCCACCGACAGAGACGTCCTGGACCTCAGCTGAGGCTGCAGATCTGGCTGCAGCAGGTGGCAGAGCTCAGTGACCACCTCCTTGCTGAATCGCAGCCTTCGCAAACACAGCTCCTCGGACATATGGATGTAGGAGAGCTGTTCACGATATACCCTGGGAGGGTAAGCTCTCCTGTACATGCGCCTGATGGCCCTCCTCCGTCTGGCCATCATTGCCACTCTCTGTCTGCGTCTCACTATCCTCCGATTGAGCTGGAGCAGGACGACGCCCCCAATCATTGCAGCCCCCATATTCTCTTTGCCAGAAAAGTAATGAGGTACAGCAACTAAAGTAGCAGCAAAGTTAGGATGAACTAGGCCAAACTACCTCACAAAGCGTTGAGTCAATGTAGAAGTCTCTCTCTCTCTCTCTCCGAATCTCTCTCTCTCTCTCAGAACGAGTGGTGCATAAATGTCGACCACAGAAAAAGACAGGAAGAGGCCCCCTTTAAATAGCGCCTCCCCCAGCCCCACACCGATTGATAACGTTCCAGTCTTCCGGTCGTTGGAAGCGCCAGGCAGTAAGGCAGGGGGCGCCACTCAATTTCCGCTCCGGGGCGCCCCAAGGGCGTTGCACCATGGAATGACATCACAATCTGCGCGCGCAGGTGGTCGCAGCGGTAAGTTTTAGCGCCGCCGCACAATCTCAAGTTAAGTTCTCGAGCGGCGCAAACAGCGCTGCGCCCGGGCGTTAGCGGCTTAACGCCCCATTAGCGCCCTCTTAAGGCGCTAACGGGAGGCGCAACCAACTGAATTTTTCCCCCATAGAGTACAAAAGCAAGGAAGTTATGATGAACCTTTATAAAACACTGGTTTGGCCTCAACTGGAGTATTGTGTCCAATTCTGGGCACCGCACTTTAGGAAGGATGTGAAGGCCTTAGAGAGGGTGCAGAAAAGATTTATGAGAATGATTCCAGGAATGAGGGACTTCAGTTACGTGGATAGACTGGAAAAGCTAGGGTTGTTCTCCTTGGAGCAGAGAAGGCTGAGAGGAGATTTGATAGAGGTGTTCAAAATCATGAGGGGGCTGGACAGAATAGATAGAGAGAAACTGTTCCCATTGGCGGAAGGGTCGAGAACCAAAGGACACAGATTTAAGGTGATTGGCAAAAGAACCAAAGGCAACATGAGGAAAAACTTTTTTACGCAGCGAGTGGTTAGGATCTGGAATGCACTGCCTGAAAGAGTGGTGGAGGCAGATTCAATCATGGCTTTCAAAAGGGAATTGGACAAGTACCCGAAGGAAAAAAAATTTGCAGGGCAGGGGAGTGGGACTAGCTGAAGTGCTCTTGCAGAGAGCCGACACGGGCTCGATGGGCCAAGTGGCCTCCTTCTGTGCTGTAACCATTCTATGATTCTATGATTCTAGTAATCACACAATTGGAGCGATATGTCAACATTTTTAAGCTTGATGACACAACTACGGGTTTCCCGGGCTTCCTGAAATTCACCAGTGAAAGCAAGGCGAGAACACAACTGCAATTGAGGGGGCTGATTAAATCTCATGGAAATACTTCAATAAATACTCAGTACTCACAGCTGTTTTCTTACCTATTAGTGGGAAAGGGTTTGTTCACAGTACTTTTGCCGAGAGTCTACTTTTTACACTTTGAAGGTTTTCTGAATCACATCAGCAAGGGTGGCACCTTGGCTGCCTTAGATTGGACCTCGGACGAGGGGCAATATGACCAGTACCAGCAGCAGCACCAGCAGCACCAGCAGCCTGCTGGTGAGAGACCTGCAGCTGGGCAGCAGAGAGGGGAGCAGCAGAGGGGTGCAGCTTGCAGAAGGCACTACCCGTCACGTAGGGTGTACAGGGAGAGGCTGAGTTTCTTTGACATGTCGGAACAGTATTACTTCAGGAGGCTCAGGTGGTCACATCAGGTGGTGGCAGACCTCTGCAGCCGCCTAGAAGAAGACCTGCTCCCTGCTGGACCTGGTGGCCATGCTTTACCAGTGGCTGTCAAAGTCATCACCACCCTCAACTTTTTGCCCCCGGATCCTTCCAGAGCTCTGCCGGAGACATATCCAGGGTCTCCCAGTCGACGGCCCACAAATGCATAACACAGGTGACTAATGGGTTGTTTCCCAGGGCCGGCAATTATATGAACTGCGCCTCCGATAACGTCAGTCAGAATGAGCGGGAGCTCGGGATGCCATCTCTGGCTGGCTTCCCACAGGTGCTGAATGTCATCAACTGCACACACGTGGCAATCCGTCAACCCACAGATCAACCAGGAGTATTTGTCAACCGCAAGGGCTTTCACTCCATCAATATGCAGCTGGTGTGCAACCACAATAAGATATTTCTGCAGGTGCGCGCAAGATTCCCGGAGAGCTGCCATGATGTTTTTGTCCTGTGGCAGTCCAAGCTCCCTGATGTCTTTGAACCTGAAAGCACACTTAAGGGGTGGCTGCTCAGAGATAAGGGATACCCACTTCAAACTTAGCTGATGACACCCATCAGAAACCCGACCAATGAAGCCCAACAGCACTGCAATGAATGCTATATGACCACCAGATGTGTGATCGAACAAACCATCGGCATGCTGAAGATGCGCTTCAGGTGCCTTGACAGATCTGAAGACACCCTTCAGTATGCACTAGCCAGGGTGTCCAGAATGGTCATGGTCTGATGCACTCTGCACAACAAGGTTTGGACCTGCAGGAGGAATAAGGCGCGGAGTGCAGATCAACTGTGGAGAATTCCGAGGAGGAGGAGGAGGAGGAAGGTGATGAGGGCAATGCAGCACCAGCTGCTCACATTGCTGCCTGAGATGCCAGGGGTGCCCTTATTAATGCAAGGATCACTTGGGTTGCACCAGTGGACTGATGTCAGAAGCACGTGCAACGCCACTCTTCCCCCCCTCCACCTCACCCACCCAATGCCACTGACACAAAGCAGACCTGCAAACAATCAAAACTACTCATTGCACATCCCCCCATTGGTCCCTGTCAATTCATGTCTTCCCATTCATCACCAAGCAAGTTCATAGAATCATAGAATGGTTACAGCACGGAAGAAGGCAATTCGGCCCGTCGAGCCCATGCCGACTCTCAGCTAGTCCCATTCCCCTGCCCTTTCCCCGTAGCCCTACAATTTTTTTTCCCTTCAGGTACTTATTCAATTCCCTTTTGAAAGATAAGATTTAGTCTGCCTCCACCACCCTTTCAGGCTGTGCTTTTCAGATCTTAACCACTCGCAGGGGAAGACTCAGCCATCAGGACACGAGGCAGCATGTTGTTACTGACTGAGGTTGGGGGGGACAATGGGTGAGAAGTGGAAGCGCTTTAAGTGGAGTCCCCACTTCCATGTCCCCTTTCACCATCATCCCTCTCCTGGGTCAACCGCACCTCACCGCTACCACTCTGCTGGTGAGTACTTTGGTGCAGATCGGTGTGGCACTGTAAGGCCAATCAGTCATCTATTTAATACGGCAGACATTTTGGCATCTAGAGTGTGTAGAGCTGTGGTCAAGGCCTGCATGGACTCATTTGATTGCCGCGTTTGATGTTTTGGCCACTCTATCCATGCAAGAAAACATTGTCGCAATGCCCTGCGATATCAACACACTCATGATTGATGCGCACTGCTCCATTCTCTCTGCAATCGTGGTCAGTGTGCTTGGAAGGCCTGTCACCAATGTTCCCCTTAAGGTTCACGGACACGCGGCCACACACCGATCGCGAGGTTCCACACAGGCCGCTCACCAACTACTGCCGCTGGAAGAGATACGGCACATGCAGTGGCCACGCAGCAACTTTAAAGGGCCCGTGCAGGGAATCAAAAAATGAGAGGGAACATTGCCTGTCACTACATCGTACATTCTCTGCGGCTGCTCAATGATCTGTGTCCAGTTGAGCAGAGCTTGGACAGGGCCACACCCTCTGACGCAGACACTTCACAGCTGTCCCTGCCACCATCATTTGCTCTTGTTCATCTGGGAAGTGTGAGTCACCAGGTGAAAACCCAACTATCTGTCTAATTGGACCCAATGAAGTGTGAGTATCTAAGCTGGTGCATGGTAAGCATGAGTCCTGTGATGGTGCAACCTCAGAAGGAATCAGCTTTTCTTAGGATTCGTCGTCCACGAGGTCCATGGATTACTGCTGCATGCGTGAAGCCCCTGGCGGAGAGAAGATATGTGAATTAGTACTGGCAAGGTAAGTATGTTGCAACTTCTCATTATGCAGATGATCATATTTCACTCACTTTTGAAATCAAGTCAACATGACCGAGTGTTGTATGACGTGGGTCGCTGATATTTAATTGTGTCACCAGGTAGCTGGGAGGTCCCCATCTCCAATGGCCAGGGATGCCGAAACACCACTGATCTCCAGTGCTTCTTCCTCTGCAGTTGTTAGGTGGGAAATCTGCGGAGGACCACCTCCAATTCTTTCCCTCTCCCTAGTGTTCTGTGCTCTCCTCCTGCAACAGAGGAAAGAACAGACCTATGAGTGACTGTAATGGCATGTGTTCACCCGATGGATGCCGTGCATTTGGTGAGGGTGACTATGAGAGAGAGAGGCATCAAATTGCATAAGGATTGGGTTGAGTGGCTGTGGTGGATGGATAGATGGGGGTGTGAGGAAGTGCATAGAAAGAGAAGGATGGGTGCACCTGCAAGTGAAGTGGGAGTGAGGAGTGTGTGATGGAGTAGACTTGCGAAGGCAGAGTGAGGGGGTGGGGTGATGTACACAGCAGGAATTAGGTGAATGTGCCACTGCACTCACCTTTCCTGACATGGTTAAGTCATTAAAACGTTTCTTGCACTGAATCCAGGAACGTGGCACTATTGCGAACGTGTCTACTTCCAGTTTAACCGCGGCGGGTTTGGGGCGTCAGAGTAATCCACTCTGGAGAGGTGGGTCTGATATTATAATATGTTAATGAGGCTCTGTTCCTCCGATTTTGCCAGCCAGTTGAAATTAACGCCGGACGGCCGGGTTTTCCAGGACTCGGAAAACCGTGCAGCTAAAGGGAGGCAGGAGTTGCCGGCTACAGCAAGTAAGTGCTTTTTTAGAGCACTGCTTGTGGGCCAGGAGGAGCAGGAGAGCTTCCCCTCAAGCAAATTCTCTGCCGCGATCTGCCTCTCTCCCCGTGATCTGCCTCTCTCCCTGTGATCTGTCTCTCTCACCGTGATCTGCCTCTCTCCCCGTGATCTGCCTCTCTCCCTGTGATCTGTCTCTCTCACCGTGATCTGCCTCTCTCCCCGTGATCTGCCTCTCTCCCCGTGATCTGCCTCTCTCCCCTCGATCTGCCTCTCTCCCCGTGATCTGCCTCTCTCCCCGCGATCTGCCTCTCTCCCCGTGATCTGCCTCTCTCCCCGCGATCTGCCTCTCTCCCCGTGATCTGCCTCTCTCCCTGTGATCTGTCTCTCTCACCGTGATCTGCCCCTCTCCCCGTGATCTGCCTCTCTCCCCTCGTTCTACCTCTCTCCCCTCGATCTGCCTCTCTCCCCGTGATCTGCCTCTCTCCCTGTGATCTGTCTCTCTCACCGTGATCTGCCCCCTCCCCTCGTTCTACCTCTCTCCCCTCGATCTGCCTCTCTCCCCGCGATCTGCCTCTCTCCCTGCGATCTGCCTCTCTCCCCGTGATCTGCCTCTCTCCCCGTGATCTGCCTCTCACCCCGTGATCTGCCCCTCTCCCCTCAATCTGCCTCTCTCCCCGTGATCTGCCTCTCTCCCTGTGATCTGTCTCTCTCCCCGTGATCTGCCTCTCTCCCTGTGATCTGCCTCTCTCCCCTCGATCTGCCTCTCTCCCTGTGATCTGTCTCTCTCACCGTGATCTGCCCCTCTCCCCTCGTTCTACCTCTCTCCCCTCGATCTGCCTCTCTCCCCTCGATCTGCCTCTCTCCCCTCGATCTGCCTCTCTCCCCGTGATCTGCCTCTCTCCCCGTGATCTGCCTCTCTCCCCGCGATCTGCCTCTCTCCCCTCGATTTGCCTCTCTCCCTGTGATCTGCCTCTCTCCCCGTGATCTGCCTCTCTCCCTGCGATCTACCTCTCTCCCCGTGATCTGCCTCTCTCCCCGTGATCTGCCTCTCTCCCTGTGATCTGCCCCTCTCCACTCGATCTGCCCCTCTCCCCTCGATCTGCCTCTCTCCCTGTGATCTGCCCCTCTCCCCTCGTTCTACCTCTCTCCCCTCGATCTGCCTCTCTCCCCTCGATCTGCCTCTCTCCCTGTGATCTGCCTCTCTCCCCTCGATCTGCCTCTCTCCCCGTGATCTGCCTCTCTCCCCTCGATCTGCCTCTCTCCCCTCGATCTGCCTCTCTCCCTTCGATCTGCCTCTCTCCCCGTGATCTGCCCCTCTCCCCTCAATCTGCCTCTCTCCCCTTGATCTGCCTCTCTCCCCGTGATCTGCCCCTCTCCCCGTGATCTGCCTCTCTCCCCTTGACCTGCCTCTCTTCCCTCGATCTGCCTCTCTCCCCTCGATCTGCCTCTCTCCCCGTGATCTGCCTCTCTCCCCTCGATCTGCCTCTCTCCCCGTGATCTGCCTCTCTCCCCTCGATCTGCCTCTCTCCCCTCGATCTGCCTCTCTCCCTGTGATCTGCCTCTCTCCCCTCGATCTGCCTCTCTCCCCGTGATCTGCCCCTCTCCCAGTGATCTGCCTCTCTCCCCTCGATCTGCCTCTCTCCCCTCGATCTGCCTCTCTCCCCTCGATCTGCCTCTCTCCCCGTGATCTGCCTCTCTCCCCGCGATCTGCCTCTCTCCCCTCGATCTGCCTCTCTCCCCGCGATCTGCCCCTCTCCCCTCAATCTGCCTCTCTCCCTGCGATCTGCCTCTCTCCCCTCGATCTGCCTCTCTCCCCTCGATCTGCCTCTCTCCCCGTGATCTGCCTCTCCCCCCTCGATCTGCCTCTCTCCCCTCGATCTGCCTCTCTCCCCTCAATCTGCCTCTCTCCCCGTGATCTGCCTCTCTCCCTGCGATCTGCCTCTCTCCCCGTGATCTGCCTCTCTCCCCTCGATCTGCCTCCCTCCCCTCGATCTGCCTCTCTCCCCTCGATCTGCCTCTCTCCCCGTGATCTGCCCCTCTCCCCTCAATCTGCCTCTCTCCCCGTGATCTGCCTCTCTCCCCACGATCTGTCTCTCTCCCTGTGATCTGCCTCTCTCCCCGCGATCTGTCTCTCTCCCCACGATCTGCCTCTCTCCCCACGATCTGCCTCTCTCCCCTCGATCTGCCTCTCTCCCCACGATCTGCCTCTCTCCCTGTGATCTGCCTCTCTCCCCGCGATCTGCCTCTCTCCCCTCGATCTGCCTCTCTCCCATCGATCTGCCTCTCTCCCCTCGATCTGCCTCTCTCCCCTCGATCTGCCTCTCTCCCTGTGATCTACCTCTCTCCCCGCGATCTGTCTCTCTCCCCGCGATCTGCCTCTCACCCCTCGATCTGCCTCTCTCCCCTCGATCTGCCTCTCTCCCCTCGATCTGCCTCTCTCCCCTCGATCTGCCTCTCTCCCTGTGATCTACCTCTCTCCCCTCGATCTGCCTCTCTCCCCGCGATCTGCCTCTCTCCCCGTGATCTGCCTCTCTCCCCGTGATCTGCCTCTCTCCCCTCGATCTGCCTCTCTCCCCTCGATCTGCCTCTCTCCCCTCGATCTGCCTCTCTCCCCACGATCTGCCTCTCTCCCCGCGATCTGCCTCTCTCCCCGTGATCTACCTCTCTCCCCTCGATCTGCCTCTCTCCCCGTGATCTGCCCCTCTCCCCTCAATCTGCCTCTCTCCCCGTGATCTGCCTCTCTCCCCGCGATCTGTCTCTCTCCCTGTGATCTGCCTCTCTCCCCGCGATCTGTCTCTCTCCCCACGATCTGCCTCTCTCCCCACGATCTGCCTCTCTCCCCTCGATCTGCCTCTCTCCCCACGATCTGCCTCTCTCCCTGTGATCTACCTCTCTCCCCGCGATCTGCCTCTCTCCCCGCGATCTGCCTCTCTCCCCTCGATCTGCCTCTCTCCCCTCGATCTGCCTCTCTCCCCTCGATCTGCCTCTCTCCCCTCGATCTGCCTCTCTCCCTGTGATCTACCTCTCTCCCCGCGATCTGTCTCTCTCCCCGCGATCTGCCTCTCTCCCCTCGATCTGCCTCTCTCCCCTCGATCTGCCTCTCTCCCCTCGATCTGCCTCTCTCCCCTCGATCTGCCTCTCTCCCTGTGATCTACCTCTATCCCCTCGATCTGCCTCTCTCCCCGCGATCTGCCTCTCTCCCCGTGATCTGCCTCTCTCCCCGTGATCTGCCTCTCTCCCCTCGATCTGCCTCTCTCCCCTCGATCTGCCTCTCTCCCCTCGATCTGCCTCTCTCCCCACGATCTGCCTCTCTCCCCGCGATCTGCCTCTCTCCCCGTGATCTACCTCTCTCCCCTCGATCTGCCTCTCTCCCCGTGATCTGCCCCTCTCCCCTCAATCTGCCTCTCTCCCCGTGATCTGCCTCTCTCCCCGCGATCTGTCTCTCTCCCTGTGATCTGCCTCTCTCCCCGCGATCTGTCTCTCTCCCCACGATCTGCCTCTCTCCCCACGATCTGCCTCTCTCCCGTCGATCTGCCTCTCTCCCCACGATCTGCCTCTCTCTCTGTGATCTGCCTCTCTCCCCGCGATCTGCCTCTCTCCCCTCGATCTGCCTCTCTCCCCTCGATCTGCCTCTCTCCCCTCGATCTGCCTCTCTCCCCTCGATCTGCCTCTCTCCCTGTGATCTACCTCTCTCCCCTCGATCTGCCTCTCTCCCCGCGATCTGCCTCTCTCCCCGTGATCTGCCTCTCTCCCCGTGATCTGCCTCTCTCCCCTCGATCTGCCTCTCTCCCCTCGATCTGCCTCTCTCCCCTCGATCTGCCTCTCTCCCCTCGATCTGCCTCTCTCCCCTCGATCTGCCTCTCTCCCTGTGATCTACCTCTCTCCCCTCGATCTGCCTCTCTCCCCGCGATCTGCCTCTCTCCCCGCGATCTGACTCTCTCCCCTCGATCTGCCTCTCTCCCCTCGATCTGCCTCTCTCCCCATGATCTGCCTCTCTCCCCACGATCTGCCTCTCTCCCCGCGATCTGTCTCTCTCCCTGTGATCTGCCTCTCTCCCCGCGATCTGTCTCTCTCCCCACGATCTGCCTCTCTCCCCACGATCTGCCTCTCTCCCCTCGATCTGCCTCTCTCCCCACGATCTGCCTCTCTCCCTGTGATCTGCCTCTCTCCCCGCGATCTGCCTCTCTCCCCTCGATCTGCCTCTCTCCCCTCGATCTGCCTCTCTCCCCTCGATCTGCCTCTCTCCCCTCGATCTGCCTCTCTCCCTGTGATCTACCTCTCTCCCCTCGATCTGCCTCTCTCCCCGCGATCTGCCTCTCTCCCCGTGATCTGCCTCTCTCCCCGTGATCTGCCTCTCTCCCCTCGATCTGCCTCTCTCCCCTCGATCTGCCTCTCTCCCCTCGATCTGCCTCTCTCCCCTCGATCTGCCTCTCTCCCTGTGATCTACCTCTCTCCCCTCGATCTGCCTCTCTCCCCGCGATCTGCCTCTCTCCCCGCGATCTGACTCTCTCCCCTCGATCTGCCTCTCTCCCCTCGATCTGCCTCTCTCCCCACGATCTGCCTCTCTCCCCGCGATCTGCCTCTCTCCCCGTGATCTGCCCCTCTCCCCGTGATCTGCCTCTCTCCCCTCGTTCTACCTCTCTCCCCTCGATCTGCCTCTCTCCCCGTGATCTGCCTCTCTCCCTGTGATCTGTCTCTCTCACCGTGATCTGCCCCCTCCCCTCGTTCTACCTCTCTCCCCTCGATCTGCCTCTCTCCCCGCGATCTGCCTCTCTCCCTGCGATCTGCCTCTCTCCCCGTGATCTGCCTCTCTCCCCGTGATCTGCCTCTCACCCCGTGATCTGCCCCTCTCCCCTCAATCTGCCTCTCTCCCCGTGATCTGCCTCTCTCCCTGTGATCTGTCTCTCTCCCCGTGATCTGCCTCTCTCCCTGTGATCTGCCTCTCTCCCCTCGATCTGCCTCTCTCCCTGTGATCTGTCTCTCTCACCGTGATCTGCCCCTCTCCCCTCGTTCTACCTCTCTCCCCTCGATCTGCCTCTCTCCCCTCGATCTGCCTCTCTCCCCTCGATCTGCCTCTCTCCCCGTGATCTGCCTCTCTCCCCGTGATCTGCCTCTCTCCCCGCGATCTGCCTCTCTCCCCTCGATTTGCCTCTCTCCCTGTGATCTGCCTCTCTCCCCGTGATCTGCCTCTCTCCCTGCGATCTACCTCTCTCCCCGTGATCTGCCTCTCTCCCCGTGATCTGCCTCTCTCCCTGTGATCTGCCCCTCTCCACTCGATCTGCCCCTCTCCCCTCGATCTGCCTCTCTCCCTGTGATCTGCCCCTCTCCCCTCGTTCTACCTCTCTCCCCTCGATCTGCCTCTCTCCCCTCGATCTGCCTCTCTCCCTGTGATCTGCCTCTCTCCCCTCGATCTGCCTCTCTCCCCGTGATCTGCCTCTCTCCCCTCGATCTGCCTCTCTCCCCTCGATCTGCCTCTCTCCCTTCGATCTGCCTCTCTCCCCGTGATCTGCCCCTCTCCCCTCAATCTGCCTCTCTCCCCTTGATCTGCCTCTCTCCCCGTGATCTGCCCCTCTCCCCGTGATCTGCCTCTCTCCCCTTGACCTGCCTCTCTTCCCTCGATCTGCCTCTCTCCCCTCGATCTGCCTCTCTCCCCGTGATCTGCCTCTCTCCCCTCGATCTGCCTCTCTCCCCGTGATCTGCCTCTCTCCCCTCGATCTGCCTCTCTCCCCTCGATCTGCCTCTCTCCCTGTGATCTGCCTCTCTCCCCTCGATCTGCCTCTCTCCCCGTGATCTGCCCCTCTCCCAGTGATCTGCCTCTCTCCCCTCGATCTGCCTCTCTCCCCTCGATCTGCCTCTCTCCCCTCGATCTGCCTCTCTCCCCGCGATCTGCCTCTCTCCCCGCGATCTGCCTCTCTCCCCTCGATCTGCCTCTCTCCCCGCGATCTGCCCCTCTCCCCTCAATCTGCCTCTCTCCCTGCGATCTGCCTCTCTCCCCTCGATCTGCCTCTCTCCCCTCGATCTGCCTCTCTCCCCGTGATCTGCCTCTCCCCCCTCGATCTGCCTCTCTCCCCTCGATCTGCCTCTCTCCCCTCAATCTGCCTCTCTCCCCGTGATCTGCCTCTCTCCCTGCGATCTGCCTCTCTCCCCGTGATCTGCCTCTCTCCCCTCGATCTGCCTCCCTCCCCTCGATCTGCCTCTCTCCCCTCGATCTGCCTCTCTCCCCGTGATCTGCCCCTCTCCCCTCAATCTGCCTCTCTCCCCGTGATCTGCCTCTCTCCCCACGATCTGTCTCTCTCCCTGTGATCTGCCTCTCTCCCCGCGATCTGTCTCTCTCCCCACGATCTGCCTCTCTCCCCACGATCTGCCTCTCTCCCCTCGATCTGCCTCTCTCCCCACGATCTGCCTCTCTCCCTGTGATCTGCCTCTCTCCCCGCGATCTGCCTCTCTCCCCTCGATCTGCCTCTCTCCCATCGATCTGCCTCTCTCCCCTCGATCTGCCTCTCTCCCCTCGATCTGCCTCTCTCCCTGTGATCTACCTCTCTCCCCGCGATCTGTCTCTCTCCCCGCGATCTGCCTCTCTCCCCTCGATCTGCCTCTCTCCCCTCGATCTGCCTCTCTCCCCTCGATCTGCCTCTCTCCCCTCGATCTGCCTCTCTCCCTGTGATCTACCTCTCTCCCCTCGATCTGCCTCTCTCCCCGCGATCTGCCTCTCTCCCCGTGATCTGCCTCTCTCCCCGTGATCTGCCTCTCTCCCCTCGATCTGCCTCTCTCCCCTCGATCTGCCTCTCTCCCCTCGATCTGCCTCTCTCCCCACGATCTGCCTCTCTCCCCGCGATCTGCCTCTCTCCCCGTGATCTACCTCTCTCCCCTCGATCTGCCTCTCTCCCCGTGATCTGCCCCTCTCCCCTCAATCTGCCTCTCTCCCCGTGATCTGCCTCTCTCCCCGCGATCTGTCTCTCTCCCTGTGATCTGCCTCTCTCCCCGCGATCTGTCTCTCTCCCCACGATCTGCCTCTCTCCCCACGATCTGCCTCTCTCCCCTCGATCTGCCTCTCTCCCCACGATCTGCCTCTCTCCCTGTGATCTGCCTCTCTCCCCGCGATCTGCCTCTCTCCCCTCGATCTGCCTCTCTCCCCTCGATCTGCCTCTCTCCCCTCGATCTGCCTCTCTCCCCTCGATCTGCCTCTCTCCCTGTGATCTACCTCTCTCCCCGCGATCTGTCTCTCTCCCCGCGATCTGCCTCTCTCCCCTCGATCTGCCTCTCTCCCCTCGATCTGCCTCTCTCCCCTCGATCTGCCTCTCTCCCCTCGATCTGCCTCTCTCCCTGTGATCTACCTCTATCCCCTCGATCTGCCTCTCTCCCCGCGATCTGCCTCTCTCCCCGTGATCTGCCTCTCTCCCCGTGATCTGCCTCTCTCCCCTCGATCTGCCTCTCTCCCCTCGATCTGCCTCTCTCCCCTCGATCTGCCTCTCTCCCCACGATCTGCCTCTCTCCCCGCGATCTGCCTCTCTCCCCGTGATCTACCTCTCTCCCCTCGATCTGCCTCTCTCCCCGTGATCTGCCCCTCTCCCCTCAATCTGCCTCTCTCCCCGTGATCTGCCTCTCTCCCCGCGATCTGTCTCTCTCCCTGTGATCTGCCTCTCTCCCCGCGATCTGTCTCTCTCCCCACGATCTGCCTCTCTCCCCACGATCTGCCTCTCTCCCGTCGATCTGCCTCTCTCCCCACGATCTGCCTCTCTCTCTGTGATCTGCCTCTCTCCCCGCGATCTGCCTCTCTCCCCTCGATCTGCCTCTCTCCCCTCGATCTGCCTCTCTCCCCTCGATCTGCCTCTCTCCCCTCGATCTGCCTCTCTCCCTGTGATCTACCTCTCTCCCCTCGATCTGCCTCTCTCCCCGCGATCTGCCTCTCTCCCCGTGATCTGCCTCTCTCCCCGTGATCTGCCTCTCTCCCCTCGATCTGCCTCTCTCCCCTCGATCTGCCTCTCTCCCCTCGATCTGCCTCTCTCCCCTCGATCTGCCTCTCTCCCCTCGATCTGCCTCTCTCCCTGTGATCTACCTCTCTCCCCTCGATCTGCCTCTCTCCCCGCGATCTGCCTCTCTCCCCGCGATCTGACTCTCTCCCCTCGATCTGCCTCTCTCCCCTCGATCTGCCTCTCTCCCCATGATCTGCCTCTCTCCCCACGATCTGCCTCTCTCCCCGCGATCTGTCTCTCTCCCTGTGATCTGCCTCTCTCCCCGCGATCTGTCTCTCTCCCCACGATCTGCCTCTCTCCCCACGATCTGCCTCTCTCCCCTCGATCTGCCTCTCTCCCCACGATCTGCCTCTCTCCCTGTGATCTGCCTCTCTCCCCGCGATCTGCCTCTCTCCCCTCGATCTGCCTCTCTCCCCTCGATCTGCCTCTCTCCCCTCGATCTGCCTCTCTCCCCTCGATCTGCCTCTCTCCCTGTGATCTACCTCTCTCCCCTCGATCTGCCTCTCTCCCCGCGATCTGCCTCTCTCCCCGTGATCTGCCTCTCTCCCCGTGATCTGCCTCTCTCCCCTCGATCTGCCTCCCTCCCCTCGATCTGCCTCTCTCCCCTCGATCTGCCTCTCTCCCCTCGATCTGCCTCTCTCCCTGTGATCTACCTCTCTCCCCTCGATCTGCCTCTCTCCCCGCGATCTGCCTCTCTCCCCGCGATCTGACTCTCTCCCCTCGATCTGCCTCTCTCCCCTCGATCTGCCTCTCTCCCCACGATCTGCCTCTCTCCCCTCGATCTACCTCTCTCCCCGTGATCTGCCCCTCTCCCCGTGATCTACCTCTCTCCCCGTGATCTGCCTCTCTCCCCGCGATCTGACTCTCTCCCCTCGATCTGCCTCTCTCCCCTCGATCTGCCTCTCTCCCCACGATCTGCCTCTCTCCCCGCGATCTGCCTCTCTCCCCGTGATCTACCTCTCTCCCCGTGATCTGCCTCTCTCCCCGCGATCTGCCTCTCTCCCCTCGATCTGCCTCTCTCCCCTCGATCTGCCTCTCTCCCTGCGATCTGCCTATCTCCCTGCGATCTGCCTCTCTCCCCGCGATCTGCCTCTCTCCCCTCGATCTGCCTCTCTCCCCTCGATCTGCCTCTCTCCCTGCGATCTGCCTCTCTCCCCTCGATCTGCCAACCCACCCCCCACTATGCTCCGATCATTCCCTCTCACACTCCCTCCTCGCTGCCGCACTCCGAATTCCCCCCACCATACCCTGATCTTTTCTGATTACTAGGGACTGTCCCCAATGGTCCCCGGCTTCGGCCTTCTCCCGCAGGCTTTCCCACCTGGCAGCCGGCTAGCCTCTCAATCTGGCTGGCTGCCGGGCGGGAAACGGTGTATAAAAATGCCAATGAGATCCTACCGTTATATCCTGGCATTTCCGGGATTTCCCCCTGCAAACATGCGCCCCGCTCGCTCCCCGCTGGCCCGTAAATATCGGGGCCATGGTATATGCATATCAGGGCAGACCCTTCTTCAAAATAGGTTTGCCGTATTTATGGGTTTTCTTTTTAATTTATACAATTCATTATTTTTTTTTCAAAGATCAAAATTTTATTTTGAGAAACCGACTGTAATTCGTGCTGACAAAGCAAATCAGTGTGTGGTTGGTGTGTGTTTTTTTTACAAATGAATCATTTGTTCAAATGAAAAGGCAGCGTTACTACAATAAGATAACAAACTCTTCAATGTAATGCTGGTCTTTTATTACCCAAGCAAGTGACATACGTTTGAGTTTAAAAGATCAACTCGTCCAAGGTGAGGTTTAATTTATTGTGCCGTTGGACCATCACTATACAAAAGACTAGGAGCAGGAGAGAGTTTCATTTAAGTGATGAATTAATAATGCATTTAACTATTCAGTTTATTATTACAGTAATGGACTGTTTGATTCACCAAATAGGTAATTAAGACATGATGATATTTAAGAATTGCCAAATCAGCATCTGAGCTAACTGCCTATGTTAAGGAAGCTTCAGAGGACAGATGCTCCATTTCAGGATAACTGCTTGACTTCCAGAGTAATGTGCTTTCTGCTAATTAATGTAGACTAAGTCATAAGGCCCAGTAAGACTACAGTTTATACTGAGTAAAAGATAATAATGCACTCTGTGCTGTTATCATAGAATCATAGAATCATAGCATAGTTACAGCACAGAAGGAGCTCATTCGGCCCGTCGAGCCCGTGCCGGCTCTCTGCAAGAGCACTTCAGCTAGTGCCAGTCCCCCAACCTTTCTCCGTAGCCCTGCAATTTTTTTTCTTTCAGGTACTTATCCAATTTCCTTTTGAAAGCCGTGATTGAGTGTGCCTCCACCACCCTTTCAGGCAGTGCATTCCAGATCTTAACCACTCGCTATTTAAAAAAGTTTTTTCTTATGACGCCTTTGGTTCTTTTGCCAATCACCTTAAATCTATGTCCTCTGGTTCTCGACCCTTCTGCCAATGGGAACAGTTTCTCTCTATCTGCTCTGTCCAGACCCCTCATGATTTTGAACACCTCTATCAAATCTCCTCTCAATTCATTGCACATTACTTATGTAGAGCAGAGAAGCATTTTAAAGCCTGCTGATCTTCAGTGCTGGAATTGGCTGGGGATTGGATCTAAAGCACTAAATCAATGCTTCCAGTTGCAGTGATAACTAAATTGAATGTTTAAATGACTGAGGGCTCCAGCACTACAAATGTTGATTGGTCTAATACGTTGACAAGGTGGAAGCTGAAATGTTGTTAATTGAATTGACAGATAATGTCTTATAAGAACATGAGATGAGGAAGAGGTGGTAAATTTGCAAGTTCAGCACTATCCAGATAAGACATCCTGTTGAAAGTGACAGCAACTCGCTGGCAAGAGTCATATTGTTAGCCTGACTCCTGCCAACCTAACTACATTAAACTACATGGCAGCATTCAGAAATATCACATAGACCTTTGAGAATTACCTACAGTTTTCCAGAAGAAATATTTTGTACAGTTTAAAATCTGTCAGACAATTGGAAAAGCCTATGAGAATCCTTCAGGATCCTGTAAGATTTTGAATAGGGTCTCTTATATAAAGAACAAGATGGAGAGAAAACTTGTGTACCAAACATAATCAATGATTTAAACTAAATTGAGTAAGACAAATCTCTCTCAGTAAGATTGATTGTGGCAGATAATCTGGGCTATATTTTTGGCATTTTAAATAAAGGCCGGATTTTTCCGGGGTGGTAGCGGGCGCGATCGGTGGCGGGTCGGGTGGGAAAGTTGCTATTTTTGACAGTGGGTTGGGAACCCGCTGCCATCCCGCCTCCATGTGCCTTTCCCACGGGCGCGTTTGCCGGTGCGGCAGCGACCTGACCGACAGAGGCGGGCGACCTAATTGAAATCATTATCAGGTAGTTTACAGGCACTTAAGAGCCTTTATCCACCTACATTTTAAATTTCACCGCATGGCCACGGGATTCACGCTGCTCGGGAAGCACGTCATAGAGTCATAGGGGTAAAAATTCAGTTGGTTGCGCCTCCCGTTAGCGCCTTAAGAGGGCGCTAATGGGGCGCAAAGCCGCTAACGCCCGGGCGCAGCGATGTTTGCGCCGCTCGAGAACTTAACTTGAGATTGTGCGGCGGCGCTAAAACTTACCGCTGCGACCACCTGCGCGCGCAGATTGTGACGTCATTCCATGGTGCAACGCCCTTGTGGCGCCCCGGAGCGGAAATTGAGTGGCGCCCCCTGCCTTACCGCCTGGCGCATCCAACGACCGGAAGACTGGAACGCTATCAATCGCTCTGGGGCTGGGGGGGGCGCTATTTAAAGGGGGCCTCTTCCTGTCTTTTATTGTTGGTGGCATTTTTGAACTACGCATTCTGAGAGAGAGAGGGAGAGACTTCTGGAGAGATTCAACGTTGTGTGAAGGAGTTTTGGGTACTGAGCAGCACTTTGCAGGTTCATTTTGATTTGCCATTCCTTGTATCGATTTAGCAGAGACTGTGGGAGCTGCACTCTGAGCTCTTTGCCTGGTACTCTCCATTGTTCTTTCCAGCACATTTGATGTGCAAGTCTCTCCAGGCCGAGATTCAAGGCTGCAATGAACAGGATGTGGATGGAAAGCAAGATTAACCATCCCCTTTAAGAACTGGCCCGTGCCATTGTGTGTGTGTTCCATTGCTGACTGACATTACATGAGCTTCGCCAGCGCTCTGAGGTAGCGCCTCACTCCTTGGCCTTTGCGCCTTAAGACAGGTGTGCAGCGCCTGCTTTAGCGCTCCACTCACCTCCCGGGGCGGTAAAAGTGAAGTTTCCAGTCAGGGCCGATAATTAGCGCCAGGCGCTAATATTTGCGTCCAGACGATATTTGCGCCCCAAATGGGGCGCGACCTAATTTCTACCCCATAGAGTTATACAGCACAGAAAGAGGCCCTTCGGCCCATCGTGTCCGCGCCGGCCATCAAGCCCTGTCTATTCTAATCCCATTTTCCAGCACTTGGTCCGTAGCCTTGTATGCTATGGCGTTTCAAGTGCTCATCTAAATGTTTCTTGAATGTTGTGAGGGTTCCTGCCTCTACCACCCTTTCAGGCAGTGAGTTCCAGATTCCAACCACCCTCTGGGTGAAAATTTTTTTCTCAAATTCCCTCTAAACCTCCTGCCCCTTACCTTGAAACTATGCCCCCTGGTTATTGACCCCTCTACTAAGGGGAAAAGTTCCTTTCTATCTACCCTATCTATGCCCCTCATAATTTTGTACACCTCAATCAGGTCCCCCCTCAGCCTTCTCTGCTCTAAGGAAAACAACCCCAGCCTGTCCAGTCTCTCTTCATAGCTGAAGCGCTGCAGCCCAGGTAACATCCTGGTGAATCTCCTCTGCACCCTCTCCAATGCAATCACATCCTTCCTATCGTGTGGCGACCAGAACTGCACACAGTATTCCAGCTGTGGCCTAACTAGTGTTTTGTACAGCTCCATCATAACCTCCCTGCTCTTATATTCTATGCCTCGGCTAATGAAGGCAAGTATCCCATATGCCTTTTTAACCACCTTATCTACCTGTCCTGCTGTCTTCATGGATCTATGGACATGCACACCAAGGTCCCTCTGATCCTCTGTCCTTCCGAGGGTCCTACCATTCATTGTGTATTCCCTTGCCTTGTTAGTCCTCCCAAAATGCATCACCTCACACTTTTCAGGGTTAAATTCCATTTGCCACTGTTCTGCCCATCTGACCAACCCGTCTATATCGTCCTGTAGCCTGAGGCTTCCCTCCTCGCTATTTACCACTCCACCAATTTTCGTGTCATCTGCGAACTTACTGATCATACCTCCTACATTCATATCTAAATCATTAATGTACACTACAAACAGCAAAGAACCCAGCACCGATCCCTGCGGTACACCACTGGACACAGGCTTCCAGTCACAAAAACAACCTTCGACCATCACCCTCTGCCTCCTGCCACTAAGCCAATTTTGGATCCAATGTGCCAAGTTGCCCTGGATCCCATGGGCTCTTACCTTCTTGACCAGTCTCCCATGCGGGATTTTGTCAATAGCCTTACTGAAGTCCATGTAGACCACATCAACTGCACTACCCTCATCCACACACCTAGTCACCCCCTCGAAAAATTCAATCAAATTGGTTAGACATGATCTCCCCCTGACAAAGCCATGCTGACTATCCTTGATTAATCCTTGCCTCTCCAAGTGGAGACTAATTCTGTCCCTCAGAATTTTTTCCAATAATTTCCCTACCACTGATGTTAGGCTCACTGGCCTGTAATTCCCTGGTTTATCCCTACTAACTTTCTTGAATAATGGTACTATGTTAGCTGTTCTCCAGTCCTCTGGCACCTCCCCTGTGGCCAGAGAGGTTCTGAAAATTTGTGTCAGAGCCCCTGCAATCTCCTCCCTTGCCTCACACAGCAGCCTGGGGTACATCTCGTCTGGGCCTGGGGATTTATCCACTTTTAAGCCCGCTAAAACCGTTAGTAACTCCTCTCTCTCAATACTAATTTGTTCAAGTATATCACAATCCCCCTGCCTGATTTCTATGTCTACATCGTCCTTCTCCATAGTGAACATGGATGCAAAATATTCATTTAAAACCTCACCTACATCTTCTGGCTCAACACACAGATTGCCACTTTGGTCCCTAATGGGCCCTACTCTTTCCCTGGTTATCCTCTTGCCCTTAATATACTTATAAAACACCTTGGGATTTTCCTTTATTTTGCCCGCCAGTGTTATTTCATGCCCCCTCTTCGCTCTCCTAATTTCTTTTTTAAGTACCCCCCTGCACTTTCTATACTCCTCTAGGGCTTCCACTGTTTTTAATCCTTTGTATCTGCCAAAAGCCTCCCTTTTTTCCCTAATCCATTCTCGTATATCCCTTGACATCCAGGGTTCCCTGGGCTTGTTGGTCCCACCCTTGAGCTTTACGGGAACATGTTGCTGTTGTACTCTCTCTATTTCCTTTCTGAAAGACTCCCACTGCTCTGATGTGGATTTTCCTACAAGTAGCTGATCCCAGTCCACTTTGGCCAGATCCTGCCTTATCATATTAAAATCAGCCGTCCCCCAATTTAGAACCTTTATTTCTGGTCCATCTTTGTCCTTTTCCATGACTACCTTAAATCTCACCGAATTATGGTCACTGTCACCAAAATGCTCTCCTACTGACACTTCTACCACTTGCCTGGCTACATTCTCTAGAATTAGGTCCAGTACCGCCCCCTATCTTGTAGGACTTTCTACATGCTGGCTCAAAAAGCTCTCCTGGATGCACTTTAAGAATTCTGCACCCTCTAAGCCTTTCACACTCTGACTATCCCAGTTAATATTGGGGAAGTTGAAATCCCCTACTATTATTACCCTATTATTTCTACACTTCTCTGAGATTTGCCTACATATCTGTTCCTTTATCTCCCCCTGACTGTTTGGGGGCCTATAGTACACTCCCAGCAAAGTGCTTGCCTCCTTTTTGTTTTTAAGTTCTACCCATGTGGCCTCATTAGAGGAACCTGCTAAGATATCATCCCTCCTTACAGCAGTAATTGACTCCTTGATTAATATTGCGACACCCCCTCCTCTTTTACACCCCCCTCTGTCTCGCCTGAAGATTCTATACCTCGGAATATTGAGTTGCCAGTCCTGCCCCTCCCTCAACCATGTCTCTGTGATAGCAACAATATCATACTCCCATGTGTTCATCAACACCTTCAATTCATCTACCTTACTCGCAAGACTCCTTGCATTAAAATAAATGCCATCCAGCCTTGCCATACTCCCTTGTGCCGTTACATATTTGCTCTGCCTTCCAGGCTGATTTGTTTTTTCCTCTATATTTGGTTGTGCATCACCCCCTACTATAGCTCCACTCCGTATCCCATCCCCCTGCCAAGTTAGTTTAAACCCCCCCCCACCAACAGCACGAGCAAACCTCCCCGCAAGGATGTTGGTCCCATTCCGGTTCAGGTGCAACCCATCCGACTTGTACAGGTCCCACCTTCCCCAGAAGCAGACCCAGTGATCCAGGAAACTAAAGCCCTCCCTTCTGCACCAACTCTTTAGCCACGCATTCATCTGCTCTATCCTCCTAATCCTATACTCACTAGCACGTGGTCCTGCTTTTTAATCTGCTACCTAGCTCCCTAAATTCTTGTTGCAGGACCTCATCCCTCTTTCTACCCATGTCGTTGGTACCAATGTGAACCACGACCTCTGACTGTTTGCCCTCCCCCTTCAGAATGCCCTGCAGCCGTTCAGTGACATCCTTGACCCTGGCACCAATGAGGCAACATACCATCCTGGCGTCATGTCTGCGGCCACAGAAACGTCTATCTGTTCCCCTTACGATAGAATCCCCTATCACTATTGCTCTCCCACTCTTTTTCCTCCCCTCCTGTGCAGCTGAGCCACTCGTAGTGCCACGGACTTGGCTCTTGCTGCATTCCCCGGAGAAACCATCTCCCCCATCAGTATCCAAAATGGAAAATCTGTCAGAGAGGGAGATGGACCCAGGGGACTTCTGCACTACCTTCCTAGTTCTTTTACTCTGTCTGGTGGTCACCCATTCCCTGTCTGCCTGTGCACTCTTTACCTGCGGTGTGACCACCTTGTTAAACGTGCTATCCACGAAGATCTCAGCTTCGCGGATGCTCCACAGTGACTCCAGCCTCAGCTCCAGCTCTGAAATGCGGATTTCGAGTAGCTGCAGCTGGAGACACTTCCTGCACATGTGTTCGCCCTGGACACCTAAAGTGTCCCTGACTTCCAACATAGCGCAGAAGGAGCACTCCACGCCACCGAGCTGCCCTGCCATGTCCTACCCTTAATTTACTTCCTTTAAATTAAAGAATATTAAATACACTAGGGACCTTACTTCCCTTTAAACACTACTTACTCTAAACTAGAGACCTTACTTTTACTTTAATGACTGGAATGTAGAAATACTGTAGAAATACTCACCGCTGGTTCTCTGTCCCCTCTTGTGCAGCTTTTTAGCTCCTGCTCTCCTGGAAGCTGACAAAGATGGAAAAAGAAAGGAACACCTCCCTCCCCGAACTCCCTGACTCACCAAACTCGCAGCTTAACACTCTGTACTCCGTGACAAACTGCACTCTAGCCTCCCTTATTTATACTGCTGAGATTTAAATAAGTGAGCTCTCTGGCAATTACAGAACCAGATTAGACCACTTAATATCCCTTGACATCTGTCAACCTGAGGCGGGAGTTCCGTGGCCATTGCTCCAGCTGATTACTTGACAGCATCAAATGTACAGTAAAAGCTCCCACCTGACAGATGATCACTTTCCTCAGGCAGAAGCTGTTGCTCAGTCCATTTCCAACGCAGATTCTGCAGGCTGCAAGTCTTTCCAGCAAAGTCTCCATCCAGTATCACCTCATTGGAAGAACTCTCTCACCAATGACAGATCTGCTATCTATTCCATCAACACGGGTGCCGTTTACACTGTCTCACCTTGGTCCTCAGAATCGGACCACGATCAGCCCCAACACCAGCAGCACCAGGCACACCAGCAGCACCAGGCACACCAGCAGCACCAACAACAACACCAACCTTCTCCGCAATCACCTGATGCTGCACAAGACAGAGGGCATCAGCACCTGAGCACATTGCTGCCCGGGAGGCCAGGGATGGCCTCACCATGGCCACATTTACTTCACTTGACGCTGTACACCCATATGGCTGCCACATGATGTGCCAGTTTGGCACCACCCACACCAACACCATAAAGCATCCCTACAATGACCAAGCCCCCTCCTTTCACACTCATCACCATTGCGGGGGGTACCGTTATGTCTCAACATTCACTGCAACTCACTAAGCCACTTCCAAAGGTGCACACAAATCTGTCCAAGACCGGAAAGTGTTGAAAATAAAGATTTTTATGTTTGACACCACATTAACAGAAACTTTACATAAACATTAGATAAAACACCCAAGTGTGTTGTTAGTTGGTATGATTGCACTAGGATGAGGGTGAGTGTGAGGGGTGGCTAGTGAGATGGGATGTGATAATGTAGATAGAGAGAGGTGCAAGGTAAGTGCAGGAGTAGGGTAGGGAAGGCAGAGTGATGGGGATGCGATAAGAGGCACAGCAGGATGCAGTTGAGTGTGGCTTTGTACTAACGTTTCCTGATCTAATGAGATCATTGAAACATTTGTGGCACTGCACCCAGGTCCTCCTGAACACATCCTTGCTTGTGACCACCTCTGCAATCTGCAACCAGGCTGTTTTGGTCTCTTGGGGAGGTCTCTTCCACCCATCGGAAGGGAAGCGGTCCTCTCTGTGTGCTCGGACTCCCATCATAAGCATATGGAGGGAGTCATTGGAGATAACAACACAAAATGCTGGAAACACTCAGCAGGCCAGGCAGCATCCATGGACAGAGAAACAGAGGTAACGTTTCAGGTCTGTGACCCTTCGTCAGAACTGGAACAAGTTTGCGATGTAACAGGTTTTAAGCAGGTGCAGAGGAAGGGAAAGGGGGAGGGGAAGAAAGAACAAAAGGGACGGTCTGTGATTGGGTGGAAGGCAGGAGTGGTTAAATGTTGCAAATGGGGATGGCACAATCATCAACAGCTGCCATGTGAAAAACTAGGGGCAGGGGTTAGAGTCTGAAATTGTTAAACTCAATGTTGAGTCCAGAAGGCTGTAAAGTGCCTAATCGAAAGATGAGGTGCTGTTCCTCGAGCTTACGTTGAACTTCATTGGAACAGTATAAGAGGCCGAGGACAGAGAGGCCAGAGTGGGAGTGGAGCGGAGAATTAAAGTGACAAGCGACCGGAAGCTCGGAGTCACCCTTGCGGACTGAACGGAGGTGTTCCGCAAAGCGATCGCCCAATCTGCATTTGGTCTCCCCAATGTAGAGGAGACCACATTGTGAACAGCGAATACAGTATACTAAATTGCAAGAAGTACAAGTAAATCGCTGTTTCACCTGGAAAGAGTGTTTGGAGCCCTGGACAGTGGGAAGGGAGGAGGTAAAAAGGCAGGTGTTGCATCTCCTGCACTTGCACGGGAAGGTACCGTGGGGAGCGGAGGGGCTGTTGGAGATGATTGAGGAGTAGACCAGGGTGTTGCGGAGGGAGCGGTCCCTTCGGAATGCTGAAAGGGGAGGGGAGGGGAAGATGCGTTTGGTGGTGGGCTCACGCTGGAGGTGGCGGAAATGGCGGAGGATGATCGGTTGAATGTGGAGGTTGGTGGGGTGAAAGGTGAGGACAAGGGAACCCTATTGTGGTTCTGGGAGGGAGGGGAAGGGGTGAGAGCAGAAGTGCGGGAAATGGAACGGACACGGTCGAGGGCCATGCCAACCACTGTAGAGGGGAATCTTCGGTTGAGGAAAAAGGAAGACATGTCGGAAGCGCTAGTATGGAAGGTGGCATCGTCAGAACATATGCGGCGGAGATGGAGAAACCGGGAGAATGGAATAGAGTCCTTACAGGAAGCAGGGTGGGAGGAAGTGTAGTCCAGGTAGCTGTGGGAGTCAGTGGACTTGTAGTGGATGTTTGTTGATAGCCTATCCCCAGAAATGGAGACAGAGAAGTCAAGGAACGGAAGGGAAGAGTTGGAGATGGACCATGTGAAGGTGAGGGAAGGGTGGAAATTGGAAGCAAAGTGAATGAAATTTTCTAGTTCAGGGCGAGAGCAGGAAACGGCACCAATACAGTCATCAATGTACCGGAAAAAGAGGTGAGAGAGGGGACCTGAGTAGGACTGGAACAAAGAATGTTCCACATATCCCACGAAAAGGCAGACATAGCTAGGGCCCATGCGGGTTCCCATAGCAACACCTTTAATTTGGAGGAAGTGAGTGGAGTCAAAGGAGAAGTTGTTCAATGTGAGAACAAGTTCAGCCAGGCGGAGGAGGGTGGTGGTGGATGGGGACTGGTTGGGCCTCTGTTCAAGAAAGAAGCGGAGCGCCCTCAGGCCATCCCGGTGGAGGATGGAGGTGTAGAGGAATTGGACGTCCATAGTGAAAAGGAGACAGTTAGGGCCAGGAAACTGGAAACTGTTAAAGTGGCGGAGGGCATCGGAAGAGTCATCGGAGAACCTGGGTCCAGCCCTCTGCCCCTGTGCAGTCATTGTCAGTGTTTGCAGCTCTCCAATGCTGTAGTGCACTGACAGCACTATGTTAGATTAAACGTCAAGTCTAATGTGGCCATGGCCCCTTTAAAGATACCACATGAAAACGCATCATGAAGGACGTCACCAGATCTGCTCCATTTAATTGGGCCAGGTAACGCGCTGGGCCGGCTTAATAGGCCCTATTAATGGAAGTTCATTTTCAGCAGCGGATTGGCGCCAGCAGCAGGACCGTGACCCGCCATGGCCACCACCCGCATCAGACCCGCCGAGGTAAGCAAAATTCTGGCAAAGTATCACAGAAGTATTTTGTTACGCATGCACCCAAGGGTATCTTTATACTGCAGCTACTGCTCTGAGAGTGGTTGCTGCAGAATCATTTCAAGCCAGGCAAAATCTTGCTTATATTGCCTCAGTCAGAATTGTAATCTCAGGGTAGAGATTCCGCTTTGGGCGCTATCAGCAAATTGTGCCCAAAATGCACTCAAAATTGAGCTGATTAGATTAAAGTCCAAGTTTCCGTAAATATTAATTTGCATAATCACAAACGTAAAATCTTCAGTGGCCCAGCGCAATCGGGGAGTGTAATAAAATGTCATCATTTCTTGTTTTTCTTTCTAAAATCGGGTTATCACTGTAAAGTTTCGCAATTATCGCGATTCGAAATAACAAGATAGAAGCAGATTCGTTTGATCAGTTTTATTAAACGAAATGCTGTCCTGATTATAAAGGACACAGAAGCCTGTAAAATGGCCACCGCGCATCGTGGCAGAAGCTTTCAGAATTACAGTGGGCAGACAAGATGGCGTTCGAATAAACATTTCAATATGAGATGGGATCATACTCGATAAACACTGATAAAGACAGGATGCAACCTGTTTGCATTTGTGACAATAGCAAAAGATATAAGTGCTGGAATCGTTTTCCATGCACAAGTAAGGACCATTGTACTGGGCAATCGAAGGCCCATCCAGACACATCAATACACAAATACCCCCACGGCTCTACAATGAGAGAGACATTGACGGGTGATTAAACAAGTATTCGAGGGCCCCCAAAACCAGTCAGGGAGACGATTCATACGATCCTGGCTGGGTCAACAATGGGGAAAACATTAACGGGTAGTTGACCAGTTTCAGGTGCTACCGAAACCCGTTAAAGACAAGAATCGCCCCATGCTGGGAGTTTTGTGCACCAGTATTACACAAAGGACAAACATTAAGATTTGAGCGGGAGATAAGGGAACACAGCGCTATAACTATAGTGAACAAATGTCCATCGGTCTCTTATCTCTGCTGACTCTTGACTCGGGCTGAACTCTTATTCCCTTGATTCGACTCTTATTCTCCTGACTCGCTCGATCGCGGGTTGAAGCTCTTCTCTAGGGCTGGACTCTGTTGACTCTGGACTTTTAGCCGTACTGGACGGTTATTTGAATGTTGGGTGGAGCTCAATCGGAACGAGCCGCCTCGACAAGGGCAAGTGACCGGGTGCACCATCCCGAGAGTCGGTAAACGGTGTCTGGACCCGAAGGCCCAACAAGACAAGACAAAATGACAAGAAAAGAAGAAGAATCCACGTGCCGCCGCGGTCAGTAAACCCCGACCGCGCCCGAAAATATAGGACTCATTTCTTGAATTCTACGGGTTATTGCATGAACCGGTTTTGGGTCCATCGAATTCCTCATAACAACAAGAAAGACTCTTATTTGAATTCTACCGACAACTGGTGTCGGTACAGGAAGACCTTTCTTTGAGTTCTACAGCCGGGCCCGAGTTCTGTCGAGTTCTTCAAGACAACGGGGAGCCCTGCCTGCTTGCAGCAGCAGCGAAGATAAACAAGTGGGGTACAGAGACCCCTCCAAACACATGACAGTCAGGCGCTGCAGCGAACGAGCCGAGTGCCTCACTTTAAAATTCTCCGAAGTATCACGAGTGGTGAGCATGTTTCCCGATCCTACAAATCTAGACGTAGTGTAGGTATTGATAGGGGAGGGTGGTTTTAATAAGGATAAAGTATAATGTGTTCCCCTTTTTACGATGTGCCGTGCGTTCTTCATTACCATAGATCAAGCTTTATGAATGCATGTATACTTGTACTCTCGTTAATTTGCGCCTATGACATGTACTTCATGATTTTGGACGCTATGCAATAAAGATTTCCATTTCGTACTATTCAACCGGGTCTATTTGAGTTTTTCTCTGCATTACTGCTCTCGCACCTAAGTCCAGTGTTAGAACCGTAAGGGCGAGTGGGTCGAACCACTCACAGGTGCTTATTGCAACAAGGCTGGCCGGAGACCAGAGCAAGCAATAGTATTAGGTAACGAAGGCCTAACCTCGCACCAGCACCATCTGTGATACAAGCACGACAAAAACCCTTACATCACCAAAAATAAGCATCTTTAATAAGGGTGTCCAGACCTCCACCTGTGACTAACCTGATTTAAAATCATTAAAAATGACTTTAAAAAACTATACTGGAGTATCTAATAGTTTCATTGGTGTACACTAGTCAGTTTCATAGTAAATTAAATCATTTTTGATGAAAAATCTTTTAAAACTTGCCTACTAGTGCCTCTGCACCTAAAAAATTAACCCAATTCGAAGAGCCTTCCCAAACCAGGAGGTGCCAGGATCACCTCAATATTTTATATCAAGCTGATATCTGATAGCAAGCTCAAGCAGTGTGACATGGCTTCCCCCAAAAGGATTTCACACCATTCCATTCTGAACTCAGGGTAGGACCTGACCCTAATGACCCCAGTTAGAGTGGTCCAAAATGCAGCAGAGGAGCGCTACAATGAGACACGTGCCTCCACTAGACTGGTCATCAAGAGGATAATCAGGGTGTTAAAAGCATGCTTTTGCTGCCTGGACAGGTCAAGAGAGGCACTGCAATATGCTCCAGATTGGGTGTCAAGAATAATTAGAGACAGCTGTGCCCTTCACAGTTTTGCATTTCAGGAAGGACAGGACTTTAAAATGACTGACAAGGAAGCCTTTGCTTAGTAGGATCATGATCTAAATGGAGCAGACCATCACGCTGACCAGCACTCAGAGGACCCCTCAGTAACTGCTGCAAGGAGCATCAGAACACAGATCAACTCTGAAATCTTCTCTTCTGTGTAAAACAGTCCACCTCTAATACCACAGCCTTAACTCCTTCTCCCCTACATGCAAATAAAGGCAATTCCCTCAAACTACTGCCCATCCTACCACATGAAAACACATCAGCTCTCTTTGCCCCTGCATGGCCATGCCATTACCATTAATAAGTCAGCACCAAATGAGTAAACCCTTTCCTGTGTGACTGTAACCTTCATGAATAACAAAGTGCCATGTCACACAAACTATTTTAATATAAAAATTGCAAAGTGCACACAATCACCCTACTCTTTCATAACATTGTGCTTCCCCTGACTGCCTACACGTGCCTTCCAAAAGCTAGGAATGCAGGAGGGCTGTTGGCTGCTCATGCTGTACGGAAAGGTAATGGGACTGAGGTGGCTCTTACTGTGAGGGGAGCTGGGTATCCACAGCGCAAGATGCTAAGTTAGAACTCGCCTTAACCAAAGAGCATTGTAAAGGGTATTTTAAACATGCAACACTGGCGTAACTCACTTTGAGGAAATCCCTCCCCATACGGACACTTTGTAGCATAAAAGTGGCAATATAACTGTGTCTCAAGAACACTGAGAGCCATGCAAGCAGAGTAACTAGTGAACATAGGAACATAGGAATTGCTAGATGAAAAAAGACCAAGGTGCTTCTAGTTCACCTTTTACTATCCTGGTAGTCGCACGATACAATGATAATGGTTGACTAATCATGGCAATCAATCTCTATCAATTAGTCTACAACAAACCCAGACATGAGGTGAGGAAAACCCCAGTGGTGGAAAGCTTTGGGAACCACAGGTCCATAGTCACCTGTTCCTCCCAAGCATGCTACCACATGTCATGTCTCAAATTACTCATATACTGTATCCCAAAATATAGTGAAGGGAAGACACTGCTAGGTGGGATGTGAGCCTGTCTACAGATATATATGGTTATTTACAACAAGATTTCTTTGCTGGCCGAAGTAATAATTTAATCAACTGAATAATGCTTACACTAATTGGTTTAAGATTATTTTCAATTTCATGCCACGTAGCTGATTAAATTGATTAAACCATAGTATGCAAGTTGTGTTGGACAGCTGTTAAATCAATTGGATAGTTAATGGTAATGTATATTTTTGTTGGGCTCCGAACCTTGCAGACATGCACTTAGACTTGACGTTTGGACATAAAAAGAATTTATGTGTTTTTTTATTGACCATAAAATAAAGTTCAGTTTTGGAATTTTAGAGGCAGAGTTGAACAATTGGGAACGTTGTACTTTGCACTACACAGCACATGGTTAATGCAGCTCGGGGAGAAACAGAGGAACTAAAACAATATTTAATAGATCCTTTATTTTCCCTCTTATGTTGTTTTTCTTAGATCATGCATTGTGTATATATAATGTACTAAAGTTGATAATTCCAAAGTGTAGCTCATGAAATACAGTGATAGTGAAACAGGCAATATGGGACACGAGTCAAAATGAAAATCAGCACAATCTGCAACTGTTGGAATACAATACCAGAGGAAGCTCATCACATTCTGATACAAGAACCCATTTCTCGACAACTTTGTGTCCAACTATGAACACGTGCCTAGTAACTCAAAATTACAGCTCACTGCTATCTCAAAATGTTGCTGCTGCTGTCTTAAGATGGTTTGTACGGAAAAGGACATAGGCAATGCAAAGGGAGAGGAAATAATTTTAGCTTTTCCTCAGTATCACAAATGGAAACCTCTTTATGAGCTCTCAACACACTTTAATGAGCCACATAACAATTACAAAATGATACTTCTGTTGGAATTAGGGTGGGTGCAGACTTCACAGCGTTGCCAGTTCATAAAAAATAACAATTTTAATAGGCTGCTGCCCGCAGGCTCCTAGTTTAAGCTTCAGATCACTCAAACTTGCTTGCCTCATGTGCGTTTAACTCGGTTTCAGATGGGCTACTTTACAGCGCGCTGGACAGAAAGCGAAAGTTCCCAATATTGAGGACTGACATCAATTGGCACATCCGGCCTGAAGCATTTATGGTGGAAGGTGACCTATGTAAAAAAAAATCTCTGTGGAACACAATACTGATGAAGTGAAATGGATTTCTGATGAGTTACTGACGGACTCTGTACTTTCCTCAGGGAATGTCTGTCACGGTTTCCCTATAGCTCATAGCAGTAGAGTAATTCCTGCTTTGCAGGTGTTTCATACTGATAACAAGAGCGCAGCAATCCTCTCTGAATTTAATTTCTCCATATATTTTCATTAAAACAAAAATGTGTTTGGTGCAGTTAACAAAAATGGGAAAAATTCTGCATAGGTACCAAGGAATTATGAGGTGGAAGTGATTCATTACGTTCAAATCTTTATGCAGAGAGAATTGAGGCCAACTAACGGAAGTATGCTTTATATTTAATATTTTTAATTGAGGATGCTTCAGATTAGCTGGGTGGCAGGCATGATATTGAGCAAATCAGCTCCCTCTGCACCGCATGGGGCATGACAAGGTGATTTGGGCCACAGGTATACAGCTGTATCACCACTAACGCTGAAAATGGCAGCTTTTATATAACTGTTGATGTACTTGAAATAAATTACCAGAAAAGGGCTTCTTTTTATGATGTACTTTTAGCATGTTGATGGTGGAAAGTCAATACTAATAAATTCAGCACCATCAGTGGCCATTAATGAATAAGTTCCTTTAAGCACCACTAATAGAAAACGTGTGCATTCCCTTTACTTTAGTAAAAGGTTGAAGGAAACCACAGCGAACAGATTGGCAATTGTTCCACATGTACTGTTCAGTATGCACAAGCACTTCCTTGCTGCTGATATGCTACAATAGTTCATCTTAAACTCTTCGTGCATTAACATAGATATTCAAAATTCTTTTTTCAACTATTTCACAGGCATACATTTCAACTTTAGCAAATCACAGATCTGTATATTAAGCATGCCTTTCTGATATTTATGAATTTAATCAGTAATAAAGTTTTTTTTCACTTTTATTTTTCTAAACAAATTAACATTCTTTCAAAATATAGTTCAGTATATAGTTCAGTCTGTATGCTTTAGCCTCTATCAGGCCAACTGTTACTTATAAATATATAAAAGATTTTACAGGACCACAATAATCCAAGGGGATATCTGACTTACCGATCAGAATGCCCAATGAATCTTGATAATTAACCTCCACGCCACGATGAATTCCAAAATTAACATTGAACATGATAAACTGTAAATAAAAGCCCATCTCTGCCAACTGTAGTTTTGATGTGATGTAACAGCTAATTGTCCCATTTTCCACAAGCAGCTCTTCATCTTCTCTCCAAACTGATAGGCAGTATCAACATTCTGTTACAATAGCAAAATACTGCGGATGCTGGAAAACTGAAATAACAACAGAAAGCGCTGGAAAAACTCAGCAGGCCAGGCAACATCCGTGAAGAGAGAAACAGAGTTAACGTTTCAGGTCAAAGACCCTTCGTCAGAACGTCACACTTCTGAGCCATCTTTCGTTTCTTAACCTGTCCTATTACCATCTCGTCTCGCCTTGTGTATCTCTTAATGTCGCTACGTCTCACAGACCTTCCCTTTTGTTCTTTTATTCCCTCCCCCCAGCCTCCAAACTTGCTTTTTCATCTGTTTCATTTCCTGCTTTTTTCTCAGTTCTGACGAAGGGTCTTCGACCTGAAACGTTAACTCTGTTTCTCTCTCCACGGATATTGCCTGGCCTGCTGAGTTTTTCCAGCGCTTTCTGTTGTTATTTCAACATTCTGTTATTTGTTTCACGTACACATCATAGAACCTTACAGCATAGAGGGAGGCCATTCTGCCCATCATGCCTGTGCTGGCTCTTTGAAAGAGCTATCCAATTAGTTCCACTCCCATGCCCTTTCCCCATAGCCCTACATTTTTTTCCCCTTCAAGTATTTATCAAATTCCCCATTGAAAGTTATTATTGAATCTTTTCCCACCATCATTTCAGGCAGTGCATTCCAAATCATAACAATTCGCTGCATAAAAAAACCCAACTCACTGTGTAAAACAATTTCTCCTCATCTCCCCTCTGGCTCTTTCACCAATTACCTTAAATCTGTGCCCTCTAGTTACTGACCGTCCTGCCAGTGGAAACAGTTTATCCTTATTTATTCTATAAAACCCCTCTATTATATCTCCCCTTAACCTTCTCTGATCTAAGGAGAACAATCCCAGCTTCTCTAGTCTCTCTACATAACTGAAGACTTTTCACCCCTGATACTGTTATGGTACATCTCCTCTGCATCCTCTCCAAGGCCTTGGCATCCTTCTTAAAGTGTGGTGCCCAACAATGGACACAATACTCCAGCTGGAGCCTAACCAGTGATTTATAAAGCTTTAGCATAACTTCCTTCCTTCAGATGTCTGAACGTAGTTCCATGAGGGAGGAAGTGCTGAGGAGACAGCTACTAATGCGCAACAATTCCTTTTTAGTATAATACCTTGTGAAGAAAATTGTTAGCATTTATTATTTCAAGTATTTTATTTGTTCCTTCCAAACTTGCGAAGAGTGCCTATTTGTTTTCAGCTCTTTTTACTTGATTTTAACCTGAATTCAGGAAAAACTAAAACCCCAAAATGAAAAATGTGTACAAAATGTAAATACTGCAAGGAACTACATTTTTTGTTGCAATCTGACAAACAAAATAGGTGTTTCCAATATGTATTTACCCTTCGATCAATCTTTGTAGTGACACAGAAAAATGTTGTGATGAGTATTGCCAGCGGCAACGGTATCCAAGGAACATACTCTGGTATCCAAAGGATCATGCACTGGTATCCAAGGAATGTACTCTGGTATCCAAGTAAAGTACAGAAATGTATTCTCAGTCTATCTGAAAATATAGTTTATAAGATATATAAGGACTCTGAATAAAATTGCACAATAAGCCCACCTATTGTTTGTCTCATATTGGTCCACTTTTCACCCTGCTAGCCTTCAATGTTTTTTTATGTAATTTTATAAAGCTGGTCAGAAAGCAGTTTTACTCCCAAGAGCATGATTTTGACTCTCCCATGTGCTACACCGCTATGCGGTATCAGTTTTATAACCATAATTTGACTGATTATGTTTTTAGAACTAGTTTTCACAAATGGGCAGACTCTCCTTCCCTGAGTTGAGCTGCATGTGTTTTTTTTTACCTTCTCCACATCTTAGCAGCATTTAATAATGGAGACTTCAGGTTACTTTTGTTGTGAATATTGTTCCAAAGCAGGTCTAGGCGATTTGATTCATCTGGCGATGGTTAATGCACTCCTGATTATTCAGGAGCACAGTGATGATTTTTAAATGCATTTTAAAAGCCCCATTATCTCAACAACAATTGTTGGCCCCACTGATGTGGTAACTACCTTAAAGGATTTTTTGACTGTGCTATTGCAGTGGAGTGTTGCAGTGAGCTCTGTGCTAGTTTAGTCTATCAGCCTTTCATCTTGTAAAGCAGTTCAGCTGTCTGTTCAATACAATGCCATCATACGTATTTGTCCTAGGAGTATTACTCTATGCAGTAAGGGATATTCAAAGCAAGATTTATGAATTCAAGATTTGTTTTTAAGAATCATGGGGGAAAAATTTGGTTGATTTGCGACTCCTGTTAGCGCCTTAAGAGGGCGCTAATGGGGCGCAAAGCAACTGGAGCCCGGGCGCGGCGATGTTTGCGCTGCTCGCGAAATTGACCAGACATTTTGCGGCGGCGCTAAACACTACCGCCACGATCTCTTGCGCCCGCACATCGTGACGTCAGTCGAGCGTGCAATGCCCTGGTAGCGCCCCGGACCGGATATTGAGTGGCGCCCCCTGCCTTACTGCCTGCCGCTAGCAATGACAGGTTGAGGGGAGCGTTTTGCAGCCGGGAAGGGACTGGGGGAGCGCTATTTAAAGGCGACTGCTTCCTGCCTTTTTTTGTCGGCGACATTTTTGCACGACGCATTCTGAGAGAGAGAGAGAGAGACTTCTGGAGAGATTCAACGCTGTGTGAAGGAGTTTTGCGTACTGAGCAGCACTTTGCAGGTTCATTTTGATTTGATCTTCCTTGCATTGATTTAGAAGAGACTATGGGGGCTGCACCCTGAGCTCTTTCCCTGGGCCTCTCCATTGTTCTTTCCAGCAGATTTGATGTACAGGTCTCTCCAGGCCGAGATTCAAGGCTGCAATGAGTAGGGTGTGGATGGAGAGCAAGATCGACCCTCCCCTTTAAGAACTGGCCGGTGCCAGTGTGTCTGTGTTCCATTGCTGACTGACATCACATGAGCTTCGCCAGCGCTCTGAGGTAGCGCCTCGCTCCTCGGCATTAGCGCCTTAAGAGAGGTGAATAGCGCCTGATTTAGTGCTCCAATCACCTCCAGGGGCGATGGAAGCCAAATTTGAAGTCGGAGGCGATAATTAATTGCGCCCGGCCGATAATTGTGTCCCAAATGGGACGATACCGAATTTCTCCCCCCATAATTGTTGATCTGACACTTAGGTCCAGATTTTAACTTGGGTGAGAGGTCAGTGTGGGGCCAATGGGGAGAGTGGTAGACTTGCCCAGAATCGCTGATGTGAGGCCTGGGTTATTGTAACATGCCCCAGGCCCAACTTCCACCCGAACCCAGCGGAATGACGTGGAGGGTTACAGGTGTGAATGGATGAGTTTGGCAGCAGACCGCCACCGGGGGCCAGCGGGAACGAGCGCCTACAGTCACGTAAATGCACCAGGGGTGAGCCAGATGAGGTCATGGTTGGGGGGTGGGCGAGGCAAGCAATTCTGCTCCTCTTGACCCACAAGCAAACTTTAAAAAAGATTAAATTCATCTACATTCTTGGCCTGCTTCCAGGTCTGCTGCTCCCTGGTGCCCGGTGTTCCTGGCGAGGCTGGTACCAGGCGTTAAAATGGTGTTAGTGTCTGAATAACATCATCAGACCCCGACTTTTCCATTTTAATGTGGCCCTCGCCTGTCTGTGGAGAGGGCCTCACACTCCTCCCTAAACCTGGGAATTAAAATAACAGCCGCCGTGACTGCAGTGGAGGGAAGGGCATTGGTGCTATTTTAACCCCCGCATGCCCCATTCTCATTGTGCTGGGGGGTTATAGTTGGCCCTCAGTCTTCCATTACCTAATACTGTATTTTGTACCTGACAAACAAGTAAAAAATGGATTTAAAAACTTTGCGTCTTATCTTTTAACAACACTAGATGTATAAAGCACGGTTTGGACAACAAAAGTAACTGTGTTCAACCTGATTTATGTTGCTTATCATATATCAGTTATGTGGAGTTAAAGAGCCACTGGGAAATTCCAGTTAAAATGTTGCTGCAGTAAGATTGCTGAACTAGGATAATGTAAATAAAAAAGTCTACGATTACAATTCACAATTATAACTCAGGCAGGAGCGATCTCATGTTGCTCTAAAATCTAATTATTAGCGTGAAATGTTTGACTTTCCAGATCTGTCATCTTGCCAAAGCCCTGCAGTGAAGTATCCTGCAGCTATTTATTTGTGCTTGTCTGCAGTGTGGTGCTGCTGTTGAAATGTACGGTTGCAGAATTCTCCACTGGTTATGATGGATAGCAAATTTTGCTGAAGGAATGGTTGCACCTTATGGAACGATTGTGCGACTGTGAACAAATGGCATTAAGATTTATGATGCAATAAGGTACACAAAAATGCCTGGCAGAAGGATGAACAACTACAAACCGAATTGTATGTATGAATGACTTGATGTGGCGCTGCCTAAACATTTTCTGTGGCTATCACTGTCTGAAAAACATGCAGAAGGAAAATGAATAGCCCTGACAATTTTGCAGGCCATGATCCTGGCAGTTGCACTGGGATTGAACCTGCTGGTGCCCTCTAGCGTTGACCTCACCAGAGTTTGCAGGATCATTGGGAGGGCACCTAATTTGCCCAGTGGGTGCCCCCATCATTATGGGTGCGTCTCCAGCAGCCGCCTTGCCCTTGCAGCTAAAAAGTCCAGGCCTGCCCGCCATAGAGAAGGTTGCCTAGGCACCCACCCCAGACCTCATTGAGTGCCCTCATGGCACCCTGTGTAAGGGGGCAGGTCCTGGTTCCCTGTCTTCAGGGCTCCAAGCTGGTTTCATGGCCTGAACCCCCACTGGTGTAGCCACTTGCCTGGATGCCGGTACACCGCACCTCTGCCAGCGTGCCTTCCTCCTGTCCTATGTTGGATCTCAGCTGAGCTGGAGAAGCGGGAGATGCCAGTGTAGGGTGGTTCCATTCCCCGGCTCCGCCCCAGTACCACCGTCCGATGCTTTATCATGGGTGGTTGGGGGTTGCAGAAAGTGATGGGGATCCTGCACAAGTGGATCCCTTCTGATGATTCTTGTCCAATTTACGCCTGACGTAATGGCAAATATACCAGAACAGTAGATGTAAATGAAGCAGATGGAATGTGTTAATGTTATCTTCTTCTGTTATTTTGTCTATTCAGACTCTTGCTGCAATCCTAAAATGTTTGTTGAGGCCTTGAATCCTTCTTAAAGGGCATTCAGGAGAAACCCTTGCAGTCTTGCTCAGGGTGAGATAAATAGGAAGATTAATTTCATTTCTCAGTCAAACCTGTGAGTTAGCTTAAGGAAGGAAGGGCAAGATATGAAAGTTTCAAAAGAACAGAAGTGAATAGTCCAGTGGAGTTTTCATCCCTATGTCATGGGTGCAGCAGTTATCATGGTTTTTATATAATTAAGCAGGAGGTCAGGGCAGCTTAAGAGTGCAGAGGGCATTGAAGCTACACTATTTGCAGAACAAAGTACTCCAGGGAGAGGATGAACGACAGCAGCCACTGCTACCTGGGCCTTCTAGCAGCTCAGTAGGGGCATTGTAACTGAGTGTGGACGTCTGTCTGTAATAACCTACAGAGACAGTCAACCATCTGCAATGCACTCCCAGGTCTCAGTGTTTATGCCACAGTATCCTTCAGGCACCGACTGGGATCTGTGTAGGAGTCAGCTGCTATGCTGTCCTTTGTTGCATTAACTTTGATATACCACTCACCCACCTACATACACTCCGGCAGGGACTACAAGCATGAGCAGCACAGTTTTACTAGATTGCTTGCTTCCCCCAAGGCACATCATTGACTGTATGTTTGTAGCCGTTCATTTACCTACCAACAATCCTGTGGCATACCTAAATTGTAACAGATACTGTGCGATCAATATGTAAAAGTACACAACCCTTGTCAAAAAATGTGTCAATACATGCTTCCCGTAATAGTAGTATGCAATCAAACAAGATACAACTCTTTGAAAGATAAGAAATGGTGGAAGTTTGGTGCAACAGAGATATGGGCTTTTTGTTTTATTCGTTTATGGGATGTGGGCATCGCTGGCAAGGCCAGCATTTATTGCCCATCCCTAATTGCCCTTGAGAAGGTGGTGGTGAGCCGCCTTCTTCAACCGCTGCAGTCCGTGTGGTGAAGGTACTCCCACAGTGCTGTTCGGGAGGGAGTTCCAGGATTTTGACCCAGCGACGAGGACGGATCGGTGATATACTTCTAAGTCAGGATGGTGTGTGACTTGGAGGGGAACTTGGAGGTGGTGGTGTTCCCATGCGTCTGCTGCCCTTGTCCTTCTAGGTGGAAGAGGTCGCGGGATTGGGAGGTGCTGCCGAAGAAGCCTTGGTGAGTTGCTGCAGTGCATCTTATAGATGGTACACACTACAGCCACGGTATGCCGGTGGTGGAGGGAGTGAATGTTTAAGGTGGTGGATGGGGTGCCAATCAAGCGGGCTGCTTTGTCCTGGATGGTGGCGAGCTTCTTGAGTGTTGTTGGAGCTGCACTCATCCAGGCAAGTGGAGAGTATTCCACTACATTCCTTACTTGTGCCTTGAAGATGGTGGAAAGGCTTTGGGGAGTCAGGAGGTGAGACGCTCGCCACAGAATACCTAGCCTCTGACCTGCTCTTGTTGCCACAGTATTTATGTGGCTGGTCCAGTTAAGTTAAGGTGACCCCCAGGATATTGATGGTGGGGGATTCGGCGATGGTAATACCATTGAATGTCAAGGGTAGGTAGCTAAACTCTCGCTTGTTGGAGATAGTAATTGCCTGGCATTTCTGTGGCGCGAATGTTACCTGCCACTTATCAGCCCAAGCCTGAACGTCGTCCAGGTCTTGTTGCATGCGGGCATGGACTGCTTCATTATCTGAGGAGTTGTGAATGGCGCTGAACACTGTGCAGTCATCAGCGAACATCCCCATTTCTGACCTTATGTTGGAGGGAAGGTCATTGATGAAGCAGCTGAAGATGGTTGGGCCTAGGACACTGCCTTGAGGAACTCCTGCAGTGGTGTCCTGGGTCTGTGATGATTGACCTTCAACAACCACAACCATCTTCCTTTGTGCTAGGTATGACTTTAGCCAGTGGAGCATTTTCCCCCCGATTCCCATTGACTTCAGTTTTACTTGGGCTCCTTGATGCCACACTCAAATGCTGCCTTGATGTCAAGGGCAGTCACTCTCACCTCACCTCTGGAATTCAGCTCTTTTGTCCATGCTTGGACCAAGGCTGTATTGAGGTCGGGAGCTGAGTGGTCTTGGCGGTACCCAAACTGGGCATCCATGAGCAGGTTATTTGTGAGTAAGTGCCACTTGATAGCACTGTCGATGACACCTTCCATCACTTTGCTGATGCTGATGATTGAGTGTAGGCTGATGGGGCAGTAATTGGCTGGATTGGATTTGTCCTGCTTTTTGTAGACAGGATATACCTGGACAGTTTTCTGCATTGTCGGATAGATGCCAGTGTTATAGCTGTACTGGAACAGCTTGGCTAGAGGCATGGCTAGTTCTGGAGCACAAGTCTTCAGCACGATAGCCGGGATGTTGTCGGGGCCCATAGCCTTTGCCGTATCCAGTGCGCTCAGCCGTTGCTTGATATCACGTGGAGTGAATCGAATTGGCTGAAGACTTGCTTCTGTAATGGTGGGGACCTCAGGAGTCGGCCGATATGGATCATCCATTCGGCACTTTTGGCTAAAGATGGTTGCAAACCCTTCAGCTTGTCTTTTGCACTCATATGCTGGGCTCCACCATCATTGAGGATGGGATATTCATGGCGCCTCCTCCTCCCGTTAGTTGTTTAATGGTCCACCACCATTCACGACTGGATGTGGCAGGACTGCAGAGCTTTGATCTGATCCATTGATTGTGGGATCGCTTAGCCCTGTCTATAGCATGCTGCTTCCGCTTTTTAGCATGCATGTAGTCCTGTGTTGCAGCTTTCCTAGGTTGGCACCTCATTTTTAGGTACACCTGGTGCTGCTCCTGGCATGCTCTTCTACACTCCTTATTGAACCAGGATTGGTCCCCTGGCTTGGTGGTAATGGTAGAGTGAGGGATATGCCGGGCCATGAGGTTAGATTGTGGTGGAATACAATTCTGCTGCTGCTGATGGCCCACAGCGCCTCATGGATGCCCAGTTTTGAGCTGCTATATCTGTTCTGAATCTATCCCATTTAGCACGGTGGTAGTGCCACACAACATGATGGAGAGTGTCCTCAGTGTGAAGACGGGACTTCATCTCCACAATGACTGCGGTGGTCACTGCTACCAATACTGTCATGGACAGATGCATCTGCAACAGGTAGATTGGTGAGGAGGAGGTCAAGTAGGTTTTTCCCTTGTGTTGGTTCTCTCACCACCTGTCGCAGGCCCAGACTGGCAGTTATGTCCTTCAGGACTCGGCCAGCTCGGTCAGTAGTGGTGCTACCGAGCCACTCTTGGTGATGGACATTGAAGTCACCCACCCAGAGTACATTCTGTGCCCTTGCTACTCTCCGTGCTTCTTCCAAGTGGTGTTCAACATGGAGGAGCACTGATTCATCAGTTGCGGGAGGGCGGTAGGTGGTAATCAGCAGGAGGTTTCTTTGCCAATGCTTGACCTGAAGCCATGAGACTTCATGGGGTCCGGACTCAATGTTGAGGACTCCCAGGGCCACTCCTTCCCGACTGTATACCACTGTGCTGCCACCCCTGGTGGGTCTGTCCTACCGGTGGGACAGGACATACCCAAGGATGGTGATGGAGGGGTTTGGGACATTGGCTGAAAGGTATGATTCTGTGAGTATGACTATGTCAGGCTGTTGCTTGACTAGTCTGTGGGACAGCCGCCCCAATTTTGTCACAATTCCCCATATGTTGGTGAGGAGGACTTTGCAGGGTTGACTGGGCTGGGTGTGCCATTGCCATGTCCGTAGCCGGTGCCGAGGTCGATGCCGGGTGGTCCGTCCGGTTTCATGGGCTGTAACCATTCACACATCTTCTGGGTGTCGGATACATCTTTTATTTCTCTAATTTCTCTAATTATTGCCTGTTTTTGTCTTACACCATTACCAGTTAAGTAATTTAATCATGTCCTGTCCACCGCAGAATTCTCTTTTTTTTCTCCCTCCCCCGCTCCCGTTGCCTTGGTTCTGTTCCTCCTTATAACCTGTTCAACTGTAACATTTTCCAGTTCTGATGAAAGGTCATCGATCTGAAATGTTAACCTCACATTCCTCTCTCCACAGATGCTGCCTGACCTGCTGAGTGTTTCCAGCATTTTCTGTTTTTTTTTATTAGAGATATGAGCAATGTGGCTTAATCAGAGCTGACAAATCCATTGCGCACCCTCCGCAACTTGGAAGAGATCAGATGCAATGATGAGCATGCACAAAGCAGAGCTCTCATTGACCAAACAGTTGGGATGTTGTTTCCTCCTCGTATGGAAAAAATAGTTCAGTCACAAAGATTGTACTTGGGGCTCTTTTCTCAAGAAAAGAGAAGGCTGAGGGGTGACCTAATAGAGGTCATTAAAATTATGAAGGAGTTTGAGAGGATAGGGAAAATGTTTCCGCATGTGGGGAATCCAAAACTAGGGGTCATAAATATAATATAGTCACTAAGAAATCCAATAAGGAATTCAGGAGATACCCAGAGAGTGGTACAATTCGGAACTTGCTACCACTTGAGTAGTTGAGGTGAATAGCATAGATGCATTTCAGGGGAAACTAGATAAGTATATGAAGGAGAAAGGAATAGAAGGATATGCTGATAGGCTTAGAAAGAAAGATTTGCATTAATATAGCACCTTTCTCGACCACCAGACGTCCCAAAGCCTTTTATAGCCAATGAAGTACTTTTTGAAGTGTAGTCACTGTAGTAATGTAGGAAATGTGGCAGCCAATTTGCACACAGCAAGCTCCCACAAATAGCAATGTGTTAATGACCAGCTAATCTGTTTTAGTGATTGAGGGATTGAGGGATAAACATTGGCTAGGATATTGGGGCTAACTCTCCTGCTCTTCTTCAAAATAGTGCCATAGGATCTTTTACGTTCACCTGAGAGGGCAAACAGGGCCTCGGTTTAACGTCTCATCCAAAAGACGGCACCTTCGACAGTTTAGCATTCCCTCAGTACTGCACTGCAGTGTCAGCCTGGATTTTGTGCTCAAGTCTCTGGAGTGGGACTTGAACCCACAACCTTCTGACTCAAAGGCAAGAGTGCTTACAACTTTTTTTGATATATTATTTATTGACATTAAAAACATTTACAACATTGTGATCATTCCATTGTATCATACAAATCCATTCCGCCGCTCTGCACAGCCATCCCTCCATCACATATTAACATCAAAACCTGAAGTTTAATTTGTCTCCCATAACATATACTAATCTATTGTACTTTAAAAATTGATCAGTAATCATGGTTCCGAATAAGGGAAGTGTGCCTGATAATCCCCCCATCATTTAATCTCTGGCCCTTTCCTCCTCTTATGCTCCTTCCCAACTTTTCGGGCAGCTGCTGCTTTCTCCTGCAGTCTCCGGCTGTTTTTCACCTCCTGTTTGAACCTTCCCTGCAGTTTCATCCTTTTGCTTACATTGGCTTTGGGCTGAGGAGCTGCCCCTTCTCCATCCTTCTGCCCCTCACTAACCTTTCCCTTTCCACACGATGCCACCCCACCCCCCACTTCCATGTCTCTGTTCCCCCTCTGACTCCTCACTCTCGAGCTCTTCTGTAACCTCCTGTCCCTGCTCCCTGTCAGATACATAATCTCCCTTAGAGAGTCTTCCTGCTATCGTGGTTTCTCCAACAGTGCCACTCCCTTCGGCCTCATCTCCACCGCCGACCCTTGCTCCCCGTTTCTTCTCTCTCTGGGACAATGGCGCATCTGCACCATCTTGCTCCCTTCTGGCGTCTTTGTCTCCCCGCTCCCATCCTGCTGCCCTTTAAGGCTCCTGCCTCTTGCACCATCTCCTTGTCTTGCCCCCTCCTGCTCCCCGAGATGTCCGACTCCCCGTCTTTCTTTGGAGTACTTACACTTACCAGGCACCCCACTCCGGCCTCCTCTCCCCCCCGCAGACATCAGATTCTTTAGGGAGAGCCAAGCTGTATTATGGCTCGACTCTGCCCTCGACCCGTGCTGCCCGCTGCTGTCTTTGTCCTTTTCCACCGTACTTGGTGTGTTTTCCACCATCTCCATCCTGTTCTCTGTGCCGCAATGTTCTGCCTCTTCCTGCGCTCTTTTCTCCTTCCATTCACCAGCTGTGTCCTCCGCCTGCTCCGCTCCTCCAGCCGTTCCACTCACCTCCTGCTCCTTCTCCCATCTCCTCGTCACTCAAAGGGCTTCCTTCTACCTCACACTCACAGCAGGTGGGGCCTTTGTGACACACCCCAGAGCTCTCCACCTTGCAGCTCTGAGCGATGTGTCCAGACTCGCCGCAGTTATAACAGTACAAGTCTGGACAGCTTCTTACAAGATGGTCATGTCCAAGACAATAATAACAAACCTTCACCTGGTTATCATGCAGTACCCGGAAGTACTGCACTCCTTCCATTGTCACGAATTTCATGTTATACGGCAATGACTTCACCCCCTCTGGGAACCGCACCTTTACATAACGGGTTCCATCTGCTACCCACGTTCCTGGATAGTATCTCCTCTTTATTGCCGAGCAAATTTTAATGTCCCACAACTCCAACTTTTTTATTAGCATGTTGTCCTCAATACAAAGCGGCAGGTTTAAGAATAAGACCACCACCTCTTCAGAATATAGCAGAGACACCTCCAAGAACTTATCTCCCACCTTCAAACTTAGTAAAAGTCTTTCCACCTCCTCTCGGCCACTGACCGTCTCCTCGAACCCAACATTTGGCTTTGGTCGGCAGGCAAAGCAGCTTCCCTCGCCGCAGTCCTCATGCACCACCTGGATAATATCCCAAGCTCGTATCTCCTTATCCTCGCACTGAACCACCACCGTGTTTTCTTTTCCAAACCTCCTGGGGTCCTGGCCCAAATCTTTGGGCCTTTTTTTCTCCCTTCCCCCAACATTTTCACCCCTGATTAAATTCATCCTGGGAACATTGTCCTCTGAGGGGCCCAGCAGCCATCTGGCTGCTGTTTAAGGATCCAAAAGGCCCTAAAACCTGAAAAAAAAACCCCACCACCAACCTTTTACAAACTCACTCCAACTCCCTGCAATAATCAAGCACCCAGCAGCACCTGCTCACTCCTAGCCCCTCCCACCTCTAGCGAGTGCTGCCCACTGAGCCACAGCTGACACAGATGATGGAGGGTGGGAGGAGGCTCGTGGGGAGCATAAACACTGGCATAGACCAGTTGGGCCGAATGGCCTGTTTCTGTGCTGCAAATTCTATGTAATTCTTTTTCTCTGTTGCAAATGTGATATTCTGCTGTAAGTAACAGCTTCCTGCACTGCTGAATTTTCACAGGAAAATATTTGTCTTATTGAACATCTTTACTTTTGTATATTGGTATTACTGCAGCTCTTGAATTTGTTGTGTATATATTATGCTTCTAAACCATCAAACAATTCTCACTGAATAATAGAATGATTGAAGTGGTGGGAGGCAAGCTACAGGACATCAGCATGTTGCAGTGGACTGTTGCTAGGAGCTGAAGTGAGGCGACTGCACACAATGCAGAGAAAAGAGAAAGGGAGGTAACAAATCACTCAGCATGGAGGAGATGCGAGCAAATGGGTTCCGTGTAGACAGGATGGAAAGAAACAGGAAAAAAAGGGAATCAAAATCGAATTGTCGCATACACTTCAAAGAAAGTGGAAAAGAAATAAAGCAGGTCTCTGCCAGACTATTCAGAATAGTAGCATCATTTAGTTGTAATAGTATACTTAGTATTGGGTGTGTTATTTTATAAAGGCTACCACATATTATTGTTTACATATGTTGAGGAAACATCAAAAAACTAAAATGTTATTACAAACTTCCTGACAATTCATTTCTTCTAACTAGTTTAAAGGTCTGCTGTATATTAATGATGTACAGATTATGCAGTAGGGGTATATAGAAAATTATAGGGAAAAGAAGTGTTATACCCTCCATATTAACAACACGATATATTATCCAGTAAAACAGAACTGCTTTCACACCCAGTCATGACTGCTGTGTTCACCCTTTCAGAATCTAAAGCTTCGAACAAATATCAGTCTGAGTAGTGTATGATTTTCCACTGTAATGAAATCAGCACTACCACAATAAATTTAACAGTTCATATTTCATACTCTTGGGATGACAGTAACTATGTAAGTCAAGATATTTCTTTTATCATTAAAGTCTGGCTGACTTATTTGATATTAGTAATAAAATTGCGAGAACAATATTGACAATTTGCACTGCCAGAAAATGAAGTGCATTGATTTGCCTTTGATTTTTCATATTCTCATAAATTCTCACCCAGTGATTACATTTATATGAAGCAAAGAGAGTGGAATAGGAAGAAAGGCCCAACTTTCACAGAACAATGAACTGTGCCAAACAATAAAATATACTCACGTCTCTCTCCTATCAAAGTTAGAATAACTTCCGCTTGGCTGGCATGGCTGCCCTGGAGGCTTCCCGTGACTGTCTCAATAATTTAAAGGCCTACAGGACACTGCAGATGGTTCAAAGGTTGATACAACTAAAGTTGTTTGTCAGACTATCAATATTGGAATGAGATGTGATAGCAAAGCAGTGAATTACTTCACCATAAGGGGGCTCCACTCGGTAAGTGTGCAGCTTCAGTGCTCAGGCAAACAAAATGGAGGCCGCGATTTTGCTGACCTCAGCGGGCCCGTGGCGGGCGATGTTGGTGGCGGGACCCGACCCCGCTGCTGGCTCCATCCCACTCTGTGAAATGAATTCCCTTGATGGGGCTGGTTAAGCCTGCCCAGCGCGTTTGCCGGCCAATTAGAGGAAGCGGGTTTCCTTAAAGTTACCATGGTCAACTTTATTTTGCCATTTGTGCTGTCAGTGTTCTACAGCATCGAGGTGCTGCAAACACTGACAATCACTGCACAAAGGTGCAGGGCTGCACCCAGGCTCTCCCATGACTCCCTCCATATGCTTAGGAGAGGAGGTCACAGCATGCAGGGAGGTCCTCTTCCCTTCCCATAAGCGGAAGAGACCTCCCCAGGAGATCAATACAGCCTGGTTGCACATTGCACAGGAGGGCACAAGCGGGGATGTAGTCAGGAGGACCTGGGTGCAGTGCCGCAAATGTTTCAATTATCTCAGTAGATCACAAAACATTAGTGCAAAGCCACACTGAACCTCATCCTGCTGTGCCTCTCATCACATCCCCATCACTCTGCCGTCCCTCCCCTACCCCTGCACATCCTTACTCACACCAACTTACCTTGCACCTCCACCCATTCCTCTCTATCTACATTATCATATTCCCATCTCACAAGCCACCCCCCACACTCACCCTCATCCTAGTCCAATCATACCAACTAACAATACACAAGCGTAGGCACTTGGATGTTTCATGCAATGTTCATGTAAAGTTTCTGTTAATGTGGTGTCAAACATTGAAACCTTTATTTTCAACACTTTGCGTTCTTGGATAGATTTGTGTGCACCTTTGGAAGTGGCTTAGTGAGTTGCAGTGAATGGTGAGACTTAACGGTACCCCTCGCAATGGTCATGAGTGTGAAAGGAATGGCTTTTGGGCATTGTAGAGATGCTTTATGGTGTTGGTGTGGGGTGGTGCCAACCTGGCACATCATGTGGCAGCCAGGGTGTGCCGCATCAAGTGAAGTAAATCTGGCCATGGTGAGGCCATCCCTGGCCACCCGGGCAGCAATGTGGTCGGGTGCTAATGCCGTCTGTCCAGTGCAGCATCAGGTGATTGCGGAGAAGGTTGGTGTTGTTGTTGGTGCTGCTGGTGTGCCTGGTGCTGCTGGTGTTGGGGCTGATCAGGGTGGGATTCTGAGGACCAAGGTGAGAGAATATAAAGGGCACCTATGCTGATGGAATAGATGGCAGGTGAAGTAGAGATGACAGAAGCGATCTGCCAATGGTGAGAGAGGTAATGAGATCAGACTGGATGGAGACTTGTGTAAAGACTTGCAGCATCCTGAATCTGTTGTGGAAATGCAGTGAGGAAGAGTTTGTGGCTGAGGGAAGATATCTCTGTAAGGTGGGAGCTTTTACTGTACATTTGAAGCTGTCAACTCAACAGCTGATTCAATGGCCACTGAACTCCCGCCTCAGCTTGACAGACGTGATCCCCAAGCAGTGAGGACCCTGTGGGCGAGCACTTAAAATGAAAAGGTGAGCTTAAATGTGTTCTTAATCATCTCTAAACAAGCTCATAATGACCTGAATTGGGTCCCCCGCAGCTACATGTTGGGTCTGCTCAGCGCTGACAGACCTGTCATCAGGGAAAGGCGCGTGGCAGTGGGTTCACAGCGGGGTCCCAACCCGCTGGGGAAAAAAAACACTTTCTCACCCGACCCGCCACCAATCATGCCCGCTGACCCCCCGAAAAATCTAGCCCTGAGTATCAGCAATCTTGAGGGTTTTTTTTACTAAAAAGGCAGCATAGGCAGTTATAATTTATAAAGGGATAGCAGCGAGGAAAAAAATGGGGAGAGGAGCTAAACTGTAAGAGAGCACCTGTGTGCAAAAAGCTCATAAAGAAGTGCATCAAGGCAAGCTAATATTAGAAGGGATACCCCAAGGAAACAAAAATCAAAAGGGGACACCAGAGATATTAAAGTAAAACTAAAAGAAAACAAACAGGAGAAACAAAACTAAAAGAACAGCATTTGTCAGAAGTAAAATTGTGACTGAGATTATGGGGTGTCTTTGCTGAGAAATATTCGCAAACGAGAAAGCCAGATACATTAAAATGGCAATGAGATGTAGTACCTGTCTGTTGACCAGTAAGCTTAAAGCAAGGGTTAGAGAGCAAGATGTAGGCACTTACAAGACAATAGTATGGGTATTTTTGAGGATGAGTGGATAGTATTAGGCTCAGTAAGTGAGCAATCACAGGTCAGTGAGGTGGCCAGGCAAACATTGGCCCTTGAGAGTGAACTATCAGGGAGTGGAGCTGGAGACCAGTATAACCAGGAATAGGGTTGTGATAATATGGTGACGAGTGCAGGAGGAAACCAAAGTAATGGAGATATTGGATGGATTAAGGTTGGGAAAAGAAACAAGAATGATAAGAAAGCATGCAAAGATACCCATTAAGATCCCAATTAAGAATAGATTCCAGGCACTGTCCATTGCCACTGAAGGCAACAAGATCCTGGAAGAAAAGACAGCTAGAATATCTGAGGGACAGCTGGGATAAAGTCTCAGTCTATAGGTCACAGAGAGACTGGGGTTATAGCGACTTTTTGCTCAGGAAAGTAGATAGCCATGTGTGCTGCAAACACAAGGCCCACAGAATGGTGAACTGTCGATCTAGAGCTAGAACAGCACACATTGAGGAAAGGTTAGAAGGAATACTGAAGGGATAAGGACCAGGCCCTGTGGTGATAGTCCAAGGGTAAATGACACAGGGAGAAATAGTACAGAGACCTTAAAAGGCATTTACACAAGAATTGTCTCAAAACTCAAAGATAGGGGTGCAGTGTTTTCTGATACACTTTCAGTGTTTGGGAAAGGAGAGAAGTTCACCAATAAAATTAAGAATGTAAATGAATGGCTGCCTACGTGGTTACAAAACAACAATGTGGGCATGAATCCTGCGGTGGCAACGACAGCTGAAACTGATGTGCAAAGAGGACCACGCAACATTGGTGGCATGGTGTGGGTGCTAGTCGTGCCCCAAGAAGCAAGGCACCAGTCGCAAAGAGTAAGAAAGTCGGCTGGCGGGAAAGCCACCAACAGGCTTACAGTAAGTCTGGGAGAGGGGAGGAGATCATGAGCGGGTGGGGGTGAGCGTTGCCCGGCAGTGGCTCACAGCTTCAATGTGGAACCGAGAGAGCACGCCTGCTCCTCCTGGCAACACATTGGTGGCAGCTGGTTTGGCTGCTTGAGATCTGAATAACTGACCTCAACATGCATGGTGTATGGTACATGCTTTGATCAGTAGCGATCCAATTTCCCAATTGAAACAGGCATTAGGCCCTCCGTTTGCATAGACAATGGGCCTAATGGTAGTTTCAGGGTGGCACCTTGGATGACTCTGGGGCACCCTAAACAAACCTGACTGAAAACACCCATTCTGCGCACCATATTGAACCCTCAGTGCTCAATTGTTTGAAAAAAAACGGTCACTGCATGATCCTATTTCCAGGCCAAAATTATTTTAGTTCTGCAATAGCAAGGGGAGTGTCAGAGAAGAGGTTAAAAACATTATAAATGGGTTGAAACTAATGATGAACACAAGATAGTAAATATTCTGAATGATTAGTTGATGAAAGTATTCACATGGTAAGACAAGGACAATATGCCCTCTCATAAAAGAACATCAAGGCATAATTCAGGACTTCAGTATAAGTGGCACATAAGTTAGAGACAAGCTGGAAGTACTTTAAACAAAAAAATCCTCAAAGTTAGATAGTATTGATGTGAGTGTTGAGAGACTAGTTAGAATATTTGCAAGGCACTGACAATCATTATGAGGAAATCAGTGGACACTGGGAGGAGGTGGGGGACGAGTAGATTGGAAACAAGGTAATATGGTGCCCATGTTCAAAAAGGGTGAAAAACAGATACAGACGACAACAGACCCAATACCCTTCAATTCTGTGTAAAATAATGGAATTGATAATCAGGAGTAAACTTGAAGATTGTCTGTACAACAACAGCCTAGTAAACCATAGTCAATGTGGTTTTAGACAGGAAAGATCCTGTATGGCCAACCTCTAGAGGAGGTGACAGCCCAAATCAACTGTGGTAAACTTTACGACGTTGTGTATTTAGATTTCCAAAAGCCATTTGACAAAGTTCCATGTGAAAGGTTATTAATTAAGCTCAAATCTGTGGGGATTCAGAGCAAAACCTGGGAATGGTTAGGGAATTGGCTGAAAGGTAGAAAACAATGGGTACGGGTTAGAGGAGTAATGGAGGAGGTACTGAGTGTTGGGCCCATTATTGTATCTTATTTATATCAATGACTTGGATTCAGAAGGGTTAACTTTCAACTTCAACAGGGGCGTATAACTTATTATTGAATTGCCCGCCCGTTATACACCTGCCTGCGTTATATACTTTCCATTGCCATCCAGGCACTTCATGATGCACCCTTGCCAAGAGCTGACAAAACTTCATATTGCTGTCATGAGTAGCCCCAGGAGGTGAGGCTGTGACGCTAGAAAGTGAACACTTTTACCATTACACTACCTGGGCCTACAAGCATGGTTGGAACATACAAACAAAGTAAAACAAATGTGATGTCGATAGCTTGTGGCCACTTCTCTTCATGAGTGTTATGAAGAGTATCACTGACAGGACAATTGCTTTTATTGCTTTATCTGTGGAACTGCACAAAATATAAGAGAAGAATTGATGGCAGAAACATTTCCACAGATTAATAATTCTGAAACAACTCAAAAGCCATACAAAATGTGGATTGTACGGCACTAATTTGAGTCTCTTGGGGTGGAACTAGCTGATGCACTGGCTTAGCACTTGCCCGATTCTGGGTTCAGCCTCATTAACATATGGTTGGCGAGCTGCAGGCATTAATCATGCCTCTGATTGGCAGATCACCCATTTGTGGGCAGGAAATTGTGTGCTGCTGCAAGAGTGGGGAAAGCTGAAGAAGTGCGATTGCTGCCATGCCGACTATGTTATGGTGCTCAAAACCTACCTTTGGATTCGGTCACCTTTACTAAGTCTTCGCCCACCTCCTGCTTGGGTTTTGATTCCCCCTTTAGAAGCACTTTGGGATGTTTTGTTACGTTCGAGATGCTAGATAAGTCATTGTTATAGCACTAACCAAAGCAAAGGGGAGGGGGAGAGGGGAGAACAAATGGAGGTCAAGAGTGCAGGTATGCTAACTCCTTTAACAGAGAGGCAGCTTATGTGCTTACTAGCCTAAAAATATATTTTCAAATGCAGCAAAAGAGTTGTGAAAAGCTGTACACTGTATAAAGGTCAGCTCAGTCAGGCATATGAAAAAAAATCTTTGAAAATGATTTAAACCACTCCAAAAATAGATGGGAATGCAGTGGAATGTGACTTGGAGAATCCAGGAGGAAAGCAGGGAAATTTCAACCAAAATCAACTTTGAACTTGGTTGAAGCAGCTCAGGAAACCAATGAAGGAAATGCCTGCTGGTGGATGGAGGAGTTGCAGCGACTCAGAGGTTAGAGTCAAGGGGCTGGATTTTGTCAATGGGGATGTGATGGAGGCGGGACTCCCACTTTTTGGGTTGCAGTTCTGCCTCCATCGACTTGTGGCCAACCCACTGTATTTTCCCTTGATTGACCTTGTTAAGCCTGCCCAGCGGGCTTAGCAGGCCAATCATGGGTCCCTTGGATACAGGTGACGTCAGCCATTGAAATTTCATCTGTCAAGAGCTTTTGACAGATGACATTTCAGCGTTTGACAGCTCTGTGAAGCTGTCAAACACTGACAATATGATTTCTAACTTGAGTCCCTGTACTTAGACTCAGTTAGAAATCAATCCAGCACAGAAAGCAGAGACTGCAGCTTTTGACAGCTCCGCGGCCATTCTGCTTTCTGTGCCGTGGATGTGAGGGACTCCCGACACCTTAAGGAAGCTAGCCTGCAGGACAAAGTTAAGGTAAGTACAAGTTCTTAAAACACTTTACACACACCAAACACACTTACCTCTGCACTCATGCACCCATCACTCACCTGCACACCGGACATCTCGACCCTTCCAAGCCCTCCAGACCGACGGTCCGCCTCACTAAATCGGCGTGGTTCGGCCCTGTCGGGAAGCCCACACTTCAGGGCTAAAAATAGGGATTAGGCAAAAAACTGCCTGTTAACTATCTGTTAACAGACAGTTTATTGGCACTAATCCCCTTCCTGCCTCGGGGAGGCGGGTCCCAGCACAGGTCGGGTACCCCCCTCCTGGGAAACTGGCATGGAGGCGGGTTGGGGGCGGGATGGGTTCGGGACTCCCGAATCTGCTATTTTCACACCACTCCCGCCTCCAAACCCGCCTCCACGGGCCGGTGAAAATTGAGCCCAAGGAGTTGGGCAGAGTACAGATGTTTGGAAAAGCAATCATTCAATCAGCATTTAGATTCAGCACTATGACAGTGAATATGGTGTGCTAGATTGAAAGAGTACACACAGAATCTCTGCCTCAGACCCCATTTACTTTGCAAATGTGGGTTTTGGAGAGTGGAGGAAAAGTCATGATTCCTGACATATGTGCAATGCTTTTCTTACTGTCATGAACTTTACCCTTTCTGTTAACTTTGCATCAATGCTACACATGCATTTGAAGGTCCAACAGGTTTAAAACAACATTTACGCATTTAAATTAATTCTAGAGAAAAGGGGCGCGAGTGGATATTGGTTTCCAGAGTACAGCTGAGGCAAGATGGCCCACATGCAGGTCAGGAACAGATGGAAATCAGAAGCATGATCAGTGAACGTTTCCAGACGAGATTGCGAGCACGAAGTCCAGTTTGCTGGCATCAGGTGGTGCAAATTTGCCACTGTATTCTCCGCCCCATTTACAGTCAGTTCATTGCCTTCCATGGGTTTATATGCGAGCTTCCCAGAGTGGGCACTAATGATCTGAACTGTGATAATCTAAGCTAAAGTATTTTCCATGCTCAGATATGTTGCATTATCCCCCTGCTAAACAATGAAAAAATGTGTCCGTTTAGGTATCCATGTTCCAACTGCTTAATGTTGAAACCAATTGAGATGTAAGGATATTTTACAGGATTGGAGGTGATGCATTGTTTTATGAGCAACAAAGTAATGGTTGAATTAAGCACATCTGCTCCATGAGCATAATAAACAATCGCATAACTAATTTCCATGAAACATTGGGCCACAATTTGCTGTCGCAGGGCATGTAACGCGTCTGCTATTAGTTAGACTTGCCCTTGTACATTTAGGTTTTTTAATTTTTTTGGCGTGGCACGTTACTGAAGCAAGGGAAACTGGGCATCTGGGACCTGAGTGAACAGGGCCAGCAACTGTGTACCTCCTTAACCAATCAGATGGAAGGATTGTGAAATTAACAGCACAAAGACTGAGAAGGAAGTGTAAATTAGAGTGGGTGAATTCAACGTCAAATCAGGCACCAAAAGAAAAATAAAGAGAGGGAAAGAAATATTGGATTAAGAGAGAGAGAAAAAAAAGAGACAGAAAGGAAAAATAAAACATTTTTTTTAATTTAAGATTTTAAAAATCTCCAACAACAATTGAAACCTGAAGTAATGAGACTCTTCACTTGTAATAGTTAATTTTCAGTCCCAGAGAGGTTGACAGGCAGTAATTAATATTATCGCATTGTTAAAGGGTACTTAGACTGAAATGGACAAGACTTAAATTTCTGTGGTGAGTTTAGTTCGTAACCACCGCGCAAATAGAGCAACTTCATGTCATTCAATACAATTCAATGGTGAGGCAGACAGCGAGATGCCATTTTCACGAAACTAACAGTGGAGCGGAGCAACAACTTTTGGATTTCTACATTTAACCATGCATCTGTCCCTCGCCTGAATTTGCTGCAGCATTTGAACATAAATAAATGTGAGCACTATTAGCTTCACCATTATTTTGACAGCAAATTATGACACGATGGGCTGGATTTTGAATGACCCATGGAGTCGGGTTTGGAGGCGTGTGGGGGGTTAAATTTGCGGGTTCGGGGGTCCCGACCCCATCCCGACTCCATCCCGACTCCACGCAATTTTGACAAAATCAGTCGTGGGGTTCCCGACTCCGTCCCGCCTCCAAGAGGCAGGAGAGGCCATTAAAGCCTTTAACAAGCTCTAAATTGGCTCTGTAATGCGATTTTCAAACGTTTTAGCTAGTTTAACCCATTTCTGACGTGAAGCACGCCTGGTGTGAAACACTCCAGTGAAACCTGGCGGGAGCACCAGTGGATAGCTGACTATCGGCTGCAGGTCCACTATTGCAACTGAGATGTGATGAATGTAGTAATAGTATTAGGTGGTGTGAAAGGCGCGTCTGATGCTGCTGCATTGAATGTGTTCAGAGACTGCATGGCATTTGCTGTGAGAGGACTTAGATGCAACCTCTCTCTCTCTCTCTCTCTCTCTCTCTCTCTCTCTCTCTCTCCCCTTTCCTCCCCCCACATCTTGCATCCAGGTCACATCAAAAGCAAGGCAGGTCCTCTCTCACCAACAGTCTCTCAGACTAGGCAGTCAGCAATGATGACATCATCAGAGGTGACTTTCAGACTCAAACCACTAATTAGTTCATGGGTTCCCACATGCTGGAACTCAATTGACCAATTAAGTGAAAATTGCATCATTCTTCCACATTCAACTGGAGTCGGGGGGGAAACACGAAATGCGGATGACACGACCCCAACCCGACCCCAAGACAAAATCCAGCCCGATTTAGAAACTTGATTGTTAGAACTGTGGCCAGAATTTTCTGGCATCCATGCGGGTGGGATTGGAGGCAGGTTGGGAGTGAAAGTTGAAATAACTTGGAGCAGTCGGGAACCCGCCGTCAGCATGGCGAGTTTGCCAGTGCGGCAACAACCCGAACATCAGAGGTGGCCGAGCTAATTTACATCATTATTAGATATTTGTCAGACTCTTAAGCGTCTTTTTAACCCTACCTTTCCAATTTCACTGGATGACCACGGGAACCACGTCTGTGAACCTAAGGCGGAAGTTCAGTGGCCATTGTTCCAGCTCATTTGTGCACAGCATGAAAAGTACAATAAATACTCTCACCTGACACCTGGTTACTTTACTAAAGCAGATGCTGTTGCTGAGTGCATTGTCAGCACAGATTTAGCTTTCTAGAGGTTGTAACTGTTTTCAGCAAAGTCGAGATCCAGTGTCACTTCATTGGTGGAATCTTTCACACCATTCACAGATTGCTTCTGTCATCTCTACTTGACCTGCCATCTATTACATAAGTGAGAAGTCGCACAACACCAGGTTATAGTCCAACAGTTTTATTTGAAATCACAAGCTTTCGGAGCTGCTGCCCCTTCGTCAGGTGAAGTCCGCATCATGGCATCTATTACATAAGCATGGGTGCCATTTATACTGTCTCACCTTGGTCCTCAGAATCAGACCATGATGAGACACAACACCAGCAGCACCAGGCATACCAGCAGCACCAACAACACCAACAACCTTCTCCTCAACCACCTGATGCTGCACAGGACAGAGGGTATCGGCACAGGGCTGCACCGCGCCAGAGGCAATACCCACATCCCAGGGTATACAGACAGAGGATGAGCTTCCTCAACATGACTGAGCAGCAGTGCCAAAGAAGGCTCAGGCTATCATGCCAGGTCGTCGCAGACATTTGCAGATTGCTGGAGCAAGACCTGCAGCCCAGAGCAACGGGTGGACACGCCTTACCAGTGGCTGTCAAAGTCACCGGCGCCCTCAACTTTTTCACCTCAGGCTCCTTCCAGGGATCTGCAGCAGACATTTGTGGCATCTCGCAGTCGGCCGCCCACAGATGCATCACACACGTCACCGATGCCCTGTTTGACAAGTCAGCCAATTATATCAACTTTGCCACTGATGAAGCCAGTATTACTGAGCGGGTGCTTGGCTTTGCTACTCAGGCTGACTTCCCACGGGGGCAGGGCGTCATCGACTGCACACATGTGGCCATTAGGGCACCCCATCATCACCCAGGAGTCTTTGCCAACCGCAAGGGCTTCCACTCCCTCAATGTGCAGCTCGTCTCCAACCATAGGAAGATCATCATGCATGTGTGCGCCAAATTCCCTGGCAACTGCCATGACTCTTTTGTCCTGCGCCAGTCCAACCTCCCTCAGCATTCCGCTCCTCCAAACAGACTTTCTGGCTGGCTGCTTGGAGACAAGGGCTATCCACTGAAGTCGTGGCTCATGACACACTTGAGGAGGCCCAGTACCGAGGCCGAGGAGAGATGTAATAAAAGCCACATTTCCACCAGATGTGTCATAGAGCAGACAATAGGCATGCTGAAAATGCGCTTCACATGCCTTGACAGATCTGGAGGTACCCTTCAGTATGCACCAGCCTGGGTCTCCAGTATCGTCATCATCTGCTGCGCCCTGAACAACATAGTGCAGCAGCGAGGATTAGCGCTGCATGAGGAGCAAGGCTCTGAGCGCACAGCCTCTTCAGAGGAGGAGGAGGAGCATCAGCTGGAAGAGGAGGAGGAGGAGGAGGAACCTGCGGTCCAGATCCCACCAGCACCCGAGCACATTGCTGCCCGGGAGGCCAGGGATGGCCTCATCATGGCCAGATTTACTTAACTTCAGGCATTACACCCATATGGCTACCACATGCTGTGCCAGGCTTCCAACACCCCACAACAACACCATCCCTACAATGACCAGGCCTTTCCTTTCACACTGACCACCATTGCTGGAGGTAACGTTATGTCTCCCCATTCACTCCGACTCACTCAGCCACTTCCAAAGTCGCAGACAGAATTGGCCATGACCGGAAAGTGGTGAAAATAATAATTTTTATCTGTGACATCAGATTAACGGAGGCTTCACACAAATAATTATTAAAACACCCAAGTGCTTACCCTTGTGCATCTCCTTGTGTTTCATCTTTCTCTTACGTGTGCTGCTACAAGGTGCTACCCCTGTGGCTTCTGCAAAGTTGAGGCAGCCTGCTCACTTCCCTGATGCGACTGCATAGACACTTTTGGCAGACGTCCTCTGGGTCTTGGAGCCTGTAATGGCCCCGCCAAAGTCTGCCCCTCCACAGCCTTGCGACTGTGCAGGGGCAGACTCAGCCATCGCGATCCCAGCAGGCATATGGGGCTCTGACTGAGGGAGATGCAATGGGGGAGAAGTGTGAGCGCTTTGAGAGGAGCCCCCACTTCCATGTCCCCTCTCACCGTCATCCCTCTCATGGGCCACCTGCACTTCCCTGATAGCAAGGAGGTGGAGAGCACCTTGCTGCACAGCAGTGGGGCCATGAGGACCCAAGTCTATTTACATCTCTCCTAGAGAGGAGGTCTATGAGCCTCTGCCATCTATTCTCCATAGAGACCATGTGCTCCTGTGAGTGGCGCATTAGCTGCTCCATGCAGGTGGCCATCCTTTCCATGGAAGAGCCTACAGTCACCATCGCCTGCGACACGGTGGTGCTCATGTTGGAGATGGTCGCAAAACCTGTCAAAGCCTCCTGCACTTCTTGCTGCAGCTCCAGGATCGCCCTCTTTCTCGATGGCCCCCGAGGCTCAGCCGCTGCATGCAGCTGAGCAGGTCTGGGAACGTCCTGCGCCCTCTGGCAGTGAGTCTCCATTGCTGTCCCTGTCTCCACCATCTCCTCTTGCTCACTTGTGAGTTGTGAGACACCAGGTGACAACACTAATCTATCTCGCGTGGGACACACTGAGGTGTAAGTATCTGCGCTGGTGCTGGGTGCGCTTATGTCTGGTGACGGTGCTCCCTCAGAGGCTGGAGGCTCCTCTGAGGAGTCGTCTTCCTCTTCCTCTTCCTCTTGATGGACCTGTGGGAGAGTAAAGAGATCATTTAGAAATGTCATATCAAGAATGAAAGTGAGAAGTCGCACAACACCAGGTTATAGTCCGACAGCTTTATTTGAAATCACAAGCTTTCGGAGCGGCTGCTCCTTCGTCAGGTGAAGTGAAGAAATACAAATGGGCACAGCATATATAGACAGAGAACAATGCCTGTGCAGAGAACAATGCCAGACGACTACAGTTAATCTTTCTAACTGCCTTTTATCACACCTCGGCAGAGAGACAATCACGGCAATCAAATCCAACCAGGTCAGTCAGGAAGACATTACATCAAAGACGATAGCAAAATACAACAAAGACAATGAGGTGGGGTCACAGGGGGTCTAATGTGTCAGATGCTGCAGTCTGTATGGAAAACCAAAAACTTTAAACTTTTTACTTTTTTTACTGGAAATCACATCTGTGAACAAGCCAACAACGACTCGAGTCTGGATGACTCTATGTCAGGTGGGGTTACATGTAGCGTGACATGAACCCAAGATCCCGGTTGAGGCCGTCCTCATGGGTGCGGAACTTGGCTATCAGTTTCTGCTCGATGATTTTGCGTTGTCGTGTGTCTCGAAGGCCGCCTTGGAGAATGCTTACCCGAAGATCCGAGGCTGAATGTCCTTGACTGCTGAAGTGTTCGCTGACTGGGAGGGAACACTCCTGCCTGGCGATTGTTGCGCGGTGTCCGTTCATACGTTGTCGCAGTGTCTGCATGGTCTCGCCGATGTACCATGCTCCGGGGCATCCTTTCCTGCAACGTATGAGGTAGACAACATTGGCCGAGTCACATGAGTATGTACCATGTACCTGGTGGGTAGTGTCCTCACGTGTGATGATGATCTGGCATGTCTTGCAGAGGTTGCCGTGGCAGGGTTGTGTGGTGTCGTGGTTGCTGTTCTCCTGAAAGCTGGGTAATTTGCAGCGAACGATGGTACTTTTGAGGTTAGGTGGCTGTCTGAAGGCGAGTAGTGGAGGCGTGGGGATGGCCTTAGCGAGGTGTTCGTCGTCATCGATGACATGTTGAAGGCTGCGAAGAACATGACGTAGTTTCTCCGCTCCGGTGAAGTACTGGATGACGTAGGGTACTCTGTTGGTTGTGGCCAACGTTGTCTACCTCATACGTTGCAGGAAAGGATGCCCCGGAGCATGGTACATTGGCAAGACCATGCAGACACTGCGACAACGTATGAATGGACATCGCGCAGCAATCGCCAGGCAGGAGTGTTACCTCCCAGTCGGGGAACACTTCAGCAGTCAAGGACATTCAGCCTCGGATCTTCGGGTAAGCGTTCTCCAAGGCGGCCTTCGAGACACACGACAACGCAAAATCATCAAGCAGAAACTGATAGCCAAGTTCCGCACCCATGAGGACGGCCTCAACCAGGATCTTGGGTTCATGTCACGCTACATGTATCCCCACCTGACGTGGAGTCATCCAGACTCGAGTCGTCGTTGGCTTGTTCACAGATGTGATTTCCAGTAAAAAAAGTAAAAAGTTTAAAGTTTTTGGTTTTCCATACAGACTGCAGCATCTGACACATTAGACCCCCTGTGACCCCACCTCATTGTCTTTGTTGTATTTTGCTATCGTCTTTGATGTAATGTCTTCCTGACTGACCTGGTTGGATTTGATTGCCGTGATTGTCTCTCTGCCGAGGTGTGATAAAAGGCAGTTAGAAAGATTAACTGTAGTCGTCTGGCATTGTTCTCTGCACAGGCATTGTTCTCTGTCTATATATGCTGTGCCCATTTGTATTTCTTCACTTCACCTGACGAAGGAGCAGCCGCTCCGAAAGCTTGTGATTTCAAATAAAGCTGTTGGACTATAACCTGGTGTTGTGCGACTTCTCACTTTTGTCCACCCCAGTCCAACACCGGCATCTCCGCATCATATCAAGAATGCGTAATGATACCATCATGCACATGATGAACATTCACTGGCTGCTGACATCAGTTCCCATATGAGTGACTGCTGTATGTCATGTGGCTGTATGAGTTGTAATTCTGTCACCAGGTTGCTGAGATGTACCCCTCTCTCTGTCTCCCACCTCCAGCTGCTCTGCGACTCCTGACACTTCCAGGGTGACCTCCTCTCAAGCAGTTAAGGTGGCCAATGATAGAAGACCACCTCTGCTTCTCTCCCTCTCCCTCTTATTGTAGGCTCTCTTCAAGGAGGGAAAGAAGAGAAGTTTGAGTGTGAGTGATGGAATGAGTGTAAGGAATGGATGGGTTACATCTTTAGAGGGAGACTATGATGGAGTGGGGTGCCAATGCCAAATGGCCTCCTTGTGTGTTGTTAGTTGGTTTGATTGCATTAGGGTGAGGGTGAGTGTGAGGGATGGTTAGTCAGGTGGGGATGTGATTATATAAATAGAGAGAGAGGGATGGGTGGAGGTGCAAGGTATGTTGGTGTGAGTAATTATGTGCAGGAGCAGGCTTGGGAATGCAGAGTGATGGGGATGTGATGAGAGGCACAGCAGGATGAAGTTGAGTGTGGCTTTGCACTCACCTTTCCTGATCTAACGAGATCATTGTAGTGTTCCGGCACTGCACCCAAGTCCTCCTGACAACATCCCAGCTGTTGACCTCCTCTGCAATCTCCAACCAGGCTCCTTTAGTCTGCTGGGGAGGTCTCTTCCACCCATCTGAAGGGAAGAGGACCTCCCTGCGTGCTCTCACGCCCTCCACAAACATATGGAGGGAGTCACCTGAGAACCTGGGTGCAGCCCTTTGCCTCTGTGCAGTCATGTTTCCAAGTCTTTCCAACACACCACTACTGCTCCAGTGTAGTGCCTGCAGAATCCTAGATGAACCTTCAAATGCAATGTGGCCATGGCTCCTTTAAATATCCCGGCTGAAAACGCATCATCGAAGATGTCATCAGACCCACACCATTTAATAGGGTCGGGTAACGCACAGGGCTGCCTTAATAGGGAAAGTGAATCCCAAAAGTGGAATGAAATGAGGAACGGGGGTCGTGACACGGCACGGCGAACGCATGCACCCAACCCGCCCAGGTACAGAAAATTCGGCTTATAGTTTAAAAGCTGTTCATCTTTAACATCTTCCAGTTCTGATGAAAGGTTTCTGTTTCTTTCTCCACAGATGCTGTCTGACCTGCTGAGTATTTCCAGCATTTTCTATTTTTATGTCAGATTTCCAGCTTTTGTTTCTCTATATTGTGATGTTCCAACTGAAGTATTTGATTCATTTGGTGCACACTATGGTGTTACATAGAGAATTATGAATATGTGGGAATGATAACAAGGTAGTGGTGTCATTAGAAATTGCATGAGAGGTACACACAAGAACTGATATTCCTGGCTGCCCTATACCCAACCCTGGACAGAAGTAGTACCCCAAAGTGCGGTTCACCTACCCGGGCCCTGGAGCACCGAAATCTCCTGTCCCAGACAATTAACATGGTCCAGGAGCACCCCCAGCACAGGCCAGTCCCCTGGGTGGGCCTTGCATTGGACAGTCAGACAGGAAACAAGAGGCAGTTGCAAGCCCTATGTCTGACGATCAACTGGGGAGGGGAGAAACAGCCTTCTTTTTGGCTTCTTCATTTGGGCTACCCTAGGGGCCCAGCAGGCCCTCTGGCCTGCAGGATCTCCGAGCTAGCTAGAAATATGCCTTGTTTTTTTGGGCATCCCTGAAAATGGACTGGGAATGTCTTTCTCGCCTTATGCCCATCATTGGGCCATACGTCTTGCAGGCAAGGCCCACCTCTGCCCTATTCCCACGGCTGGGAAATTCTGCAAATCTCAGGGAAACTAACGGGGGCAGAGATACAGGAAAACGGGTTCTGGCTTCTTCTTCTTCTATGGCTTGGTGGCTAGGCAATGGGTATTCCCTGGGGGAAAAGACCAGAAAAATCAGCCTAATATTACATAGAACCAAGATTTGGGCATCAAATTGTACTGAGCATCAGTGTCATTCCTTTTGGCTGTTAGTTTTTGTCAAAACAGCTTAAAATAAAAGAAGAGCTTGCACTTTTACAGCACTTTATCATAGCCCCAGGATGTTTACTCTCCAACATAAGTGCACATTTTACTTTCATACAATATTGATCAGTCCAAACAAGCGCCTTGGGACTCTTTACTACATTAAAGGCCCTATATAAATGGATTACATAGGATATACGGCACAGAAACAGGCCATTCGGCCCAACCAGTCTATGCCGGCGTTTTATGCTCTACTCGATCCTCCTCCCGTCTTTCCTCATCTAAATCTATCAGCATAACCCTCTATTCCCTGCTCCCTCATATGCTTATCTAGCCTCCCCTTAAATGCACCTATACTATTCACTACAACCACTCCCTGTGGTAGAGAGTTCCACATTCTCACCACTCTTTGGGTAAAGAATTTTCTTCTGAATTCCTTATTGGATTTCTTGGTGACTATCTTATATTGATGGCCTCTAGTTATGCTCTTCCCCACAAGTGAAAACATTCTCTCTCTATCCACTCTATCAAAAGCTTTCATAATTTTAAAGATCTCTATTAGGACACCCTTTAGCCTTCTTTTTTCAAGAGAAAAGAGACGCAGCCTGTTCATCCTTTCCTGATACGTATACCCTCGCATTTCTGGTATCATCCTTGTAAACCTTCACTGCATCCTCTCCAGTGCCTCTATATCCTTTTTATAATATGGCGACCAGAACTGTACACAGTATTCTAAGTATGGTCTAATCAAGGTTCGATACAAGTTTAGCATAACTTCCCTACTTTTCAATTCTTTACCTCTAGAAATAAACTCTAGTGCTTGTTTGCTTTTTTTATGGTCTTGCTAAACTGTGTTGCAACTTTTAGTGATTTGTGTATTTGTACTCCGAGATCCCTTTGTTCCTCTACCGCACCTAGACTCGCACCCTCCAAGTGATAAGTGACCTCCCTATTCTTCCTACCAAAATGTAATACCTCACATTTATCTGTGTTGAAATTCATTTGCCAATTATATGCCCATTCTGCAAGTTTATTAATGTCCTCCTGTAATTTGTTGCAGTCGTCCTCAGTATTGACTATCCCCCCCAATTTGGTGTCATCCGCAAATTTAGAAATTGTGTTTTTGATTCCAAAGTCTAAATCGTTAATATAAATTGTGAACAACAGTGGTCCCAGCACTGATCCTTGTGGAACACCACTACCCACCTTCTGCCACTGTGAATAGCTACCTTTTACCCCTACTCTCTGCTTTCTTACAATAACATAAACAAGTTCCATCCCACCATCAAACTCACCATGGACTACTCCTCAGAATCGGTTTCATTCCTGGACACACGAATCTCCATCAAAGATGGACACCTCAGCACTTCACTCTACCGCAAGCCCACGGACAACCTCACGATGCTCCACTTCTCCAGCTTCCACCCTAACCACGTTAAAGAAGCCATCCCCTATGGACAAGCCCTGCGAATACACAGGATCTGCTCAGACGAGGAGGAATGCGATGGACACCTACGGACGCTGAAAAACGCCCTCGTAAGAACGGGATATGACGCTCGACTCATCGATCGACAGTTCCGACGGGCCACAGCGAAAAATCGCATAGACCTCCTCAGAAGGCAAACACGGGAGACAACCAACAGGGTACCCTACGTCGTCCAGTACTTCCCCGGAGCGGAGAAACTACGCCATGTTCTTCGCAGCCTTCAACATGTCATTGATGATGACAAACACCTCGCTAAGGCCATCCCCACGCCTCCACTACTTGCCTTCAAACAGCCGCCTAACCTCAGAAGTACCATCGTTCGCAGCAAATTACCCGGCTTTCAGGATAACAGCGACCACGACACCACACAACCCTGCCACGGCAAACTCTGCAAGACATGCCAGATCATCAACACAGATACCACCATCACACGTGAGGACACTACCCACCAGGTACATGGTACATACTCATGTGACTCGGCCAACGTTGTCTACCTCATACGTTGCAGGAAAGAATGCACCGCGGCATGGTACATCGGCGAGACCATGCAGACACTGAGACAACGTATGAACGAGCACCGCGCAACAATCACCAGGCAGGATTGTTACCTCCCAGTCGGGGAACACTTCAGCAGTCAAGGACATTCAGCCTCGGATCTGCGGGTAAGCGTTCTCCAAGGCAACCTTAGGAACACACGACAGCGCAAAATCATCGAGCAGAAACTGATAGCCAAGTTCCGCACTCATGAAGACGGTCTCAACCGGGATCTTGGGTTTATGTCACGATACATGACGTGATCCAGACTCGAGTCGTCGTTGGCTTGTTCACAGATGTGATTCCCAGTAAAAAAGTAAAAATCTTCCCAGTAAAAAAGTAAACATTTTTTACAGCTTATCGTTTTACATACAGACGGCAGCTTTTGACATGTTAGACCCCCTGCAACTCCACCTCATTGTCTCAGTTGTATCTTGCTATGTCTTTGATGTGGTACCTTCCTGGCTGACCTGATTAACTTTATCACACCTCGGCAGATAGTCAGGATGATTTAATTTAGTTGTCTGCAATTGTAAGGTACACATGCATTGTTCTCTATCTATATATGCTTTGTCGAGTCTGTATTTCTTTACTACTTCACCTGAGGAAGGGGCGATCGATAGCTCCGAAAGCTTGTGATTTCAAATAAAACTGTTGGACTATAACCTGGTGTTGTGCGACCTCTCAATTCTTTCTTGAAGCCAGCTAGCTATCCATTCTGCTACTTGTCCCGACTCCGCATTCTCTGAGCTTGTTCATCAGTCTATTAAGGGGTACCTTATCGAAGGCCTTTTGAAAATCTAGATAAATTGCATCTACTACATTACCATTGTCTACTCTCTCTGTTACCTCTTCAAAAAATTCAATGAGGTTGGTCAAGCAAGACTTTCCCTTTTGAAATCCATGCTGACTATTCATTACTATGTTTTTGGTTTTTAGATGTTCTTTTATTTTCTCATTTAGTAGCCCCAAGTTGTTGTTGTTGGTATGGGAGAGCTGAAGTTAGAAATGTGGGAGTATAAGGATATTAAAGTGCAGAAAGGGAGTTTTAGGGTTGTAAGTAATTGCTGCAAAGGAAGCTGGGTAAACAAAGTGCAAGATGCCGATTGGAGCTCCCTTTAACCAAGGAGCACTGTGAGGGGCAGTTGTGGAAGTGTTATTTTAAAAGGGTGAAGAGTGTCCAAGGAAGGAAAGGGAGAGGCGTGCAACCTTGCCTGCCCTGCTGAGCTGTGAAACTTCTTAGGGCACAGTTCTGCAGTCCTGGGGATAAGGGAGTTGGCACTAAATGCAAGTGCCATCTCCCTGCAGGTGGTATGAGTGATAGTTTTGGGTGGCTTGGTGGCACCCTCATGCAGGAGTCTGTTGCGCCTGCCTTCTATACCCTTTAGGAAGACTTGGAGGTCTGAATGAGTGAGGTTGTTGCATTTCTCGCCTTTGGTTTGGTGCCCTCTGGGCACAGCTGGTAATTCAATATTCATAATGCTGCCCAAGTGTAACAAGAATATTGGTAGATTTGCAGTGCAGTAATTTGGAAGAGAAATGAAAGAGCCAAGACCATTCATGCCTTACCTGCTTATCCCCCAGTATTATGATGAAGAGTGCAGGCTCAACAGTGCATTTAAAAGATTGCAGAGGCATCCTGCTGGTTCAGCTGCTTCCACCAGTTTTACACCAATGCCCACATGAATGGATATGCAAATGAGCATACCCAGGAATCTTCTGTGTATCTCCCTCTAGAGGCCACTAGTGGATGTTACACAATTTTAACGGTGTAAATGACATCGAGGAAATTCCAGTCTAGTGCTCTAACTCTGGTATACAGGTTTCCATAGAAGTTAGTAACAAGGACAGTTGGTGAATATAATATTCATCACAGGTGTCAGTGAATACTATTTTTTTTATATCAAGCTATTTGTGAGTGCTTATATATATATATATGCATATATATGTGTATGCTAGATTGCTCCCTTTAGACATACACTCCATTTCCTCTTTTGTCCTTAGACTATTTGTCAATACAATTTTTTGACACCTTTACCCTTTCTTTGTACTTTTCTAATCTCCTTGCCCTTTTCCTAATGGAATGGCTCTATTTTTGATCATGCCCTATAATTGGCAGGATCCTGCCAGGGCTCAAAGTAAATGTTATATGAAAAAGGAGACACCACAAAGATGAAAGGGGTGGGGGAAAGATTGTCAGACTAAACTAAATAATGAACAAAAATACAAATGGAAGTTGTAAAAGAGGACTAGATGATAGACAGTACATCCAGCCTGTGACATAATATTGCCAATGAACCGGTTTGAATAGAATGGTTAATGTTGTGAAGAAGCTCTTCTCCTTGATTAATGTAGCTGAATACTGGTGAAAATTCGGGGCATATTAGCCAAACTGACTAGTTGGGAACAAAATACTGGTTTATAAAAAGGGTAATGTTCAACTAATTCTCACAGGCATCAATGTACAGCAATGAATGAGAGCTGCTCTCGCAATATTAACCAGTTGATTTGGAGGATACAGTTGGAAAAAAATATTAAAAGCAAACTGTGTCCAGAGACAGTATTTTAGAACACTCCGTAGATGACTGCTTCTGTCAATACACTATAAAATATTACCATTTTAAATTGGATGATGGTGCCTTGAATGCTCAAGAAGTTTAATATTGACATTTGTTGTGGTAGAAATGCTGTTGGCACAATGTGAGTGCTAGCTGTAACCCAGATAATCTAATCCATGTCCCAAATGTATTCACTCAATCTATCCTAGATACATACAGTAGTTTGCAGACAGGTTGCAGATTCTGCCTGCTGTAAGACTAAGACGGAGCCATACAATATAATTCCAACATAGATTTTAATATAAATAATCGTTTCAAAATTCAATATTCTACTAAAAATCTAAGCTTTATAAGGGCAGATACAAACTACAGAATTTTTAAAACCTGTTTTATTGTAATCAGCTGCAAGGTATTATTTGGACTGACATACAGGTATATCTTACTAAATGATGCTAACAGATGGGACAACAATGTAAGACAATTCTGTAGAGTATCTCAGGATTTTTTGTGTTTTGATTTCTGTTTCCTTCCGTTCTCCTCCTCGAGGTGTTGATCTTTGTTAGAGTATACTTCTGTGGGCAGTCGCCTCTCTCTGCTAATTCAATTAATCAGTCCTCCTTTATAGCAGAGCGCAGAAAGTGAGTGATAGTTGGGGATTTCACCATTGAACACATCACAGCTTAATCCAATCCTGTCTTCAGTCAATATCCACATGTATGAATTTTCCAGCAGGGGTTAGTAGATAGTGACTGGGAGAGGAATGTGGCTGATTTCTTTCTCTCCCACCCCATCTCGGTGACACTGAGCTCAATTGCTGCACCTCTACCGTCACCTCAGCTGAAATCAGCTAAGTCAGCATGGAGTAATACTGAGACCTTCCTGATTTACACAGGCCAATAGCATTCCAGGTGGCGAATGTACCTATTGAGCCATTAGAGGAGTCATTTGGTTTCTTCTAGTGATAAACTGTTGACTGGACCTGATGCAAAACACTACATAACACGAGTTGCTTTGATAACCTGTGTCATTTAGGTTTGTGTTGAATTGTTATGCTGCTCAAATTCCTTTGTTGATAATAAACTCATCTTATTGAAGCTGTTGATTAAAAGCTCAGACAGAACTGTATGTACATCATGGTGTCATGGAGATAACAGCTCATCAAGGCAGTGGAACATAGTAAAATGTATTACCACCTGCATATTTAAATACTCCACTGCTCTGCTATTACACTGCAGCCTCTGTTATTCTGCTACCACTGTGAGAAAGCACAGCCTTTAATGATGCCATCACCTAAAATGGCTGATGCCCCATTCACTAGAAGTGAAAAATACATAGAGAACAGCATTGATGCTGTTGAGGACTCCTACCCAATCCGTACCGCTATCCCACCTTCAAGGAGATCTTATGTCTAGCCAGAGCAAGGTCAGCTGGCAAAGATAAAAATACCCTGCACCAATGGAATTTGCCTGTTCTATTTGTTCCAAGGCAGCACACTATTGGGAGAACAAAATAAACCGGCTGCACAATGTTGAATCGACTTCGTGATGCATATCGTGGTGCTAGCCATATTTAGGTGCAATGCAGCAGGAGAATAATTCTGCTTGCAGGTTTATTATTGCAGGAAATTCAAATCAGCTTTTCTGCAAAAAGTCAAATGAGGATTTTTTTTAAAAAACTGATAAAGCTGTTTATGATTCGTGAAAATGATTTATTAATATTATGAATTTAATCAGAAGCATTAGACTCAATAAGTATTTTCTGATGCACAGCACGAACCCCCTCTCCCAGCCATCTGAAACTGGAGAAACACAGATTGGAAAAAGATGGGTTTTTCAGCCTTGAAAGGAGACATCTGAGAGGTGACTGTATAGAGATATATAAGATAATAAGCGGTATAGGAAAGGTAATTCTGGAAAATTGCTCTAAATTACATTTTAAGAGTAGGGCAAGGGGACACAGGTTCAAACTATCAAAAGGAAGACTTAGGACTGATAAAGGAAGTTCTTCACACTTGGAGTGATCAATACATGAAATGAACTCTCAGCGTGATGGAGGCAAAAACCCTACAGTCATTTAAGAACCAATTGAATGCTGCAATGAGGGAACTTAAAGGTATTTCTGGATGAATGAACTAAAATTAGCTGAATGACCTTCCTCATTTGTAAATATCTTGTGATTTGGTAAGAGGGGCCTCAAAAGGGAAAGTAGTCATGAACTGGGGTATATACAAGTAGGCATCCATATCTTCTGATAGAATTTCGAAAGCCTTATTATGTGAAAGAGATGGGTTTACCTCATCCTGATTTCCCCCAGTAGATCATGGCTGTTGCACATGGATAAGTAAGTGAAACTGAAATGAATAGATTGCTGTTTACAGCAAGACTGATGGAAGTTTTGAAGGGGAAAAACGTTCCAACAAACAATTGATTAGAGGACTGCAGTAAACATGCTCCATCTTATGCACAGTTTACATTGGTGTCTGCAATTTCAGCTAATCTACATATGACATTAATTTGTGGATTAAAATACTGAATGGACACACAAGACAAAATGTAATTACTGCTGACAGAATGTTATTGTATGTGTGGACATGTAATGTGGGTGGAGCTTAACAGCTCATATATAAGCTACATCCAAATCTGCCTAGAGTTATCATTGAGCCCAGCAGTTTTGTGGCACAGACCTCACTAGGTGTGAGTCTAATTCAGCTGCTTTGTTTTTATGTTTAAATTCTCTCTGCTCCTGTGTTATCGCATAAGTTCATCTCTTATCTTTCAAACTACCTCTGTTGATGGCTATCTTAGCAATTTCTTTTTCTCTGGCTATTTACTGTGCTTGCATTTAGTAACCTTCATTTGATAGCACAAAATAAAAACTTGTGAACTAATAATAAAAATAGAATTCAATTTCCAAGCCTACTATCAGGATATCTTGTACTAACTAATAGAAAACAGTTACGTAACCATGAGAAATGAGTGGAGCAGTGACAGCTGTAAGTCTGTTCAGAGAGCTGTTAGTGATGTGCTGAATAGGCAGACGTTACAAGTACTTATTGTTGCTTAAATAAAATATTGTCCATTATCCAGCAATAGAAGGCTGTCATATTCAACTCTGACCTCTGCAGTCGGTGTCCTGGCCCAAGTGATAGTAAATATAGGGACACAGAAATGTCATTTTCGCAGAGAGCCTCATCATGATAGAATTAATTAATTCCTCAGCTCTTTTGTTTTACCCATACCATCTGTGACAAAGCTTTTTTGTCTTGCAAATAACAGTTAATAGGCTATCGCTGATGTTTTCTGCATCATTGCAGTCATTCCTGTAAAGAAAACGCACTGAGCACTTCAAATGTAATCGCAAATTTAGGGAGTTCAGTAATTGTACTTTAAGGATCCGAAAGGAAGGCAATAAATAAACACTGTGAATGTCCATTTGAACGCGCTATAAAGTGAATGCAGTAGACTTCAGGCAGTTTAGCTGCCTCGAGAGGTATATAGGCCTCATACTAATGCACTGAATTATTATTGATGGCTGAGGCAGTTCTGCTCTGCTGGTGAACCAATAATGTCAAAGCTATACCTGAAAGATTAATTATAGGAGAGAATGGGCTGCGGTTTCCTGGGACTGAGACATTAATAGAGACTGAGCATTGGTTTCTAGGGATTCTTCAGACAGGGTAACAAATGTACAAGATAATGTAGCACATGCTACAGACCAATATTTAGCTGTTTTCATATTAGTAAAAATACAAAACCAATGCAAGTGTACAAGCAAGAAGCCATTTTTACGCTGTGAAAGCTTAACGATCCTAAAAAAAAGACAAGAGAGTGAGGGGCTGCTAATTTCTTTTTGTATTTCTAATAACGTAGTATTGCTACATTTCCAAACCTGCTCTTACAGACCATACCGTGCAACATTTAATACTCAAGTCAGTTTTCTATCAGAATGGACTCACTTTGCACTCTCAAAACTGTTGCATAGAATATTTTAAAAGTGCGTAAATAGTTCAAACACATTTTCGATTGCCTGTGTCTTATTTGAAACTATACTTACACTGAGGAAAATAATGATGATGACAAGATTTTTTAAAGTACCTGCAGATCGTCAAGAAGTGTATTCCTGGAAATTCCAGTAATATGGCTACGCCATTGAATATTGCTAGAGGTGCTCTTGTGGGTTAAATACTGCACAAATATAGTTTGAGGTTGCAGTTGAATAGTGTGGGAGTCAAACTAATGTCGTCTGAATGATACTCAGTTCTAATAGTGCTGAAGCTGTGTTGCTTCTGTCAGGTCAGTGGTGTATTAACACACTATACCATGGAGTGCTAGGATATAAATTCTATCCCCATATTCTCCAAGTTTTTTTAATCAAGGCCAGCATTAATTGCCCATTCTAGTTGCCCTGGAGAAGGTGGTGGTGAGCTTTCTTCCTGAACTGCTGCAGTCCGTGTGGTGAAGGTGCCTCCCACAGTGCTGTTAGGGAGACAGTTCCAGGTTTTTGACCCAGCGACGCTCATGGTACAGGTGATATATGTCCAGGTCGGGATGGTGCGTGACTTGGAGGGGAACTTGGAGATGGTGGTGTTTCTATGCACTTGCTGCCCTTGTTCTTCTAGGTGGTGGAGGTCCATTTGAGAATGATACACTAACTATGGGACATAACACAGAGGGAGAAATGTAACTTCGAAAGGGGGAGGACAGCACCACAATTTTCTTTCCCGTCTATGTCCATTCTTTCCAATATAATCCTAACTTGGGAATCATGCAGATCTAATGTCTTTTTTTACATTTTGATACAATTCTTGTTAAATTTCTACCCTTCCATTTAAGAATGGCATACCATTATGAAATGGTATTGTTTAAATGAAAACAAAAATTGAGATAGTATTGAATTCAGAAGGTGAGATGAATACTGCCCTACATTTATTTTTATCTGAACATTTAGGTTTGTGTCAACGAAGAGCTCAAATGTATTTCCTGACTCCATTCTGCTGTTTTGTACATGAGGTTCTATAACAGAGAATGCAGCCAGAAAGAACTGCAGCAAGAACGGATATCTACCAGTTTGGTCCTTGTCACTGCTGGAAACACAGAATGACTTGTATTGCAATATCAACAGGCAAATTGGAAATTTCCCACAAGCTAAATAAAGCACATTCCAATGCCCCTTGTTCAGCAAAAACAGAACTCCGCATTTAAACTTCTGAATACAAAGGACAACCTTTCAGGTGATGACACTTTCAGGGAGAGAGTTCAAAAGACCAGTGAAGTTTTTGCCTTCTGCAGCCTTTTTTGGATTGGCACCATGTGTTGAGATGTATTTGTAACAGCTCTTGTGTTCCTAGCATCAATATGGAGGAGGTCCAACTTGAGCACCACTAGCTGTTGTAGTGCTGCTCTAGTCATTTGCATTTTGACGACTAACAACAAAACCATTCACTGCAATGTTGTAAAGGGTGGACTCTGCAAATGCTCTGCATTGTATCTGTTGGTCAGCATGGCTAACTCCAAAAGAAAAATGAGGTTTTCTTTGCAGCTTCCCCAACATAACTTCACCACTAATCTGATGTCAGCTTTGTGGTACATGTGTTGCCAATGGTGACAGGTATGGTCAAACGTTTTTGTGGCCTGCAGGTCTCCTATGAATTTTTCCAACTATCTTAAACACTCGGTTGTCGCAGCATTAATCAGATATGATTTCTAAAATAAGAAACTGACAGTCAATAGCATAAGACCATTTGCAACCCTTATAGAATGAAGGCAGGTGAATAATATCCCAGTCAACCCTTATAGAATGAAGGCAGGTGAATAATATCCCAGTCAACCCTTATAGAATGAAGGCAGGTGAATAATATCCCAGTCAACCCTTATAGAATGAAGGCAGGTGAATAATATCCCAGTCAACCCTTATAGAATGAAGGCAGGTGAATAATATCCCAGTCAATCTTCTGTGATAACAATATTGACTTGGTCTTCTCAGGGCTGAAACCAACACTCCATGTGTCTGCCATGTTGTATCTATATCTGTGCAGGGGCTCCATTGCTGTTTGTCTTTCTGAGGGTGAATTACATATAGTCGTGTTGTGGTTATGTTACTAGACTAGTAATTCAGAGGCCTGGATTAATAATCCAGAGAATGTGGATTCAAGTCCCACCATGGCAGTTTGAGAATTTGAATTCAATTTTGAAAATTTGGAAATAAAAAGCTGGTATCAGTAAAAGTGACCCTGAAGTTCATTAATGTCCTTTATAGAAGGAAACCTGCTGTCCTTATTCGGTCTGGCCTCGATGTGACTCCAGTCCCACGCCAATGTGGTTGACTCTTTACTGCCCTCTGAAGCGGCCTAGCAAGCCACTCAGTTAATAGGGATGGCTATAAATGCCGGCCTTGCCAGTGACACCCACATCCTGAATATGGATATATAAAGAAACTACACGATGTAGAATGATGTCATCAGCAACAAGAATATTGTCATGTTTCGTGGCAGGAAGGAAAACAATGGGCTCCATGTACTTCCCTGGGAGACATCTGCTTCAGTGTTCCTGTGTTTGCATCTGCTATGGAGACAGAACTCTTTAATTAGAACTCCTACTTAGGTAAACATTAACAAATCTTGCTAGACAGCATTGCTATAATTTACAACAAAGATTTGCAATCACAATTGCCCTTTGCAGCACTAAACAAAACTATATTAGTCAATATTTTACACATCTGTAATTAATGACAGTAAAACTAAGGATGTTGCCTTTAGTAATCTGGATCAGTGATTTTACAATCTAGCCACAGGCTCATAAGGTGCATAAATGTTACTGGCAAAATGTGGTAATAAAAATAAAAGGGTACCTAAGGTAATCACCATATAGTTTTCATTCTCCCTTAACATGATCTACTTTTGAAATTGGAGTTATACCATATTCCATATGAAACAGTACAATCTATAGTATTTAAGAACAATCCTGTGGAATGAGTAAAGTTTTTTTTGACATCACTACCTGACATGACTGTTGAGTTTCACAGGAGCTTTAATGGGTTATCCTGTGGGCTATTTGGTTGGTAGATTTGGTTGGAAATCTTCAGGATTTTTTAAAATATCATGAAACAATATCACTTCCTTGTCCCACTTTAGTGCAGTCTTTTCCATTAGGATCTGCTTGCAAATCCCATTTGATCTGATCTATTTTGGAATGTTATAGCAAGCCTCATTTATAATCGCAAGACACAGAGTGCCATGCGACTTGTCACCTTTTTGCAGTTTATCTAAAATAGTCCAAGGATTGATCGATTCTGCCAACTGTCCCCAAGTATAATTTATGTAGGACTCTTTAGAATTTTGGTTGTTTACTTTCCAGCCCTATTATTTTTAGTGTATGCGACAACTCATTTTGATTTTACTACTATAAATGTTTGGGACAATGGTGAAAATACATAGAATGTACATTTTTAGAGTCCTACTAGAGTGCGATAGCTTCATATCACCCTAGTAAAATCGCTATTTGGTCACAAGGTTACATAAAACTCCGTTTGTCTCTTGTTAGATGTGAGTGGTCCTGTGCACTCCATAAATTCCAGTCAGTGAGTTGTGATCCTATTTTATACATAATTAATTTACATATTCTGATTACTCTAGAAAGAAAAGAAAATCATCATTTTAAAGCAGGACATTAATGAAGGATATAGATCCTCATCAAAGCAATCACCTTATCTAATAAAATGTCAATCCACAGTCTTGAGTATTTCAGTCACCAGGTATAAATTACATAGAATTACATAGAATATACAGCAGAAAAACAGGCCACTCGGCCCAACCAGTGCATACCAGCGTTTATGCTACACTCAAGGCTCCACCCATCCTTCCTCATTTGACTCTATCAGCATAAACCTCTATTCCCTTCTCCCTCATATGTTTCTCTAGCCTCCCCTTAAATGCATCTATACTATTCGCTTCAACCACTCCCTGTGGTAGCGAGTTCCACATTCTCACCACTCTCTGGGTAAAGAAGTTTCTTCTGAATTCCCTATTTGATTTCTTGGTGACTATCTTATATTGATGGCTTCTACTTTTGTTCTTCCCCACAAGTAGAAACAAAGGCCGGAATTTTACCGGCGCTGAGAGAACAGGATCGGAGGTGGGTCAGCTGTGAAATTTGAAATGATTGACAGCAGGTAGGGAACCCGCTGTCAACCCACCTGCCAGGTGTCGGGTCTGTCAGCGCTGAACAGACCCGACACCAAGCGGCGGGGAAGGCAATTTAGATCGTTAGCTGGATTGTTAAGAGGCAATTAAGTCTTATTTTAAGCTTACCTTCAGATTTTTAGCGGTCGCCAATGGCTTCCCTGCTGCTCGGGGATCATGTCAGGTAAGGTTGTTGTGTCAGTAATGGGATGATTTACTAAGTTGACAGCTGCAAATGGTCTATAAAAGCTCCCATTTCATAGGTCTTCACTTTCCAAGGTTAGAAGCTGTTGCTTACTGCATTTGGAAGACAGATTGAGCTTTATGCAGCTAGCAAGTGTTTGGAGCAAACTCTCTGTCCAATGTCACCTCATTGGAACAACCTCTCTCACCATTGACAGATCGCTTCTGTCATCTCAACCTCACCTGCCATCTATTCCATCAGCATCGGTGCTCTTGAAAAAATCTCAACTTGGTCCTCAGAATCCCATCACTATCAGCCCCAACACCAGCATCACCGGGCACACCAGCAGCACTAACATCAACACCAACCTTCTCCGCAACCAACTGATGCTGCACAGGACACAGGACATCAGCATCCGACCACATTGCTGCCCGGGATGCCAGGGATGGCCTCACCATGGCCAGATTTACTTCACCTGACGCTGTACAACCTTGGCTGCCACATGATAGGCCAGGTTGGCACCACCCCACACCAACACCATAAAGCATTCCTACAATGACCAAGCCATTCCTTTCACACTCATCACCATTACAGGGGTTGGGGGGGGGGGGGGTGGGGGGGGGGGGGGGCGGGGGGGTACCATTATGTCTCACCATTCACTGCAACTCATTAAGCCACTTCCAAAGGTGCACACAAATCTGTCCAAGAACACAAAGTGTTGAAAATAAAAGTTTCAATGTTTGACAGCATATTACCAGAAACTTCACATGAACATTGGCTAAAATACCCAAGTGCCTACCATTGTGTGTTGTTAGTTGGTATGATTGGACAAGGATGAGGGTGAGTGTGTGGGGTGGCTAGTGAGATGGGGAAGTGATAATGTAGATAGAGAGGGATGGGTGGAGGTGCAAGGTAAGTTGATGTGACTAAGGATGTGCAGGAGTAGGGTAGGGAAGACAGAGTGATGGGGATGTGATGAGTGGCACAGCAGGATGAGGTTGAGTGTGGCTTGGCAGTGATATTTCGTGATCTACTGAGATCATTGAAAGTCTCGCACCACTGCAGCCTGGCCCTCCTGACAACATCCCTGTTTGTGCCCTCCTGTGCAATGTGCAACCAGGCTGCGTTGGTCTCCTGGGGATGTCTCTTCCGCCCATTGGAAGGGAAGAGAACCTCCCTGCGTGCTGTGACTCCTCCATATGTAGGGAGTCATGGGAGAGCCTGGGTGCAGGTGTGCACCTCTGTGCAGTGCTTGTCAGTGTTTGCAGCACCTCAATGCTGTAGAGCACTGACAGCAGAACTGTCAAAAACAATTTGGACATGGCCCCTTTAAGGAAATTGGCTGATGGCGTGCCATCAAATGACGTCATCAGACCCGCTTCATTTTAATTGGCCGGGAACTTCACTGGGCAGGCTTAACAAGCCCAATCAAGGGAAAATCACTTCAACAGAGCGGGCTGGAGTTACCGACCCCGGCCGCCCCAGACCCGCCTCGGTAGGCGAAATTGCGGCCATGTAGTAGTCTATGACTACTCTATCAAAACCTTCCTTCATTTTAAAAAACTCTATGAGGTCATCCCTCTGCCTTCTCTTCTCAAGAAAATAGAGACCCAGCCTATTCATCCTTTCCTGATGGGTATAACCTCACAGTTCTGATAACATCCTTGTAAATCTTTTTTGCACCCTCTCTATATCCTTTTTATAATATGGCGACCAGAACTGTACACATTACTCCAAGTGCAAATGTGCAAATAGTGTATTTTATAATGCTTGAATAGGATCTTAACTAACAGTAAACAATTGGTCATCTCATTGAAGTTTCTGAATAATTCAATAAGTCCTTAATTAGTTGGTTTATGTTTTCCCCATTTCCATATTATTACTGATAGATTATCCAGTGATTTTTTTTTCTATATTGTTATCCACTTATTCTGGAACATCAAACAATTTCTATCAGTTACTGTATAAGAAGAGCCTGTTTATTTCATATTGGCAGGTAGTTCATTAAAATATGGTATCTCAGATTAAGCTCACATTCTATATACTCTAACACATGGCCTGACTGATCGGGACCCTAAACTATCAGCTGATGCAAAAGTGACAGATGTTCTATTCTGGTATTGGGGACTTTTCAGCTAATTAAAACATTTAGCTATCATAGACATTAATTAATGTTATAATCTGTATTTCAGCACAGACCTTTACTTTCATACACCACAATCATACTTTCATAAGTATTTTAATCAAATGCACTTTGATGCCAATACTGAATGTGAAAAGTATGGCTGAGACTTCTCATACCGAACTGTGAATACACCAGGACCTAAGCCTACTTGTTAAACACACTCTTTATTCTCCTTACTTGTGTTCCAACATTTGAACAACCTTCTTAGTTCATTATTATACCTGATATATCCTCATCTTCTTTGGCTATTTTTCATTTGTAATACTGTGCTTTCTCATCGTTCATCAAAAGTTTTTAAACTTGGAAAAATTGAGTATGATAATAAAGAAGTAGTGGGTTGGATTTTCCTATAAATTACCATACAGTTTGAGGCAGATTTGGAGCTGTAAATAAAGTAAAATGTGTCGTAAATGACCACCACCTCAAAACTGCCAATCGAACTTTGCACCAAAATTTTCCTGCCAAAAAAACTGTCCAACCCCTTTAAGGCTCGCCGATGTCAAATGAGCATGGTTAACCCCTCCAACCCATTTGTCCCAACTTCTGCTCAAACCCCCACCCCTAATTTAAACTTGATGTGGAGATGCCGGTGTTGGACTGGGGTGGACAATGTGAGAAGTCGCACAACACCAGGTTATAGTCCAACAGCTTTATTTGAAATCACAAGCTTTCGGAGCGCTGCTCCTTCGTCAGGTGAAGTGAAGAGATGCATATAGGCACAGCATATATAGTCAGAGAACACTGCCAGATGACTACAGTTAATCTTTCCAACTGCCCTTTATCACACCTCGGCAGAGAGATAATCACGGCAATCAAAGGTGTGGATGGTGTCCAAACAGGTCAGTCAGGAAAACATTACATCAAAGACAATGAGGTGGGGTCACAAGGGGTCAAATGTGGCAGATGCTGGGGTCTGTATGGAAAACAAAAAACTTTTTTTACTGGAAATCACAGCAGGTCCGGCCGCATCTGTGTAGAGAGAACAAGCCAACGATGACTCGAGTCTGGATGACTCTATGTCAGGTGGGGTTACATGTAGCGTGACATGAACCCAAGATCCCGGTTGAGGCCGTCCTCATGGGTGCGGAACTTGGCTATCAGTTTCTGCTCGACGATTTTGCATTGTCGTGTGTCTCGAAGGCTGCCTTGGAGAACGCTTACCCGAAGATCGGAGGCTGAATGTCCTTGACTGCTGAAGTGTTCCCCGACTGGGAGGGAACACTCCTGCCTGGCGATCGTTGCGCGGTGTCCGTTCATACGTTGTCGCAGTGTCTGCATGGTCTCGCCGATGTACCATGCTCCGGGGCATCCTTTCCTGCAACGTATGAGGTAGACAACGTTGGCCGAGTCACATGAGTATGTACCATGTACCTGGTGGGTGGTGTCCTCATGTGTGATGATGGTATCTGTGTTGATGATCTGGCATGTCTTGCAGAGGTTGCCGTGGCAGGGTTGTGTGGTGTCGTGGTCGCTGTTCTCCTGAAAGCTGGGTAATTTGCTGTGAACGATGGTCTGTTTGAGGTTAGGCGGCTGTTTGAAGGCGAGTAGTGGGGGGCATGGGGATGGCCTTAGCGAGGTGTTCGTCGTCATTGATGACATGTTGAAGGCTGCGAAGAACATGGCATAGTTTCTCCGCTCCGGGGAAGTACTGGACGACGTAGGGTACTCTGTTGGTTGTGTCCCGTGTTTGTCTTCTGAGGAGGTCTATGCGATTTTTCGCTGTGGCCCGTCGGAACTGTCGATCGACGAGTCGAGCATCATATCCCGTTCTTACGAGGGCGTCTTTCAACATCTGTAGGTGTCCATCACGTTCCTCCTCGTCTGAGCAGATCCTGTGTATTCGCAGGGCTTGTCCATAGGGGATGGCTTCTTTAACGTGGTTAGGGTGGAAGCTGGAGAAGTGGAGCATCATGACGTTGTCCGTGGGCTTGCGGTAGAGTGAAGTGCTGAGGTGTCCGTCTTTGATGGAGATTCGTGTGTCCAAGAATGAAACCGATTCTGAGGAGTAGTCCATGGTGAGTTTGATGGTGGGATGGAACTTGTTGATTTCCAGCAAAAAAAGTTTTTTGTTTTCCATACAGACCCCAGCATCTGCCACACCTGTAGTTTTTCCTTTGAGAGTTGGGTTCGAGTCTGAGGAGATCAACCTCTCTCCCTTTGTGCACAAAGCCTTCTGGCTAGTTTCTAATAAACTTTTACTTTGTCTTCAGTTCCGTCTCCATCTGGTTTTGCTCCAAAATTCGATGTAACAGTTAGGCCCGTTGGTGAGTAATTGGGATGCCGAGAGCAGGGGTGACCTCTTAGGACTTTAATTAGTCCCGGTGGACTCGAATTGGGCCCCTGTGTAAAACCTGGAGCAGGGGTGACCTCTTAGGACTTTAATTAGTCCCGGTGAACTCAAATTGGGCCCCTGTGAAAAAGTCCCAATTCTGATCTAACAGTTATATTTTGCTTATATGTTTGGTACTTTGGATGTTCTTTCAGGACTTTTGTTTTAGTCAGCTCTGTAAAAGGTACAGCTTTGGACTGGGGACATGGATTTCCTGCTGTGATTTCCAGTAAAAAAAGTTTTTTGTTTTCCATACAGACCCCAGCATCTGCCACATTTGACCCCTTGTGACCCCACCTCATTGTTTTTGATGTAATGTTTTCCTGACTGACCTGTTTGGACACCATCCACACCTTTGATTGCCGTGATTATCTCTCTGCCGAGGTGTGATAAAGGGCAGTTGGAAAGATTAACTGTAATCATCTGGCTGTGTTCTCTGACTATATATGCTGTGCCTATATGCATTCCTTCACTTCACCTGACGAAGGAGCAGCGCTCCTAAAGCTTGTGATTTCAAATAAAACTGTTGGACTATAACCTGGTGTTGTGTGACTTCTCACTAATTTAAACTGTCACCATACAAGTACCAGTAAGAGAATTAGTAAGGTATCCCTGAGGTTGATACTGCTTGAGGGAGGCCATTTAGTTTGCTGGAGCCGAAGGCTGGTTTTTTATTGTGGGATCGCAAATTAGGCCTGTGAAACGAAACCTATATCCCCTAGTCTTTAAATATATATTAACCAAGGCTGTAGGGCTGTAATATTAGAAATCATGTTTAAAGGATAGTTAATTCACTTATAGAGAGATATCAATATGTACATATAGCTTTTTAGATAGTTGCAAAGCATGATGGACCATTTGGTTCATTATATTAACCCTTTTAAATAATACTGAAAGGAGGGTTGCTACTTTGCTACTTGCAGCCAGATTGTTGGAGCCATAGCCTAACTTCTAGGCATTTTAGAAGGTCATTATCAGTGCTACAGAAGCAGTGTTTATATGTAGTTGGCCTTCTGAAGAGATAAGGGAAACTGAACTGTACAGGGAGTCGGCCATTTCTCTCTTGGTTTCGAACACCTTATCTCCCTTTGGAGCGGACCTTGTTTATCATAATAAGCTTCTCTCGAGAATTAACGAAGTATTGGTTAGATACAACAATATGGGAAAGGAAAGATAAGCGTGGTACGACCTTGTTTAAGAGACAAGATGGAGTCTGGTAGACCTCGCTCCCAGAGACTAGATGAAGGCCCCATGTATAACAACGATGTGTTATGTTTAATGTCAAAGAACATTTCAGGGCGGCTCCCAACATTGAGTGACTGATCATTAACCAATAAGGGAGCAATGGTAGCGACGCTGTTTGTATGTGTACGCCCACTTTTGTAACCTGTGGGTGTTGCCTATCGAAAGGTATATCAATGCTTGTATGTAGTTTTTCCTTTGAGAGTTGGGTTCGAGTCTGAGGAGATCAACCTCTCTCCCTTTGTGCACAAAGCCTTCTGGCTAGTTTCTAATAAACTTTTACTTTGTCTTCAGTTCCGTCTCCATCTGGTTTTGCTCCAAAATTCGATGTAACAGTAAGGCCCGTTGGTGAGTAATTGGGATGCCGAGAGCAGGGGTGACCTCTTAGGACTTTAATTAGTCCCGGTGGACTCGAATTGGGCCCCTGTGAAAAAGTCCCAATTCTGATCTAACAGTTGGTGTCAGAAGTGGGATACTGGACTGGAATGTTTGGTGCGGTGGTTGAGGGTCACTCCTTAAGAGAATTGTTGGAGTTGGGCTTTTCCTGGACTCCCTGTTGCAAATCCCTCGTGGCGAGTCGCGCTCGCAAATAAGCACCAGCCAGGCACAGTATTAAATTATCCACGTAGTTAAATTACTCCTCACGGAGACTCACGGGTTGACGGAATTGACTAGACCTAACTGTGTGTATTCCAATTTAAAGTATAAGTGTTTGTCATTGTTCTGCTTGAGTGTTTGTCATTGTTGAGAGTCACGGGTGATCGACACGGACAAGGGTGGTTGGTTGTCTATCTCAAACACCTAGCCTGAGCCTGAATTAAGAGGACGTAGTCCCACGTGATGGCCAGGATCAAGTAGGTGTAGGGAACTTCGAACACACCACAGGATCGTGATCCCGTGACGAGTAAGAGGGAAAAAAAAATAGAGCATAAGGTGATACGTTTGTGCCGATTAAAGTATAAGATTGGACTAAAGTAAGTTAAAGTATAAGATAAAGCATAAGGATATACGTGATTATAAGTATGAGTGACGAGGGGAAACCCCTTTCACCGGACGTTCCGGCTATGGCCACCAGTGTCACTGTTGTTAAGCGGGTCCAAGAGGCTAATCTGAAATACCAGAGTGAGATGTACCAACTGCGGTCGCTTCGGACACACTCGGGCTGCTTGTTTCAAAAAGGGTGGAGGAAGGGAGGGACAGGGACCCCGAAAACTTGGATCACAGGGACCACAAAGTGGGGGGCTGTCTGACCGAGAGTTGGAAGGACTACGGGCCCTCCTCCTCCCGCCACCAGCTCCTCACCACGATTAGGATACCCCAGTCTCCTCCATCGGAGGACCGGGGGCCACCCGCCCGTGTCTAAATGGACTGTTAGGAGGCCGGCAGTATTGTGCTCTTATAGACACGGAAGCCTCGGTGTCGATAACCGACTCGAAATTCCCTACAATAGATCAAACCATCCAAGTAAGCGGGGTTAGTGGAGAAAGTGTGATACTCCATCAGAGTGTTCCAATTCCATTGCAATTATCCCCCTCAGAGTATTGGAGACACCTCCCAATTTCAGACCACTCTCCTGACGTACCTACGTATGCTCAGTGAGACAAATCAGGCCAATAAATTTCGGGTTAAATATCTACAGGAGGCACAGGATGATAAATGAATGGAGGGAGTTTGGAAAATACCACCTAGTGTGGGACAGTGGGTGATGGTTCAGCGACCAGTTCAAGGTACATTTGAGCCACGGTGGGATGGACCTTGCCAGATCCTCCTTAGTACAGGAACCTCCATTTGCCTGCAAGAAAAATTAGATGTAAGGTGGAGACACTGGAGCCAGACTAAGCCGGTGATGGCGCCCGGGGAAGGAATTTCCCCCGACCCTCAGGACCCCTAGGGCTGAGGAGAAAAAAAAACCCTGCAGACTGGATTCTGTCATTTTCAGTGTACTGTCACTTTAAAAGCCTGTGCTTTCCTTCTCAAGGTCACAGGCTGCGCGCTCTCTCTCTCTCTCTCTCTCTCTCTCTTCTGAAGAGTGTTGTTGCTACATAAAAAAAAATCTGATTGAAGTGAATAGAATGTATGTGCCTGTCAGCTGAGGCAATGAATTATCAAATGATTATTAATAATGCGAGTAACTTTATTTTCCTCCAAGTGTTTGATTAGGACCAAGTCCGGAAAATTACATAGAGTCTTCGAGTTGTTATTTGCCTTGTGTTTTTCTTACAGACGTTCCACCCGGCCTCAGTACTGTTACCACTTCTGGGGATACCGACCCTCCAACAACGCAAAGTATTCTCCCTTTTGACTTGAAGTGGTATTATATTAAACACTATGGGATGGCTCTTATTAAGAATAATAGGGCTGCTGTTGGTCAAACAGACCGCAGCCACCACAGAACTGGAGTGGTGTGGGAATGATTTCGGCACCCATACATGTTACATGGATGACCGCCGAATAGGAGTATGTGTAGATTACGAGACCGGGGAAAGAATGGCTCAATGCTGTCAGAATAATCAGGGCATTTGGCACCCCTCATGTACGCCCACTCGAGTCAAGTGCCAACAATATGGTAAAGGTGTGGTACCGAATGGCCCTCCACCCCCTATCATTCACTGTTATTGGGGTCATGATCCACCCCAAGCCATCAACCCGACACCGGCCTACAGGCCACTGATTTGCCCATTTATGAGGGGAAGTACCCTTGTGGATTACCAACCAACAATTAAAAGGGACTCTAACCCACGGGCATGCTGGGAAGGGTACACCCAAACGCCTTCTGGATAGCCTTAACATAACGACCTGTCAATTTTGGGCCATGATACGGTATACCCCACCCAAGTAGAATGTAAGCAAAAGGGGGGAGGTCTCCTGGGCTTAGTGCTGGTCATTCCGGTACTGACCCCGGAGACTCAAGGACGCGAGGTATACCAAGTACAAAATATTGGTGTAATAAAAGATGGCATGCACATATCTCACCACAATATGTTACCTTACACAGTGATGATAAATGGAAATCTAGTGGGTACCAGACTAGAAGGATGCACTACCCGACATGCCATCATCATGTGCCCGCATGCAATCAACCACAGCCCACAGAGCCGATGCGGTTTTAATACCACAGACCTGGAGATTAACTGCACCATGGAAGCATTGGATGCCACCGCCAAACCCACCCAGGTGGCATACGCCGGTAGGGGTGAATATTGTGTTACGACCAACTTGAATACGTTCCATTACGGCAATCTAACATGTGATATTCCCCGCCCAGAGTTCTGCTTCACCCCAGAAATTCCCGTACGAATTGGACATGAGGAACTGGTGGACATACATCAGTATGATACCACTTCTCTCCAAGTATCCGAGGACATTAAGAATGATTTGCGAAACTACATCAACACTTTTGGGTACCCGATACCCCCACTGCCCGAACATTTAAAGCAGTTACGGGGAAGGATTCAACATTCCCAATGGGTGTATTATACCCTGCAACAACGGAGCAAGAATCTGAAGAAAGATATCGACGCGATCAAGGTGACCACATGGTGGGATGACATTTGGGACTGGGGACTAAATATACAGATCCATCCGTGGATCAGACTAATTTCACACATATTGGTCGTGGTGCAGTTAATACTGGTTGTCGGTCTGTTATGTATGGCATGTAAGAAATGTAAGAGGATTCGGGCAAAACGAATTGCAAAACAAATGATTAAAACTGTTAGTGCATGCACTGCCCCTCCTACGCGTAACTTGGACGACTTTGGACGTTTGTTAGAAAATTCAAGTGTATGAATACTGAAGCAATGGTATAATGAATCGGGGATTGCCTAACGATTAACTTTCCTCATCTGATGCATACCTGGTGCCCAGACGGGTGGCCACCCCGACAGGAGTCACACCAGACCATATACAACAGATGGGCGGTCTACCTGGATTAACCAAAGGCCTAAAAAGGGGGGAGGGAATACAGGGAAAACTTCATCATTCATGCAATTTGAGCTGGGGAAAACCTATAGGTGGTTCTGCAATATATATATATATCCATCAGTTTATCATATTAACGTAGTTGTAGAGAGAGCACATTTCTCAACCCCGCTTCAAGTATCCTTTCCGGGGGTTGAAAGGGGGGACTGTGGGATCGCAAATTAGGCCTGTGAAATGAAACCTATATCCCCTAGTCTTTAAATATATATTAACCAAGGCTGTAGGGCAGTAATATTAGAAATCATGTTTAAAGGATAGTTAATTCACTTATAGAGAGATATCAATATGTACATATAGCTTTTTAGATAGTTGCAAAGCATGATGGACCATTTGGTTCATTATATTAACCCTTTTAAATAATACTGAAAGGAGGGTTGCTACTTGCAGCCAGATTGTTGGAGCCATAGCCTAACTTCTAGGCATTTTAGAAGGTCATTATCAGTGCTACAGAAGCAGTGTTTATATGTAGTTGGCCTTCTGAAGAGATAAGGGAAACTGAACTGTACAGGGAGTCGGCCATTTCTCTCTTGGTTTCGAACACCTTATCTCCCTTTGGAGCGGACCTTGTTTATCATAATAAGCTTCTCTCGAGAATTAACGAAGTATTGGTTAGATACAACAATATGGGAAAGGAAAGATAAGCGTGGTACGACCTTGTTTAAGAGACAAGATGGAGTCTGGTAGACCTCGCTCCCAGAGACTAGATGAAGGCCCCATGTATAACAACGATGTGTTATGTTTAATGTCACAGAACATTTCAGGGCGGCTCCCAACATTGAGTGACTGATCATTAACCAATAAGGGAGCAATGGTAGCGACGCTGTTTGTATGTGTACGCCCACTTTTGTAACCTGTGGGTGTTGCCTATCGAAAGGTATATCAATGCTTGTATGTAGTTTTTCCTTTGAGAGTTGGGTTCGAGTCTGAGGAGATCAACCTCTCTCCCTTTGTGCACAAAGCCTTCTGGCTAGTTTCTAATAAACTTTTACTTTGTCTTCAGTTCCGTCTCCGTCTGGTTTTGCTCCAAAATTCGATGTAACAGTTAGGCCCGTTGGTGAGTAATTGGGATGCCGAGAGCAGGGGTGACCTCTTAGGACTTTAATTAGTCCTGGTGGACTCGAATTGGGCCCCTGTGTAAAACCTGGAGCAGGGGTGACCTCTTAGGACTTTAATTAGTCCCGGTGAACTCAAATTGGGCCCCTGTGAAAAAGTCCCAATTCTGATCTAACAGTTATATTTTGCTTATATGTTTGGTACTTTGGATGTTCTTTCAGGACTTTTGTTTTAGTCAGCTCTGTAAAAGGTACAGCTTTGGACTGGGGACATGGATTTCCTGATGGGAATCCTTCTATTCCTTTGTTATGGAGGAGGAGGAGGAGGAAATGGAAGAGGCTAGATTGGAGGCACTTAGAGTGAGGCAGTGCAGAAGATGTTTGCTCCCTATATGTACTTACCCACTGAACAGGGTTTACAGACCAAGAAGATCTTTACTTAGACTTCTCTGTACGTCACTGCCTCAGAAGTCTGTGCTTTCACCGGAGGCTATTGGGGAGATATGCCAGCTGCTGGCTGAAGACCTGCAGGCCACTTTCACCAGGAGAACAACATTGTCTATGCCAGCCAACGTCACACTGGCTTGCATTTCTTTGTCAATGGATTCATTCTCACAGCATCTGCAGACTTCAGCCACATTAGTCAGCTCACATTGTATTAAGACTATCAATGCTCACTTCTGGTGAACTGCACAAATCATTTCTTTCCCAATGGAGCAGAAGAAACAAAGAGAGCTGACCACTACAGCCTGGCAAGTGTATCACAGGTACAGAGAGCAATTGATGAAATTAATGTGGCTTACAAAGCCCCATATGACAACCCACTCAATGTTATTAACAGGAAAGACTTCCATTCCATTAAAGTCCAGCTAGTGTGCAATGCCAATCATCTTATCCTGCATGTGCATGACCGCTACCCAGGGTGTTCCCATGATTCTTTCATCATGAGCCAATCCACCATACAAGCTCTCATGACTCAAGGTCATGCATTAGCATGGTTGATTGGTGATCTGAGCTATCCCCTGCAGTCATGGTGGATGACGCCAGTAAGCCTTCTCCAGACAGAGGAGCAAAACAGATATAATGATGTCACATAACTGCACCGTGTGAGAAGCAGACAATAGGCATTCTTAAATCTTGTTTTAGATGCTTGGATAAATTGGTTGGAACCTTGCAATGTAGCCCAACGAAGTCTCCAGAATCATTGTAGCTTCTGTGTGCAGCATAACATCACAATAAAGAAAGGCTTGTTGCTTCTGGAACCTGAAGACAGTGGGGGGCAGGGGGCAGGGGAGGCGGTGAGGGTGCACAGTCAAGTGAGGCATGGAACTAGCAGTGCAGCAGAGAATAAGGTCAAAGCAGGGAATAATGGTAAAAAATTTAAATTAAAGACTCTGGGGGAAAAATTCAGTTGGTTGCGCCTCCCGTTAGCACCTTAAGAGGGCGCTAATGGGGCGCAAAGCATCTGCGCGCCCAGGCGTGGCGAAGTTTGCGCCGCTCACGAAATTAACTAGACATTTTGCCGCGGCGCTAAACACTACCGCCACGATCTCCTGCGCCAGCAGATCGTGACGTCAGTCGAGTGCGCAACGCCCCAGTATCGCCCCGGAGCGGATATTGAGTGGCGCCCCCTGCCTTACCGCCTGACGCTAGCAACGACAGGTTGAGGGGAGCGTTCTCCAGTCATGAAGGGAAAGGGGGAGCGCTATTTAAAGGTGACCGCTTCCTGCCTTTTATTGTTGGTGCCATTTTTGAACTATGCATTCTGAGAGAGAGAGGGAGAGACTTCTGGAGAGATTCAACATTGTGTGAAGGAGTTTTGGGTACTGAGCAGCACTTTGCAGGTTCATTTTGATTTGCCATTCCTTGTATCGATTTAGAAGAGACTGTAGGGGCTGCACTCTGAGTTCTTTGCCTGGTACTCTCCATTGTTCTTTCCAGCAGATTTGATGTGCAGGTCTCTCCAGGCCGAGATTCAAGGCTGCAATGAGCAGGATGTGGATGGAAAGCAAGATTAACCATCCCCTTTAAGAACGGGCCCGTGCCATTGTGTGTGTGTTCCATTGCTGACTGACATTACATGAGCTTCACCAGTGCTCTGAGGTAGCGCCTCGCTCCTCGGCCTTTGCGCCTTAAGACAGGTGTGAAGCGCCTGATTTAGCGCTCCAATCACCTCCAGGGGCGATAAAAGTCAAGTTTGCGCCCGGCCGATAATTGCGCCCCAAATGGGGCGATACTGAATTTCTCCCCCTCTTTATCTGAATGCACGAAGCATTCGCAACAAGATAGATGAACTAGTGGCACAAATAGAGATAAATAGGTTTGATCTAATAGCCATTACATAAGTAAGGTGGCCAAGGTTGGGAACTAAATGTTCCAGGGTACTTGACGTTTTGAAATGACAGGCAGAATGGAAAAGGACGGGGAGTAGCCCTGATAATAAAGGATGACATAAGGACAGTAGTGAGAAAGGATCTCGGCTCAGGTGGTCAGGAAGTAGAATCAGTATGGGTGGAGATAAGGAATAACAAGGGGCAGAAAACACTGGTAAGAGTAGTATATAGGCCCCCTAACAGTAGCTATACTGTTGGACAGAATATTAATCAAGAAATAGTAGGAGCTTGCAACAAAGGTAATGCAATAATCTTGGGGGACTTTAATCTTCATATAGACTGGACAAATCAAATTGGCAAAGGTAGTCTGGAGGATGAGTTCATGGAATGCATTCGGGACAGTTTCCTAGAACAATATGTCATGGAACCAACCAGGGAACAGGCTATTTTAGATCTTGTATTGTGTAATGAGACAGGGTTAATTAGCAATCTCATAGTAAAGGATCCTCTGGGGCAGAGTGACAATAATATGATAGAATTTCATGTTAATTTTGAGAGTGACTTGCCTAAGTTCAAAACTAGAGTCTTAAACTTAAATAAAGCCAATTACATAGATATGAAGGGCGAGTTGGCTAAGGTAGATTGGAAAAATAGATTAAAAGGTATGGCGGTAGATAAGCAGTGGCTAGCATTTAAAGAAATATTTCATAATTCTCAACAAAAATATATTCCACTGAGAAACAAAAACACCATGGGAAAAGTGATCCAACCTTGGCTAACTAAAGAAGTTAAGGATAGCATTAGATTGAAAGAAGAAGCTTATAATGTTGCAAAGAATAATAGTAAGCCTGAGGATTGGGAGAATTTCAGAAACCACCAAAGGTTGACCAAAAAATTGATAAAAAGGGAAAAAATAGAATATGAGAGAAAACTAGCAAGGAATATAAAAGCAGATTGTAAGAGCTTCTACAAGTATGTAAAAAGGAAAGCGTAGCAAAAGTAAACATTGGTCCCTTAGAGGCTGAGACAGGAGAAATTATTATGGGGAATAAGGAAATGGCAGAAATGTTAAACAAATATTTTGTATCTGTCGTCACAGTAGAAGACACAAAAAGCATACCAAAAATGGTGGGGAACCAAGGGTCTAATGAGGGTGAGGAACTTAATGTAATTAATATAAGTAGAGAAAAAGTACTGGAGAAACTAATGGGACTAAAAGCCGACAAATCCCCTGGACCTGACGGCCTACATCCCAGGGTTCTAAAAGAGGTGGCTGAAGAGATAGTGGATGCATTGGTTTTGATCTTCCAAAATTCCCTAGATTCTAGAATGGTCCCAGCAGATTGGAAGGTCACAAATGCAACACCGCTATTCAAGAAAGGAGGGAGAGAAAAAACAGGGAACTACAGGCCAGTTAGCCTGACATCAGTCGTCGGGAAAATGCTGGAATCCATTGTTAAGGAAGTGGTATCAAGTCACTTAGAAAACCAGAACATGATTAGGCAGAGTCAACATGGCTTTATCAAAGGGAAATTGTGTTTGACAAATTTATTAGAGTTTTTTGAGGATGTAACTAGCAGGGTAGATAAAGGGGAACCAGTGGATGTAGTATATTTGGATTTCCAAAAGGCATTCGATAAGGTGCCACATAAAAGGTTATTACACAAGATTAGGGCTCATGGGGTTGGGGGTAATATAATAGCATGGATAGAGGATTGGTTAACGGACAGAAAACAGAGAGTAGGGATAAACGGATCTTTTTCAGGTTGGCAAGCTGTAACTAGTGGGGTGCCGCAAGGATCAGTGTTGGGGCCTCAGCTTTTTACAATCTATATTAATGACCTAGATGAAGGGACCGAGTGTAATGTATCCAAGTTTGCTGATGATATAAAGCTAGGTGGGACAGTAAGCTGTGAGGAGAACACAAAGGGCTTGATTTTGTCATGGGGCGGGCTGGGGCCGTGTCATCCGCTTTTTGTGTTAGCCACCCGACTCCATGTCGATGTGGGAGAATGACTCGATTTTCCCCTAATTGAGCACTTGAGTTCCATCGTGTGGGAACCCATGGCCCAATTCGTTTTTTCAGTCTGAAAGTCGCCTCCGATGACGTCATCATTGCTGCTGCATTTAAGGTCTGCAAGAAGCCTTGCTTCTTCTGCAGACTGCCAACCTTTTGTCCTTTGCTGTGAGAGGGACCTGGAAGCAAAATGAGCAGCAGGAGACCTAAGTCTGCTCCCAGATTTGATGACGTCGCCCTGCAAGCTCTGGTGGAGGGAGCAAGAGTTAATAAGGAGGTGCTCTTCCCTTCTTCAGGGAGGAAGAAGCCTCCCCAGCAAACGAAGGCTGTGTGGATCCAGGTGGCACAGGAGGTCAACTCGTTGTCGCTGATCCGCAGAACCTGGCTTCAGTGCAGGAAGAGGTTTCATGACCTTCTGCGCACTGGAAAAGTGAGTATGACTTTCCCATCACCCTCAATCTGATCCCCATTGCCTCTCCTCACCAGCACTCAGCTTTAGCAACCTCTTCCTCCACATCCCACTTGACACTGACATCCCTGCACCCTTACCCATTCCCTCTCTCTGTATGTTCACATTCACCTAACTATTCGACTATGCAGCCCTCACACTCCCTATCACTGTGATGCTATGAAAACAACTTACAACACACAGAGAGGGCCCTTGGTCTTGCCACCTCACTCCATCTTTGACTCCTTCTAAGCATCTATGCTATGGATTCTCTACACTCACTCCTTCATTCTCACTCAAACTCCACTTGTCTCCCTCATTGCAGGAAAAGAGAGCTCACAATAAGAGGGAACGAGTGAGGACAGGAGGAGGGCCACCCTCAGTAGCCCACCTCACCCCTTGGGAGGAGGCGGCCCTGGAGATCGTGGGAGTCGAGGACGATGCGCAAGTGGGGGACGGACAGACGGGTGCATCAGAGCAAGCTGGTGACAGAAGAGTTTTTCATCTCTCTCATTGACATTGCATGAGTCGCTGATAATGATTCTGAAGCTCTGACAGATGGACTTCTGACCATCTGCAATATGCACTGTGCATGTAACCTTGGCCTCACATCTCTGACTCTTTCCTTTACTCCCCCACAGGACCATCACAAGCACCTGTCCCCACTATCCAGGAGGACCAGCCTGAGCTTCCAGACTCCTCAGAGGAAGCTGAAACCTCTGAGGGCGCAGCGTCAGCAGAATTCAGCGCACCCAGCACCAGCGCAGACACTCACACCTCGGTGGGACCATCGCGAGATAGAGTAGTGTTGTCACCTGGTGTATCACAGCTCACAAGTGAGCATCAGCAGATGGTGGAGACAGGGACAGCAGTGGAGAGTCCTAGTCGGAGGGCGCAGGCCTCTCCCAGCTCGGCTCAGCTGCATGTCGACCCTCTGCCTCTGGGTCCATCCAGAAGAACAGCAGTGCTGGAACTCCAGGAACAGGTGCAGGAGTCTCTGGCAGGTTTTGTCTCCAGGGTCGCTGTGAGTGTGGAGCGAATGGAGGAGTCCATCGCTAACATGAGCAGAGCCTTTGTGGAGGCGTTGGCACATGAACGCATCACCATGGAAAGGATGGCAACCTCTGTGGAAAGGATGGCTACCTCCATGGTGAGGCTGGCTACCGTAGAGGAGAGGATGGCTATAGTAGAGGAGAGGATGGCTATAGTAGAGGAGAGGTTGGCTACGTCCATGGAGGAGCTTAGTCGCCAGGGTATGGAAAACATGGTCATTGTTCAGAATAGACTGACATCTCTTGAGGAGCGATGGTCAGCTATTGAGCAAACAAACCAGACCTTCATGCAAGTCCTCGGGAGTAGGACTTCCAGTTCGGAAACGGGTCCTCATGGCTCCCCTGAAGTGCTGCAAGGTGCTGTCAAGCCACTTGCTAGCTCTGAGGTGGGGCTGACCCATGAGAGGGATGTTGGTGGCAGAGAACAAGGAAGTGGGGGCTCCTCTCCAAGCGCTCACACGACCATGCCACTGCAAAGTCCTCAGTCAGAGCCCCACCAGAGTCCCCACCCAACTGAGATCGGCGTCTCAACCCCTGCACAGCCGCAGGAGCAGCAGACTGTTGCCGAGCCCTCACAGGTTTGCAACCCCAGAGGACGCCCACCAAAGGTGTTGAGACACGAGCAGCAAGAAAGTGAGCAAGGGGCTTCCATATCTGCTGATGCCAAGGGGGAACCACCACGTAGGAGCACGCGTAAGAGAAAGATACTGCACAAATAGTCACAAGGGTAGTCACTTGGGTGAAATGTGATGTTTAATGTTGAAAAGCCATCAGTTGGTTATTGTAAATAAAAATTCTGATGGCAACTGTTGCAGTTGTGGCGTGTGTCATATCGCTAATGGGACTTCCACATTGAGGGCTGAGGATGACTTGCAATTGTCAGTATGGTCGTCAGAGTGCTAGGATTCCGCTGGTTCTTGGCCATTGTCGATGCTCTATTAAGAAGCTGTGAGGCAAAAGTGCTTGATTGGCTAGGCTAAGCAAATCTGGCCAAGATGAGTGTGTTCCTTGCATCCCGGGCAGCAATGTTCTCGCGTACTGCTGCCGCTGGTTGATGCGCCTATGCAAGATGAGCGTTTTCACTCTCCTCCTCCTCCTCCTCCTCATCTGAGGAGGATATGTGAGGAGCCACTTGGTCCTCAGGAATCTGCAAGCCACGACGCTGTGCCATGTTGTGAAGTGCACAGCAAACCACGACGATTCTGGAGACCCTGGCTGCTGAGTACTGCAGGGCTCCACCTGATCTATCCAGGCATCTGAAGCGCATCTTCAGCAAGCCGATGGTTTGCTCGATTATGGATCTGGTGGAAATGTGGCTGTAGTTGTAGCTCTCCTCAGCTTCGTTGGATGGACTCCTAAACGGCGTCATTAGCCACGTCTTCAGGGGATAGCCCTTGTCTCCAAGTAGCCATCCGTGAAGTTGGTCTGGCAGACTGAATAGCAGAGGCACACTAGACTGGCGCAGGATGAAGGAGTCATGGCAACTGCCAGGGTACTTGGTGCAAACATGCAAAATTTCCTTCTTGTGGTCACACACCAGCTGTACGTTGAGGGAGTGGAAGCCCTTGCGGTTGACAAAAATACCTGGATTGTGATGGGGTGCCTTAAGGGCCACATGTGTGCAGTCAACGACGCCCTGCACCCTTGGAAAGCCTGCCAGATTGTCAAACCCAACCGCACGTGCAGTTACACTGGCTTGATCCTTGGAGAAATGGATGTGATTGTGCACGATGGCAAAGATGGCATCTGTTACCTGCGTGATGCAGGTGTGTGCGGCCGCCTGGGAGATGCCGCTGATGTCTGCTGCTGATCCCTGGAATGAGCCTGAGGCAAAAAAGTTGAGTGACTTTGACAGGCATTGGTAAGGGGTGTCCACCTGCTCCTCTGGGCTCCAGCTCTTACTGCAGCATTGCGCAGATGTCACCCACTATCTCTCGCGAAAGTCGGAGCCGCCTTTGGCACTGCTGCTCAGTCATGTTGAGGTAGCTGATCCTCTGTCTGTAGACCCTGTTTTGGGGGTATCTCCTGCGCCGACGTGCTTCCATGCGCTGGCGCCCTCTGGCCTGTGCAGCTTGGAGCTGCTGCTGTTGCTCCTGCAGTTGGTGCTGCTGTTGTTCAGGGTTCTGCTGCTGCCGCGGCTGGTGTTCGTCCTCATCTGATGTCCAGGAGGAAAGGAAATAAATGGTTCCCATGCTTCTGGTATATGCCTCAGTTGAGGAAGCGCTCATTCAAGGTGGCGAGAGGGGTTTCCCAGGAGGTCACACTGGAGATGGGTGTCAGGCTCCAAACTTCCACAGCAATGGTTATGCCTGTTAAAAGTTCCCCCAGACCTGAGACAACAAAGTTCTGCCACCTGCAAATGATGATTGATCAAATCTCCTTTTTAATGGTGGAGCTGCAGCTGATAGTCAGCAATCCAATTCTGCTACCGCCAGGTTTCACCGTCGTGTTTCAGAGGAGGTGTGCATCACGTGGGAAAAGTATTAAAATCAGAAAGGCCTCTCAAAATGGGATTATAGAGGCAATTAAGTGGGTGTTAAGGGCCTTAAGGGCCTATCCCGACTCCTGGAGGCGGGACGGAGACGGGATCAGAAACCACGCATTGGGGAAAATTGCTCGGAGGCGGGATGGAGGCGGGGTCGGGCCCGCCCGCCATTTTTTTGCTATTTTAACACCCCACACGCCTCCATTCCCGCCTCCTCGGGCCTGGCAAAATCGAGCCCAAAGAGTCTGCAAAGCGATATAGATAGACTAAGTGAGTGGGCAGTAAGGTGGCAGATGGCGTATAATGTAAGGAAATGTAAGGTTATTCACTTTGGTAGGAAGAATAGAAAAACAGAATATTTTTTAAATGGTGAGAAACTTTCAAATGTTGGTGTTCAGAGAGATTTGCGTGTCCTCGTGCAAGAAACACAGAAAGCTAGCATGCAGGTACAGGAAGCAATAAGGAAGGCAAATGGCATGTTGGCCTTTATTGCAAGGGGGTTGGAGTATAAGAGTAAGGAAGTCTTGCTACAATTGTACAGAGCCTTGGTGAGACCACACCTGGAGTACTGTGCACAGTTTAGGTCTCCTTATCTAAGGAAGGATATACTTGCCTTGCAGGCGGTGCAATGAAGGTTCACTAGATTGATTCCTGGAATGAGAGGGCTGTCCTATGATGAGAGATTGTGTAGAATGGGCCTATACTCTCTGGAGTTTAGAAGACTGAGAGGTGATCTCATTGAAACATCAAAGATTCTCGTTGAAACATTCAGCTGCTTCATCAATGACCTTCCCTCCAACATCAGTTCAGAAATGGAGATGTTCACTGATGACTACACAGTGTTCAGTGCCATTCACAACTCCTCAGATAATGAAGCAGTCCATGCCCTCATGCAACAAGACCTGGATGACGTTCAGGCTTGGGCTGGTAAGTGGCAGGTAACATTCGCGCCACAGAATTCCCGGCAATGACTATCTCCAACAAGCGTGAGTCAAACCACCTCCCCTTGATATTCAACGGCATTACCATCGCTGAATCCCCCACCATCAACATCCTGGGGGTCACCATTGACCAGAAACTTAACTGGACCAGCCACATAAATACTGTGGCAACAAGAGCAGGTCAGAGGCTAGGTATTCTGCGGCAAGTGTCTCACCTCCTGACTCCCCAAAGCCTTTCCACCATCTACAAGGCACAAGTAAGGAGTGTGATGGAATACTCTCCACTTGCCTGGATGAGTGCAGCTCCAACAACACTCAAGAAGCTCGGCACCATCCAAGACAAAGCAACCTGTTTGATTGGCACCCCATCCACCACCTTAAGCATTCACTCCATCCACCACCGGCATACCATGGCTGCAGTGTGTACCATCTACACGATGCACTGCAGCAACTCACCTAGGCTTCTTCGGCAGCACCTCCCAAACCAGTGACCTCTTCCACCTAGAAAGACAAGGGCAGCAGGCGCATGGGAACACCACCACCTCCAAGTTCCCCTCCAAGTCACACACCATCCTGACTTAGAAGTATATCGCCATTCCTTCATCGACGCTGGGTCAAAATCCTGGAACTCCCTACCTAACAGCACTGTGGGAGTACCTTCACCACACAGACTGCAGCGGTTCAGGAAGGTGGGTCACCACCACCTTCTCAAGGGCAACTAGGGATGGGCAATAAATGCTGGCCTTGCCAGCGATGCCCAGATCCCATAAGTGAAAAAAACATTTTTTTTTTAAATTCTGAAGGGGATTGACAGGGTAGATGCTGAGAGGTTGTTTCCCCTGGCTGGAGTGTCTAGAACTAGGGGGCATAGTCTCAGGATAAGGGGTAGGCCATTTAAGACTGAGATGAGGAGGAATTTCTTCACTCAGAGGATTGTGAATCGTTAGAATTCTCTGCCCCAGAGGGCCGTGAATGCTGAGTCTTTCAAGGCTGAGATAGATAGATTTTTGGACTCTAGGGGAATCAAGGGATATGGAGATCGGGCGGGAAAGTGGAGTTGAGCTCGATGATCAGCCATGATCTTATTGAATGGCGGAGCAGGCTCGAGTGGCCGTATGGCCTACTCCTGATCTTATTTCTTATTTTCTTAAGAGAGCCAACAGCAAGAGAAATGACAACACAACTTATAGCGCAGGGCTTTCAATGAATAAAAGTTGACACACCAAATAAAGTCACTTCACACCTTTCTTCTGTCCCCCTTTACAAAGCCCATTGCTGTCAAAGACTTCAGCTGATTTCCTTAATATTACAGAGGTCTGTCTCTATCCTTCCATCATCCAGTTCCCAAAAGTCAGCAAGCATACACAAAAACTGATACTGTTCTGCCTCTCAATATGCATGAAAATGGTGAAATGAGAGTGTTGCATTTCAGGATTTTTTGACATTTTTTTCCACAGAAAGGATTTGGAAAAATAGTTACATTTAAAGATTATTTTGAAACAAAGCATATTCACACAAGTTTTTTTAAAAGAAGCTCTTAGATGAAAGGTGATTAAGCTGCTACTTTTTTTCCAAAGACTGTAAGCAATAAGAAATTGTGATATTGTGGAATGGAACTTTTTCCACTTTTGTTGTCACTGTCAGGAATGAACAATCTCTCTTCCAATTTGAAAACCATTTTGCACACAACAAGGTCCCACAAAAAACAAGTGATAAACAAAAGGAGAAAGAAAAAATCAGATTTGTTTTCATAAAGCACCTTTCATGAACTCAGGACATCCCAGAGTGCTTCACAGCCAATGAGTTCTTTTGCAGTACGGTCACTATTATTTTGTCGGCAAATGCGGCAGCCAAATTGCGCATAGGAAGATCGTACACACAGCAATACGATGAATGACTAGTTAATCTGTTTTAGTGGTGTTAGTTGCAGGATGAATGTTAGCCAGAACACTGGGTGAACTCCCTGCTCTTCTCGGAAAAGAACCATTGGTTCTTTTATTCCTCCTTGAATAGTGTTATGGGATCTTTAACATCCATCTGAGTCAGTGAGACAGGAGAGAGGGACACACTTTAACATCTCATCTGAAGGACATTACCTCCACAATGCAGAACTCCCTCAGTAATGCAATGGAATATCAGCTTTGGTTCTGAGCTCAAGATTCCTGGTTTAGGGTGCAAACCCACAAACTTCTGACCCAGAGTGCAAGAGAGCTACCAACTGAACCAAGATGACACACACAACATATCCAGAGAAATGCTCCCTTTACTCTGTCCCATCAAATTTCCCTCAGCCCCAAACTAAGAAGATTTCCCCCCAACCCCACCATTGCTCCTGTATGAATTATTCCACTTCCAACACCAGCTATGGCTACGGGCATTCTAAGTAAGCATGCCAATTTTTTCCAAATGTTGGACTGTGCTATGGCCCAATATTCACCAGGAACTAGGTTTTTGAATAGCCAAACTTATTTCATGCAGGACTTACAACCACCATTGAGAAAAGAGACTTTCATCCATGGGCTGGCCCAGAACCCAGATTCCAAAGGCGAAAGGACATTGTGCTAACCCTGCCACCTGTTTGTTAGTCCTTTTTGATTCATTTTCATAAATTGTACGGCTTTATTAACTGTGCCCGAAATGTTGCTTTTTATCAATGCTACCAATATCGGTGAAGTGACTGTCTCTGACTATTTCGGCCTAACTTTGGGCTTTAAGCTTGGATTTCTTTGGCCAAGTTCATATAAGAACATTAGAAATTGTGGAATGAGAAAAGGTCATGTCCCCATTCTCTTCACTGGTAATGTGCAACTTTCCTGCCATGGACTGGACCCAAGCTACTCAGTCTCCTGAGGGAGGCAACTTGTTAAAGAAGGTGAAGGTTTGTGAATGTAATTAAAAGAAACTCCAAAATACCAGTCCAAATTTAGTGGTTTCCCCTTTAATTAAGAGATGGGTTTTGAAATTTCTTGTCTTACATACAGATTTTTACTCTTAGTCTAGCCTAAGCTTAAGGAAGGGATTTAGGGAGAAAAATTCGGTTGATTTGCGCCTCCCATTAGCAACTAGCGCCCAGACATTTTGCAGCAGTGCTAAACACTACCGCCATGATCTCCTGCGCCCACAGATCGTGACGTCAGTCGAGCGTGCAATGCCCCGGTAGCGCCCCGGACCGGATATTGAGTGGCGCCCCCTGCCTTTCCACCTGCTGCTAGCAACGACAGGTTGAGGGGAATGTTTTGCAGTCGGGAAGGGACTGGGGGAGCGCTATTTAAAGGCGGCCGCTTCCTGCCTTTTTTTGTCGGCGAAATGTTGTACCATGCATTCTGAGAGAGAGAGACTTCTGGAGAGATTCAACGCTGTGTGAAGGAGTTTTGGGTACTGAGCAGCACTTTGCATGTTCATTTTGATTTGACCTTCCTTGCATTGATTGAGAAGAGACTATGGGGGCTGCACTCTGAGCTCTTTCCCTGGGCCTCTCCATTGTTCTTTCCAGCAGAATTGATGTACAGGTCTCTCCAGGCCGAGATTCAAGGCTGCAATGAGCAGGGTGTGGATGGAGAGCAAGATCGACCCTCCCTTTAAGAACTGGCTCGGCGCCCGTGTGTCTGTGTTCCATTGCTGACTGACATCACATGAGCTTCGCCAGCGCTCTGAGGTAGCGCCTCGCTCTTCAGTGTTAGCGCCTTAAGAGAGGTGTGTAGCGCCTGATTTAGCGTTCCAATCACCTCCAGGGGCGATAGAAGCCAAATTTGCAGTCGGAGGCGATAATTTGCGCCAGGCGCTAAACTTTGCGCCCGGCCGATAATTGCGCCCCAAACGGGGCAATACCGAATTTCTCCCCCTTAGAATACTTTCAGTGACAGCTATATTTCTTCAAACCTCACAGTTTTTGTCCTTTGTAATCAAGAAATAAAGAATAGTGAATGCCCCAGATCCTATGTCAGGTCATCAGTTAGAAGTTCATTCTTGTAGTGTGAAAGTTGAAGTGAAGAGGGATTTGAAAATTTCTGTAAGTGGATCTAGTTAGCTGAAGATGAGAAAATGTGTGGTTTCTTCAGGCTCCCAGCTAGAAAGGATTTCAAATCTGTCAAGTCTTGATGCTTTTGTGGAGAAAGGGGGTAATAACCTTTTTGTGAGCATCTCGCTATAAAAAAAAATCCAGCTCTATTAATTTTAATAGGTTTGCAATCTGCCTCATTATATTTCTCATAAAATCTCATTGTTGGCAATGACGTGACCTTGGCAGCCTGCATCAAATTGAAATCTATTTTCCTGGCTTTTAGACATTCCATCACTAAAAAATTGTTACATCCTCAAACCATCTATGTGCAACAGCTGAACATGAACATTAAGTCCATCCACTCTCCTCCCTCTACCCGCTTTAAATAAGGAACAGAACAATAAGAATACTTGCATTTTATTTTTTTTACGGGGGTTGCCAGATACTTTTGCTAGTCAAAGGTATAAAAGGATATGGAGCCAAGGCAGGTGGATGAAGTTAAGATACAGATCAGCCATGTTCTCATTGAATGGTGGAACAAGCTCAAGGGACTGAATGTCCTACTCCTGTTCCTATGTTCCTATATGTCATCTTAGCATAGTTGCAGCTTCTCTAGAACTTCTGCATCCTTGTGAAATTGCCGAATGATGACACAAGGCGATCCATGTTATTCCCACTGCTTCCTGGAGAGCTAGAAGTATTTGCTAGTTGTGGAAGCTGCAACTTAAAGTAGAAAACTTTAACATTAAAATAAAATGAGTGCCTTGGAGACCGATTGGAAACAATCCTGACTTGGAAATATATCAGCGTTCCTTCATTGTCGCTGGGTCAAAATCTTAGAACTCCTTCCCTAAAGCACTGTGGGAGTACCTTCACCACACGGACTGCAGCAGTTCAAGGTGGCGGCTCACCACCACCTTCTCAAGGATGGGCAATAAATGCTGGGCTTGCCAGCGAAGCCCACATTCTGTAAATGAATAAAATGTTTAAGAGTCTCCAAATATCTACAACTGTAGAGTTTCTGCTTGCCCAATATAGAGTGTGCAGTCTCTCCCCATAGAGACACACTTCACTTACCTAATCCCTTAGGCATAGGTTGACAAAGTCATTACTAAGGAACCTGCAAGTATGTGTAGGGGTAGTATGGGGTTTAACCAGCTTTAATATAGCTTTGCAGTACAGAGCACTGGTAGATTTCTCACTTACATGTAATGAATACAATACCTAAATGTAGAAGTGTGCCTCAGCTGCTTTCTTCAATAAGTATGGACAACCCAGTGGATCACCAGCCACAACCAAAAAGCATCACAAACAAGCATCAACTATCATTGCCGCACTTTAAAGCAGACACCAATGTGGATGCATGCACCATGGGAGAAGATCACAAATAATTTGATTAGGAAGCAAAAGGTAAGACATAAAACACTGGTCAGGAGGGGGTAAAAATACTGATGGTTGATGAGGGGCCAGATGATATAAGATGGATGCCCAGCTGTTGCAGACTTCAGTGGAATTGCTTTCAAACAAGGCCTATTGCCCCTGTCCACTCTATTGTAGACGCACTTGCCTCCTTGAACACAGAAGTAGAAGGTGGTCTCGGTAGTGTTGAGGAGGCCAACACACAGATAATCACTGCCAACTTCCACGAGTGATATCATAGAGCAACGCTTACTGGTACCGGTACTGTTGTCTGCCATTGAGCACATGGCAACACTGGTGACACATTCAGTGTGGACCTCAGTTGTGCAGGCAATACCAAGACTTTTGGGTCCAAACTGCAAGATACTGTTATAGCTGGCTTTAACTCACTCACACAATGTTTACAGGTAACTATGAGGGAGGGATTCTGAAACCTCATGGATGGCCACTGTTCTATGAGTACACATGTCGGTGCACATCATGATGCAATGCCTATCAGCAGTGGCATGCATGGAGTGGCTGAGAGGCAGCCAATTGGGACTCATATCAGCAACAATATTGTGCCATCATGTAGTTGTGCCACCTCTGAAAGCCTTTAGTTCACAGTGACGACAGGAACAGAGACCCCTGGAAGTGATGCAGATCCATGTGGTTTAGTTGCAAATCTAAGTATCAGGCCTTCTGATTTCCTTACCTGTTGGGTATGCAGACTTCACCCAGGGCTACATCCTGAAATACAGGGCAAATAGTTAAAGTGGCTGACTCCTGAGAGGTCCTCTGTGGGTTCTTGGAAGGCCCTTGTCGCATAAAAATTGAGAGCAGTGATGATCTTCACTGTCATTGATAGTATATTGCAGAAGGTTGTCTGGACCTTCAAGTCTTTGTGGACCAGATGGTGCACTTCAGATAGCCTGAGCCTTCTCGTGCCCAACTCCTCGCCATGCCAAGGTACCTGACTCTTGTTGTGCTCCACCCACTACTACAGGTAGCACTTGCTGTGAATGATGGTTATGATCTGGAATCAACTGCCTGAAAGGGTGGTGGAGGCAGATTCAATTGTGGCTTTCAAAAGGGGATTGGATAAGTACCTGAAGGAAAAGAATTTGCAGAGCTACGGGGAAAGGGCAGGGGAGTGGGACTAGTTGAAGTGCTCTTGCAGAAATTGCCAAAGTGTAAGAGGGCAGGGTGTGCTAACTGTTGATTTCAAATTTCCCAGCAGCAATTGCTCGCCTTTCAATTACAAAAGGGAAACTGGCCTTTTAATTTATTGTGGATCCCACTACTGCCAGGTGCTTCATGGAGATGCACATTGTGTCGGGGGCAACTGAGGAAGGAATAGTGGGATTTTGGGCAGGAGATGTTATCCAGCCAGTTTTGCCTCTTACACTTATGAAAATGACAGATGCACTTCTGCCAGAATTTGACAATCGACTGAAAAAAAGTGGGGACACCTAATGTAACCGTGTCCTACCCCAAATTTCTCCTCCATCTACCCAGATTTCACTAATTATTCTTCCCCGAGGGAGGAATTTTGGGGCTTAGATGCTTATATAAATTTCTGTGCAGTTTCTTGGAGGTGTGGAAAAACAAATGAGTAATTATCATATGTAGTTACATTTTCTTGCACAGAAGATTGAAGTCATCCCATGCCAAGCTGAGGTCACTGTTCACTGATTTAAATGATTACTACATATTAAATTAGGTGAATATAGAAGAAATGAAGAGGAGCACTTTTAAATGTATCAATAGACTTTTACCATAGGTTGACCTTTGGCAAGGAGAACAATTCAATGCAGCATTTTGTGTTTGAGGATATCATTAAGTACAATATACAATATTTTCAAAAAATAATCTTTGCATTTCTGGTATAATTCATGGTGATAATGGCAACTGTAGTAATAGAGAACACATACAGATTATCCTTTGCTAAGGTGTTCTCTTTTTCCCCTGCCTCATAACACTTTATGAATGTCTGCCAAAGACATCATTCTAAAAGACCATTAATTTCACCATTCTTCTTTCAAGCATCCCAATGTAACAGTTTATTGTTCTATAGAAAGTCTAACTGTTCCGTAGAACAAAACACCTCACTGTAATCAAGAGTTAATCAAGAATAGAGATGCATCTGCACAGTCCTGGATTCTGATGGTAATAGCCCATTGTAGAAGCTGAAATAAGCAAAGAGGGCTGTTTGGTGTGATTGGACATTGGCAGGCAAACTCATCAATTGAAGTCCTTGTGCATGAAGTTCATTCTGCTGAAGGCTTATTGAACACAAGTAGCTGTCTGGATATCATTTAGTCATGTCATAAGTCATTAGGCATCATCTGTACCATGAAGGGTAATTGACATTCTATATTGCAGGTCTTTCTAATGATGTGTAAAGGATACTACAAACCTCCTTATCTGCTTTGTACAGTAAGTTTTCTTAGTCTCTTTGCAGTAAATGAAAACAGCTCGTCTTGTTAGGAGCAGCAGATTAAATCTAATCCATTCATTTAGAGTTCCATTTTAGAAACATTCAGACACACAAATTTTGTTGTAAACTGATTCAATGAGAAAAACCTGTGAATGCTGGAAATCTGAAGTAAAAACAGAAAATGCTGGAACTATGCAGAAGGTCCATCAACATCGTTAAAAAAAATCTGCTGCGTCTATGTTCTTTTAAAATGTTCCTTTAAAATGCTTTTTCATTTTTATAAATTGTTAGTTTGTTTAAATGGTGAGTTGGGGATATTGGCTGGGCCAGTTACTGAGCCTAACAGTGTGAAGGAATTGCTTGAACATACTTACTCCTGAGTTAATGCCTGTGTCAATGCTGGTGTTAATTAAGTTCCTTCTCACTGTCAGACTGCTTCAAATCACTTCATGTACCAGTAAACCCGCTCCTTGTTTTTCTTTTACAGTAATGCTGATCATATTCCTATCTCCTATAGCTCTTTCTCAAGTAACTCTGAGTTCTCAGATGAGATGCCTGGGGTTGCGGCAGGAGTCAAACATTCAGCCGTTGCTGAAAGATGGAATGCAATAATTATTTTAATTCATCTTTTTGATGTTTACTATTAATAAGAGAAAAATAAATAAACCAGAGTCAGTTGCAGAGCAAAAATCTACTCATAAGAGCTCGAATGTCTTAAACAGAGTGACGCTGAAGTGGTCTGCAGCTGTCATCTGAACCTTGCCATTAAGTTCAAGGGTTGGTATGAAGCCTTGGTTCCCATAAATTTTCATAAATGTATTTAATTTTATTGAGGATGGTGCTGGTGTTATTCAGTTTTGTGTACTGGTCAAAGTTGTTGGTGTGCTCAATTTGCAGAGATGTTTTGGTGTTCATATTCGAGCCTTATTACTTGCAAGAGGTGGGTCCGTGGTTCCAGTGGGGAGCGGCACTTGGTAAATCGTGGGTGCAAAGCCCGTGATTTTCTGAGACGCACTCCCTACTGGAAGCACCAATGGTGGAATCATCCCTGCAAGATCATCAGTGCAAGTTTGCTGAGAAATATTCTGCAGCCGATTTACAGGGAAATTCTAGAAAAGTTAATAAGGAAGCACCGGATTATGGACAATGATCTATCAAAAGGAGCGAGGCACATAACTCAGTTGTACCATAGCTTCAGAGACCATGTCAGAGTGATTTATTTTGTATATCCATTAGTAGTCTGTTTACCACAGCGGTGGGCAACTGTGAGTTCAGCACCAGGGAGTTGGGAGTATGTACAACAGTTGTTGCAAAGTGACTCCAGCAGTGAATCAAGACCTGTAAACTCACATATGCTATGGTGTTGTTGTGAAGCGGTTTTCATTTTTAATGATGCTAAAGTTGAAGTAGAAATCTGGGCTTGGCCTGAATCCAGAGAGAAATGGTGTGAAATTCCCTTGAGAAGTTAGTTTCACGTCAATTGGGTTTGATACCACACGCAGCGTAACCCCGGTTTCAATGTCAAACTAGGTGCACAAATGATCCCTTGGATTTTCTGGGAACTCTTCAAACCAAACCTAGAGTTAATTTAAACGTTAAAGAATGGGAAAAAAACAGCTTTTTTATTGCGCCTTATCATGTTCTCAGGACATTTAGAGAGCGTGAATGCTCCTGCCTGCACTCTTTTTTTAAATATAAATATTTCAGTATTAAGTGCTAGGAGCAAAGCTCCCCTGACAGGAGAACTGAAGTTCCAGGTATCAGCTGTAAATGGGGTACTGTCCAACTGGAATTCATACTGCAACTCAGACCTGTAGCCTGCAGTATAAATTCAGTAATATCAATAATTGCTCTATTGATGCTTGTGCACATGATTGTACAGTGCTGTTACATATACACAGCCTTCATGATCTGAGTTATACTGCTGGCTGCATCTCACTGTAAGTTCATTGAGCTCAATAACAGAAGAGCACTGTGTATGGATCCAAGAGGTGATCTCGCGCCTTCTGAGTTTGCCAGATTATAAGATAAATACAGATGAGGAAGGCCATTCAGCCCATCTTAGTTCATCTATCCAGAAGAATTCTACACTAGCATCTAATTTTTTTCTTAAATGACTCTAGGGTTTTCACCTCCACTGCTTTATCCAGAATTTGAGTGCCTTCATCTGGCGTTGAGGGGCTTTAATGGCTTCAAAATGGGGTCATAGCCTTCCCGCCCCATTAACACTGGCTCCATTTTATAAGGGGCCTACCACTGGGAGTTCAACGCGCCCACCTGTTTCAGGCAACAGACCCCTTTTTAGTAAGGAAGTCGGGGTGCTATGACAAAAATAGGACCCCGATTGCCATTTTAGCGAGGAACTGGTTGGAGCCTGCACAGAGCAGGCTTTGATCAGTTCCATCGGAGATGGAAGAGAAGAGACCCTCTAAAAGCAGCAGGAGTGCACTTCTGTGGCCCACAAAAATAATCTGGGCTGCTGCTGTCCAGGCCCCCCAACCTCTGTGATTGAGAATCCCTCACAACTGATAGCTCCGGCCCAATTTCCAGTCTTCAGTCTGGTGCTCTGCAGCTCAGCTGTTGAATTTAAATGAGGCCGGATCCTCAAAATCACGAGGGCCTCTTCACCGCTGGATTGAGTGGCTGTCCCGCGCTCTCCACCAGCAGGCCTCCTAAAAGTCAAAATCGAACGCTTTGTGTGAAGAGCAACTTCCTTACATCAATCCTAAATTTGCCTTTTACTATTTTGAACCTGTGTTCCATTGTCCTATTTATGCAATTTAGTTGAAGTAATATTCTGGATTTACCTCTTCCATACTGAGAGGTGATTGTAAAGAGGCATATATAGGATCTTATATACGCCTCTCTACAATCACCTCTCAGTCTCCCCCTATCAAGGCGGAAGGGCCCAAAATCTCTTTCCTCTTAACTCAGAGCTCTGACACTAGGTGATCAGCCTCATGGATCTTCTCTGCATTGTACCAGGGCTGGAATGTGTCCCCTGTGTCTCAGCAACAAGAATGAGACATCGTACTAAAGGTGTGGTGTGTCCGGAGCACTATACAGTTTAAGCATTATTTCCTCTGACGTGAATTCTACTGTTTTGGCTATATAGATAGACATTCTATTTGCTTTGTTAATTTCTACTCTGTTGAGCACTGAGTCTACAGAGACTGCTAGATCTTTCAATGTGATTCTTAGCTCTTTCACCACCATTAATGGAGTGCATACGTTGCTCTTTTCTTTCTTTTGATGTGCAGTAATTTACATTTGACTGGTTTAAATTTCCTGTCATTGTTCTGCCAGCTGCCTCTCCTACTTCTATATCGTCTGCAGATTTGATCAATTTGCAAGGAATTTCTGACACCACCCCAGTTTCTGAGTCCGCATCATTGTAAATTAGAAATAGTAGTGGTCCCAACACTAATTCTTGGGCATGCAACTCTCCCACCACGCCCTGACATAACTCTCCTGATAAGTAGCCCCCATTTTCTACTCTTCAGCCAATGTCTTACCCATTCCTGAGCTTTGAACTTGAGGAGTAGCCTTTCATACAGAACTTTGTTGAATGCTTGTTAAAAGTCCAGGTATATCACATCATAGGGCTTTTGCAGTCCATGTGGTATATTACTTCCTCAAAAAAGTTAATAGTCAGCTAGAATCTTCCTCTTCTGCAGACTATTAGGTTATTAATATACAATTTACTCCTCAAGTTTACTCCTGATAATCAATTCCATTATTTTGTTGTCTAATAGGTCTTTCTGTTTTTTGGGTACTCCCCTTTAACATTTATTTCTTTGAGATTCTCCCTTTTTAAAATTTACTTCTGCTTGGTGCTGCTCTTTTAAGTTATCTCTGATTAATGCTCACCTTTTTATTCCTTCCACTTCCCTTTTTGCTCCTATTTCACACAACTCTGAGGGCTTTGGAGACTGAAGCTCTCCCAAAATGAGGTGCTGCACCTTTTTTCTTAAATCAACCTTGCTTTCAAAATACAGACAGCTCCTGATGGAATCCCTTTCCTTCCTTTCTCCTTTGTTCTATTTTTCTTCGATGCCTGTGTGCCTCAATGTTTTTGCATTGCCAAAGAACATCACCGGTGCCCTGACTATGCTCAAGAAGCGGATTCGCACCCGATTCCCTGGTTGCACTAACATTTTTGTGTAGATGCACATCTGAACTCACTTTCACAGATGTGAAAGCTGCAGTATGATGGCTTCTTTAAAGCTGGGTTGGTTAGGAATGTCTTTCTACCGAGCAAGGTTTTCTTTTAAAATTACTTTTTTTCTCTATAATTCTGACACGAGCTGTGCAGGCACTGTCCAGAATTACTAACGATGATACTTCATGAGTTTTGGAACAATAACATATATCAGCACTCCATAACCAGAGTCAAAATGTATGATTTTGTTCTGGGAAATTTTGGCCAGTTCATGATTGATTGTACAAAGTCTTATAGTCAGAGGTCCTCCAGCTATGATCAATCAGGAATTTAGTTTCACTCTGAAAGTTCTTCCCAACCAACCATTGTACAGTATTATATTATAACTAACTCTACCATTACTATGTGTACAAATGAACATTTGCATGTGGATTTCTCTCATTGAGTGGTTGCTTTTCCCTCTCCGTTCTTTCTATGTCTTTATTTTAACTATCCAGATAGAAAGGGATTAAGTGGTGATAGCTATACTAACAAAAGCAGATTTTTGACTTAAATGGCTCCTCGTTAAACCTAATATGGACCATTTTTTTCCTTATCTACTTACAGCCCAGGTGGGCATTATAATAGAATTATACATAGATATTGCTACCAACAGAAGAAGCCATTTAACAATGCAAAAGCTGATCACAGACTAAAATCAATTTTGCTGTTGTAGATCTTATTTAGATGCTTCAACACTGATACCTGGGTGAGATGATGCTGAAGTAGCATCTTGCAACGCCAACACACAGTGTCCTGGAGGAGGTGGGATGTGAGTTGAATCCTTCACTTCGCTGGGTTTCCAATCTTAGTCGTGCTGCAATGGGGAGGTTGTTGAGTCGAGGCCAAGCACTTTTCTGAAGGTGTGGGAGCAGAGCAAATGGAATGGAGTCTCCAACAGACGACTCCCACTTTAAATTCCATCTGCAGCAAAGTACTGAAAATGTCACTGTAATGCTTGGTCTCGCAAAGCAGTCTGAAAGAAAAATTGAGTAACATTACATCTTGAGGAAATAGAACAACATGTAGAGAATTTCTCTTCAGTGCTACTAGAGGCATTAATAAGCCTTAAAAAGTATTTTTTGTTGCAGTTTTCATGTTGTTTGCCTTTCAGCTTTGAAGGAACCCTGTGGATAATGCTAACAACACATTTTTTACTCCATTTTCGGTAACAATTTTATTTCCTGTTTGTTACCAAGTTCTCATTAGCCTCAACATGATAAGAAAGCTATGCCCTAATGTCAGTAGGGCTAATCCGCAATTATTGCTTACAAATAGGGATTTCTTGTTGGCAAGCTAATAATTCCTGAGAATGCTATGCCTTTAACTACATGTATGTGGTTCTAGAATGCAACACAAGAATTAGTTATGCATAAATGCAACCGATATTTAGGAAGGGCAGGCAAAAAGGAAAAGGAGGTGGGGTGGTGTTGTTAGTAAAGAATGAAATCAGAGCAATAGTGAGAAAGGATATTGGCTCAGAAAATCAAGATGTAGAATCAGTCTGGGTGGAGCTAAGAAGCACCAAGGCGCAGAAAACTTTGGTGGGAGTTGTCTATAGGCCTCCAAACAGTCGTGGTAATGTAGGGGACAGCATCAAACAGGAAATTAGAGATGCATGTTTTTTTTTATTCGCTTATGGGATCTGGGCGTCGCTGGTAAGACCAGCATTTATTGCCCATCCCTAGTTGCCCTTGAGAAGGTGGTGGTGAGCCACCTTCTTGGTTCTGTCTTCATGGAAGAGGACACAAATAATTTCCCAGAAATGCTAGGGAAACAAGGGTCTAGTGAGAAGGAGGAATTAAAGGAAATTAGTATTAGTAAAAAAAATAGTGCTGGAGAAATTAATGGGACTAAAAGCCGATAAATCCCCAGGGCCTGATAATCTGCATCCCAGATTACTAAAAGAGGTAGCCATGGAAATAGTGGATGCATTGGTTGTCATCTTCCAAAATTCTATAGATTATGGAACAGTTCCTGCAGATTGGAGGGTGGCAAATGTAACCCCACTATTTAAAAAAGGAGGGAGAGAGAAAACAGGGAACTACAGACCGGTTAGCAGAACATCAGTAGTTGGGAAAATGCTGGAGTCTGTTATAAAGGATGTGATAACAGGACACTTAGAAAATATCAACGGGATTAGACAAAGTCAACATGGATTTATGAAAGGAAAATCATGTTTGACAAACCTACTGGAGTTTTTTGAGGATGTAACTGATAGAATAGATAATGGAGAACCAGTGGATGTGGTGTATTTGGAATTTCAGAAGGCCTTTGATAAAGTCCCACATAAGAGGTTAGTGTGCAAAATTAAAGCATATGGGATTGGGGGTAATATACTGGCATGGATTGAAAATTGGTTAACAGACAGGAAACAGAGAGTAGGAATAAATGGGTCTTTTTCGGGGTGGCAGGCAGTGACTAGTGGGGTACCGCAGGGATCAGTGCTTGAGCCCCAGCTATTCACAATATATATCAATGATTTGGATGAGGGAACCAACTGTAATATTTCCAAGTTTGCTGATGATACGAAACTAGGTGGGATTGTGAGCTGTGAGGAGGATGCAAAAAGACTTCAAGGCAATTTAGACAAGTTGAGTGAGTGGGCAAATACATGGCAGATGCAGTATAACGTGGATAAATGTGAAGTTATCCACTTCGGTAGGAAAAACAGAAAGGCAGAGTATTATTTAAATGGTGATAGATTGGGAAATGTTGATGTACAAAGGGACCTGGGTGTCCTTGTACACCAGTCACTGAAAGCAAACATGCAGGTGCAGCAAGCAGTTAGGAAGGCAAATGGTATATTGGCCTTCATTGCAAGAGGATTTGAGTACAGGAGCAAGGATGTCTTACTACAGTTATACAGGGCCTTGGTGAGACCACACCTGGAGTACTGTGTGCAGTTTTGGTCTCCTTACCTAAGAAAGGATATACTTGCCAGAGAAGGAGTGCAGCGAAGGTTCACCAGACTGATTCCTGGGATGGCAGGACTGTCGTATGAGGAGAGATTGGGTCGACTAGGCCTGTATTCACTAGAGTTTAGAAGAATGAGAGGGGATCTCATTGAAACGTATAAAATTCTGACAGGGCTAGACAGACTGGATGCAGGGAGGATGTTTCCCCTGGCTGGGGGGTCTAGAACCAGGGGTCACAGTCTAAGGATAAGGGGTAAGCTATTTAGGACTGAGATGAGCAGAAATTTCTTCACTCAGAGGGTGGTGAACCTGTGGAATTCTCTCCCACAGAAGCTGTGGAGGCCAAGTCACTGAATATATTTAAGAAGGAGATAGATAGATTTCTAGACACAAAAGGCATCAAGGGGTATGGGGAGAGAGTGGGAATATGGTATTGAGATAGAGGATCAGCCATGATCATATTGAATGGTGGAGCAGGCTCGAAGGGCCGAATGGCCTACTCCTGCTCTTATTTTTCTAAGTTCTATGTTTCTATTCTTGTATAATTGGTGTGTTCAACCATAAAAAAACAGATATATCTGATAAATCTGCACACTAACTTGTTTGGTATTCAGTTTGTTGCTTGAGCAGAGATAATTTACCATAAAACTCCAAAATCACTATTAATGCATCAACTAATACTTTACAATGGATCTTCTGGAACCAGACACAAGGTAGAATGATTTGTAGCTAATGTATTTTATGAAAAAGATATAGTGCTCTTTCTAAATGAGTATCGGAGGAGGGTTCAAAGAAACATTGCCCTTTCTTTTGCCAAATCTGGACTGGATAGGATGCAGAATAGAAGTGGAGTAAGTGGTGGGACCATGGCTTGAGTTCTGATGTCTGCTTTTCTTCTTATGAAAATTAATTTAAAAAACTGTCGTAATTGATGTCTGCATGAAAAGGGCACAAAAATCAATTCAGAAATAAAATGAGTGACCATTTTAAAAATCAATTACAGGTGTCCAATTTACAGTTTACAAATTTCCAGACAGTCCGTTCATAAAACAGGCTGCCTGGCTGCAAACTGGGGCGCATCCCTAATACCAATTTTAAAAATACATTATTTAATTTAAATAGATATTAAAACTTTAAAATCCCAACATAGTATAAACATTACTTGTGCAATCTTATTTTACTGAATTACATCTCTTTACTTCTGAATCTGCTTATTTTATTCAAAATCTAAACATATTAAATCTTTATTACATATGCCCCCATTTATGAAATCCTCATTGAAAGTGATTAGCTTTAATAATTCTGAATGGACAAACACAGTGATTAGTATTATAAATAGGACATGATATTTTTAAGCGTTCTATTATGTGGATACAAATCAGGTTATATTTTATTAGTCTAGAAGAAAGTAAAGCCAGGATAAAAATGAAAAGGGCAAACACAAAGGAGGGTGTGGGTGTTCAAAAATACTTGTACTGTTTACAGTTAAGTTGAAGGAGTAAAAACACAGATTATGTACAATTTTATTATGTCTGCTTATTTATTTATATAATTGGTCTGTTTAATATTACTGCTGCATGTAGTACTAGATTAGTTGTCAACATAATTCCAATGCACATTGTGAATGGCATCCATGGTTGAATAGTCAGCTGACACTGAAGCATGGTCAGTTGGTGAAGGTATAAGAGAGCTGCCAAGTGCTCAGGAACTGTACTGTAGGAAGAGTCAGTGCCATCCGAACAGAATGCAATTAAAATGGGAGAAACTGTCTGCTGATAGGGGCAGGAGAATGAAACCAATGCTAATGGCATTATGAATAGTCACTATTGTTATGAAGTCTGCTGAATTCAAGTTTACAAGGACTGTGCCCAAAATCTGTGGGGTCAGCAGAAAATGCCTCCATTTTTTTTAATTGACTCCGGAGATGTTCATTTTCACCTCGACTGAATGGAAGTGTCCGCAGCATTTCTGTTCATTTATAATTAACACAGTAGAATCAGTTGTCTGCTGTTTGCATTATGAGCGGACATGTTTAGACTTCACATGTAGATTTATATACATGATCACCACCTAGAAGGGTAATAGGCTTTATTTTAATTGTGTGGGTTCTGATCATCAAATAGTCTGCAATAGAGTTGTTAGAACCAGACCCAAGGTTAATTATAGCCATCTATCTCTCACAAGGATTTGCTATTTTATATAACTGATACCACAGAGACTTTTTGTGTTTAAAATTGAAGTTCAGTACCTGATACCAACATTAGACCAGGTGCTGGACAATATTTCACACATTTTCCACATTCTTTTTTAAAATTTGGATGCACCATATAATGTTTCACAGCTAACTCTTCTTTGCTCACCCCTGTGAAAAGAATGGATTGAAATTGCTTAGATTTCTTGCAATTAACTTTCAAAAAAAATCTGATGGGAAGTGGGGCTTTAAAAAGCTGCAGTATAAATGAGCTGAGAGATAAAGGAGGCGAGCCATTGGTGCAATTGTGTCCTAGTGATTGAACACTTCATAAAAGGGCACTGAAAATCAGAGAAGATAAAGAAAAAAGTCTGAAGTCATGGTTGGATAGTGGGAGGAATATTAAAAGTTCTAATTTACATCAGAAAGAGATTAGATATTACAGACTTTAATATGTTCATCATCAGTGATCTGCATTGCTTTGATTTTCCGATCTCTAAATACTTCCCTGAGAGGACTGCTGACATGATTTAACAAAATGGGAGAAGGCTTGTTTTCCTCCATAATAAACGGCTGGCCAACAAAATTGTATTTTGCATTCCGAGAAACATTGATCCCGATTTTAACCCACCCCACTCGATGAAATGGGGTGGGTGGTTAAATTAGTGATGGAGCACTTACCCTGCATTCGCGATGCACTTCCAACTACTACCTGCGCAGATTTCAGTCAGATGAGGCGCCCACCAGAAGCAGGTGAGGGCCTCGTGAATACATGTAAATTGGGATTCTATGATGCAATTAGGACCCCCAACGTCACTTTTACGTGAAATCGTGAAAGCCCCGCCCAATGCCCAAACTGCCAGTAAAGCCTAGTTTCTCAGAGCCACTGATAAGTTAATCGTTTATGGGATGTGGGAGTCGCTGGCAAGGCCAGCATTTATTGCCCATCCCTAATTGCCCTTGAGAACGCGGTGGGGAGCTGCCTTCTTGAACCGCTGCAGTCCGTGTGGTGAAGGTACTCCCACAGTGCTGTTAGGTAGGGAGTTCCACGATTTTGACCAAGCGACGATAAAGGATCGGCGATATACTTCTAAGTCAGGATGATGTGCGACTTGGAGGGGAACTTGGAGGCGGTGCAGTTCCCACGTGCCTGCTGCCCTTGTCCTTCTAGGTGTTAGAGGTCGCGGGTTTGGGAGGTGCTGCCGAAGAAGCCTTGGCGAGTTGCTGCAGTGCATCTTGTAGATGGAACACACTGCAGGCACACAACAGTTAAAGGGGCACTCACCTGCAGGCAATTAGATCACACATGTGAATAGGACCGACACAACCCATCGTCACGTGTGAATAGGACCTACACAACCCATCGTCACGTGTAAATAGGACCTACACAACCCATCGACACGTGTGAATAGGACCTACACAACCCATCGTCACATGTGAATAGGACCTACACAACCTTCCGACACGTGTAAATAGGATCTACACAACCCATCATCACGTGTGAATAGGACCTACACAACCCATCGACACGTGTAAATAGGACCAACACAACCCATCGTCACGTGTAAATAGGACCTACACAACCCATCGACATGTGTGAATAGCACCTACACAACCCATCGTCACGTGTGAATAGGACCTACACAACCCATCGTCATGTGTAAATAGGACCAACACAACCCATCATCACGTGTAAATAGGACCTACACAACCCATCGACACGTGTGAATAGGACCTACACAACCCATCGTCACGTGTGAATAGGACCTACACAACCTTCCGACACGTGTAAATAGGATCTACACAACCCATCGTCACGTGTGAATAGGACATACACAACCCATCGATACGTGTAAATAGGACCTACACAATCCATCGACACGTGAAAATAGGACCGACACAAACCATTGACATGTATTAATAGGACCTACACAACCCATCGACACGTGTAAATAGGACCTACACAAACCATCGACACGTGTAAATAGGACGTACACAACCCATCGACACGTGAAAATAGGACCTACACAAACCATTGACATGTGTTAATAGGACCTACACAACCCATCGACACGTGTAAATAAGATCTACACAACCCATGCCCACGTGTAAATAGGACCTACACAACCCATCCACATGTCTGAATAGGACCTACACAACCCATCCACAGGTCTGATTAGGACATACACAACCCATCCACAGGTCTGAACAGGACCTACACAACCCATCGACATGTGTGAACAGGACCTACACAACCCATCGACATGTGTAAATAGGACCTACACAACCCATCGACATGTGTAAATAGGACCTACACAACCTTCCGACACGTGTAAATAGGATCTACACAACCCATCGTCACATGTGAATAGGACCTACACAACCCATCGACACGTGTAAATAGGACCTACACAATCCATCGACACGTGTAAATAGGACCTACACAATCCATCGACACGTGTGAATAGGACCTACACAACCCATCGTCACGTGTGAATAGGACCTACACAACCTTCCGACACGTGTAAATAGGATCTACACAACCCATCGTCACGTGTGAATAGGACCTACACAACCCATCGACATGTGTTAATAGGACCTACACAAGCCTTCGACACGTGTAAATAGTACCTACACAAACCATCGACACGTGTAAATAGGACGTACACAACCCATCGACACGTGAAAATAGGACTGACACAAACCATTGACATGTGTTAATAGGACCTACACAACCCATCGACACGTGTAAATAGGACCTACACAAACCATCGACACGTGCAAATAGGACGTACACAACCCATCGACACGTGAAAATAGGACCTACACAAACCATTGACATGTGTTAATAGGACCTACACAACCCATCGACACGTGTAAATAGGACCTACACAACCCATCCACATGTCTGAATAGGACCTACACAACCCATCCACAGGTCTGAATAGGACATACACAACCCATCCACAGGTCTGAATAGGACCTACACAACCCATCGACATGTGTGAACAGGACCTACACAACGCATCGACATGTGTAAATAGGACCTACACAACCCATCGACATGTGTAAATAGGATCTACACAACCCATCGACATGTGTGAATAGGACCTACGCAACCATTCGACACGTGTAAATAGTACCTACACAACCCATCGACACGTGTAAATAGGACCTACACAACCCATCTACATGTGTGAATAGGACATACACAACCCATCTACACGTGTGAATAGGACCTACACAACCCATCGGCATATGTGAATAGGACAGACACAACCCATCGACATGTGTGAATAGGACCTACACAACCAATCGACACGTGTAAATAGGACCTACACAACCCATCGACACGTGTGAATATGACCTACACAACCCATAGACACGTCTGAATAGGACCTACACAATCCATCGACACTTGAAAATAGGACCTACACAACCCATCGACACGTGTAAATAGGACCTACACAACCCATCGACACGAGTGAATAGGACCTACACAACCCATCGACATGGGTAAATAGGATCTACACAACCCATCGACACGTGTAAATAGGACCTACACAACCCATCGACACGTGTGAATAGGAGCTACACAACCCATCGATACTTGTAAATAGGACCTACACAACCCATCGACACTTGTAAATAGCACCTACACAACCCATCGACACTTGTAAATAGGATCTACATAACCCATCGATACTTGTAAATAGCACCTACACAACCCATCGATACTTGTAAATAGGACCCACACAACCCATCGATACTTGTAAATAGGACCTACACAACCCATCGACACTTCTAAATAGCACCTACACAACCCATCGACACTTGCAAATAGCACCTACACAACCCATCGATACTTGTAAATAGGACCTACACAACCCATCGACACTTGTAAATAGCACCTACACAACCCATCGACACTTGTAAATAGGACCTACACAACCCATCCACACTTGTAAATAGGACCTACACAACCCATCGATACTTGTAAATAGCACCTACACAACCCATCGACACTTGTAAATAGGACCTACACAACCCAACGACACATGTAAATAAGAGCTTCACAACCCAACGACATGTGTGAATAGGATGTACACAACCCATCGACACTTGTGAATAGGACCTACCCAACCCATCGACACTTGTAAATAGCACCTACACAACCCATCGACATGTGTGAATAGGACCTACACAACCCATCGACACGTGTAAATAGGACCTATACAACCCATCGACATGTGTGAATGGGACCTACACAACCAATCGACACGTGTGAATAGGACCTACACAACCCATCGACACGTGTGAATAGTACTTACACAACCCATCGAAATGTGTGAAAAGGACCTACACAATCCATCGACATGTGTGAATAGGACCTACACAACCCATCGACACGTGTGAATAGGACCTACACAACCCATCCACACTTGTAAATAGGACCTACACAACCCATCGATACTTGTAAATAGCACCTACACAACCCAATGACATGTGTGAATAGGATGTACACAACCCGTCGACACTTGTGAATAGGACCTACCCAACCCATCGACACTTGTAAATAGCACCTACACAACACATCGACATGTGTGAATAGGACCTACACAACCCATCGACACGTGTAAATAGGACCTACACAACCCATCGACACGTGTGAATAGTACTTACACAACCCATCGAAATGTGTGAAAAGGACCTACACAATCCATCGACATGTGTGAATAGGACCTACACAACCCATCGACACGTGTGAATAGGACCTACACAACCCATTGACACGTGTAAATAGGACCTACACAACCCATCGACATGTGTGAATAGGACCTACACAACCCATCGATACGAGTAAATAGGACCTACACAACCCATCGACATGTGTGAATAGGACCCACACAACCCATCGACACGTGTGAATAGGACCTACACAACCAATCGACACATGTAAATAGGACCTACACAACCCATTGACATGTGTGAATAGGACCTACACAACCCATTGACATGTGTGAATAGGACCTACACAACCCATCGACATGTGTGAAAAGGACCTACACATTACCATTGACATGTGTGAATAGGACCTACACAACCAATCGACACTTGTAAATAGGACCTACACAACCCATCCACATGTGTAAATATGACCTACACAACCCATCGACACTTGTAAATAGGACCTACACAACCCATCTACACGTGTGAATAGGCCCTACACAACCCATCGACACTTGTAAATAGCACCTACACAACCAATCGACACTTGTAAATAGGACCTACACAACCCATCCACATGTGTAAATAGGACCTACACAACCCATCGACATTTGTAAATAGGACCTACACAACCCATCGACACGTGTAAATAGCACCTACACAACCCATCGACACTTGTAAATAGCACCTACACAACCCATCGACACTTGTAAATAGCACCTACACAACCCATCGACACGTGTAAATAGGACCTACACAACCCATCGACACTTTTAAATAGCACCGACACAACCCATCGACACTTGTAAATAGGACCTACACAACCCATCCACACTTGTAAATAGGACCTACACAACCCAACGACACATGTAAATAAGAGCTTCACAAACCAATGACACTTGTGAATAGGATGTACACAACCCATCGACACTTGTGAATAGGACCTACCCAACCCATCGACACTTGTAAATAGCACCTACACAACCCATCGACACGTGTAAATAGGACCTGCACAACCCATCGACATGTGTGAATAGGACCTACACAACCCATCGACACGTGTAAATATGACCTACACAACCCATCGACATGTGTGAATAGGACCTACACAACCAATCGACACGTGTGAATAGGACCTACACAACCCATCGACACGTGTGAATAGTACTTACACAACCCATCGACATGTGTGAAAAGGACCTGCACAACCCATCGACATGTGTGAATAGGATCTACACAACCCATCGACACGTGTAAATAGGACCTACACAACCCATCGACACTTTTAAATAGCACCGACACAACCCATCGACACTTGTAAATAGGACCTACACAACCCATCCACACTTGTAAATAGGACCTACACAACCCAACGACACATGTAAATAAGAGCTTCACAAACCAATGACACTTGTGAATAGGATGTACACAACCCATCGACACTTGTGAATAGGACCTACCCAACCCATCGACACTTGTAAATAGCACCTACACAACCCATCGACACGTGTAAATAGGACCTGCACAACCCATCGACATGTGTGAATAGGACCTACACAACCCATCGACACGTGTAAATAGGACCTACACAACCCATCGACATGTGTGAATAGGACCTACACAACCCATCGACACGTGTAAATAGGACCTACACAACCCATCGACATGTGTGAATAGGACCTACACAACCAATCGACAAGTGTGAATAGGACCTACACAACCGATCGACACGTGTGAATAGTACTTACACAACCCATCGACATGTGTGAAAAGGACCTGCACAACCCATCGACATGTGTGAATAGGACCTACACAACCCATCGACATGTGTGAATAGGACCTACACAACCCATCGACATGTGTAAATAGGACCTACACAACCCATCGACATGTGTGAATAGGACCCACACAACCCATCGACACGTGTGAATAGGACCTACACAACCAATCGACACATGTAAATAGGACCCACACAACCCATCGACACGTGTGAATAGGACCTACACAACCCATTGACATGTGTGAATAGGACCTACACCACCCAACCACATGTGTGAATAGGACTTACACAACCCAGCGACATGTGTGAATAGGACTTATACAACTCATCGACATGTGTGAATAGGACATACACAACCCATTGACATGTGTGAATAGGACCTACACATTACCATTGACATGTGTGAATAGGACCTACACAACCAATCGACACGTGTGAATAGGACCTACACAACCAATCGACACATGTAAATAGGACCTACACAACCCATTGACATGTGTGAATAGGACCTACACAACCCATCCACACGTGTGAATAGGACCTACACAGCCCATCCACACGTGTAAATAGGACCTACAAAACCCATTGACACATGTAAACAGGGCCTACACAAACAATCGACACGTGTAAATAGGACGGACACAACCCATCGACATGTGTGAATAGAACTTACACAACCCATCGACATCTGAATAGGACATACACAAACCATTGACACATGTGCGAATCGGACCTACAGAACCCCTCGACACGTGTAAACAAGACCTACACAACCCATCGACACGTGTAAATAGGACGGACACAACCCATCGACATGTGTGAATAGAACTTACACAACCCATCGACATGTGAGTAGGACGTGCACAACCCATTGACACATGTGTGAATCGGACCTACAGAACCCCTCGACACGTGTGAATAGGAGCTACATAACCCATCGACATGTGTGAATGGGACCTACACAACCCATCGACACATGTCAATAGGAGCTAAACAACCCATCCACATGTGTGAATAGGAACTACACAACCTATCTACACGTGTGAATAGGAGCTACACCTTCCATGGACACATGTAAATAGAACCTACAAAACCCATCTACACGTGTGAATAGGAGCTGCACAACCCATCGACACGTGTAAATAGGAACTACACAACCCATCGATATATGTGAATAGGACCTACACAACCCATCGACACGTGTGAATAGGACCCACACAACCCATCCACACGTCTGAATAGGACCTACACAACCCAACCACACTTGTAAATAGGACCTACACAAACCATCGACACGTGTGAATAGGACCTGCACAAACCATCCACACGTGTACACAAGACCTACACAACCCATCGACATATGTGAATAGGACATACACAACCCATCAACGTGTTTGAATAGGACCTACACAACCCATCGACACGTGTAAATAGGACCTACACGACCCATCGACACTTGTAAATAGGACGTACACAACCCATAGACATGTGTGAATAGAACCAACACAACCCATCGACACGTGTGAATTGGACCTACGCAACCCATCGACACTTGTAAATAGGACCTACACAACCCATCGACACATGTGAATAGGACCTACACAACACATCGACACGTGTGAATAGAACCTACACAACCCATCGACACGTGTGAATAGGACCTACACAACCGATCGACACGTGTAAATAGGACCTACACAACCCATCGACACGTGTGAATAGAACCTACACAACCCATCGACACGTGTGAATAGGACCTACACAACCCATCCAAACGTGTAAATAGGACCTACACAACCGATCGACACGTGTAAATAGGACCTACACAACCATTCGACACGTGTAAATAGTACCTACACAACCCATCGACTCGTGTAAATAGGACCTACACAACCCATCTACATGTGTGAATAGGACATACACAACCCATCTACACGTGTGAATAGGACCTACACAACCCATCGACATATGTGAATAGGACCTACACAACCCATCGACATGAGTGAATAGGATCTACACAACCAATCGACACGTGTAAATAGGACCTACACAACCCATCGACACGTGTAAATAGGACCTACACAACCCATCGACAGGTGTGAATAGGACCTACACAACCAATCGACACGTGTAAATAGGACCTACACAACCCATCGACACGTGTGAATATGACCTACACAACCCATAGACACGTCTGAATAGGACCTACACAATCCATCGACACTTCAAAATAGGACCTACACAACCCATCGACACGTGTAAATAGGACCTACACAACCCATCGACACGAGTGAATAGGACCTACACAACCCATCGACATGTGTAAATAGGATCTACACAACCCATCGACACGTGTAAATAGGACCTACACAACCCATTGACACGTGTGAATAGGAGCTACACAACCCATCGATACTTGTAAATAGGACCTACACAACCCATCGACACTTGTAAATAGCACCTACACAACCCATCGATACTTGTAAATAGGACCTACACAACCCATCGATACTTGTAAATAGGACCTACACAACCCATCGACACCTGTAAATAGCACCTACACAACCCATCGACACTTGTAAATAGCACCTACCCAACCCAACGACACTTGTAAATAGGACCTACACAACCCATCGACATGTGTGAATAGGACCTACACAACCCATCGACACGTGTAAATAGGACCTACACAACCCATCGACATGTGTGAATAGGACCTACACAACCAATCGACACGTGTGAATAGGACCTATACAACCCATCGACACGTGTGAATAGTACTTACACAACCCATCGACATGTGTGAAAAGGACCTACAGAACCCATCGACATGTGTGAATAGGACCTACACAACCCATCGACACGTGTGAATAGGACCTACACAACCCATTGACACGTGTAAATAGGACCTACACAATCCATCGACATGTGTGAATAGGACCTACACAACCCATCGACACGTGTAAATAGGACCTACACAACCCAACGACATGTGTGAATAGGACCCACATAACCCATCGACACGTGTGAATAGGACCTACACAACCAATCGACACATATAAATAGGACCTACACAACCCATTGACATGTGTGAATAGGACCTACACAACCCATTGACATGTGTGAATAGGACCTACACCACCCAACCACATGTGTGAATAGGACTTACACAACCCAGCGACATGTGTGAATAGGACTTATACAACTCATCGACATGTGTGAATAGGACATACACAACCCATCGACATGTGTGAATAGGACCTACACATTACCATTGACATGTGTGAATAGGACCTACACAACCAATCGACACTTGTAAATAGGACCTACACAACCCATCGACACTTGTAAATAGCACCTACACAACCCATCGACACTTGTAAATAGGACCTACACAACCCACCCACATGTGTAAATAGGACCTACACAACCCATCGACACTTGTAAATAGGACCTACACAACCCATCTACACGTGTGAATAGGCCCTACACAACCCATCGACACGTGTAAATAGCAACTACACAACCCATCGACACGTGTAAATAGCACCTACACAACCCATCGACACTTGTAAATAGGACCTACACAACCCATCTACACGTGTAAATAGCACCTACACAACCCATCGACACTTGTAAATAGCACCGACACAACCCATCGACACTTGTAAATAGCACCTACACAACCCATCGACACTTGTAAATAGCACCTACACAGCCCATCGACATGTGTGAATAGGACCTACACAACCCATCGACACGTGTAAATAGGACCTATACAACCAAACGACATGTGTGAATCGGACCTACACAACCAATCGACGCGTGTGAATAGGACTTACACAACCCATCGACATGTGTGAAAAGGACCTACACCACCCATCGACATGTGTGAATAGGACCTACACAACCCATCGACACGTGTGAATAGGACCGACACAACCCATTGACACGTGTAAATAGGACCTACACAACCCATCGACATGTGTGAATAGGACCTACACAACCCATCGACACGTGTAAATAGGACCTACACAACCCATCGACATGTGTGAATAGGACCCACACAACCCATCGACACGTGTGAATAGGACCTACACAACCAATCGACACATGTAAATAGGACCTACACAACCCATTGACATGTGTGAATAGGACCTACACAACCCATTGACATGTGTGAATAGGACCTACACCACCCAACCACATGTGTGAATAGGACTTACACAACCCAGCGACATGTGTGAATAGGACTTATACAACTCATCAACATGTGTGAATAGGACATACACAACCCATCGACATGTGTGAATAGGACCTACACATTACCATTGACATGTGTGAATAGGACCTACAGAACCCATCGACACTTGTAAATAGCACCTACACAACCCATCGACACTTGTAAATAGGACCTACACAACCCATCCACATTAGTAAATAGGACCTACACAACCCATCGACACTTGTAAGTAGGACCTACACAACCCATCTACATATGTGAATAGGCCCTACACAACCCATCGACACGTGTAAATAGCACCTACACAACCCATCGACACTTGTAAATAGGACCTACACAACCCATCGACACGTGTAAATAGGACATACACAACCCATCGACATGTGTGAATAGGACCTACACAACCCATCGACACGTGTAAATAGGACCTACACAACCAAACGACATGTGTGAATCGGACCTACACAACCAATCGACACGTGTGAATAGGACTTACACAACCCATCGACATGTGTGAAAAGGACCTACACCACCCATCGACATGTGTGAATAGGACCTACACAACCCATCGACACGTGTGAATAGGACCGACACAACCCATTGACACGTGTAAATAGGACCTACACAACCCATCGACATGTGTGAATAGGACCTACACAACCCATCGACACGTGTAAATAGGACCTACACAACCCATCGACATGTGTGAATAGGACCCACACAACCCATCGACACATGTGAATAGGACCTACACAACCCATCGACACGTGTAAATAGGAACTACACAAACCATCGATATGTGTCAATAGGACCTACACAACCCATCGACACGTGTGAATAGGACCTACAGAACCCATCCATACGTCTGAATAGGACCTACACAACCCAACCACACTTGTAAATAGGACCTACACAACCCATCGACATATGTGAGTAGGACCTACACAACCCATCGACGTGTTTGAATAGGACCTACACAACCCATCGACACGTGTAAATAGGACCTACACAACCCATCGACACTTGTAAATAGCACCTACACAACCCATCGACATGTGTGAATAGTACCTACACAACCCATCGACACGTGTGAATTGGACCTACACAACCCATCGACACGTGTAAATAGAACCTGCACAACCCATCGACACGTGTGAATAGGACCTACACAACCCATCGACATGTGTGAATAGAACCTACACAACCCATCGACACGTGTAAACAGGACCTATACAACTCATCGACATGTGTGAATAGGACCTACACAACCCATCGACATGTGAATAGGACGTACACAACCCATTGACACATGTGTGAATAGGACCTGCACAACCCATCGACACGTGTGAATAGGACCTACACAACCCATCGACATGTGTGAATGGGACCTACACAACCCATCGACACATGTCAATAGGATTTAAACAACCCATCCACATGTGTGAATAGGAGCTGCACAACCCATCAACACGTGTAAATAGGAACTACACAACCCATCGACATGTGTGAATAGGACCTACAGAACCCATCGACACGTGTGAATAGGACCTACACAACCCATCCACACGTCTGAATAGGACCTACACAACCCATCCACATTTGTGAATAGAACCTACACAACCCATCGACACGTGTGAATAGGACCTACACAACCCATCGACATGTGTGAATAGGACCTACACAACCCATCGACACGTGTGAATAGGACCTACACAACCCATCCACACGTCTGAATAGGACCTACACAACCCGTCCACACTTGTAAATAGGACCTACACTACCCATCCACACGGCTGAACAGGACCTACACAACCCAACCACACTTGTAAATAGGACCTACACAACCCATCGACACTTGTAAATAGGACCTACACAACCCATCGACACGTGTAAATAGGATCTACACAACCCATCCTCATGTATGAATAGTACCTACACAACCCATCGACATGTGTGAATAGGACCTACACAACCCATTGACATGTGTGAATAGGTCCTACACAACTCATCGACGTGTGAATAGGACCTACACAACCCATCCACACATTTGAATAGGACCTACACAACCCATCGACACATTTAAATAGCACCTACACTGAAGGGATAATTACAAGTCCTAGCCTTTTCGCGCTACACCAGATCAAGCGTATTCCCCAGACGTTCACCTTCAACTAAAGTTAAAGCTAGCCAAATTCTATAAGATGCTTAATTGGGTCTAAAGGTCAGACTACCTCTCCCTAAAGGAAAGGAACGACGTGAAGATGTTACCGTCTTCCAGATAGCACTTTTAACAAATTTAACTAGACTGTAACCTTCCGGATATTATGAGGGTCCGGAATACCCCCCAGAATTCTGCAACTCCTTTGAGTATACAGAAATTGGGTTCGCGAGTTTATACAGAAATACTCTGTGAGACAATTCTAAAAATATATAGATTTATTAAAGAACTGACATTTAATTAACAGCTGATATGGCAATTGCAACCTTAACCGTTCAAAATACAAATAGTTTACATTTCTTATCAGAGATCCTTATTCTCAAATCTTAACTTCGTTACCTTTCCACACTTCTACTTATTTCTTTATCCAGAATATCCACCAAAATCAAATATCTTGATTACCTGAGACTCAGAGTTGTAAACTTACAGAGCGTGCCTGTGAAGTTGAGAATTGTTTGCCCTTCTAGTGACTTCTGACTTTTCATTTGAAAAGCTCTTATTTTTATACTCTTTTTTTAGTGGTTTATTCTTTGAAGTATTCTGCTGATGTAAGCTAATTGTCTCTAGTGATACTCTATTGAATTGTTTTCTATTCTTACTGTCGTTTCAGCTGCTAACTCTTTAGAATTCTGTCTGTACCTTTTAGGTGTTTCAAAACTTATCATTTTTATGGTTATTATCGATTTATCTATTTGATGCCATTCTTAGGAAGTCTTTCTATTGAATTTCTAAATCACCTCTGCTGATTGTAACACAGACTCCTGTCTCCATATGTTCCAAGTTTAACACATAAACAATGGCCCAGAAATTAATCTCTCTCTCTTCACGCGGGGGTAAGGAGCCGGCGCGGTAATACATACCGTGTCTGCCGTTTCCATTTCTCCACGGAGGAACTTCATCTTTTTTGAGCTGGAGTGCAGGGCAGCGTATGACGTCACACTGCCCTGCAGCGCAGTGTGCACGTTGCATCGCGTGCGATGTGGAGTGAAGACACGCCCATTAAGGTCTCTTTTCCATAGGCCACGCCCCCAATTTTTTTCTCAATTGAATGCAGTTTCCCAGCAGCTGAAGACATAATTCTATCAGTGGTAGACGTGGCAGTTAAAGTAAGTTGGATTTAAATGCATGTTTTGAAAACTTTTAAAGATTTTTAGTTGAATTGGAGTAATTTTAAACAGTTGCAAAGAGATTTAAAGTAATTTAAATAGTTTTAAAAGCCCAGAAATCATTTTTTTCATTGTTACTGAAAGTAAGCTTTTCATTGAAAAAGTACAGCCTCTAGTCACTTTTCAAAAATTCAAATTGTTTATTTGCACAAAAAAATTGAACATTAAAACTTTTTTACATTTAGGAAAGAGTTATTTTCCATCTTGAATGTCTTTATTGCATTAACGAAGCAAAAAAGTAAGTCAGAACTATTTACAAATTTTTTTATTACCTATTTCTGTTTACGATTGTTTACAAAGTTGAAAAGTAGCTAGTTAACATTGAAAAGTTATAAACTATGTACATCAACAATGAACCTCAGAAGTCTATAATGCTGCAATAAAAGAGCACTGTTTCACTTTAAATTGTGTCTGTACCTTTATTTGCCTTGCTGGTGGAGAGGGAGAGGGAGGGGGAGGGGGAGGTACAAGGCGACACTACCTCGTGAAGGTGTTGGCTACCAGCTGCTCCCGAACAGCCTTACTTTGAGCAGCAGTTGGCTCTTCCCCATCATGCCTTCCCACAGGCACATTGGCATTGTCCACGTCCTCCATTTCTGCAGGTAGTTCATCTGCGGCGTTAAGGGTCAGTCCTTCCCGCAGGGCAAAGTTATGCAAAGCACAACAGACCACCACAATCTTTGCCACTTTCAGAGGAGAATACTGCAAGGTCCCCCCTGACCTGTCCAGGCACCGGAAGCGTGATTTCAGAACTCCGATGGTCCTCTCCACCACTTGCCGTGTGGACACGTGTGCCTGGTTGTATCTCTCCTGAGCCTCATTATTGGTCTTGCGGTAGGGAGTCATCAGCCATGGTCTTAGCGGGTAGCCCTTGTCGCACAATATCCATGCGGATCCTGGAGGCAATGCGTTGAGGGCGCCATATAAGTTAGAGTTACGGAGGACGAAGGAGTCATGATTACTTCCACGGTTACTTGCATTCACATTTAAGATCCTGAGATGCGCATCACAGACAATCTGGACATTCAATGAATGAAACCCCTTCCTGTTGATAAATGTCACAGGTGCAACCCCTGGTGCCTTCAATGCTACATGGGTTCCATCGACGGCCCCAATCACTTTGGGAAATCCAGCGATGTTATGAAATGCAAGCGCCATCTCCTTTTGATGGCGAGCGGACAAGTCATAGTTAATGAACTCAGAAGCCCTACGGAAAATGGCTTCTGTGACCTGGTGAATGCAGGCCCTCGCAGCATTCTTGGATATGTTGGAAATGTCACCGGTGCTTGCCTGAAAAGTCCCACTTGCAAAGAAGTTCAGTGCTGTGGTTACCTTCATGCTCACTGACAATGCATAGCGGCTCTTCGAGCGTGTTTGAAGGTCCTCCTTTAACATGTCACAGATTCGGCCAATTGACTCTTTACTGAAGCGCAGCCTCCTCACACACAACTCCTCCGACAGCATCTCAAATGACAGCCTCTCCCTGTACACTCTATTTGGTGGGTAGTAGTTTCTCCTTCTCTGGAGGAGACGGGCTTGGTTCCTCCGTCTGATTAGTTGTCTGTATTCAAAAATTCTCTGATACACAATCCCACAGAGGAACAGGAATTGATTGTGAAAGGGCATCTTTCTCCCTCACAGGCTTCCTCTTCAAACAGAAAGTTGTAATGAAAAAATGGAAATAGTTGTTAAAGTAACTTTAGTTAAGTGAGTGGCTATAAAATCAGGTCGGGTTATGGTGGGAAACGTGCGCTATCGGATTGGGAACACATCTACCCGCCACACGGGCCTAGTTGATTTTCCAGAACTGTAACATTTTCATAAATTAATGCATACATACATACATACATACATACATACTTACTTACTCATTTTCATCTTTAAAACTTTTTGAAATGTAAATAGTTCATTTTTAAACTTTCATTTTCACATTTATGATAGATACCTAAATATGCCTTGTACACACCCACAGTTGCTATACTACTCCAAATGGTCAAAACCCGTTTTTAAACTTTTTTAAAAATTGCAAACTTATCTAAGACTTATTAAATAAACTTTGGTGGCTTTCAGATTTAAAAAACTCACTTCAGTAGCCCCACTACAAAAGGATTTATTCCTCCTGCTGTCTCCGGATCTTCAAAAATGGCTGTTACTCCTGCTTTTTACATGTGTAACTGCTAGGAGCTTACACACACTACTTTCATTCACAAAAATATTGAAGTTCAAGACGCACGCGCAGAATCTCCGGCCCACGCGATTCCTTGGAGATACCTGCAGGTGACCCAACATGAAGTGCCAGTTTTCAGCGCATGCGCAGTGCATGCAGAAAACCGGCAATTGGAGACAGAATACGCGAGAGTACACAATGCGTACTCTCGCGTAGTAACACTAATTTTGGGGCCAATGTAATTGCTTGGTGTCATCTATTGATGTAATATCTACAAAGTCTCTCTGTAGGTACTTTTTACAATTTGTAATTCAAAAACACTTCATCTCGGGTGTTCTTTGCATTTCTTATTTACTTCAATTGGTTATATTAAGAACCATGTCTCCTTGTTCTAAGTTTAACATAAAACTATTTTACGGCAGGTATTTCTTTTACTTGATGTCATTTTTTCAAAGGCACTTGTTTTTTTTAATGTTCTGTATACCTGTTCGACGTGTTAGATTTTGACACTTTACTTGGGTCATTCCATTGTGTTGGTTCCAATGTTCAGACATAGAGGAACCTCCAGCCTGCTGTTTCAATAGGGCCATGTCTTTGTATTTACAAACATTCCTCATTTCAAAGCTTGTGGTGTTTTACAGCTTTGTGTTAACAAACCATCTTATCTCAGAAGCCTGTATTTCTGTTTTACGGCTTGTGTCGTTGAGGCTTTTAGATTTTTAACCCCAGTTTGTCATGTTTTAATCTTATCAAATCTGTTTATAGGATGATGTATTTCTTGGAAGATGGCTATTTCCTTCACACCCCCGTCTTGACCAAAAGATGAGCTTAAAACTTCAGGGCAGAGTTTGGTCAATGATACTCATAAGGTTACAATAGCATATTAAGTTCATGAGATGCAAAATCATGTGCTACATGAAAATTCCTTTTAAATCATCCTAGGACTATGTTTTGCCTTATTTTAAATTGAACACAATTTAAAAGGATGATAGTACATCGTCATGTTATTAGCGAAACAACATGTACTTTCCGTAGAGGTGAGTTATTCATACGAGTCAAGGAGACGTCATTTGAAACTAGTTGAAGCTTGACACACTGTTCCTTCAATCCGGCGTGTGTACAGATGCTTATATTCGTAAAGGCCTTGCGAGGCACTCAGTTGATTCCTTCTTTATTCGCGATGTCTTCCTCCTTCGTTAAAGTAACTCGTTGGTCTTTCCTTGTTTCGGTTGTTGCTTTTCGCAAATCCAAATCCTGATGCGTTGCCAAGCAACGTGTAGAAGAGCCGACGACACCTTCTGACTTCCCATCATCAGTAATTAGATCGCATCCATTTCCTGTGTCGTGCTCCAAGCTGGGTCTTAAATATAGTGTACAACTGCACCTTGTATTATTCCTCCTTTTCGGTATCCTGCAGGACATCTTTTGATACTGTCTATGGAGACAGTTTTAAGAATATGCTTGCCATTCGGCTGGTTAACATGTATTTGAACTTTTCTTTCGTTAATAACAGAATGTATTTGAACAGGTTTTTTCCACTTCGGTCTTAAACCAGGTTTCTGCTCGAACTTCTTTTCCTGTACCCATTCTCCTACTATGAGTTACCATGCGTTAATTGTCAATTTTTTCTGCCAACTCGCCTCCCTTATCCTCTGATCAATTCGATGAATCTCCTCTGTTACTTCTTTTTAAAAATCTAACTGTTGCTGTCGGGTCAAGGACTCAGAGTGTGTAGAAGCAATAAAAGAACTATGGGTAAGCGGTGTATGCATCTCAACCCCATATATTAGATAATATGGAGTTTTAGCGGACACTGTCCCTGATGCAGATGTGGGCACATTATTGAGTGATAGCTGCACCTCCGGAATGATGGTGGTCCACTTATTCCCCCTGATTCTCAACAGTTTGACCAATAGCTTTTTTACTTCCTGGTTTTTACGTTCCACCAGCCCCGCTGATTGCGGATGACGTGGCGTGCTGTGCTCTAAGCCAATCCCCCTTTGTTCGCAGCAGTCTTTGAAGACCTTGGATACAAAGGCTCCGCCTTGATCGGAGTGTAAGATTTTGGGTACACCAGCTACAGTAATTACATCAGAAATAGCCCTGGCAAGTGCGTTTTCTGAAACAGTTTTTGTGGGGACCAACCAGCAAAAGGAAGTGCATCCATCCACACAAATGAGAACATGTCCATATCCCAAAGATGGGGGAAGTGGCCGAATAAAGTCAATAAAGAATTTTCCCATTGGTTCTTCAGCTTTCACAGGAGCCAATGGTGGTGGCTTAATTAGTGATGACTTATTGGTCAAATAGCATGGCTCACAATTTGCCATGTATGTTTTACAGGCTTTGTGAGCTTCTTTTACAAGCTGTTCTCGTTTGTGGCTCAGGGGTACTTCTCGGTTTCCCTTGGGCAACTTAACTAGTACAATACCCGTCGGGGTTTCCGAGTAAGAGTACTTTGGTGGATATCCTGGTGGATTCTCTTGTGTTGGGTCTAATAGCTGAATCAGTTTGTCATCCTGATTAGCTGCCCGTTCTGCCCTAGGGATTACACTAACATTGGCAGGCCCCTCTCGAGGGGGTGTCATGCAGACCGAACGTTTCGCTTGTTCGTCTGCAAGGCTGTTTCCTTGTGAGTGTACTGTCCTAGTGGTATGCCCATTTACATGAATCACCTGACAATTCTTTTTCTCCTTTCTCGAACGGAGAATATCTTCCCACAATAACTTATGTTTGATGGGTTTACCCTTATGATTGGTAAAATTTGTTTGTTCCCAGAAAACTAGATCTTGGTTATATCCTCTTTTACAGTAGTCACTATCCGTGCAGATTAGTGTGGGTTTAATAGAATCTGCTTTCTCTAAAGCATATCATAATGCTGCGGCTTCAGCATATTGTGCTGTCTTATGGCCAAGGGGTATAGACAGTAATTCTTCTGGATAAAAGAATAGGAATCTCGAAAAGTCCCTACTACTATCCCCATCCCAGCTGAAGATTGTTGGGATGTCTCTTTTTTAATCGTCATTGACGATCCATCACAGTAAATAACTTGATGGTATTCTGTAAGCGGTCTCATAGGTATTTGCCTGATTCCCTCCTCTGTTTCATCATCCTCCATGATGGGGAAATGCTCTAAGTCCATTTCCGGGGAGAGGAATTTAAAAATGAGTGTAGGATCATTCAAGAATGATGCCCATTTATCATATCGGATCTGGGTGGTTCCTTTTTCATCAGAAGCCATCCTCAATATTGATCTTAAATCGGGAATCTCAGTATAAATGGTAATGGGGTCCTTCCCTTGAAGGGTTCATGCCTTGATGAGGCATTGGATTACCATAGTCATGATCCTCTCTTTTTTAATGTACCTCCTTTCGACATTGGAAACGTTATAAGAATGGAACTAAAGGGGCACTATGCTCTTTTCATTATAAAAAACTGCAAATGCTACTTTAGGTGATGACCTGAGATGAATATTATGGGGAACTTGTAAGTCCCTCTGTTCCAGGTCTATGGCTTTTTGTACCTCTCGGCATAATTGTTGCAATTTTGAGTTATCGTCTGGTGAAAATATAAATGGTCCTTTTGCTGCCTCGCCCACTCTAGCATACAGGGGTGCTGAGAGCTCGGCAAAGGTTGGCGTAAAGGATCGAGCAAAATTCAGAAGTCCTAAACTGGCTTGCAGATTTTTCAGAGTTTTAGGATATTGAATGCTGGCTAATTTTTCTTTATAGGATTGAGTTAATCCTCTACCGTTTCCAGTTATTCGCAGGCCCAGAAAATCTACCTCTTCTCGAACTAGTTGACTCTTTTTTATGTTGATTAAGTACCCAGCAGTTGTAAGTCTGGATAAAACACTATCAATGGCTTTCAGGTGCTCTTGGAGATTGTCATGTGACAGATATATATCGTCCACATAAGAATTGACGTTAGGTAGGTCTTTTAAAAGGTCAATGATGTGGGCTGAAAAGAGAACGGGACTGTTTTGAAATCCCTGGGGCAATCTGGTCCAGCAGTACTGATAACCATCGGGTCCAGTCATTGCCGTTTTTGGCCAATCAGCTTTTTCGATTGGATGTGACCAGAAGCCGTTTGCTAGATCAATACAAGATTTATATTTTTCCCTCGTGATTCCAGAGAGAAGGGCTGTGGAATTTTACTGTTGTGCAGTATGTGGGGCTGTTACCTTATTTAAGGCTGTATAATTGACCACTAATCTCCACCTCCCATCTGGTTTAGCAACACCAAACAATGGTGAATTAGTTCTAGATGCCATTTTGATTAAGACACCTTGTTCTGTTAGTTCTTTGAGCGTTGTTAGGAGATCTATTTTTCCTTTGTGGTCTTGACTAGGCCACTGTTTTTCAGGTTTGTGCCAGCCAGCATCAAGTGGGTGGGGTTTGATGTCTATCTTTCCACATTGATTTAGATGGCGTTGTAGATACGGGTAGTATTTATTTATTAGTTTTTCGAGGAGGTCTTTGCCTCCCCGCTCCAGGCAAGTTCGATCAAGCTGTGTTCGAACATGTTTTTCCCTGTAATCCTGGTTTGTGGATACTTCTACTGGTTTGGTGGAAATTTTAAGGTAATGTTGCATGTCTGGTTGTCCTATAATGAGGGAACAGGCCAATTGTGGTACCAGTCCTACATCTAGGGTCAACGTTATTCCATATATAGTAATAGGCATTTTGTAAAAATTAATTATTTTGGTTTCGTCTTGTGTGAATCCCCCTAATGGTTTTTCACAAATTGGACTTCCCAAACCTGTCCACTTAGTTTTTATAATTGCAGGGTCTATTACAGTGTAATCAGCCCCCGTATCAAACAGGGCCTTCACTTGTGTATTTGTGGGCAAGGTTGCCAATGCATAGGGGAATTCAAGAGGCCCTGGCTGGGTGCCAGGCCTCCAATCCTGGGATTGCTCATCCTCAGGATCCTGAACTTCATTTGCTGCGTTGTCTTTAATTATTTTAACTGATTTTTGTTGCTCCCTCTTGAGGGTATTATATTTTCCAGATACTGTATTATAATGGATTCTAAGCTGTCTATAGTTTTCTCGAAGATTGTTGGCATTTATTTCTTCATGAGTTTGCCACCTTAACCGGAATCCATGGCCCCCAGGAGCTTAGGCTGCTCCGGGTCCTGCTATTCGGCCATGGTTGCCACCACCTTGTTGGACACCGTTCTTAGGCCTCCCAATTGTGCAGGTGTGCACCTTATCATTAAGGAATTTATTGGATCTGGAGTATTTGTTTGATTATCCCACAGGATATTCTGTATCCCCTGGTTTTGGGGATCAACATTAATCGTGCCATGAGTTCTAACGGCTCCTTCGGCATCAAAGCCTTCTATTTCAAAAATTATCATTTGGTCTTGTGGAGGTTCAGGGATAGGATTAGTTCCCCTAATAAAGCAATCGTTTAAATTTTCTAACAAAAAGACTTGGCCAATTCTGACAGGGTTTGCCATTTCTTCAGGACCTAACCTCAGTTAGGATTTAATTGCGTCAAGATCTAACCTTGGTTAGGATTGAATATGAACTTTATAAGAAGCTTCTAGACCTCAATGATATATTGAGGGAGTTCTGATTTAAGTTCTACAGGGCCTGATCAGGGACTTGTCGTCTCTAGAAACTTAAATCTGGGTCTTAGTACCACTGTCAGTAAACACTCCTTCTATACTTAACAATCTACAGGATATATATAGATATAAATATAAGTATAGGTTCTGTATCAACTCGTTAACAAACACGTTGGGCGCCAACTGAAGGGATAATTACTAGTCCTAGCCCTTTTCAGGCTACCCCAGATCAGGCGTAGGACCTACACAACCCATCGACACGTGTAAATAGGACCTACACAACCCATCGACATGTGTAAATAGGACCTACACAACCCATCCACACGTGTGAATAGGACCTACACAATCTATCCACACGTGTGAATAGGATCTACACAACCCATCGACACGTCTGAATAGGACCTACACAACCCATCCACATGTATGAATAGGACCTACACAACCCATCGACACGTGTAAATAGGACCTACACAACCCATCCACATGTGTGAATAGGACCTACACAACCCATCCACACGTGTAAATATGACCTACACAACCCATCCACATGTGTGAATAGGACCTACACAACCAATCGACACGTGTGAATAGGACCTACACAACCCATCGACATGTGTAAATAGGACCTACACAACCCATCGACACGTGTAAATAGGACCTACACAACCCATCCACACGTGTGAATAGGACCTACATAACCCATCGACACGTGTAAATAGGACCTACACAACCCATCGACATGTGTAAATAGGACCTACACAACCCATCGACAAGTGTAAATACGACATACACAACCCATCTACACGTGTGAATAGGACCTACACAACCCATCGACATGTGTGTATAGGACCTACACAACCCATCGACACGTGTGAATAGGACCTACACAACCCATCGACATGTGTGAATAGGACCTACACAACCCATCGACATGTGTAAATAGGACCTACACAACCCATCGACACATGTGAATAGGACCTACACAACCCATCGACACGTGTGAATAGGACCTACACAACCCATCGACATGTGTAAATAGGACCAACACAACCCATCGACACGTGTAAATAGGACCTGCACAAACCATCGACACGTGTAAATAGGACCTACACAACCCATCGACACGTGTGAATAGGACCTACACAACCCATCGACACGTGTGAATAGGACCTACACAACCCATTGACATGTGTAAATAGGACCTACACAACTCATTGACACGTGTAAATAGGACCTACACAACTCATCCACACTTGTGAATAGGACCGACACAACTCATACACACGTGTGAATAGGACCTACACAACTCATTGACACGTGTGAATAGGATCTACACAACTCATCGACACTTGTAAATAGGACCTACACAACCCATCGACACTTGTGAATAGGACCTACACAACACATCGACATGTGAATAGGACCTACACAACACATCGACATGTGAATAGGACCTACACAACACATCGACATGTGAATAGGACCTACACAACCCATCGACATGTGTAAATAGAACCTACACAACCAATCGACACGTGTAAATAGGACCTACACAACGCATCGACACGTGTGAATAGGACCTACACAACACATCGACACGAGTGAATAGGATCTACACAACTCATCGACACGTGAAAATAGGACATACACAACGCATCGACACGTGTGAATAGGACCTACACAACACATCGACACGTGTGAATAGGATCTACACAACTCATCGACACGTGTGAATAGGATCTACACAAGTCATCGACACGTGTAAATAGGACCTACACAACGCATCGACACGTGTGAATAGGACCTACACAACACATCGACACGAGTGAATAGGATCTACACAACTCATCGACACGTGAAAATAGGACATACACAACGCATCGACACGTGTGAATAGGACCTACACAACACATCGACACGTGTGAATAGGATCTACACAACTCATCGACACGTGTGAATAGGATCTACACAAGTCATCGACACGTGTAAATAGGACCTACACAACCCATCGACACGTGTGAATAGGATATACACAACCCATCGACATGTGAATAGGACCTACAGAATCCATCCACACATGTAAATAGGACCTACACAACCCATCGACACGTGTGAATAGGACCTACACAACCCATCGACACGTGTAAATAGGACCTACACAACCCATCGACACGTGTGAATAGGACTTACACAACACATCGACATGTGAATAGGACCTACAGAATCCATCCACACGTGTAAATAGGACCTACACAACCCATCGACACGTGTGAATAGGACCTACACAACCCTTCCACACATGTAAATAGGACCAACACAACCCATCGACATTTGTGAATAGGACCTACACAACCCATCGACATGTGTGAATAGGACCTACACAACCCATCGACACGTGTGAATAGTACCTACACAACCCATCGACATGTGTGAATAGGACCTACACAACCCATCGACATGTGTAAATAGGACCTACACAAACCATCGACACATGTGAATAGGACCTACATAACCCATCGACATGTGTGAATAGGACCTACACAACCCATCGACATGTGTAAATAGGACCTACACGACCCATCGACACGTGTGAATAGGACCTACACAACCCATCGACATGTGTGAATAGGACCTACACAACCCATCGACATGTGTAAATAGGACCTACACAACCCATCGACACATGTGAATAGGACCTACACAACCCATCGACATGTGTGAATAGGACCTACACAACCCATCGACACGTGTAAATAGGACCTACACAACCCATCGACACGTGTGAATAGTACCTACACAACCCATCGACATGTGTGAATAGGACCTACACAACCCATCGACATGTGTAAATAGGACCTACACAAACCATCGACACATGTGAATAGGACCTACATAACCCATCGACATGTGTGAATAGGACCTACACAACCCATCGACATGTGTAAATAGGACCTACACGACCCATCGACACGTGTGAATAGGACCTACACAACCCATCGACATGTGTGAATAGGACCTACACAACCCATCGACATGTGTAAATAGGACCTACACAACCCATCGACACATGTGAATAGGACCTACACAACCCATCGACATGTGTGAATAGGACCTACACAACCCATCGACATGTGTAAATAGGACCTGCACAAACCATCGACACGTGTAAATAGGACCTACACAACCCATCAACACGTGTGAATAGGACCTACACAACCCATCGACACGTGTGAATAGGACCTACACAACCCATTGACATGTGTAAATAGGACCTACACAACTCATTGACACGTGTAAATAGGACCTACACAACTCATCCACACTTGTGAATAGGACCGACACAACTCATACACACGTGTGAATAGGACCTACACAACTCATTGACACGTGTGAATAGGATCTACACAACTCATCGACACTTGTAAATAGGACCTACACAACCCATCGACACTTGTGAATAGGACCTACACAACACATCGACATGTGAATAGGACCTACACAACACATCGACATGTGAATAGGACCTACACAACACATCGACATGTGAATAGGACCTACACAACCCATCGACATGTGTAAATAGAACCTACACAACCAATCGACACGTGTAAATAGGACCTACACAACGCATCGACACGTGTGAATAGGACCTACGCAACACATCGACACGAGTGAATAGGATCTACACAACTCATCGACACGTGTAAATAGGACATACACAACGCATCGACACGTGTGAATAGGACCTACACAACACATCGACATGTGTGAATAGGATCTACACAACTCATCGACACGTGTGAATAGGATCTACACAACTCATCGACACATGTAAATAGGACCTACACAACCCATCGACACGTGTGAATAGGACCTACACAACCCATCGACACGTGTGAATAGGACCTACACAACCCATCGACATGTGAATAGGACCTACAGAATCCATCGACACATGTAAATAGGACCTACACAACCCATCGACACGTGTGAATAGGACCCACACAACCCATCGACACATGTAAATAGGACCTACACAACCCATCGACACGTGTGAATAGGACCTACACAACACATCGACATGTGAATAGGACCTACAGAATCCATCCACACGTGTAAATAGGACCTACACAACCCATCGACACGTGTGAATAGGACCTACACAACCCTTCCACACATGTAAATAGGACCGACACAACCCATCGACATTTGTGAATAGGACCTACACAACCCATCGACATGTGTAAATAGGACCTACACGACCCATCGACACGTGTAAATAGGACCTACACAACCCATCGACACATGTGAATAGGACCTACACAACCCATCGACACGTGTGAATAGGACCTACACAACCCATCGACATGTGTAAATAGGACCAACACAACCCATCGACACGTGTAAATAGGACCTGCACAAACCATCGACACGTGTAAATAGGACCTACACAACCCATCGACACGTGTGAATAGGACCTACACAACCCATCGACACATGAAAATAGGACATACACAACGCATCGACACGTGTGAATAGGACCTACACAACACATCGACACGTGTGAATAGGATCTACACAACTCATCGACACGTGTGAATAGGATCTACACAACTCATCGACACGTGTAAATAGGACCTACACAACCCATCGACACGTGTGAATAGGACATACACAACCCATCGACATGTGAATAGGACCTACAGAATCCATCCACACATGTAAATAGGACCTACACAACCCATCGACACGTGTGAATAGGACCTACACAACCCATCGACACGTGTAAATAGGACCTACACAACCCATCGACACGTGTGAATAGGACTTACACAACACATCGACATGTGAATAGGACCTACAGAATCCATCCACACGTGTAAATAGGACCTACACAACCCATCGACACGTGTGAATAGGACCTACACAACCCTTCCACACATGTAAATAGGACCAACACAACCCATCGACATTTGTGAATAGGACCTACACAACCCATCGACATGTGTGAATAGGACCTACACAACCCATCGACACGTGTGAATAGTACCTACACAACCCATCGACATGTGTGAATAGGACCTACACAACCCATCGACATGTGTAAATAGGACCTACACAAACCATCGACACATGTGAATAGGACCTACATAGCCCATCGACATGTGTGAATAGGACCTACACAACCCATCGACATGTGTAAATAGGACCTACACGACCCATCGACACATGTGAATAGGACCTACACAACCCATCGACATGTGTGAATAGGACCTACACAACCCATCGACATGTGTAAATAGGACCTACACAACCCATCGACACATGTGAATAGGACCTACACAACCCATCGACATGTGTGAATAGGACCTACACAACCCATCGACACGTGTAAATAGGACCTACACAACCCATCGACACGTGTGAATAGTACCTACACAACCCATCGACATGTGTGAATAGGACCTACACAACCCATCGACATGTGTAAATAGGACCTACACAAACCATCGACACATGTGAATAGGACCTACATAACCCATCGACATGTGTGAATAGGACCTACACAACCCATCGACATGTGTAAATAGGACCTACACGACCCATCGACACGTGTGAATAGGACCTACACAACCCATCGACATGTGTGAATAGGACCTACACAACCCATCGACATGTGTAAATAGGACCTACACAACCCATCGACACATGTGAATAGGACCTACACAACCCATCGACATGTGTGAATAGGACCTACACAACCCATCGACATGTGTAAATAGGACCTGCACAAACCATCGACACGTGTAAATAGGACCTACACAACCCATCAACACGTGTGAATAGGACCTACACAACCCATCGACACGTGTGAATAGGACCTACACAACCCATTGACATGTGTAAATAGGACCTACACAACTCATTGACACGTGTAAATAGGACCTACACAACTCATCCACACGTGTGAATAGGACCGACACAACTCATACACACGTGTGAATAGGACCTACACAACTCATTGACACGTGTGAATAGGATCTACACAACTCATCGACACTTGTAAATAGGACCTACACAACCCATCGACACTTGTGAATAGGACCTACACAACACATCGACATGTGAATAGGACCTACACAACACATCGACATGTGAATAGGACCTACACAACACATCGACATGTGAATAGGACCTACACAACCCATCGACATGTGTAAATAGAACCTACACAACCAATCGACACGTGTAAATAGGACCTACACAACGCATCGACACGTGTGAATAGGACCTACACAACACATCGACATGTGTGAATAGGATCTACACAACTCATCGACACGTGTGAATAGGATCTACACAACTCATCGACACATGTAAATAGGACCTACACAACCCATCGACACGTGTGAATAGGACCTACACAACCCATCGACACGTGTGAATAGGACCTACACAACCCATCGACATGTGAATAGGACCTACAGAATCCATCGACACATGTAAATAGGACCTACACAACCCATCGACACGTGTGAATAGGACCCACACAACCCATCGACACATGTAAATAGGACCTACACAACCCATCGACACGTGTGAATAGGACCTACACAACCCATCGACATGTGAATAGGACCTACACAACCCATCGACACGTGTGAATAGGACCTACACAACCCATCGACACTGTGTGAATAGGACCTACACAACCCATCGACACGTGTAAATAGGACCTACACAACCCATCGACACTTGTGAATAGGACCTACACAACCCATCGACATGTGTGAATAGGACCTACACAACCCATCGACATGTGTAAATAGGACCTACACAACCCATCGACACGTGTAAATAGGACCTACACAACCCATCGACACGTGTAAATAGGACCTACACAACCCATCGACACGTGTAAATAGGACCTACAGAACTCATCGACACGTGTGAATAGGATCTACACAACTCATCGACACGTGTAAATAGGACCTACACAACCCATCGACACGTGTGAATAGGACCTACACAACCCATCGACATGTGAATAGGACCTACAGAATCCATCCACACGTGTAAATAGGACCTACACAACCCATCGACACGTGTGAATAGGACCTACACAACCCTTCCACACATGTAAATAGGACCTACTCAACCCATCTACGTGTGTGAATAGGACCTACACAACCCATCGACACGTGTGAATAGGACCTACACAACCCATCGACATGTGTGAATAGGACCTACACAACCCATCGACATGTGTGAATAGGACCTACACAACCCATCGACATGTGTGAATAGGACCTACACAACCCATCGACATGTGTGAATAGGACCTACACAACCCATCGACATGTGTAAATAGGACCTACACAACCCATCGACACATGTGAATAGGACCTACACAACCCATCGACATGTGTGAATAGGACCTACACAACCCATCGACATGTGTAAATAGGACCTGCACAACCCATCGACACGTGTAAATAGGACCTACACAACCCATCGACATGTGTAAATAGGACCTACACAACCCATCGACACGTGTAAATAGGACCTACACAACCCATCGACACGTGTAAATAGGACCTACACAAACCATCGACACGTGTAAATAGGACCTACACAACCCATTGACACGTGTGAATAGGACCTACACAACCCATCGACACGTGTGAATAGGACCGACACAACCCATTGACATGTGTAAATAGGACCTACACAACTCATTGACACGTGTAAGTAGGACCTACACAACTCATCCACACGTGTGAATAGGACCTACACAACTCATAGACACGTGTGAATAGGACCTACACAACTCATTGACACGTGTGAATAGGATCTACACAACTCATCGACACGTGTAAATAGGACCTACACAACCCATCGACACATGTGAATAGGACCTACACAACACATCGACATGTGAATAGGACCTACACAACACATCGACATGTGAATAGGACCTACACAACACATCGACATGTGAATAGTACCTACACAGCTCATCGACACGTGTAAATAGGACCTACACAACTCATCGACACGTGTGAATAGGATCTACACAACTCATCGACACGTGTAAATAGGACCTACACAACCCATCGACACGTGTGAATAGGACCTACACAACACATCGACATGTGAATAGGACCTACAGAATCCATCCACACGTGTAAATAGGACCTACACAACCCATCGACACGTGTGAATAGGACCTACACAACCCTTCCACACATGTAAATAGGACCTACACAACCCATCGACATTTGTGAATAGGACCTCCACAACCCATCGACATTTGTGAATAGGAACTACACAACCCATCGACATTTGTGAATAGGACTTACACAACGCATCGACACGTGAAAATAGGACCTACACAACCCATCTTTAAGGTTAAATGGGAGAGCTTCTTTTTCCCAAGACGGACCCTTTGATATAAAGCGTCGACGTCCGCCTTATTCCCAATCAATCACTCGGAGTCCGGAGGTTCGTTTAGTAAATGAACTTCATTACAAGTCGACAGGGGAGACATTCATCCTGGGACGAATGTTCTCCGATCGCTGAAAATCTTCTGCCTTATATACAGGTTTTGTTCTGAGTCATGGCTACTGCTTCGCAATGATGTGCATTACACGTATACATTTCTTACATCTTACAGTTGGCTTCGGGTGCAAATTCTTGTGACCTATGTGCATTGGTCTTGTGACCCCATACGTTGTCTCTCAATACATTCCTCAGTTAGTGAGTCATGGTTTGTGCACTTTGGCCATGTTACACCATACTTCCCTTCTGGACATGTACATAAGCAACTCCTTATATGGTTGGATATATGCTCTGTTTGTTAATCCCCTCATTTTAGCCCTTTTAACCCTTTCAGTCCCCCCTTTTGGTCCTGATTAATCCCTTTTTAATCATTGACCAACCCAATTATTTCTCCTATTATGGTGTCCTGCCGGGGTGGTGATCAAATCCAACCCATTGGCTCACCTAGTTTATATAATCATATTGTCCTGATTTCTATGCCCCCTACATCTTTTCCATCGACATATTATCCACCCAGTTACATAGGTTATAATCATTAATACTGTTAGTACTATACATCCGTTAAGCAAGTCGTTCTCCCAAGCCTTCTCTTGTTTGTAGTAATATTCCGTCTGCTCAATGGGAATCTGCCCAGGAGATTTCTGCAACAATTATCATCGGACAGCATGCATTACTATTTTATTAATGTCATGTACATTTCTTCCATTTCTCTCTTTCTCTCTTGTTTTCTATGTTTTCCACAGGCGGCACATGCTGCTATTCCCATTCCTATTGCCAAAACCAATTGTGCTATAACTAATATCTGAGAAGTAATGCGGATCCATGGGTGTATGTTGACATTCATTCCCCAATCCCACAGCTCCTCATACCATGGAACTTCCTGTAGTTCTACTTCTATGTCACTTTCTAGTTCCCCAAGGTTCCTTTGCAACACTACGTATTGTTTCACCATTTTACTTAAGTCGTCTTTCATTTCTTGCAGATCATCTTGCAGGCGGGGTATCGGGGCCCCCACCAGATCTTCATAATTGACCAACTCGTCCCTTAAACTATCTGGCACATTTAGTTTTATTTTCTCCCTCGAATGTACAATCACCAATCTGGTCACAGGGATCTTTGGCGTAAAGCAGAAGTTAGGCATTGTGATTGCACATACAAGGCTACTATATTGGTACTCAGTCTCTGTGGTGGCTATACGATACTCTCCTTCGCCTCTATATCCCGAGCGGGTGTGATGATGATCAACATGTGATAATTCCAACACACACCCCTCTGTCTTATTATAGCCGCACTCATCCTTAGGGCCTTCTCCTACCGGATGTGGGCATATCGTAAGCGTACCTTTTCCATGGCATCCGTTTAGGGAGACTCCTCTCATAGTACCATTCTTCCTGATGGCATAGGTATCAATTGGATAGTATTGGAGGTATGTCTCACCCCTCACTATGCCTATGTTTGTTACCTGGTACTGTGGGTATGGAGTCGTGTCTAGTCTCACCACTGGTATCAGGAGTACCATGCCTATCATTGCTGTCACTTCTGCTTTACATTTTTGTATCACTGGATATACTCTGGTCATCCCCTTGAGAGTACAAGCACTCAGAGGGCCTGGATTCTGGCTCAGGCCATAGAGCTGTGTGCTGTTAATCCAGTCTGGTACCTCACCTTGTTTTTTCTGTGCCAGATTGTGTTTTAACTGTCCGGTGGTCCATTGGCCATAGGCATGGCACAAGCCTCTCCCTACCCCGTCTTTTGCCTGTTCCTCATCTTTATGGTTTAGTTTGTTGATAGTGCTAGCATGGTCTTCTATAACTTTGATTCCCTCGAGTAATTTCCTTATCGTATGTCCTCCCAATTCTGATTCTTGTTGAACCAAACCAGTTTCTTTTTCTAAAATCTGTTGTATCACCCTTCGTAATTGCTCCACACTACTCTGAACTGCTTGTATATCTAGGGCATTAATGAACGATGTCCCTGTATTTACCCCCGTGAGTATATCTGTACCTAAGCTCCTCTTAATCTTTTGGTGGAATGCAGCATGTCTCCTGAAACTAGTAGCCCCTGTTGCATCAGCAGCTTGGTTAATTATATTCCTTATCATTTATGCATACAATTCTCTAGTTTTGGTAAACCTTTCACAATATCCTGGCCATTGTAACATGGTTAAGTTCATTAGTAATGGTACAATTTCGTGTCTTACGTTATCATACAATTGTTCTCCCTCGGTAAATAACATTAGTCCATTCATAGGCCCAGGTGTCATAACTGGACATTGTAACATCGTTGGTTCGCTCGTCTCTTCTTTCTGTGTATTGGGAGTCGTGGTAGTGGGTTGAGCCGGTAGGGGCGTCAGCGTCAGCGTTCCGCCCCAGTGGACCTTTAATAAGGTTTCTATACATTCGACCGTTGGCGTGTTATAGTTGGTGTAGTCCGCGGTTATTGGCTTGGCACATCCATATTTAGTTATTACTTCTCCTTTCAGGATCACACATCGTTTCCTGTCCTTTCTGCCTTCACTCAATACCCAAGTTCCAGGTTCTGTCATCCAGACTGTGCCATTTCTTGATGTCTCCACACTCAGGAGGGTTGGGTATGAGGTTGGACACGTGATGCATACCTGCTCATCTGAAAATGCCTTGATCGTATTCACTGTTACAACCTCATCACATACAACCCATTTCGTATATGGGGCCTCTTGATTGGGCGCCGGGAATAGGCCATAGAAGGGGTTTCCCTCTATAAGCTGGGTGCTAGCAGTTATGTAATTACCTTCTACAATCATACCGGGTTTGGATTCAGTGCGCCCTCTATTTATCGCGTCCCTTCTAAGCCTGGCCTGTGGTCTGTTCCCCATCTGCCCCAAGTTATAACACCTCATTTCTCCCTTGTTTCCCCGTATTGTTACGCACTCCTTTCCTTCTGGCTGTCCACAACATCGCATGCTATCTATTCCCCCAACTGGTCCCCAGCCCATGGCCATTTGATATAATACCATTGCGGGGATGCAGCATGGTCCCGCCATGTCATTTGTGCCCCCTGTGTTCCGACCACCCTGGCCGTCTGCCATATGGTTATGGTTAGTGTGATCCACAGCAACTTCATTGGTACGGTTATCTTAGTTCGTCGTTTTCTGAGCTCTTTTCCCTAGAGGAGAGGGTAGAATGGGGATCTTTAGTGTTAAATGGTTTCACCTGGGTCCAGTGTTTCCATCGCATGCCCGTCGGTTCCTGTAGACAAACACATGTATCACTTGTCATTAATACGGTATATGGTCCTATCCAACGGGGTTCCATTCCCTTTCTTCCAATAACTTGCGTCATTACCTGCTGGCCTATTTTGGGCAACTCATCTGGTTTAAGTTCAGCATTTTGTCTTTCTAGATCTTTAATCTGTTGCTGGTTCCTTACTTCTTTGTTTAGTGCTTATACCTCTTGGTTTAGTTGTACTAAGTATCGTCTTAGCCTATCTTGTACTGGTCCTGGTTCTCCCACCCCTCCAGCCAGATCCTCTGGCAGCCTCATAGCTCGTCCTGTCATTAATTCATAAGGGGTCAGTCCGGTCGTGCGTCCTGGGGTGGCTCGCAGCCTCATTAATATGCTGGGTAGTAATTCCGACCATCCCTTCCCTGTTTCTTGGTTGGCTTTTGTCAGTGCGTTTTTCAGTGTCCTATTCATTCTTTCTACCATCCCCGAGCTCTGGGGGTGATATGGTATGTGGTATTTTTGTGTTACATTTAACAGCTTACAAGTTTCCTTCATTATTTTACCAGTAAAGTGAGTCAATTTGCAGAGGCACTCCCCAACGGGGTATAACCTCGGTAGCCAATATTAGTGCGACTGCTTTCGCAGAGCAATCTCGGGTGGCAAAGGCTTCCACCCACCTGGTAAATTGGTCAATTATTACCAGGCAATATTTCTTCCCCCGGTCCTGCGCTAGGGGACCGGTAAAGTCAATTTGCAAGTTCTCCCAGGGTCCTTGGGGCCTGGGTTGGTTTGCTACTCTAACTCTACATCTCTGTCCTACATTATTCTTAGCGCATATTATACAGCGGTGACAATACTTCGCCACCTCTCGACTCATCTTCAGCCACCACCAGTACTGTGACAGTAGGTGCAACATGCTACTTCTGCCAGTATGTGTTACACCATGGTACAGCCCCATCAGTTGTTGTCTACAACATTCCGGTGCCACCACCTGGTTTCGTGGGCCCCATTTCCAAATTCCATCTTGTAACTGTGCGCCAGCTTGTTTCCATCTCTCCTTTTCCTCTTTACTAGTATTTTCTTGTACCTCCACTATATTCACTTCCTGTACCCCACTGGCTGTCATGACCATATTTATCTCGTGTTTAAACGGGGCTTCTAGTTTAAGTTCCTCCGCGGCTAGTTTTGCGGCCAAATCTGCATACCGATTTTCTATGGGGGCCTGATCCTGGGGTTCCTGTGAGTCCATGTCTATCTTCGTGTGGGCCTTTATTTTAATTACTGCTGCCTCCAAAGGTGCCTGTGCCGCCTTAACTAACCATTCTATTAGCTTTCCATGTTTTACTACCTCTTCAGTGGAGGTCATATAACCCCTTCTGTTAATATTCCGGATGCTGGGTTTATTCCAGTATGTTTTTGTATTAATACTGATCCATCTCTTGGTAAGAGGATTGTTTCCCACTTTGCTTTCCGGCTATCTGATATAGTTCTGTTTAAGAGCCCAAGGGGTTAATTTATCAAATCTTAATTTTCCTTCCATCACTGTGGGGAAATACTAACTTAAAATTAAGACACTTAAATTTAATAATGTTCAATATCTTTAAATTTCATTCAGCAATACTAAAGTTGTTGCTTACATCTGGAGAAAAATTAGTTTTTTCACATTTAAACAAATTGCTTTGGAGGATTTCACCATAGCAACCGCGACTCCAAGGTTAAATCTTAGACTGAAACTTAATCTTTTGTTAAACAAACTTTTTGTTTTTCTTCTCAGTTTTTACACACCAGCTTAACTTAAATTGTAGTTTGAAGTTTTGTTTCAATTCTGGGTGCACAATCTTATTTGATGCGGTCTACACAAATTTACACCAACCAGAATTTCACCGTGGCCACAATAAAAGTTTGGTTTTAATAGGTTAATTAACCTCAATAACTCCAATTCAATCCAGATCAATTTTTTTTTCAACTAACCAGTATCACTTGGAAAAGAAAGAAACCATATTAACAAAGAAACAATTACCCATGCCTTGTAAACATTCAAATTCATTTTCTTCCAGGCACATTGGCAACTGTGACTTCAAGGCTGAAGCTTATCTTTTGTAAAACAATTAACAAACTTAAAACAACACACACTTGTCCATCATTCAAGACAAGTCTTCAAAGGGTTAAACAGCTTTTAGCTCTCTGTACAAAAGAGTGGGTGGAGCTAAAACAAAAATGACAGACACTTTTTTAAAGACAGACTTTCAGACAAAAGAAATACTGTAACTTCTTAAACATTCACAGTCAGGAAACTTTGACCCTTTAACACACACTTTCACACAAACTGAAATTCCAGCATTTTTTAAGGTTCCTTTCACTCAGAAAATCTTGTGTTTTATTTGTCTCGGCACAGACATTAATAACTTCCATGTCGGAAAAACTTTAAATTTCTCTTTTTTTTTTACATCGGTGTCTCAGCAGCTTTTCCTGGCTTTCCAAATCCCTGTTTTTTTTCCCTTCCTTTGCTGAGTTTTCAGATTGGTTAGCCTGCAAATTAGATCTTTTTCCTTCTTTATCTCTCCCTCTCTCTCCTGCACTTTATGCTTAACCACCTGGCTATGTTTCTCTCTTAACCCGTTGTGTTTTTTTTTTGAGACAGACTTTCCGGAATAAAGTTTATCACTTTTTCAAAGGGGACTCGGTCTCCTTTGATTAAACGTTCCATCTGTAGCAACGCTACTTTTTCCTTTAACAACTTTACCTCTTCTTTCCCTGGCTTACACCTCCGTTTCCATTTACCTTTCTTCTCGCAATACGTCTGTCCTGTTTCTACACAAACCACAACTGCCTCTTCCTCCTTACTCCCTTTCTGTTGCATTACCTTTCTTCTCGCAATGCGCCTGTCCTGTTTTGGTCCGGGCCCCTGTACCTTTGCTAGGGCAATTTTTCAATTGGTGGTGGGGTGAGCCGCACCCATAATATTTTCCCTGTCCTGTTCCCTGGTTTGTTGCTATTGCTGCTATATATTCTAGGGCCGCTGCCTTAGTTTTTCCCTTGGTTTCCCTATCTGAAATCCGTCGGGCATCTATTTCTCCTGCCCAGGACATTACTTGCCCATAATTTTGACCGACCGAGATCCCGAGCTTCAGGACCTCCTGATGCTGCTGGCTCATTCCTTCCATTAACATTTTTAAAAACACCGGATCGTTCCGTTTGGGATCTCGGACCCCCGAGTATTGTTAGTAACTGCTATATTTTTGCTCAGCATAGTCTGTTACCGTCTCGTCCTTTCCTTGTTGTACATTCATTATGGTTCCCCAATTACTCTGTCCCGCCCCCAGTGCATCCTTAACCGCCTCAACAAAGTCCCCTATCTTACCCGCCCTTTCTCCTTCTATTCTTACCCAGTTCCCTTCCTTATATCCGTCCATCATTCCTTCCCACGTACTTCGCGGGCATCGGGCTTTTACATGGGCGTGTCCGTCCTTCTCATGCATATTGTGCACCTCAATCATCCCTTCTAATTTCGACCAAAATTCTGGGTTTCCGTTTGCTGCTTTTAACTGGGGGAGTTCCTGCAATATGGCCTGCTTTTCCAGCGGGCTAAAAGGTTTATGGGTTTCGGTTCTCTTCTTGGGTTTATCCTTCCCTTGGTCATCCTTCCCGTCCGATATATATTGAACAGTAATTGGGGCCATTTTTGCCGCTTTTTCCTCTGGTCCTAACTCTAACCCTTTCAAGGTCGGGGTATATGGGCTTGTACTCCGGTGGATACAAATCCGGGTTATGGTTTACCGCCCATTTTTGTTCATCATCTATGTCTTCCTCTTCACTTTCCTCATCACTACCTTTACTGACTTTCCTTTTCTCTCTATGCCTTTGGAGTCGCTGGTAAGCGGAGGCCAGCATCTGTTTTCGACCATCATTTTCCTCCGCTAATTTTTTTCATTTCCTCACTTGCTCATTTTAATTCTTCCTGTGCCTGCTTGCACCTAACCTTCCATTTGTTTTTTCCCCTGAGCGTAAGTCTGTTCATTGTCCACACACACAATTATGGCCTCATCTCCTTTACTGCCCTTCTGTTCCATCCACCAGTTATTTCTCCATTCTGGTTTGTGTTCTGCCTCATACCCTTTCTTAATAGAAACATAGAAACATAGAAGATAGGAGCAGGAGCAGGCCATTCAGCCCCTCGAGCCTGCTCCGCCATTCAATGAGATCATGGCTGATCATCCAAATTCAGTACCCTGTCCCTGCCTTCTCCTCATATACCTTGATCCCTTTAGCTTTAAGAAATATATCTAACTCCTTCTTGAATATATTTAATGAATTAGCCTCTACTGCCTTCTGTGGTAGAGAATTCCACAGGTTCACCAGTCTCTGGGTGAAGAAATTCCTCCTCATCTCAGTCCTAAATGGCTTACCCCTTATCCTTAGACTGTGACCACTGGTTGTGGACTCCCCGGCCATCGGTAACATCCTTCCTGCATCTAGTCTGTCTAGTCCTGTTAGAATTTTATAAGTTTCAATGAGATCCCCTCTCATTCTTCTAAACTCCAGCGAGTATAAGCCCAATCGAACCAATCTCTCCTCATACGTCATTCCTGCCATCCCAGGTATCAGCCTGGTGAATCTTCGCTGCACTCCCTCCATGGCAAGAACATCCTTCCTCAGATAAGGCGACCAAAACGGCACACAATACTCAAGACGTGGTCTCACCAAGGCCCTGTACAACTGCAGCAAGACATCCTTGTTCTGGCTCAGGCCATAGAGCTGTGTGCTGTTAATCCAGTCTGGTACCTCACCTTGTTTTATCTGTGCCAGATTGTGTTTTAACTGTCCGGTGGTCCACTGGCCATAGGCATGGCACAAGCCTCTCCCTACCCCGTCTTTTGCCTGTTCCTCATCTTTATGGTTTAGTTTGTTGATAGTGCTAGCATGGTCCTCTATAACCTTGATTACCTCGAGTAATTTCCTTATCGTATGTCCTCCCAATTCTGATTCTTGTTGAACCAAACCAGTTTCTTTTTCTAAAATCTGTTGTATTACCCTTCGTAATTGCTCCACACTACTCTGAACTGCTTGTATATCTAGGGCATTAATGAACGATGTCCCTGTATTTACCCCCGTGAGTATATCTGTACCTAAGCTCCTCTTAATCTTTTGGTGGAATGCAGCATGTCCCCTGAAACTAGTAGCCCCTGTTGCATCAGCAGCTTGGTTAATTATATTCCTTATCATTTATGCATACAATTCTCTAGTTTTGGTAAACCTTTCACAATACACTGGCCATTGTAACATGGTTAAGTTCATTAGTACTGGTACAATTTCATGTCTTACGTTATCATACAATTGTTCTCCCTCGGTAAATAACATTAGTCCATTCATAGGCCCAGGTGTCATAACTGGACATTGTAACATCGTTGGTTCGCTCGTCTCTTCTTTCTGTGTATTGGGAGTCGTGGTAGTGGGTTGAGCCAGTAGGGGCGTCGGCGTCGGCGTTCCGCCCCAGTGGACCTTTAATAAGGTTTCTAGACATTCGACCGTTGGCGTGTTATAGTTGGTGTAGTCCGCGGTTATTGACTTGGCACATCCATATTTAGTTATTACTTCTCCTTTCAGGATCACACATCATTTCCTGTCCTTTGTGCCTTCACTCAATACCCAAGTTCCAGGCTCTGTCATCCAGACTGTGCCATTTCTTGATGTCTCCACACTCAGGAGGGTTGGGTATGAGGTTGGACACGTGATGCATACCTGCTCATCTGAAAATGCCTTGATCGTATTCACCATTACAACCTCATCACATTCAACCCATTTCGTATATGGGGCCTCTTGATTGGGCCATAGAATAGGCCATAGTAGGGGTTTCCCTCTATAAGCTGGGTGCTAGCAGTTATGTAATTCCCTTCTACAATCATACCGGGTTTGGATTCAGAGCGCCCTCTATTTATCGCATCCATTCTAAGCCTGGCCTGTGGTCTGTTCCCCATCTGCCCCAAGTTATAACACCTCGTTTCTCCCTTGTTTCCCCGTATTGTTACGCACTCCTTTCCTTCTGACCATCCACAACATCGCATGCTATCTATGCCCCCAACTGGTCCCCAGCCCATGGCCATTTGATTTAATACCATTGCGGGGATGCAGCAGGGTCCCTCCATGTCATTTGTGCCCCCTGGTGTTCCGACCGCCCTGGCCGCCTGCCATATGGTTACGGTTAGTGTTATCCACAGCAACTTCATTGGTACGGTTATCTTAGTTCGTCGTTTTCCGAGCTCTTTTCCCTAGAGGAGAGGGTAGAATGGGGATCTTTAGTGTTAAATGGTTTCACCTGGGTCCAGTGTTTCCATCGCATGCCCGTCGGTTCCTGTAGACAAACACATGTATCGCTTGTCATTAATACAGTATATGGTCCCATCCAACTGGGTTCCATTCCCTTTCTTCCAATAACTTGCGTCATTACCTGCTGGCCTATTTTGGGCAACTCATCTGGTTTAAGTCCAGCATTTTGTCTTTCTATATCTTTAATCTGTTGCTGGTTCCTTACTTCTTTGTTTAGTGCTTATACCTCTTGGTTTAGTTGTACTAAGTATTGTCTTAGCCTATCTTGTACTGGTCCTGGTTCTCCCACCCCTCCAGCCAGATCCTCTGGCAGCCTCATAGCTCGTCCTGTCATTAATTCATAAGGGGTCAGTCCGGTCGTGCGTCCTGGGGTGGCTCGCAGCCTCATTAATATGCTGGGTAGTAATTCCGACCATCCCTTCCCTGTTTCTTGGTTGGCTTTTGTCAGTGCGTTTTTCAGTGTCCTATTCATTCTTTCTACCATCCCCGAGCTCTGGGGGTGATATGGTATGTGGTATTTTTGTGTTACATTTAACAGCTTACAAGTTTTCTTCATTATTTTACCAGTAAAGTGAGTCAATTTGCAGAGGCACTCCCCAATGGGGTATAACCTCGGTAGCCAATATTAGTGCAACTGCTTTCGCAGAGCAATCTTGGGTGGCAAAGGCTTCCACCCACCTGGTAAATTGGTCAATTATTACCAGACAATATTTCTTCCCCCGGTCCTGCGCTAGGGGACCGGTAAAGTCAATTTGCAAGTTCTCCCAGGGTCCTTGGGGCCTGGGTTGGTTTGCTACTCTAACTCTACATCTCTGTCCTACATTATTCTTAGCGCATATTATACAGCGGTGACAATACTTCGCCACCTCTCGACCCATCTTCAGCCACCACCAGTACTGTGACAGTAGGTGCAACATGTTACTTCTGCCGGTATGTGTTACACCATGGTACAGCCCCATCAGTTGTTGTCTACAACATTCCGGTGCCACCACCTGGTTTCGTGGGCCCCATTTCCAAATTCCATCTTGTAACTGTGTGCCAGCTTGTTTACATCTCTCCTTTTCCTCTTTACTAGTATTTTCTTGTACCTCCACTATATTCACTTCCTGTACCCCACTGGCTGTCATGACCATATTTATCTCGTGTTTAAACGCGGCTTCTAGTTTAAGTTCCTCCGCGGCTAGTTTTGTGGCTAAATCTGCATACCGATGTCTTATGGGGGCCTGATCCTGGGGTTCCTGTGAGTCCATGTCCATCTTCGTGTGGGCCTTTATTTTAATTACTGCTGCCTCTAAAGGTGCCTGTGCCGCCTTAACTTACCTTTCTATTAGCTTTCCATGTTTTACTACCTCTCCAGTTGAGGTCATATAACCCCTTCTGTTAATATTCCGGATGCTGGGTTTATTCCAGTATGTTTTTGTATTAATACTGATCCATCTCTTGGTAAGAGGATTGTTTCCCACTTTGCTTTCCGGCTATCTGATATAGTTCTGTTTAAGAGCCCAAGGGGTTAATTTATCAAATCTTAATTTTCCTTCCATCACTGTGGGGAAATACTAACTTAAAATTAAGACACTTAAATTTAATAATGTTCAATATCTTTAAATTTCATTCAGCAATACTAAAGTTGTTGCTTACATCTGGAGAAAAATTAGTTTTTCACATTTAAACAAATTGCTTTGGAGGATTTCACCATAGCAACCGTGATTCCAAGGTTAAATCTTAGACTGAAACTTAATCTTTTGTTAAACAAACTTTTTGTTTTTCTTCTCAGTTTTTACACACCAGCTTAACTTAAATTGTAGTTTGAAGTTTTGTTTCAATTCTGGGTGCACAATCTTATTTGATGCGGTCTACACAAATTTACACCAACCAGAATTTCACCGTGGCCACAATAAAAGTCTGGTTTTAATAGGTTAATTAACCTCAATAACTCCAATTCAATCCAGATCAATTTTTTTTTCAACTAACCAATATCACTTGGAAAAGAAAGAAACCATATTAACAAAGAAACAATTACCCATGCCTTGTAAACATTCAAATTCATTTTCTTCCAGGCACATTGGCAACTGTGACTTCAAGGCTGAAGCTTATCTTTTGTAAAACAATTAACAAACTTAAAACAACACACACTTGTCCATCATTCAAGACAAGTCTTCAAAGGGTTAAACAGCTTTTAGCTCTCTGTACAAAAGAGTGGGTGGAGCTAAAACAAAAATGACAGACACTTTTTTAAAGACAGACTTTCAGACAAAAGAAATATTGGAACTTCTTAAACATTCACAGTCAGTAATCTTTTACACTTTAACACTCACTTTCACACAAACTGAAATTCCAGCATTTTTTAAGGTTCCTTTCACTCAGCAAATCCTTGTGTTTTATTTGTCTCGGCACAGACATTAATAACTTCCATGTCGGGAAAACTTTAAATTTCTCTTTTTACATCGGTGTCTCAGCATCTGTTTTCGACCATCATTTTCCTCCGTTCATTTTTTTCATTTCCTCACTTGCTCATTTTAAGTCTTCCTGTGCCTGCTTGCACCTAACCTTCCATTTGTTTTTCCCCTGAGCGTAAGTCTGTTCATTGTCCACACACACAATTATGGCCTCATCTCCCTTACTGCCCTTTTGTTCCATTCACCAGTTATTTCTCCATTCTGGTTTGTGTTCTGCCTCATACCCTTTCTTAATCATCTTTTTCTTAATCTTTTCATATTTGTCTCGTACAAACTCGTACGGGAGTTTAGATCTTTTGAGGTCCTCTTTGTTCGCCATTCTTTTAGGGTGGATTTGCTAGTTCCCCCCTTTTGTTACCTCCGGGACTCCCCCGGACCTTCAGGGACTTTTCCCTCCTTGCGCGGTTTTAACTCCGCCTAGATTGGATCTTCCCTATATCCAATCCTCTATAACCCGAGCTCCTCAACTTATTCAGACATTTTCATTTTTACAATGTCCTAAGGCGCACCTAAGTTGTTTTACTCAAGTATCCAGACTCGGCCTCAGATTCGTTGGATCCCCGGCCTTGGGCTTTGATGCGAGGAGACAAAATCTCTACTCAGCCCGTCCGGTAGATCCTGCCAAATACGCCAAGTTGCAAGGGTAACTGGGAGAGCTTCTTATCCCCGAGATGGACCCTCTGATATAAAGGGTCGAGGTCCGCCTTATTCCCAATCAATTACTCGGAGTCCGGAGGGTCGTTCAGAAAATCAACTTTATTACAAGTCGACAGGGGAGACATTCATCCGGGGATGAATGCTCTCCGATCGCTGAAAATCTTCTGCCTTATATACAGGTTTTGTTCTGAGTCGTGGCTACTGTTTCGCAATGATGTGCATTACACGTATACATTTCTTACATCTTACAGTTGGCTTCGGGTGCAAATTCTTGTGACCTGTGTGCATTGGTCTTGTGACCCCATACGTTATCTCTCAATAAATTCCTCAGTTAGTGAGTCATGGATTGTGCACTTTGGCCACGTTACACCATACTTCCCTTCTGGACATGTACATAACAACTCCTTATATGGTTGGATATATGCTCTGTTTGTTAATCCCCTCATTTTAGCCCTTTTAACCCTTTCACCATCCACACGTGTAAATAGGACCTACACAACCCATCCACACATGTGCATAGGACCTACACAACCCATCGACATGTGTAAATAGGACCTACACAACCCATCGACATGTGTGAATAGGACCTACACAAACCATCGACACGTGTGAATAGGACCTACACAACCCATCAACACGTGTGAATAGGACCTACACAACCCATCGACATGTGTGAATAGGACCTACACAACCCATCGACACGTGTGAATAGAGCTACACAACCCATCGACATGTGTGAATAGGACCTACACAACCCATCCACACATGTGTGAATAGGACCTAAACAACCCATCGACACATGTAAATAGGACCTACATAACCCATCGACACGTGTGAATAGGACGTACACAACCCATCTACACGTGTAAATAGGACCTACATAACACATCGACACGTGTGAAGAGGACGTACACAACCCATCTACACATGTGTGAATAGGACCTACACAACCCATCCACACATGTGTATAGGACCTACACAACCCATCGACACGTGTGAATAGGACCTACACAAACCATCGACACGTGTGAATAGGACCTACATAACCCATCAACACGTGTGAATAGGACCTACACAAAACATCAACGTGTGAATAGTACCTACACAACGCTCAACACGTGTGAATAGGACCTACACAACCCATCGACATGTGTGAATAGGACCTACACAACCCATCGACACGTGTGAATAGGACCTACACAACCCATCGACACGTGTGAATAGGACCTACATAACCCATCGACACGTGTGAATAGGACGTACACAACCCATCTACACGTGTAAATAGGACCTACACAACCCATCGACATGTGTGAATAGGACCTACACAACCCATCCACACGTGTGAATAGTACCTACACAACGCTCGACACGTGTGAATAGAGCTACACAACCCATCGACATGTGTGAATAGGACTTACACAACCCATCGACATGTGTGAATAGGACCTACACAACCCATCGACGTGTGAATAGGATCTAAACAACCCATCGACACGTGTAAATAGGACCTACATAACCCATCGACACGTGTGAATAGGACGTACACAACCCATCTACACGTGTAAATAGGACCTACATAACCCATCGACACGTGTGAATAGGACGTACACAACCCATCTACACGTGTAAATAGGACCTACACAACCCATCGACATGTGTGAATAGGACCTACACAACCCATCCACACGTGTAAATAGGACCAAAACATCCCATTGACACGTGTAAATAGAACCTACACAACCCATCCACACGTGTAAATAGGACCAAAACATCCCATTGACACGTGTAAATAGGACCTACACAACCCATCCACACGTGTAATTAGAACCTACACAACCCATCGACACGTGTAAATAGGACCTACACAACCCATCCACACGTGTAATTAGGACCTACACAACCCATCGAAATGTGTAAATAGGACCTACACAACCCATCGACAGGTATGAATAGGACCTACACAACCCATCGAAATGTGTAAATAGGACCTACACAACCCATCGACAGGTATGAATAGGACCTACACAACCCATCGAAATGTGTAAATAGGACCTACACAACCCATCGACATGTGTGACTAGGACCTACACAACCCATCGACATGTGTGAATAGGACCTACACAACCCATCGACAGGTATGAATAGGACCTACACAACCCATCGAAATGTGTAAATAGGACCTACACAACCCATCGACATGTGTGACTAGGACCTACACAACCCATCTACACATGTGTATAGGACCTACACAACCCATCGACATGTGTGAATAGGACCTACACAACCCATCTACACGTGTAAATAGGACCTACACAACCCATCCACACTTGTAAATAGCACCTACACAACCCATCGACATGTGTGAATAGGACCTACACAACCCATCGACATGTGTGAATAGGACCTACACAAACCATCGACACGTGTGAATAGGATCTACACAACCCATCAACACGTGTGAATAGGACCTACACAAAACATCAACGTGTGAATAGGACCTACACAACGCTCAACACGTGTGAATAGGACCTACACAACTCATCGACATGTGTGAATAGGACCTACACAACCCATCGACACGTGTGAATAGAGCTACACAACCCATCGACACATGTAAATAGGACCTACACAACCCATCGACACGTGTGAATAGAGCTACACAACACATCTACACATGTGTATAGGACCTACACAACCCATCTACACATGTAAATAGGACCTACACAACCCATCGACACGTGTAAATAGGACCTACACAACCCATCGACATGTGTAAATAGGACCTACACAACCCATCCACACGTGTGAATAGTACCTACACAATGCTCGACACGTGTGAATAGAGCTACACAACCCATCGACATGTGTGAATAGGACTTACACAACCCATCGACGTGTGAATAGGATCTAAACAACCCATCGACACGTGTAAATAGGACCTACATAACCCATCGACACGTGTGAATAGGACGTACACAACCCATCTACACGTGTAAATAGGACCTACATAACCCATCGACACGTGTGAATAGGACGTACACAACCCATCTACACGTGTGAATAGGACCAAAACATCCCATCGACACGTGTAAATAGAACCTACACAACCCATCCACATGTGTAAATAGGACCAAAACATCCCATTGACACGTGTAAATAGGACCTACACAACCCATCCACACATGTGAATAGGACCTACACAGCCCATCCACACGTGTAATTAGAACCTACACAACCCATCGACACTTGTAAATAGGACCTACACAACCCATCCACACGTGTAATTAGGACCTACACAACCCATCGAAACGTGTAAATAGGACCTACACAACCCATTGACAGGTATGAATAGGACCTACACAACCTATCGACACGTGTGAATATGACCTACACAACCCATCTACACATGTGTATAGGACCTACACAACCCATCGACATGTGTGAATAGGACCTACACAACCCATCGTCATGTGTGTATAGGACCTACACAATCCATCCGCACGTGTGAATAGGACCTACACAACCCATCTGCACATGTGAATTGGACCTACACAACCCATCGACACGTGTGAATAGGACCTACACAACCCATCGACATGTGTGAATAGGACCTACACGACCCATCCACACGTGTGAATAGAACCTACACAACCTATCCACATATGTGAATAGAACCTACACAACCCATCTACACGTGTGAATAGGACCTACACAACCCATCGACATGTGTAAATAGGACCTACACAACCCATCGACACGTGTGAATAGGACCTACACAACCCATCGACACGTGTGAATAGGACCTACACAACCCATCGACATGTGTAAATAGGACCTACACAACCCATCGACATGTGTGAATAGGACCTACACAACCCATCGACACGTGTGAATAGGACCTACACAACCCATCCACATGTACTAATTAGACCTATACAACTCATTCACGCATGTGGTGCTTCTGAGTTATTTGGTTCTGCTGGAATATGGGATGTGTAATGATCTAAGGTTTGTTTTGCGAATGCTGGAGTATGCACCTGCTGGTGTTGATGCTGTGAGTGAGAACAGAAAAATCACATCTCTTACAGTTCACCAGGTCCCTGCTTCAATTGTGCACCTCACAATTTTCCCTTTTCCACCAGCATGTGGGGCTCTCACACAGAATATGCAAAAGCTTGATTATGGACATTTAATGCATGCAAATGAGGGCACTGAGGGTGCTAGATATTCCGTGTGTTCGGTGGAATGCTCGCTGACCATTAATATCCACCATTCAAAGTGGGCATTAAAAGAAGTCTGAATTATTGCATGTAGGGAAAGAGCTCTTCATTTTTATTCAAAGCAGTTTTTCAACAATGATGGGGTTTGCTTTTAAAGTGCTCCAACAACTGTTTTAACATTTGAAGTGGTGGAAGATGAACGATGACATGCCAGGGAGATCAGCTGGATGGCCCACACCCTCCATTATACTATCAATCACATCTGCACGTCCCAGTACACCTACCTGGCAATTACTGAAGGAAACTGTTTCTGACGCTCTAGGCCAGCACTGAAACAGGTGTGAAGATGTGCCATTTGCAGTAAGGACACCTGCAGAAACCTTTACCACTGGGACAGCACTGCCGGTGGCAATGGTGCTCACCTTCCTTTGCCTGTTTCTAGGTTAGCGGGGGGATTAATCTGCAATGGAAATTATAGATCTGTTAGTCTAACATCAGTCATTGTGCTGCCAGTGGATCGATCAACCAGGTGACTGAAGCGTCATTCAACAGGAACATCACTTACAGCTTCGTTCCCACTAAATAGCAACAGCTGCCAACAAAGGGAACTGGGGGCCAAAGAAAATTGCAACTGGCACAAAGTCTCATTAAATCCTAATTGTCGGAAGGAAAAAACAAACAGAATTATAAAAAGTGTCTTTTTAAAAGGCCTGAAACACTTGCCTTTAAAATCTGCAGGCTTTTTAATGGTACTGTTTGAGGCCCACTTCCCATAAGCTTTTCATGGGCATGCTGGGGGACTTGATGTCCAGCACCAAGCTAATGTGGTGTCCAGCACCAAGCTAATGTGGTGTCCAGCACCAAGCTAATGTGGTGTCCAGCACCAAGCTAATGTGTCCAGCACCAAGCTAATGTGGTGTCCAGCACCAAGCTAATGTGGTGTCCAGCACCAAACTAATGTGTCCAGCACCAAGCTAATGTGGTGTCCAGCACCAAGCTAATGTGATGTCCAGCACCAAGCTAATGTGATGTCCAGCACCAAGCTAATGTGGTGTCCAGCACCAAGCTAATGTGATGTCCAGCACCAAGCTAATGTGGTGTCCAGCACCAAGCTAATGTGATGTCCAGCACCAAGCTAATGTGGTGTCCAGCACCAAGCTAATGTGATGTCCAGCACCAAGCTAATGTGGTGTCCAGCACCAAGCTAATGTGGTGTCCAGCACCAAGCTAATGTGATGTCCAGCACCAAGCTAATGTGGTGTCCAGCACCAAGCTAATGTGGTGTCCAGCACCAAGCTAATGTGATGTCCAGCACCAAGCTAATGTGGTGTCCAGCACCAAGCTAATGTGATGTCCAGCACCAAGCTAATGTGATGTCCAGCACCAAGCTAATGTGATGTCCAGCACCAAGCTAATGTGATGTCCAGCACCAAGCTAATGTGGTGTCCAGCACCAAGCTAATGTGATGTCCAGCACCAAGCTAATGTGGTGTCCAGCACCAAGCTAATGTGATGTCCAGCACCAAGCTAATGTGGTGTCCAGCACCAAGCTAATGTGATGTCCAGCACCAAGCTAATGTGGTGTCCAGCACCAAGCTAATGTGATGTCCAGCACCAAGCTAATGTAGTGGTGCCCTTCTCCTCCTTCCTCTTTGAATAGATAAATAAACCTGTCAGCTGCTTGGGATACAACCTCCATGTGCCTACTCCAGGCCCGACTGAAAGATGAAGCAGATCCCAAAACCAGCAGGAACCCAGTGGAACTGATTTGCCCCCAGATTTCCCAGCCATCTGGCCCATTTTCACCTCAAGGACAGCAAATCGGGCTCCACTGTTCTATATTAGTTTGAGAATAAGCGTTTACGCACCATTCCTTAAAATTGACTATCTGACAACGTGTAAATTTGGCAACTGGTTAGAGAAGTCAGTCAGTATGCAAAATCAAATTAATCCTTTATCATTTGAACCATGCATTTTAATAAACCCTACAGCAAATTCAGTGAAGAACTATACAGGGTGGCTTGTCCATGAGAAGGCTCTCTCGGTTCAGAAGTTGTTCCTTTAGATTGGAAAATTGAAAATGTACTCCATTATTTAAGAACAGTGAGAGAGAGAAAAATCAAGAAATTATAGACCTGTTAGTCTGTTGTGGGGAAGTTATTGGAATCTATAATTAAGGACAGAGTGACAGAGCATTTGGAGAAATTTGAGCTGATTAGAGGGAACCAACATGAATTTGTAAAGGGTAGGTCACGTCTAACGAACCTAATTGAATTTTTTGAGGAAATAACTAAAGTAGTAGTTATGTCAATGGATGTAGTTTATATAGACTTCAGGTTCTACATAAGAGACTGTTAGCTAAAATTAAAGCTTATGGAATTGAAGGCAAATTACCTGGTTATGAGATTGGTTAGGCAGTAGAAGACAAAGGGCTGAATTTTGCCGGCGCTCAGAGGGCGGGTTCGGAGGCGGGTCAGCTGTCAAAATAGCAAAGATTGACAGCGGGTAGGGAACCATGGTTAAATGGGTTGTTAACATCCAATTAACTGTTATTTTAAGCCTACATTTCAATTTTACACGTTCCCCATGGGTTACCCGCTGCTCGGGGAACACGTCAGTTCAGCATGTCGTGAGTGGATTCAGCATTGAATTATCTCATGACCTGACAGCTGCCAAAGTTGTATAAAAGATCCCATGTTACAGCTGTTCACTTTCAAAGCTCAGAAACTGTTGGTTACTGCATTTGGAAGACATATTGAGCTTTCTGCAGCTTGCAAGTGTTTGGAGCCAACTATCTATCCAGTGCCACCTCATTGGAACAACCTCTCTCATCATTGACAGATCGCTTCTGTCATCTCAAGCTCACCTGCCATCTATTCCATCAGCATCGTTGCCCTTGAACATATCTCACCTTGGTCCTCAGTATCCTACCAAGATCAGCCCCAGCACCAGCATCACCGGGCACACCAGCAGCACCAACATCAACACCAACCTTCTCCGCAATCAACTGATGCTGCATAGGACACAGGGCACCAGCACCCAACCACATTGCTCCTGGGATGCCAGGGATGGCCTCACCATGGCCAGATTTACTTCACTTGATGCTGTACACCCTGGCTGCCACATGATGCGCCAGGTTGGCACCACCCCACACTAACACCATAAAGCATCCCTACAATGCCCAAGCCATTCCTTTCACACTTGTCGCCATTGCGGGGTTGGGGAGGGGTGTTACCCTTGTGTCTCACCATTCACTACAACTCACTAAGCCACTTCCAAAGGTCCACACAAATCTGTCCAAGAAGGCAAAGTGGTGACAATAAAGGTTTCAATGTTTGACAGCGCATTGCCAGAAACTTCACGTTAACATTGGCTAAACCACCCAAGTGCCTACCCTTGTGTGTTGATAGTTGATATGCTTGCAGTAGGATGACGATGAGTGTGAGGGGTGGCTAGTGAAATGGGGATGTGATAATGTAGATAGAGAGGGATGGGTGGAGGTGCACGATAAGTTGGTGTGAGAAAAGATGTGCAGGAGTAGCGTAGGGAGGCCAGAGTGATGTGGATGTGATGAATGCAGGATGAGGTTGAGTGTGGCTTGGCAGTAGCGTGTCGTGATCTACTGAGATCATTGAAAGGTTTGCACCACTGCAGCCAGGTCCTCCTGACGACATCCCTGCTTGTGCCCTCCTGTGCAATGTGCAACCAGGCTGTGTTGATCTCCTGGGGAGGTCTCTTCCGCCCATGGGAAGGGAAGAGAACCTCTCTGCGTGCTGTGACTCCCTCTATAAGCTTATGGAGGGAGTCCTGGGAGAGCCTGGGTGCAGCCCTGCACCTGTGTGCAGTGATTGTCAGTGTTTGCAGCATCTCAATGCTGTAGAACACTGACAGCACAACTGTCAAAATTAATTTGGACATGGACCCTTTAAGGAAACCGGCTGATGACGTGTCATCAAATGATGTCATCAGACCCACTTCCTATTAATTGGCTGGGAACCTCGCAGGGCGGGTTTAACAAGCCTTATTAACATAAAATCACTTGGAGAGTGCGGGCTGCAGTAGGCAGCGGGCTGGGACCGCGACACCGACCCCGGCCGCCCCGGACCCGACTCGGTCAGCGAAATCACGGCCATAGAGTCAGAATAATGAGTATGTACTCTACTTGGAAGGAAGTGACTAGTGGTGTCCCATAAGGATCGGTGCTGGAGCCTCAACTATTCATTATATTTATTAATGACTTTAATAACACAATAGAGAGCGATAAATCCAAGTTTCCAGCTGACACAAAGTTCGGTGGCATAGTAAGTAATATAGACGGGAGCATAAAATTACAAAGGGACAGTGGTAGATTAAGTGAGTGGGAAAAACTGTGGCAGATAGATTTCAAAGCAGGTAAGTGTGAGATCATCCATTTTGGACCAAAAAGGATTGATCGGAGTATTTTTTAAATGGGGAAAAGCTAGGAACAGTGGAGGTTCAAAGAGATGTAGGGGTCCATGTACACAGATCACGAAAATGTTAGCCTTTATACCTCGAGGGCTAGAATATAACAGGGAAGAAGTTTTGCTACAGCCATACAAAGCCCTGATTAGACCACATCTGGAGTACTGTGTACAGTTCTGGGCACCGCACCTTAGAAAGGATATATTGACGTTGGAAGGAAAGCAGTGCAGATTCACCAGAATGTTACGAGGGCTCCAAGGGTTAGATTATGATGAGAGATTACATAAATTGGGCTTGTATTCCCTGGAATATAAAAGGGGTGATCTGATTGAGGTTTCTAGGATTTTGAAAGGAATTGATAGGGTAGATAGTGAGAAACTTTTCCCGCCGGTGGGCGAGTCTAGGACAATGGGACATAACCTTAAAACCAGAGCCAGGCCATTCAGGAGAGAAGTTCAGAAAACACTTCTTCACACAAAGGGTGGTAGCAGTGTGCAACGGTATCCCACAAAAAAAGCAGTAGATGCTAGCTTGATTAATAACTTTAAATCCTGAGATCAATAGATTTTTGCTAGCGATGAGTATTAAGGGATATGGGAGCCAAGGCAGGAAAATGGATTTTGGATGCAGATCAGTCATGATCTCAGTGAATGGTGGAACAGGGCTGAGGGGCTGAATGGCCTACTACTGTTCCTATGCTCCTTTTCATGTTGTTTTTTTTTGCTCCCCACCCCATCTTTGTTGTTTTATACTTATTGAAGTAAAATGCACAAAATTTAAGCAAAAGGCAATTTACTTCCATCACCAAACCAAATTTTCTAGCCTTGCAAAGGATTGCATTGCACATTATTTGCTGCTGGGGCATATTGGAAACATTTTGCTCGTAAACCCATTGATTCATTCTCAAAGCAGTAATGCCATATTTTCTGCTTTCAATATAATAAATGCACCAGCAATAAATCTCTCTCCATCCACTGAAATACAAACAGAATCAAGCAAATTGGATCAGCTCAACATGTCAGAAATGAGTTGCTTGACATTTTCAACTAAATCTAATCTTCCTTCCATTGGTGTTGAGAGCTGGAAAATGACTCAGGGAATGCCACAAACCACACACAGGGGAGAAAAAGTATCGTTTTTTGTAAAAGAAACTTTTATAATGGCTTGAAGATATGAGGTAAATTTTCTAGGACTGTGCCGATGGTGAGGTATCTTGCCCACTGCCAATGTGTGTTGAAAAATCAGAGGATATGCTGCCTGCAACCTTTAATCCTAAGATCGTAAGAAGGTGCTTGCAATTTTTTGATGCGTGTTGGCACATATGTGGAACATTTAGCTATCTCAACAAAAGCTTGCATTTATATAGAGCCTTTAATGTAGTAAAATGTCCCAAGGCGCTTCACAGGAGTGTTATCAAACAAAACTTGACACCGAGCCACATAGGAGATATTAGGACAGGTGACCAAAAGCTTGGTCAAAGAGGTAGGTCTTGTGTGAATAGACAGAGGAAGAATTGTCGCAAGCACCTCACTGACATCTAGAAAGCTGCAATAGGCTGTCTTGTCTCAACAGGAATGTGAGGTATGTAGCTGGAGAGAATTTTTTTTAAGTGAATTCTCCTGTTGAGCATATGTTATGCAACTCTTCAGACTACTGAGTAGAGACAGAAGGCTGGATTTTCCCAGCCCTGAGGAGGCGGGTTTGGAGGCGGGACTGCCGGGAAAATGGCAGAAACTGGGAGCAGGTACCAACCCCGCTCCCAACCCGCCTCCATGCCATCTTCTCGGGAGGCGGGTCCCCGAGTCGCGCAGGGACCCGTCTCCTCGAGGCGGGAAGGGGATTAGAGCTTTTCCCCATTTTACGCCTGCAGTTGTGGGCTTCCCAACGGCTGCGAACCTCACCAGGGTCAGCGAGGCGAGCAGTGGGTCTGCGGGGGTGAGAGGGGTCGACATGTCAGATGTAGAGGTGAGTGATGGGTGCAAGTGTGGACAGGTAAGTATGAGAGGTGAGTGTAAAGTTTTAAAAAAAGTTTCCTTACCTTTGCTTCTTTCTGCAGGCTTCAACCGTTGAGGATCCGGAGGTTCCTCATCTCAACGGCAGAGATGACAGAATGGCTGCTGCATTCTCAGATTCAGCAGCCACCTGCTTTCTGCTGAGGAGAGAGGTTTTGGTGAGCCTTTGTGCAAGGGCTCACCTTAGAACAGAGATTGTCAGTGTTTGACAGCTTCTCAAAGCATTCAAATGCTGACAATTCATCTGTCAAAAAGTATTCGACAGATGAAGTGTCATACGCTGACGTCATCTGTCACCGGCTTTCCCTTAATTGGCCGGTAAGCCCACAGGGCGGGCTTAACAAGGCCAATTAAGGGAAAATAGCGTGGGTTCGTCATATGTCGCTGGGGGCGGGACTAGAACCCGGAAGGCAGCAGTCCCGCCCCCAACTCGTCTCGGCTGGCAAAATCCAGCCCAGAGAGGAGGGAGCTAGGGTTACAAATTTCAGTGGATTATCTGGAAGGGTTTTGCAGGAGAATCGTATTGTAATACTGTAACATTTGTAGCATCATTTCTGATGCAGGTATTATATATGGGCACTAACCTTGCTTATATTGCTGAATGTTTCTTAAAGTTTGTGGTTCCATTGAAAAACAAATAAAGTTTTATTCATTAAAAATTCTTATTTTCAAGCTGTACATGCAGTGTCATGATTCTACTGCTGTAAATTGCACACTGTCGTGCATGATCTGAAATACTAGGTTAAATATTACATCACATGTAATAGTTGGAGAGGGTGCAAAGACGATTTATTAGAATTATGCCAGTGATGAGGGGCTTCAATTACGTGGAGAGACTAGAGAAGTTGGAATTGTTCTCCTTAGAGCACAAATGTTCAGGGGCGATTTAATAGAGGTGTTCAAAATAATGAAGGGTTTTGGTAGAGTAAACACACACCACTGGCAGGAAGGACGGTAACGAGAGGATTACAGATTTAAGATAATCCACAGAAGAACCAGAGGAGAGATGAGGAGAATTTTTTTTAAGCAGCAAGCACTGCCTAAAAGGGTGGTAGAAGCAGATTCAATTAAATTTTCAAAAAGGAATTGGATATATACTTTAAAAGGAAAGATTTGCAGGGCGATGGGAAAGAGCAGATGAGAGGGAGCATGCGTGAAAACCCGGAACTTGCGATCTGTCAAGGTTCACCTTGACAGATCTACCGCACCGCCTCAAAAGTCACTTTCACTGGCGCAGAGTTGAGCTACGTGATCCTGGGGGCGCTTCCGAACCGCATGTGTCCCAGGGATCCGTGGGCCTTTATGCAGGCCCAGGACCCGAAGTCTCTGAAGCCCGGGAGCCTGAAGGTAGGTGCGGATTTTTTATCAAGTCGGAGGCGTACTCCAGAGGTACGCAAATTCCAGCCCATTGTGTTTAAGAATGTGTAATTGCCACTTAATAAATTTCAATCAAGAATCTATGGAGAATCACAGAGTTCACAGTAATAGATTAAGAGTTTCCCTTTATAATCCTTACTGATGCTGAGACACCAGTGTGCTTGCAGACATCTAAAAGAAAGCCAGCACTGCAGCATCTGAGGGGAGCAGCACACCATGTTAGAAACACTTGGACCTACCAACCAATGAAAACCAGGAAAAAAATCATTTTTGTACATAAAAGTTGAAAGTATGCACAAAAATTCACTGTGACAATAAGAAAACAGGATTGATATCACTCCTGTGACTAGCTATTTCATTAAACAACTGATAAACAAACAATGGAAGCACATTTCATGAGTGACTGAAATGAGAACGACCTGCGACAAGAGAACTGACAGAAAATGCAGTGTGTGATAATGAAAAGTTGGGTGAAGAGATCCAGTAGTTAATAGGATAAAGAACTGAGCGAGATTGCAAAGCTATGAATAATTTAGTTGGAATAGAAAAGCTAATATGCAAGAAAGCTAAATTCATTTCTTCACCATCAAATATTTAGATGTGTTGTGCTCTGAGAAGACTATGCTGACTATTACGCGCTGTTTTACGTTGTATATAAATTTCTTCCTTTTCTAATTTTTTGCGGTCCTTTAAATCTGATTAATTGTTAATTATTGAGGAAGTGCAATCGTATATCAATGTAATGAAAATTGTGAATAGTTTGTATCCTGCACATCTGCCGAAGTCTAGAAAAGCTGTGTAAAAGATACCAGAACAATTAAACCCTTATTTCGTACCCATACCCTTTTAGTGTAAGAGTGAAGTATAACTTGTCCCCAGATGATGGTAACTTGTTTATAATGCATCATAATTTTCCCAACATTTTAAATTGCAGTATTAGACTGAATTGTGGAAAAATATAAGGGAAACTTGCTATATGTAGAAACCTCTTTAGATTGACCTACATATTTTACACTTTAAGTCATCAAGTCAGTTTCATATTTAAAAGTGATAAAAGTGGGTGTATTTAGAAAGAATGTTACACTGAAATATTCCACGGAACATCCCAATTCAAGCTTCCTTAGTGCACAGCAATGCCTTGCATTATAGTCATAGTACCTCCCTCGCCTCCTTTTAAGACCCCCCTTAAAAACCACCTCTGACCAAGCTTTTGGTCACCTCTCCTAATCTTTCTTTCTTTCTTTAGCTCGATATCTTGGAATGTTTTTCTATTAAACACGTGACGTAAAGTTGTTGTAAAATGCTCAGAAGGCGGTTCCCCATTTTACTTTACTACCAACCTCATGGCTCAGCATATCCCTCACTCTACCATTACCATCAAGCCAGGGGACCAACCCTGGTTCAATGAGGAGTGCAGAAGAGCATGCCAGGAGCAGCACCAGGCGTACCTACAAATGAGGTGCCAACCTGGGGAAGCTGCAACACAGGACTACATGAATGCTAAACAGCGGAAGCAGCATGCTATAGACAGGGCTAAGCGATCCCACAATCAACGGATCAGATCAAAGTTCTGCAGTCCTGCCACATCCAGTCGTGAATGGTGGTAGAAAATTAAACAACTAACGGGAGGAGGAGGCTCCATGAATATCCCCATCCTCAATGATGACTGAGCCCAAAATGTAAGGCTGAAGCATTTGCAACCATCTTCAGCCAGAAGTGCCAAGTGGATGATCTATATTGGCCCCTTCTTGACGTCGTCACCATCACAGAAGCCAGTCTTCAGCCAATTCGATTCACTCCACGTGATATCAAGAAACGGCTGATGCACTGAATACAGCAAAGGCTCTGGGCCCCGACAACATCCCGGCTGTCGTGCTGAAGACTTGTGCTCCAGAACTAGCCGCACCTCTAGCCAAGCTGTTCCAGTACAGCTACAACACTGGCATCTACCCGACAATGTGGAAAACTGCCCAGGTATGTCCTGTCCACAAAAAGCAGGATAAATCCAATCCGGCTAATTACTGCCCCATCAGTCTACTCTCAATCATCAGCAAAGTGATGGAAGGTGTCGTCGACAGTGCTATCAAGCAGCACTTACTCATCAATAACCTGCTCACTGATGCTCAGTTTAGGTTCCGCCAGGACCACTCAGCTCCCGACCTCATTACAGCCTTGGTCCAAACATGGACAAAGGAGCTAATTCCAGAGATGAGGTGAGAGTGACAGCCCTTGACATCAAGGCAGCATTTGACCGAGTGTGGCATCAAGGAGCCCTAGTAAAATTGAAGTCAATGGGAATCGGGGGGGGAAAACTCTCCACTGGCTGGAGTCATACCTAGCACAAAGGAAGATGGTTGTAGTTGTTGGAGGCCAATCATCTCAGCCCCAGGACATTGCTGCAGGTGTTACTCAGGGCAGTGTCCTAGGCCCAACCATCTCCAGCTGCTTCATCAATGACCTTCCCTCTATCATAAGGTCAGAAGTGGGGATGTTCACTGATGATTGCACAGTACTCAGTTCCATTCACAACTCCTCAGATAATGAAGCAGTCCATGCACGCATGCAGCAAGACCTGGATGACAGTCAGGCTTGGGCTGATAAGTGGGAAGTAACATTCGCACCACACAAGTGCTAGGCAATGACTATCTCCAACGAGCGAGAGTCTAACAACCACCCTTGACATTTGAGGGCATTACCATCGACAAATCCCCACCATCAACTTCCTAGGGGTCACCAAGAAACTTAACTAGACCAGCCACATAAATACTGTGGCTACAAGAGCAGGTCAGAGGCTGGGTATTCTGCGGCGAGTGTCTCACCTACTGACTCCACAAAGCCTTTCTGCCATCTACAATGCACAAGTCAGGAGTGTGATGGAATACTCTCCACTTGCCTGGATGAGTGCAGCTCCAACAACACTCAAGAAGCTCAACACCATCCAGGACAAAGCAGGCCACTTGATTGGCACCCCATCCACCACCTTAAATATTCACTTCCTGCATCACTGGCATACCATGGCTGCAGTGTGTACCATATACAAGATGCACTGCAGCAACTCGCCAAGGCTTCTTCTGGCAGCATCTCCCAAACCCGCGACCTCTACCACCTAGAAGGACAAGGGCAGCAGGCGCATGGGAACACCACCACCTCCAAGTTCCCCTCCAAGTCACACACCATCCTGACTTGGAAATATATTGTCGTTCCTTCATCGTCGCTGGGTCAAAATCCAAGAACTTCCTCCCTAACAGCACTGTGGGAGTAACTTCAGCACAAGGACTGCAGCGGTTCAAGAAGTTGGCTCACCACCAACTTCTCAATGGCAACTAGGGATGGGCAATAAATGCTGGCCTTGCCAGCGATGCCCACATCCCAGGAACAAATTTTTTAAAAATCAGCTCAGAGTGTAACAGGGCCGGGCATCAAGCCAGAGAAGAAGAATGCACAATTTCACTCATTCAAACCTCCAAACCCTCCTGGAGGATATTTAATGCAGGACAAACAGTCACCCAAAAATATTACTCATGCCCCCTGGAGGGAGGTGGCACTGGCATTGTGTGCCAACCAGGACTGCAGAACAGTGCCATTAAAAGCTCCACGTCCTCAGCAGGGTATGCAAGGTAACACATGTGGATGCTTTCCCTTTCCTTACTTGCCGGCCCTGGGCACCAGCATATTTTGCACCCTCTTAAAGCAACATTTGGTTGGTTAACTCTTTACCATGCTCTTTGGTTAAGGGCGGGTGCTCTAACTTGGCATCATGCACTACAGCTACCCAGCTCCCCTCACAATTACTTACATGCACAACCCTAAAATTCCATCCTCCACCTTAACTGCCTCATACCCCCATGTCTCTTACTTTAGCTCTTCCATTTGGCATATAGTCCTCAACTTGCCCTCAGTCACTCTAACCTTGCAGGACATATTGGCATACAATGCCCTCCAAAGGCAGCTTACCGGAAGAGACATCTCCATTTTTACACCCCTCACGCCTTGCATAAGAAGGCCATGGAGCTATTGGGCACTTACTTAGCTCATGCTGTGGGAGATGGTGAGGTGGGCAGCATCTTGCTGATGCCAGGTTACTGACTGTGCACCTACGCTGTCGGCCAGGTGCTGTCGGCCTGGCATTCCTGTGAAACACACACAGGTACAACCTTCCACCCCTTCTCTGTCTCCTTAATGCCAAGGGCGTGATCCTCAACCATTCTTAACTTCTACCCTCCTTTGCTGCTGATCTACTACAGCAATGGTCAGCACAGGCGAAGGACGATGATGATGATGATGATAGTGGAGAATGATGAGGACCAAGCCATTCATGAGTCACAGCTGAATAGTACCGCCATCTCTCAGGACAGCAGCACATTCCAGGCCTCCAGTTGCTCCCCTTCTGCACCACCTGTAGTACTGCACCAGTGCAACATGGGAGCAAGGAGTCACGAAGCAAGGACCACCTCAGTCCCATGAGCCTTCGAAGCAGCATAAGCAGCCAATCTCGTCCCATGATCCTAGCCTTCAGAAGGCACTTGAAAAAGGCACGAGAACAAAATGTTAAAAAAGATACGTGTAGACACACAAGAGAAGCACAGTGTGAAGGAGTAGGCTGACTGTGTGCGGTTGGAATCCACTTTAATAAAATAGAATGTGCACTGACATGGTGTTTTGTTATTGATGGAGGTTAGCGTTGTACAGGAAAGGGGGCATTCATTTGGAGCTGACTTATTCACTCAGGTGATGATTAATGGCATGGTCACATAGGGAAAAAGAAAGCTGATGTGTTGTCATGTGGTAGGATGGTTTGAGGAAAGGTTCCATTATTTAAAAGTGGGGTAGGAGGAGTTAAGGCTGTGGTATCAAAGGAGACTGTGTTACACAGAAGAGAAAACTTTAATGATGAGATGTGTTAGGATGCCTCTTGCAGTAAATACTGCCTGAGTCTCCTTTGCTCCATGTGGTGGTGCTGCTCCCCTCCATGATAATGGCGTACAAGACGATGCCCATAGGGAATGTTAAAGCTGCTCCTGAGAAGTCTTGACTGGGGGTTGGGGTGTCTGAAAATCTGCTGATGTCTGACCCTGTGAGGAGCAGGAGGAAGCAAATGCAAGTGTCTGCCGACAGAATGGCAAAACAAGAAGTTTCCCAGCTGCAGAAATCTGCACGCAAAGATCTCCAGATTCTTCTGGGTCAGGAGCTCCTCTTTCCCACCTGTATCAGCTGATCCTGGCAGCTGCTGTGCCTCGTGGCTCAGAGTAACTCACCCCGAGTGGGTGAGCAGAGCAGACCAAGGAAACTGGCAGCTGCTGCGCAACGGCCGATTGCTTTGACAATATACAAATGAGCCCAGTGACAACTCAGCAGCTGGATCGCGGGAAGGCTCAAACATTGCGGGGAAACTCGGAGGAAAAGTTGAAAGGCGCAGAAGCGATGGAAACAGCTTCCATGCTTAAAGGAAACAAAATGTAAAATTTACGCTGTTCCTGCAAGGTAAGTACATGAAAATGGCAAGGACACTCACCCCATTATAAATTGGAAAATGCTCCACGAGAAAACATTTTCCACCTTAGATTTATTACATTCTATTTAGCGAGTACTGTCTTGCTCAGCAGTTTATGTTCCTCACCTTCCAACCAGAATACATGAAAAAATTAAATCCTCACAACATTAAATCATTACTGACATAATCTTGAATTATTAAAATGATTTTAAAATCCATATTTAACTCTTTAGCTTTAAAGTCTGTAGATTTTGCTAAACTCTGTGTATCTTTCCAATGCAAGTCTTTGTACTTCTCAATGTTCCTGAATGACTAAATCCACATCTAGGTTCAGTAAATCCTGACCTTTCATGTTTCCATTTGGCAAATATCAGCTTCTGTTCTTAAGTTAAGTAAATTCCAATTTTGAGTAATGCCGTACACTTAGTGACCAGATTAAGTTAAACCTGACTTCAGTATTTGGAATCGGGAAAGTCTAAATTCAGAACAGAGAGATCGATTTTGGGGTTCTGGCTGGCATACGTCAGGTGGGTGGGGAGGCAGGGTGTCTGCTCCAACCACCCAATTTAAGTCAGCAGGAGGTCCGATCTATTTTTATGGTCAGGCCCCATGATAGCAGAATTGGCGCATTAGCCAGCGCTGAACGTGTACTGATAGGCAGCTCACCCATTCCGGGGGCGGGTGGGCGGGAACGAGAAATCGGGTGGCTCCTCTGCAGAGCTGAGGGAGATGTTTCCCCTTAAGGGGGAGGGGCCAGTGGAGAGTCTGACGGTGGGCGGGAAGATTTCTGCGGGGTCAGGAGGAGTTTTCATGCTCCTCCTGACCCCACAAAAATCATGTAAAAATCTTTTTGTAAACTATTTTGAAGCGGACTGCAGCAGTCCCTTTAAGGACCGTTGGTTTGTCCACTCTATGCTCCGTTCCACATGCACGCTCCACTCGTCTTCGTACCCCAATTTAAATATGTTAATAAGGCTCCCACCGGTTGCGGGTGGCAGTGCTGGCAGCTTAAATCGAGGCTCGTTGCAGATCACGTTGGCTGGGCCTTGGAGGCAAGTGAGCAGTAGTTTTTTTTACATCTTTGCCTCTCCCTACCACCCCGCTCACACTGACAAACCGGACAGGGAGATGAAAATTGTCCCCACAGATTCACAAAATCTCGTGATTGAAGTGAGAATTTAGTAAAGTTTGACCTCAGGCTTATTGGCACTAAATGGATTATCTGAATGATTTTTATTTTAATACAATGAACATATGATATGAACACGAAGGCTAATATGTAACAGGTTGAAAAACTAGAGAAGCGGGGATTAATCAATAATTGGCGATGATTGATTATTTTTTCGTCCTATACATTACATATATATATTTACTGCTATTTTTCTGGTCAAGATTATTAACGTTTTTGGTGTTTTACATTTTTATCTACATCCATGTTGTGTGTACCTTTAACTTTTTAAAATCTTATTCAGAGGGATCTGTGGAGCTTGTCCTAATTTACGAGAATTGTGCAACTATTTATTCAGTTGCTAACACAACTCTCCTTTTTCCCCATTTCATTTGAATCCACAGTTGTGAGCTTTCGTAATCGTGACAACCCTCTTGACATCATTAAAATACTTTATTTAGTTTAGCATTGGTGCAAAGCCATTTCAGTTTCACAATGCTAAATTTGTGGAGTTTAAATTGAATGTCAAGGCATGTACTGGCTCCAAAATAAAATGGAGTGAGATTACATCTTGCAGAGAGTCTCATGCAAGTGCTAGCTTGGCACAATGGTAGAAGTCTTGCCTTTGAGTCAGAAGGTTGTGGGTTCAAACCTCCACTTTTGAGTCTCAGCACATAATCTAGGCTGACCCTTTGGTGAAGTATTGAGGGAGTGCTGCATTGTCAGAGGTGCCCTCTTTCAGATGAGGCATTAAAAATTGAGGTCTTGTTTGCCTGTACAGGTGGACATAAAAGATCCCATAGCATTTTTTCAAGGAAGAACAGAGAATTCTTCTGGTGCACTGGCCAACATTCAGCCCTTAGCCAACACCACAGAAAATGGATAACTTGGTTGTTTATCTAATTGCTCTTTGTGGGTCCTTGCCGGGCACAAATGGGCTGGTGTGTTTACCTAGAAAAAAACAGCTTTAGGATGAGACAAACCGAGGCCCTGTTTTCCCTCTCAGATGGATGTAAAAGATCCCATGGTACTATTTCAAAGAAGAACAGAGGAGTTGTCCCCGGTGTCCTGGCCAATATTTATCCCTCAACCAACACTTACATTTTTTTTTGACTAAGCTACCCCCTACCTTCACCATTTGATTTTATTCCATATTTGTTTTCTATTTGAACATTCTCCACATCTATTTCTCCCTTCACGATTAGCTGATCCTGGGTGGCTTTATTTTCCCAGCCCTTCCCCCACCCTTCCACACACCCCCACTCTTGGGTTAGTGACAATATATTTAAACTATGTAACAATTTTGCCAGTACTTTAGCACCCTCCCTGTTCAGATGTTTCCTATCCTTCTGGAATACCTCCCAACTGTTCCAGAACTGATGTCAATGCTCAATAGAGTGGAATTCCTCTTCCTGGCATCATTCCTTTAACTATGCATTGATTTCCCTAATCTTCCTGTCCTCCACTATTCTAGCACATGGCTGGGGAATTAATCCTGAGATTACCACCTGAGAAGTGCTGCTTCGAAACCTGTTTCCTAATTTCCTGAATTAATTTTACAGGACTTTGATAGCTCTTTCAAAGAGCCAGCACAAGCACGATGGGCCAAATAGCCTCTTTCTATGCTGTAAGATTCCATGATTCTATGACCAGGCCTTTTTTTACCTATATCTTTAGCTCCCACATGGAGCATGATGACTGGTTGCTCTCCCACCCTTAGCAAAATCTTTTTCAGCCTATTCAAAATGTCTTACCCTCGCACCTAGGAGGCAACAAAGCATCTAGGACTTCAAAAGATCATGTCAGCCCTTCTAACTATTGAATCTCCTATCACTATTAGATTTCCAGCTATGTTGCTAATCGACTGCCCCTTGAGCCATCTCTTGGTTGTCGGTGCCATTGATATTTGATGGCTCTGCCCAGAGTCCCCTTTTTACCCCACAGAAAACTAAACTGTTTGAGAGCTTAAGTTGCTCTGTTTGCTCCTGTTCTAACCTTTCCTTCCTGCTTTTCCGCCCCACCACTCAGATAGTTGCCCATCTTTCCTCCTCTACTGCCTGCTTCCCTATCTCTCATATGGTGATTACTCTTTCAAACTCTTGCTCCAAATAGCCTGTCGGTCAGCTGCTTATGGAGAGTGCCATTCATGCTGGCAGCTCGCCGACCTCATTGTAATGAGGGCCAACCATGAAAATCAATCAGGTTCCACGCAGACTTCTCTGGGTAGCCACCCTGCACGAGGTGCCCATTGACCGTTCGTTTACCGCGCGCACACAAAACATTGCCCCCAATCTGTGCAACGACTCATGGAACAGGTCAGTCATTTTCACAATTGTGAGGATTGAATTCACTTATAACGTGCCTTAACAGGAGGTAGGTGTTATGAGTGGGAATTTTTATACCATCATACATAGGGAATACAATTAAACATTTAAATGCAAATAAAAGCACATCTGCTGGAAATACGTAGTGAACATCTATAAAGAGAAATATTGGTTAATGTTACGAGGGAGAATCCTCCTGCTGCAGCTCTTCTTGTTCCTAAAGGCATCAGCAGCCAGACTGCATCTGTGAAGAGAACGCATGCGACAACAGAAAGTACTTTATTATAACCACGCCAGGATGTTGTGATGCATGACATAGGTATGATTCATTCAGCATATGGTGCATGCGTAGATCTGTACATATATTCATGGGCTTGTTAGCCCTTATTTCAAGAGACCTACTCTCAAATGGGTCTTGAGGCCAATTACCAGGCTTTTCTCTTCCTGTGCCATTTCTGGTTCAGTATTATAAGCTACTTTGGCCCAGAATAAGTAAAATATTTAACAAAAGAAGGCACACAGTTATAGCTGTTTTCTCTAAGCCAAAAGCAACATACGCCTGCAAAATCCAGCCCACTGTTACCTCAAATTCTGTACACACTGAATTTTGCTGATAATTAAATGCCTTCTGGAATTCCATATAGACAACATCCATAGACACTCTCCTATCCACCATGCTAGTGACCTCCTTAAAAAATTCAACTAGATTAGTCAGATATGACCAATCTGTCAAAAAATCATGCTGACTCACTTGGAACAATTGATATTTGTCCAAGTGCTCAGTCATGGAATGGCATTTGCAATTTTCCAATCCAAAGGCAGAATTCCTGAATCTAGAGAGCTTTGTAAAATTATAACTAATGCATCTGCAATTTCATTACCTAATTCTTTTAATATTCTGGGGTGGAAACCATCAGGATCTGGAAATTTGTTTTGTAAGTCCCGTTATTTTCTTTATTACTATGTTGTTACTTATATTAAATCTATTAAGTTCCTATCCTTGACTTATTTTTAGGTTCCCTTGTACTGCTGTTATTTTGTCCTCTTCCTCCACTGTGAAAACTGATATACCATCCTCCTTTAACAAGTCTGCGACTATCTTATTATCCATTATAACAGTGGCTACACTTCAAAAGGACTTTGTTGGTTGTAAAGTGCTTTGGGGCATCCTGAGGTCATGAAAGGCTCTATTTAAATGCTAATCTTTTCTGTCTTTCTTTCTCACCTGCATCCATCTTTAATGGGCACACATTCCCCTTTTACCACTCCCTTTCTCTTAATATTTTTATTTAAAAAAAATTGCTGTTAGCTTTGATATGGAAGTTTTTTTCCATATTCCTTTTTGCATCTCTTCTTACTTTCTTTGTAGCTCGTTGTTGCTTTTTGTAGCCCTCCCAGTCTGCTGGGTTTCCACTCAGTGATGGCTGTAGGAGGTAAGATAAACGAGATACAATAGCAAAATACTGCGGATGCTGGAAATCTGAAATAACAGAAAATGCTGGAAACACTCAGCAGGCCAGGCAGCATCCATGGATAAACGAGATAACTGCATGGTGTAGCAATGTTTTGGAGCGTTAATATGTGGCACCACATAGTGCAATGATATAGGTTTATTCTTCCCATCTAGTAACAGTTAATAGTGGAGTACTGATTGCAGTCAATATTCCTTGAGGTTGTGGGGGGGGGGGGGGGGGGGGGGGGGGGGGTCGGGAAATAGATGGTTGTTAAAAGTTCCTTGTCCCACCCAAAAACTCCGAAGTCTCCTCCCCCTAAGATAATCAATAAAAGAACAACTTTTTGGTCTCCCTCTTTCTCTGTCCCTCTGGTATTAACTGAATTTGATCATGCCAAACCTTAAGATGTGTGCAGATAAATTAGATAATGCTCAGGGAAATAGTAATAATTAGTTTTTAGCTGATCAAACTGCCACATGTTTGTCTCAATAAACTAATTTCTTTCTTGTTAAAATTTTGTCTCATCTAAACTTGGTGATGGGGAGTAATTGAAAGGCCAGTGGTGAGTGTGAAAGTGAAATGTAAAATGGAGGCTTGTCTAGTGTAAGATTCCACTACACAATATCTAATTTAAGACTTCACTGTATCATTTAAGACTCCAACTGTTGTGTATTTTACTATCATTTGGCATTACGGGGGTCTGTAGATACTGGTAAAGAGAGGAATTTACTTTGATGACAAGAAGATTCCATTCTTCTTGCATATCCATCGATCTCAAGGGAAGCTATAAAAGCTTTGAATCATTTGAAGACCCACCTCAGGGAGCCAAAACAAAATCAAAAACTTCTGCATCATGTAGCACTCTTGCTTTGTGTTAAAACTGGGATGCTGCAGTCCCTGGAGGTTACTGGAACATGAGGAGCCTTTTAATAAGGCCAGATGTGCACTGCCACTGATGGTCTGATGTCTGTGAGCTCCACTTCTGAAATCCTTTATTTACTGAGGCTAAAACTCGCTTGAAAAGGTCTGCATTCTGGCATTTTAGGAGCCTGACAGAAAAACATTTTTTTTTAGATTTGAACTGGTAACCTGTCATAACGGCTGTATTCAAAATAAAGAAAGTAGTTGAATAGGACTTATTTTATGGATTTATACTTAGCAAAGAAAAAAATCAAAAACTTTATTTCCCATTATTTTATTCATACTGTAGTTTCAATCTTACATTAGTAGTTTATTTTACATTAAGTAGGCCTAAGTCAACAACAAGTCCACATTACTATCAGGAGTGCTTGCCCTCCTATTAAAATTAGTTGTCGGTTACACATTCAAAGCGGTCTAACAGGGGTATTCATTTTGACCATTGTCACATTTGTCTGCCTTTGCTCCTGTTTTTGAAGATCTTGCTGTGTGACTGGCTGAGCAACATAAATATAAAGATATTTGTTTCACATTTGGTCATAACTTCAAAGCACAGACTGTTCAACATTTTAAATTTATCTACTGAGTTTTGTCAGTTCTCAGCTGATGATCCCTGAGAACTTGCCTGCAAACATCTTAAGGTTTGGCATGATCAAATTCAGTTAATTAATTACCTCATGTGAAGGAAAACCTGACACTGCCTTTGAAGTCATCACCACCTATGGACATGCTGAGGTCCATTAAGACCAAGAGCAAAGAATTAAATTGTTGCCCTTCCCCTGTGCCCCAAACTTGAGGCAATGTCCATATTAAATTTAGTGCTGCTGAACTCTGGAATACTGTGGAAGAAAAAAATTGCATGCTATATGGAGTAGTGGTAGCTCTATGTGGGCCTGGAGGGCAGTATGTTTTTCACCTGAGTCATTTCTGTGATATCAAATGACCTTGAGTCATCTGGAGTTATGAATGTCATGGGAGCATTGCACTTTTTAATTTTGCCTCAAAAATGGTTCAGATATGTGGTGTGAATAGAGGGTAGCATAAGTGGGGGTTACTTTACTGAGAAAGTGATCGTTGTGCATCAACACTACATAATCCCATTCCCCTGCAGGCTTGATTATTATGCCACCATGACACTACTTGGAGAGAGGATTATTTTCTGGAAAATATGTCCTCTGTGCTTTTACCTTTCCGTTACTACATAGAGTAAGATTTGATGTGCAATATTTTTTAGTCAAGGCTAGATAATTCTGCTGCTGATCTGTTACGAAAAAATATGACAAATGCAAGTCAACTGATATGAAAACTGTATTTTATGAAGATTGTGTGTGAATTTTACCGTGCAGCAAGTCTACCTCTTGTCAGTGCAGTACAGAGCAACACTAGCTTTGAAGTCACAGGGAAGGCAACAGCTCAGCAACCCTCTCAGCTAAACAAAAGGCTGCACGGAGGCAAAAACCCTCTGAAGGAAATTCATGGGCACAAAACGTACATGGAAAATATATAAATCCAAAGAGGCCTCACTAGACAAATTAGGGTCTTGTCCAAATAAATTTGTCCATAAGGCTAAGAATTCCAGGTGACATATTGTGGAAGTATATTTCACAACAGGAACTCAGACTATGGGAAATGTGTTCTACCAATTTAGGAACAAGATCTCACCAAACTTATAAATAATGGACACTGTTGTGGAGTAATTTCAAATCACTCAACACAAGTCCGAGATCGAGGGTCCAAACAGCCTTTATTCGCACCGGTGGGGCGGCCACTGGTGGGGAGACAGCCTGCTTCCGCCTTCGTCAAGCTTCTCCGAATTGTTACAGCAGTTAGTAGATATTTATACATACAGTTTGATGTGCTATACATTGTTCCCACCTCCCTTCTAGAATGTTCTGCGTTATGACATCATTTTAGCTCTTATCAGCATTTGTTTACTGGCCCTTTGTCCTAGTCCCAAGAATTGTTGACTTTGTGTCTGCTTCCTGATCTACTTAATGTCCTTGGGATATTGTTAGGCCATCTGGTTTCTAGGGCGGTTACACATCTTGAGCATCCCCTTTGTCTTGCAACATTTGCATTTCTATGTTTTTGATTGTACCTTGTAGCCAGCCCAGTCACGTGATTATGTGAGGTAATGCTATGCACTGCCTTTCCTGATCATTTTGTATAGAGCCAAATCCCCAACATGCACCCCCACTCTACATTAACTTTTATGCATCTTCTTTCCCCCTTTCAGACACCCTGTGCTGCGATAATTGATTTAATAGTATTTCATGAGCATCTGATGTATGATTATTCTGCCTTCCAATAACAGATCGCCCCCGATCTTCAGTTCAAAACAATTTAATGCATTTAATTCAATTGTGTTTAGAAGTTCCAGTACATTGCTTGGAAAACACTTTGGGTTGAGAGTAAAGTGTTCTGTAAACTAATGTGTGTTATATTCCAATCTAATTAATGAATGCAACATTAAATACAATAAATATTAATGGGAAACTGAGATAAAGCAAAGCATTTTTCTGGCGTTCTCTGCTTAAACACTTTTAGTTAAATTTGGAAAGTTATTTTATGTTGGTGTATCTGGTAGAGAATGGATTCAGAAAGTAATACGGAAACGCACAGATAATTCTCTTCTCTTATTTTAAGGGGCTTATGTTTTGGGCCCACGAAGTAACAGGAATAAAATATCATCCTTTCCTAACGCATTAGTACCTTTCTATAACTCCAACTCGAAATACATTGCACAGTTAGATTGGTAAAATGTTTTTGAATAAAAGGTTACTCAGCAATGTAAACAATTTCTTTGAAAATACCAACTCAAAATGTAAGGGGTGGTCTCTCTTCATTGTTACTTAGACTCCAGCAGCCATGATGATTCCCTCCAGCAGAGTGCAAGAAGCTACTCATGTTTGTGATGGGTTCGGAAAGATGAGGGGGAAGTTTAACTACTGAGTGGCCGGACAGTGGAGCAGGTGAGCTGGCTGCCCGATACCTGCAGTGGCACACCCTTCTATTTTGAGGGCCAGGCCTCATTATCTGGGCCGGCGCAATATCAGGTGGCTCTGAGGCTGACCCAGCTGGCAGAAAGGTAAGTCTGGGATGGGGGAGGTGGCGGGGAGTGTGCTCACAGTGGGGGGAAACAGGGGCGGCAGTTGTCTGAGGAGGAGCATTCCTTCTACTGGCCCCACAAAATAATTGTAGCCTTGCCTTTATGGGGCCTCTTCCTCTTGCCCACCAGCCTTTACTGAGCGGAGTATCTACGGCACATGCTGTGCCCAGTAGGCCATTAAAATGGTTTCAGGGTCCTATGTGTGTAATTTAACCCTGCTACCGCCCCATTTTCACCAGGCAAAGGAAGTTAATCCGATAGCAAAATACTGCGGATGCTGGAAATCCGAAATAACAGCAGAAAATGCTGGACAAACTCAGCTGGCCAGGCAGCATCCGTGGACAGAGAAACAGAGTTAACGTTTCAGGTCGAAGACCTTTCGTCAGAACGTTCTGACGAAGGGTCTTCGACCTGAAACGTTAACTCTGTTTCTCTCTCCACGGATGCTGCCTGGTCTGCTGAGTTTTTCCAAAGGAAGTTAATCCCCATTAGTATCACTCTGTTAGCTGTGGCTCAGGGGGCAGCACTCTCAACTCGGAGCCAGAAGGTTGTGGGTTCAAGACCCACTCCAGAGACTTGAGCACAAAATCTAGGCAGACACTCCAGTGCAGTACTGAGGGAGTTCTGCACTGTCGGAGGTGTCATCTTTCAGATAAGATATTAAATCGAGGGTGGACGCAAAAAATACCATGGCACTATTTTGAAGAAGAGCAGGGGAGTTTTCCCCGGTGTCCTGGCCAATATTTATCCCTCGCCAACATCAATAAATCAGATTATCTGGTCATTATCACATTGCTGTTTGTGGGACCTTGCTGTGCGCAAATTGGCTGCCGTGTTTCCTACATTACAACAGTGACTTCACTTAAAAGTACTTCATTGCCTGTGAAGTGCTTTGGGACGTCCTGAGGTCGTGAAAGGCGCTGTAAAAAATGCAAGTCTTTCTTTCTATCACTGCTCGAAGCTTAGGATGGGAATTATAGCTCTCAGTGCTTTTTGGACCATCATTAGTGAACTCTGGGACAACTGCAATGTCAAGTTCAGGGTGGATTAACAACTCAGAAAATGTTGCACTGGTAAAGGTGCTGTACCACCCTGTGCTAAGTGCTAAGTGCTAAGCCACTTAATTTCTCCAAAAGGGACTTTGGAAATATCTTTGCCATCTGCTTAGTTCCCTGGAATCAACCATTCAGCTATGTCACTGGTATTGAGTGGTGCGGACTAGTACTGATCTGTGTGCATCTACCACCCTTCCTCTGGTGGCAACGGGTTGATGCCGGTACCAGTCAATTTACACTGTCTTTCTTCTCCGACATAGTGTTGTGTGAAGCCACAGGAGTGAACTTGAACAAAGAAAAGCCATTGAAAGTTGATAGGCATGCTACTGGGAAAGTCAATTCAGTGCCAATGATAACAGCACCAAAGTGTTCTCAGGGACTCCATTTCCAGTTTATAGCAAGCTGTCTCGACACACACCACTGAACATTATCATGTCAGACTGCCTGAGCTCTGCTGGACCAGATAAAGATGACCACAAATGGTGCTGACAAATTGAAGGATTAGTCCTCACAGGGTTTGATATTGCCCTGGCACTGAAGGGATCCCATGCCCCTGGCATCAATTTACTTGTCAACCTTGGCTTGAGCCAATGGCTGATGCCAGAATCCTTTCCAAGCATTAAAAGCAGTCTCTGTGGGTCCTTGATGAAAATCTTAGGTGGATTTGATCAGCCTACATATCATCCTTCAAGAACAAATACCTCTGGCACCTGCTGTGACCTTCAGTATTAGTGAAGGCTTTAGAACAGTTTATGCAGTATTTAAAACCAGTAATATGGGAAGACATTCTAATAGAAAAAGGTTGATATAAAAATAAGAATGTTAAACAAGTAAAACTTGATGGAAGAATTATTTTAAATGTTTTAAAACAGCCTCACGAGCCCTTATTTTGTGCTCCCCCAAAATCTGTGCTAGGAATGGCTGACTGCCAGGTCAAAGCTAGCCCACAGCATGCTGAGCTGACAGCGCACAACTTTGCAGAGTCAGAACTTTTGAATAATTAGCATAAGCTTCAGCACAATTTTAGCCTTGCATTGACAGCTAACCCAATGGGGCAGGTGCAAAATGTGGCTCATTACTCAAATTTAAACAGGTGTACCCATTAAAGGTAAGTTGCTGCTTGTGGGGGCAAATAATATTTCAGCCCTTGTGAAGGTTCAAAATGGATTTGAGATATTTGTCAGCCTTTGCCAAGGCAGTGGATGGGAAGGGAAAGTAGTTAATGGCAATGTGAAAAGGGGACCCCATGTGAAGTCATGAAATGGAGTCTGTGGGCAAGTGACAGAGTAACATTGCACCTAACCCCTTTTTGGTGGCTCATAAGGTACATGTGCTGCTGCATGAGATGGGTGGCACAGTAGCCTGTGTTTGGCACTCGAGGGGACTGTCCTCAGAGACAGCAGTGCACCTTGCCTGTCAGGAGGTGGCAGCAGGGCTCAACAGTCTGTTTGGAGATGGGTACAATCTATGATTGTATGTGAATCGGATGCACTAGCCTGCGCATCTGATTTCCTGATTCATGCCTTCCACTTAGCCTTGCAAAATCAGCTAATTTAGAAGAGGATCACACAGTAATTGACCCTTCATGTCATGACATCAGGGTCAAAAATATGTCGAAGAGATGAACATTGTGATTTGTTGCATTGCCAATCTGTGTTTAATCCTGTGGATGGATCAGTGCTTCTAGATAGCCTGTGAGCAGCTATTTTGTGTGAAACTGCCCCAATACATCATTACATTCTATTCCTGCAGTGGGCAGCACTCCCCGTTTATGACCGCAACGAAAAGGACTTAATTATGGCACAATGCACAAAATGACTTTTCCCCATTAGTTTTCAAGCATCAAACAGCAGAAGAAAAGTTAACAGAGATACTGCTAAGATAGATCCTTTCAGCAAATTTGGAATTATGCAACAGATCAATCGAACACGGCTCCCTTTTGATGTGTCCCTTTCTGTACACTGATTGCTGGCAGGATTATTAAACCTGTCCATTTGATCAGTTATATTTTCAAGTATTGCAAGTCCTTCCCTCCTTGTTGCTTTCAAGAACCTTCAGGCCTACAATCTACTAGTGAAATCCAAATGTCTTGTCTTTCACAAATGTTAAACTGGAGTGGAGAGAAGTGTTCTTATCCTCCCCATCTTCTTAGCATCCTCTTCACCCCCAACCACTACACTGGAGTTGAGCTAATCTTCTGCAGACCTACTTTAAACCATGAACATGAACTTTCCTAATTTTGGAAAAAGATGTCAATGGTTCTTTACCTGCAGGATCTCAAATGATCATGAACCACGTTGGTTCTCAGAATAGAGGTAGGTCAGCTATGTGGACGAGTGACTTAATTCCTGTGTGGGAGTATCAAGAAACCATTTACTGCTGCAAGGAATTACAGCAGCTTTCCCAAGCAACCGTTGCCCAAGTAGAATATATGGCAGCTGGAATTAACACACATTTCTTTGACTCCTTTACAAGGATGATTAACTTTGCCACACTCCGATAAACTTCATTATCTCCAACAATGGAGATAATTTTATCTTTTAGCAATAGTGGGCGATATCGATTGGACCGGCTGACTTCAGTGGATAAGGAAAATCAGGAGAGGTTTTTAATGGGCAGCTGATCCGTTATCACACGTTTTACACTATTGCAAAAGTTCAAATTACCCCCAATGATATATATGTTGCACGATTACTTAAATTGTGCTCAAACAAAACACACAAGAAATGATGGTAATTGTATATGTATTGCACAAAGAGCAGTGATTGGCATGAGCTCAAGTTTGTTTTTTTGAATTATCAGCTGTGCGGTTCAATCGGGGGCTGGTCCTTCCTGAATTTTCCCGTCACATGCTCTGTAGTGTAAGAACAAGGGATGTGGTTACTAAATGCAGGATATTGGCTATTACATGAATTGTGTGTGTACAGTAAAATGGAATCTGTTTTCATCTTTGTCCAAGTACAGAATGTTCCAAATCAAATCATCAAACAAGCCATAAAGACGTTGGAAGTGTTTTATATCAACATACTTTCAGGTGTGTTTGAAGCAGTTCCTTCAGAAATAACATCTGCCCCGTCAAGCTCAGTGAGAATCTCCATTGCATCAGTCAATTGGCAGTAGTCTCTTTAGCTGGCAATATGTATCAGAACCATCTCTAGTGGCCTTGAGTGTGTACTCTCAATTTATCTATGGCACAGGGTATGAAATCCATACATCTCCAGGTTTGCATTAAATACTTTTGTGACCTCCTCCCTCTTGGCACATACAGTGCTACATTGGCCTGTAGATTTTTGTCTTTGATACCAACCATTTGTCAGTTACAATTTACAGGCATCTCTTTATCAGAGGAACACTTTTTTCTGATTCCCCTTTTGCACACATCCTGTCTTTTCTAAATATTTGGCACATACAGCATTGCACCTTTGATAAATATTTTCATTTTGATGGTTCAGTGGCAGATTGTCTTGGTGCATTAATGAGCTGTGCTTTAGAGCAATAGCATGTAATTGGCTAACATCATTTGAGACTGCCAATTGAAGCACTTGTTCCTGGCTTAGGTAGGGACACTGGCATTAACTTAACATGTAGCTTCATAGTAGTGCCTGTGACAAAAATGAAACATTTGTGCCTTTAGTGTTTCAAAGTGTTCATTCTCTTTCTTTTATTTTTCCTTTCTTTCCGTTACGATACACATCAAGTTAATAGCAAGATTCAGTCGCAGAAAATGGCCCAGCTTGTTTTGATGCACCATTGCAGATATGAGAGGGTGAAGTTTGCGAGGGCCCAACTTGCATCTAGCAAGTGTGGGTCAGAAAATTTGGCACCAGACCTTGTGCACCTGATTCACATGGCGCCTGATTTTCTGACGGGCAATTTGGGGGAGGGTCAGAGGCCGTACTACGGCGTGTGCAGTTGCATTTAAAGCCAAAAATGCTGTTTAACGGTTGTGCTGAATGTCACATGGTCAGGCGAGGATACACCCACAGCACAGCTTCATCCATAAAAAAAGTGGGTGCAGAGTCCTGAGTTTGGCCTGCTCAAATAGGCATCTTAAAGCCAAAAAATAAGTTTTTGATGCAGGCAATTTTTGCGGGCATTATTATTTCCCTCTTATTGCATTTTGCTACAAACATTGATTGAATTTCATGGGTAGTACTCAATTTTTGAGTTTTTCTTTCCCCTGCCAGTATATTGCTTCATTATTCTAGGTCATTGCTAGCATTCAAAATGCACCTTACAAAGTGGTATGGTTGGGCCCTTCTTTCGGGGTCCAAACACACTGCAAAATTGAGATGAGGAAAGGGAGTTTGTGAGGGGACAATAAATGCCAGTGGAATGATCCATGACCAACTTTGGCCACATCATCACTACTGTAGGAGCTACACCTGGTGCATCAGTGGATTTCTGTTTCTGCCACCTCCACTTCACAAGACAGGCTGCCACAGAATAATGTCATCTGCTGCAGAGTAGCTTGCGCTCAACATCTGGATCAAGGAAACTTTTCTTATAGAACTGAAGGTTACCCCAGCAAGAAGCGTTCATGTTAGGGGACCAATATAAGCCATTTTAATAGACATCTGCAACAACAAGCACTCTGCAGTGCACACATGTATTGAGGTAACAACTGATATGTTTGCAAGGGGCAAGACCTTCAATATTTTTCCTGTGGAAAGAAGACATCAGCTGGACAGATGCACAACTTTCACTGAGTGGCAAGATATCGAGTGCAAACAGGTGCACATGGTATCATATGGCTATCAGGACTCTTCATTATCAACCCCATGTCCTTCATGAAGAGAAAGGGTTTGCACTCAATGTTCAGTTGGTGTCAACTGGTTTCTGGGCACAGAACATCATCAAGCACATCACTAGTCATTATCCAGGAAGCAGCCATGGATAACTTCATTGTGTGACACTGCACAGTGCTCACGTTATTTATACGAGAAGCAACACTGGGTGGATGTCCCTTATCCTCTGCATAATGACTGCTGCCTCCACTGAGAAACCCCTAACAACAGAGGTGTTGCTATGACAAATCTAATTTTAAATGTGGAAAGTGGTTTTTGGTGAAGGTGACTGTTCAAATTGATGTCACCAAAAACCCTTGAGTGTGCTATCTTGTAACATGTTCTCAGTCATCTCTTCTGTATATAACATGTGTGCACATCCTTACACACACACACACATACACTAACACACATACATACAATAATGTACTGTAGAGGTCTTGGCTCTTGATTGTAAAACATATTTGTAACCACACACTGCGATGACTACTTTGAGTCATATTCTTTAGATATTTAATTTTGGTTGTTAATTTTAGGTGTCAGCTGTGGCTCGGTTGGTAGCACTCTTGTCTCTGAGTCAGAAGGTTGTGGGTTCAAGATGGACGTAAAAGATCCATGGCACTATTCAAACAAGAGCAGGGGAGTTCTCACCAGTATCCTGGCCAATATTTATCCCTCAGCCAACACCTGAAACAGATCAACTGTTCATTTAACCCATTGCTGTGGGAGCTTGCTGTGCGCAAATTGGCTGCCCCGTTTCCTACATTACAACAGTGACTACACTTCAAAAAGTACTTAATTGACTGTAAGGTGCTTTGGGACGTCCTGTGGTCGTGAAAGGCGCTATATAAATGCAAATTCTTTCTTTTTACAGCAGACACCATAAGTTGAATCCTAAAAGCTTTGTTTGATGGAGTCCTTTAGTAATACTGTAAGTTTGTTCTTGCTGGCACATGATCAAACCTGTTGTCAATGTGCATAACTGTAATGACTATATATTTGCAAAAGTTTAAGAGCATTACTCAAAGGGAGAATGATTTACACTTCTCCTTGGAACTAATTACATTGCTAAGCTTGTGCTTGGTTACCCTATCATCTCAGTATTCCCCAGTATAATCAGCTCTTTTTGTGTCATATCCTTCCTTCTGCTCCGACTTTGTAGCCTGATGCACCAAGTCACAGGCTCTCAACTTTTGGTCTCTTTCTTCCCTGTTCACTTATTTTTCTAACCTGTACACACACTGGCTGGATCTGCAGTCCTTAGCTGCCTGTCTCCCTCATACCCTCTCTGCTTGAATCAGAAATGCCATCCAATTGCTACTTGCTTGACTCACCCTCCCAGTCAACATTTTAGTTGCTCTTTACTTTCCTTTTTGGATTGTTATGATAGTTTATTTTAGTTTTGTTTTTGAGTTTTACTTTATTTTGCATAGTCTAACTTTATGTATTATCGGTACCCACAATTTCTTTGCTCTCCATGTTGTTTCTGCGAAAAATACATCTCCAGCAAGTTGCTATCCTCCTCACCAGCCTTTTGCCTCACTAGCAAGGGAAAAGAGTATACCAGGCTCCACAAAATACATTTCTTGGCATCTAAATTGGACTTATCAAAATCTTCCCCCATCTACTTCCAGTTTTTGGATATTTCCATGATGCCGTGCAACACTGTTTAATGCTTTATAAACATTGTGCAGGTGTCAGCCTAAATGTTATTGTAAAATAGTGTGCAGTATGCTTCAGTTGTGTTGCTGGAGGAAGTTGCAATATGTTGATTCATTTCTTTTTTTTTGCATCTTGCACTAACCTGATCAAGGGCTCCAAAGGCAGGCTGAAGACAGTCTAGACAGTCCAGTTATGTTGCTGGCTAGCTGAGGTCAAAGGTGAAACTTGCAGGAACTGTTTGGTATGGGGTGGTATTGGCAGTGCTGTGGGAGTGATTTGGGCAACACATTTGAACAATTCTAAACTGTATCTTTATTCCATACACAAGTCACATTGTTGCAACACTACAAAACAAGTATTGTTGTCATGTTGATCAAGAAAACTGCACAAAGCAGCTCGATTCTAATTATGTTTACCTCGAGGGCATCAGAACCACTTCCAAAATATGTTCATTTAGACAGGTGAGACCCTAGGAAACAAAAATGAAATTACTATGGTCTTGACGGAACTAATTAGATGTCCATTCATATCATTTTAACATGGTGTTTTTACAGTAGTAAATACACTTAAAGACTGGAAACATCGCTGTATTAAATTTTAAATCCCTTCAGAGTGCTACATAATATGTTTGATCTACTTCACAGCAAAAAGAAAAGTATTAGCCTAATTATAATGCTGTAATTAGTTCAAATTATTTTTTTATCACTTCCTACATTTGATTTTTCCTGTGAGTGTGATAGATGGATTTAATCAAAGAGGGTTGGCTCTGATTTCAAAAAATAAAGCTGGCCACCAGCCACTGACCACTGCTGTAGTGCCACAGCGTGAATCTGTCACAGTGGCATTGTATAGAGAGTCAGGGAACACCAATGTCAATCCATTTATCACAAAAGTCCGTATGTGCTGTAGGGCCAGAATTTGTTGGAGCAGGGCATCTCACGGCGTGTCCCGTTAGTTAGACTTACAATTGCATGTTTAGGTTTAAAAAAAATTTGCCCTCAAAGTTGCTGGAAGTGAGAGCTGATAACAGTGCAGCGAGGGCAACAGAGCATCTGGGACCTTGGTGAATCTGCTTAACCAATGAGATTAAAGGATTGGGAAAGGGGAAGGACTGAGAAGGGGGTGAATTAGAGTGGACGAATTCAACGTCAAATCAGGTAGAGAAAGAGAAATAAAGAGAGGGACAGAAAGATTGGATTAAGAGAGAGAGAGAGAGAGAAAAGAGACAGAAATGAAAAGTTTGAAAAAAATTTAAAATAAAAAAATTGACATTTTTAAAATCTCCTAAAACCATTCACAACCTGAAGAAATGAGACTTCGCACTTAAAGTTGTTTATTTTCTGGGCAAGAGAGGATGATTAGTAGTCATTAACAATTATCACGTCGTTAAAAGGGTACTTACGCCGATAATTACTAGACTTAACTTTCTGTGGCCCAAATCGGCCAGCAACTTGTGGCAATTCACAATTCACTGGGTATCTCTTCCTTGGTGCAAGTTGCTGGCCGATTTATGCTTTAATAATGGCGTGCGTCGTTCAGACACTGTTACTTTTTTCAGCAAAATCTGGGCCATATTATGTGTTGTCACTGAACACGGAAAGAAATCCACTCGACCGCAAGACACTGAGCCAGAATTTATGGAACCAAAATTCCTTGCTTCCAAAAACAGAAGCAGCAAGGACTCTAGTTCTATCTAGGTCAACCCGTTTCACCGTAGGGAAAAAGAATAAGGAATGGAGCTATAGCTTACATCTGTATTTTTGTTACTGCACACGCGATTATTTCTCATTCCTAACTTTTAATTTGGGTTTTGCTTCACAATTTTAATTAGTGAAAGCTATTAGTAGTCTATTTGACTATAGTGTGTACTCTGCTTAAGTACTTTTTTTTTTAAAAAGCCAAAATATTCCCTGGTTTATTGTCAGTGGAAACTAATATTGTAAAAATGTATAAAGCTAATTTTCATTAAATGTGTAGTTGTACAGTTCATACTCCCATGTTTACCAAAGCAAATGCTGATTTCTTAATTGTTCATTTAATTGGGTCAGTTTAACAATTCCATTTTCAGTATTCACTGGAGTAAATATACTCTAAAGTTCTGTACGAATATCAAAACTAAAAGAATGCTTACCAATATAAATCTTTTTAATACTAGAGCACATTTTGAATGTACTATTCTTAAATAAGAATAATTGCAATGTTGTGTGCAGTTGCAATATTTAACAGACCAGACATAATTGGCTATTCCATTAACATCCCCATTCATGTCTCACATTCCTTAAACATTTACCACTGATTTCATACTAATAAATAACTTAAAACATGGGCTTGCACTTTTCTCTGTTTGTGATCTAACTTTTTTGACCATGCATTTCCAAAGCACTTTACAGTACCTGAGGCAAATAAGTAAAGGCTTCTGCTATAATGAGTACACTGGGGAAAGTGGCCATGTGCAGAATGTGTAACTCTGTGGATTCATCAAAGCAACATCTGACACAATTGGCCTCAATTCACGGTGGTGCTAAAAATGCCTAATTTATTGACTAGAGCTGTCCTATTTGACAAAAGTGGAGTTCACACTTGTTGAACTTGGTTATCATAGAATCATTGGATGAAACAGCACAGAAGGAGGCCATTCGGCCCATCATGCCGGTGCTGGCTCATTGAAAGAGCAATCAAATTAGTCCCATTACCCTGCCTTTTCCCCACAGCCATGCAAAATTTTCCCCTTCAAGTATTTATCCAATACCATTTTCAAAGTTATTATTGTCTGTGTCCTCTGGTTACCGACCATTATTTTGAATACCTCTATTAAATCTCCCCTAACCTTCTCTGCTCTAAGGGGAACAATCCCAGCTTCTCTAGTCGCTCCACATAACTGAAGTCTTTCATCCCTGGTACCATTCTAGTAAATCTTCTCTGCACCCTCTCTAAGGCATTGACATCCTTCCTAAAGTGTGGTGCTCAGAATTGGACACAATACTCCAGCTGGGACCTAACCAGTGGTTTATAAAGGTTTAACATAATTTCCTTGTTTTTGTACTCTATTCTTGTTTATAAAGCCAAGGATCCTGTATGCTTTTTTAACAGCCTTCTCAACTTGTCCTGCCACCTTCAAAGAGTTGTGTACATACACCCCCAGGTCTCTCTGTTCCTGCACCCCATTTATTCTTCCTCTCCTCATTCTTCCTAGCAAAATGCATCGCCTCACACTTTTTTGCATTAAATTGTGTCTGCCCATTTCACCAGTCTATCTATGTCCTTCTGAAGTCAGTTTACCAATTAAAATTTATTGTCAAATACCAATTAATAATGACTTATTCAAAATCAATTCATTGGGAAAACAAGATTATGCATTATCACTATTTGAAGCCTCAATTAAAATTTCACTGTTTATATGAAAACCTATAATGGAAAAGCAGGACATTATTTTTGTGAAGTCATTCCCAACCATTAGTTTGTTATTTAATTCTCACCACTATTCAACTAAGTTTAAATTTTATTAACTATTTCATCAAATACATCAAGAGGGAGAAATTCATTATAGCCCAGGAATGGACGGTAACTTTTGAAAAGTTTAAGAATTAGTGCCAGGCGTTAATGCTTCAGACTGCACGCAAAATTAAGTCTCATTGCACAAAGAAAGGATTGGAGCGCTAAATCAAGCGCTAATGGCCTAGCTCAGTGGCGTTAAACTTGAAGCACTGACCAATATCAGGTGCAGTCTAATCACAAGTCATCATTACCACAGGCTCTTTCCAGTTCTTAAAGGGGAGGTTCATTGATGCTGCAGAACCTCATTCGCATCATTGCTGGCTGTGCAGGTGTCTCAGCCAGCAGCAGCAGGTCAAGAAGAAGGAACTGGATGACTCAAGCAGCCGTAATGATGGCAGATCCACGCCCCAGGAAGAGAGCCCACAGATTCTGCGACCATGCATTGGAGGCATTGGCGGTCACAGTGGAAAGACGGAGGGCAGTTCTCTACCCGGCAAGTAGCAGGAGGCCCTCGCCGCAAGTCTTCCACACCATGTGGAGGGAGGTAGCCCAGCATGTCTCGGGCAGCACTGTGGTCCCCAGGAAGAAATTTAACGACCTCACTCGGGTGGTCAGGGTGATTCAATGCTTCAACAAATGCTACATACCACAGTCTGAACCACAGTCTGCACACACTGCCCAAAGCACCACACCCCCAGCACTCACCCACCAACGATCTTGACCTACCAACACTCACACCCACATCTCACACCAATGACAGCTATTCAACTATGGCAGGCACATCACCCAAACACATTGCGCGATACTCACTCACACTCTTTCCTTTCTCTAACAGGCCAAGGTAGCTCACAACAGGAGGGAGCAGGAGTGCACAGGCGGGGGACAAGCCGACACCCAACCACTGTCTGAGCTAGAGACTCAAGAGCTGCAGATTATTGGGCACCAGGTGGTGGGCGCCATGGCCACCAGCGACGTTGACCCTCTTGGGGACAATAACGGTATGTTCATCCCTACTCCTTCTTCTCACATCCCACTTCCCCCTCATGCCACAAGCCTTTTGCACTTTCCAGCTAATCATGCTGTATGCATGCATTTCTCCCTTCCTGCCCCCTCCCCTCACCTTAACCTGAATCTTGTGCCTTTATGCTTTCAGATAATGAACAAGCACCTGAGCAGCCTATCTCTGAGGGTACCATAGAGAGCGAGGCGGGAGAAGAGGAGGAGGAAGAACACACCGCATCACTGCATGTCTCACCCGCAGGCACCAGCTCAGATACTGGCACTACACGTTCTTTAGAGGCTGGTATAGTAACGGGATCTGCACAGGGTGAGGCACCGGGGATGAGTGGTCTGAAGCAAGGCCGGGGGAAAGGGTAGCTTGGAAGCCAGCTCCCTGGAGGGTGAGTTCACGCGTGAGCTGCACAGGACTCAGATGAGGACCTCGATGGGGAGGCCTTTAGAAGAAGGGTGATGGGCATGCACATGGAGATGACAGGTGCAATGGCAAGGGTGCCCGAGAGCCTCTCGGCAATGGTAAGGAGCATGGAGGAGTCTGCCTCCAACATTGCACAAGGCTCTGCGCACACCATGGAGCCCATCATTTCTAATGATCTGGATAAGGGAACTAAATACATAGATACATAGATACATAGAAGATAGGAGCAGGAGTAGGCCATCCGGCCCTTCGAGCCTGCTCCGCCATTTAAGGAGATCATGGCTGATCCTCCAATTCAGTATCCCGTCCCCGCCTTCTCTCCGTAACCCTTAACCCCTTTTGCCTGTAGAAATACATCTAATTCCCTCTTAAATATATTTAATGAGCTGGCGTACACTGCCCTCTGTGGCAATGAGTTCCACAGGTTCACCACCCTCTGAGTGAAGAAATTCCCCCTCATTTCTGTCCTAAATGGTTTAGCCCTTATCCTTAAATTATGTCCTCTAGTTCTGTTCTCACCCGCCAAGGGAAACATTCCTTCTGCATCTAGTCTGTCTAGACCTGTCAGAATTTTATACACTTCTATGAGGTCCCCTCTCAATCTTCTAAACTCCAGTGTGTACATCCCTAAACTACATAGTCTCTCCTCATAGGTCAATCCCGCCATTCCTGGTATCAGCCTGGTGAATCGCCGCTGCACCCCCTCCATGGCAAGAACATCTTTCCTCAGATGAGGCGACCAAAACTGTACACAGTACTCGAGGTGTGGTCTCACCAGTGCCCTGTACAGCTGCAGCAAGGTATCCCTGTTCCTGTATTCCAACCCTTTTGCTATGAAGGCCAGCATACCGTTTGCCTTCTTGATCGCCTGTTGCACCTGCATGCTCGCCTTCAGTGACTGGTGTACAAGAACACCCAGGTCTCTCTGTACTTCCCCCTCTCCCAATTTATTGCCATTTAAATAATAATTTGCCCTCCCGTTCCTGCACCCAAGGTGGATAACTTCGCACTTGTCCACATTATAGTGCATCTGCCATTTATCCGCCCAATCACCCAGTCTGTCCAAATCGCTCTGGAGCTTCCTGGTCTCCTCCTCTGAGCCCACCCCCCCTCCTAGTTTAGTGTCGTCTGCAAATTTGGAAATGCTGCATCCGACTCCCTGATCCAGGTCATTAATGTAAATTGTGAACAGCTGGGGACCCAGGACAGATCCCTGTGGTACCCCACTTGTTACTGCCTGCCATTCAGAAAATGAGCCGTTTATTCCAACTCTCTGTTTTCTATCTGACAGCCAGTTCTCTATCCACGTCAATACTTTCCCCTTTATCCCATGAGCTTCAATTTTCCCTGCTAATCTTTTATGTGGGACCTTATCGAAGGCCTTTTGGAAGTCCAGGTACACCACATCTACTGGCTCTCCCCCATCTATTTTACCAGTTACTCCCTCAAAAAATTCCAATAGATTAGTCAAGCACGATTTACCCTTTGTAAATCCATGTTGACTCTGTCCTATCCTGTCCCCATTTGCTAAGTGCTCCGCTATTTCATCCTTAATGATGGACTCCAGCATTTTGCCCACAACTGATGTAAGGCTTACAGGTCTGTAATTACCTGCTTTTTCCCTACCCCCCTTTTTGAATAGTGGGGTAACGTTAGCTACCCTCCAATCCATGGGCACTGTTCCCGAGTCTAATGAATTCTGAAAAATCATACTTAGTGCATGTAATATCTCCAAGTTTGCAGATGACACAAAGCTGGGTGGGCGTGTGTGCTCCGAGGAGGATACTGAGAAACTCCAGGATGATTTGGACAGATTGGGTGAGTGGGCAGAAGTGTGGCAGATGCAATATAACGTGGATAAATGCGAGGTTATCCACTTTGGTGTCAAAAACAGAAAGTCAGACTATTATCTGAATGGCAATAGATTGGGAGAAGGGGAAGTGCAACGAGACCTGGGTGTCCTTGTGCACCAGTCGCTGAAGGTAAGCATGCAGGTGCAGCAGGCGGTGAAGAAGGCAAATGGTATGTTGGCCTTCATAGCGAAAGGGTTTGAGTATAGGAACAGGGATGTCCTGCTGCAGTTGTACAGGGCCTTGGTGAGACCACACCTTGAGTACTGTGTGCAGTTTTGGTCGCCTTATCTGAGGAAGGATGTTCTTGCCATGGAAGGAGTTCAGCGAAGATTCACAAGGCTGATACCTGGGATGGCAGGAATGACATCTGAGGAGAGATTGGGTCGATTGGGCTTATACTCGCTGGAGTATAGAAGAATGAGAGGGGATCTCATCGAAACATATAAAATTCTGACAGGTCTGGACAAACTAGATGCAGGAAGAATGTTCCTGATGGTCGGAGAGTCCAGAACCAGGGGTCATAATCTAAGGATAAGGGGTAAGCCATTTAGGACAGAAATGAGGAAGAATTTCTTCACCCAGAGAGTGGTGAACCTGTGGAATTCTCTACCACAGAAGTTAGTTGAGGCCAAGTCATTAAATATATTCAAGAATGAGTTAGATATATTTCTTAAAGCTAAAGGTATCAAGGGATATGGGGAGAAGGCAGGTACAGGGTACTGAGTTTGGATGATCAGCCATGATCTCATCGAATGGCGGAGCAGGCTCGAGGGGCCAAATGGCCTACTCCTGCTCCTATCTTCTATGTTTCTATGATGGTAGATTCCCAGAGAGACCGTGGCGACCCAGACCTGAAGCCGCGTGTGATGGGCAATCTGGCAGCGTCCATTGCAGCACAGGCGGAAGCGACGCAATGTCTTAGTGCTGTAATGCAGTCTATGCTTGGTGGCACCCAATCTCAGACTGCTCGCATGCAGTCTCAACTTGATGCAACGCAAGCTCTGACTGCTGCCATCGTGGCTGAGTCTACCACCGTCATCTGGGGCTTTCACAGTGTCGCAGCAGGCCAGCAATCTGTGCTCCAACAGATTGGTAGGGATGCTGAGGTGCTGCCCCGGGGGAGTGGCAGTGGGTCAGTGGAGCAGGAACCTGCTGTCCTCTCTCAGGAGGACAGCATTCCTTATCCCACCACTGCCACTCCGCCATTGTCCTTGTTGCTGCCTGTCATCCAGCCAGCCCAGACTGCTGCCGCCCATTCAGAGGTGGTGCAGTCTATAGCTGGGCCTTTCAGGCCCAGAGCTGGTTGAGGGCGTCCTGCAAGGCCATCTGAAGTCTCCCGCATGGACACTCAGCAGCCTTCCACCAACCGTGCTGCAGCCACTGGGTCAACACTTCATAGGAGCACTAGAGTAGGCAAAGGCACTGTAATGACAGACACTAAGGGTTGCACAAGGGTGAATAGTTAATATTTTTGTTGTAAATATATGTTCACTGATTATTGATACATTTATTAATTCAGTTTGGATTATTTTGTGGTGTCTCTCATTTCAGCTTTGCCCTGTGTAATGGCCTGCAACAGGGATGGAATGATGGGGATGTGGTGAGCAACGGGAATCTGGGGTTTAATTTATTGGAACCATAGTCTGATGAGGATGTCACAGACCGCCCTTCCGGAAGGCCGATTGAGTGGCTGCCTCCTCCCTCGCTCCTGTTCCTCCTCCTCCTCCTCCTCCTCCTCCTCCTCCTCATCTTCCTCTTCCTCCTCATCTTCCTCTTCCTCCTCGTCCTCCTCCTCTCCCTCTTCCTCCTCCTGAGGTAGTCCCGCAGTCCCTAGTGGCAAGGGCTGGGCCCTCATGATGGCCAAGTTGTGGAGCATGCAGTAGATCACCACGAAATTGGACATCCACTCAGCCAAGTACTGGAGGGCTCCTCCCAAGCAGTCAAGGCAGCAGAACTGTTGCTTGAGCACCCCAATGGTCTGCTCGATGATGTTCCTGATGGCGGCATGGCTCTCATTATATGAGTGCTGGGCAGGAGTGTTGGGGCTGCAGAGGACAGTCATGAGCCAGGTGGAGAACGGATAACCCTTGTCTCTGACCAGCCAGCCATGAGCTTGATGTGGTGGCTGGAAGAGTGCTGGCATACTGGTCTGGCGCAGGATGAAGGCATCATGGCTGCTACCAGGATAGTGGGCATTCACATTGAGGATTCGCTGTCTCTGGTCGCACACCAACTACACATTAAGGGATGAATTTTACCGGCGCACACAAGGCAGGTTCGGAGGTGGGTCTGCTGTCAAAATCAAAAAGATTGACAGCGGGCCGGTATCCCGCTCTGAACCCGCCTCCTTGTGAGTTTCCCAAGTGCCGGCTCTGCCTGCGCTTTGCAGACCCGGCACTAAGTGCCGGGTCAGGCAATTCTGATAGTTAGCAGGGTAGTTAAAGCAATTGAATCAATATTTTACCAGGTCGAAAGCATTTTCCCAAGTTTTCCTCGAGGTTCCCATCGCTCAGGGATCACGCCAGGTAAGTATGTCGGGTTCTGAACAACTCTCCATTTCTAAAATCTATCATTTTACAGCTGGTCACGTTCCAATCTCAGAAGCACAGCCTTCAGTATTTGGAACCCACTTTTGAGCTTTATGCACTTTTGAAGTGTTTGCAGTAATCTCTCTATCCACTGTCACCTCCTTGGAACAATCTCTCTCAACATTGACAGATTACTTTTGTCATCTCAGCCTCACCTGCCATCTATTCCATCAGCATCGGTGCCCTTGAAAAAATGTCACCTTGAGATTACCAAAATGATCAGCCCCAACACCAGCATCACCAGGCACACCAGCAGCACCAACATCCACACCAACCTTCTCCGCAATCAACTGATGATGCACTGGACACAGAGCATCATCACCCGTGCACATTGCTGCCCGGGACACCAGCGATGGCCTCACCATGTCCAGATTAGCTTCACTTAACACTGTACACCCTGGATGCCACATGATGCACCAGGTTGGCACCACCCCACACCAGCACCATAAAGCATCCCTGCAATGCCCAAGCCATTCCTTTCACACTCATCACCGTTGGGGGGTGGGGGGGACGTTATGTCTCACCATTCACTGCAACTCACTAAGCCACTTTCAAAGGTGCACACAAATCTGTCCAAGAACGCAAAATGTTGAAAATAAAGATTTCAATGTTTGACAGCATATTACCAGAAACTTCACATGAACATTGGCTAAACCACCCAAGTGCCTACGCTTCTGTGTTAGTTGGTATGCCTGCAGTAGGTTAAGGGTGAGTGTGAGGGGTGGCTAGTGAGATGGAGAAGTGATAATATAGATAGAGAGGGATGGGTGGAGGTGCAAGGTAAGTTGGTGTGAGTAAAGATGTGCAGAAGTAGGGTAGGAAAGGCAGAGTGATGACATAGCAGGATGAGGTTGATTGTGGCATGGCAGTGACGTTTTGTGATCTACTGAGATCATTGAAAGGTTTGCGCCACTGCAGCCTGGTCCTCCTGATGACATCCCTGCTTGTATAAGCATATGGAGGGAGTCATGGGAGAGCCTGGGTGCAGCCGTGCACCTTTGTACAGTGCTTGTCAGTGTTTGCAGCTCCTCAATGCTGCAGAACACTGACAGCAGAACTGTCAAAATCAATTTGGACATGACCCCTTTAAGGAAATCGGCTGATGACGCGTCATCAAATGACATCATCAGACCCGCTTCCTATTAATTGGCCGGGAACCTTGCAGGGCGGGTTTAACAAGCCCCATCATCGGAATATTTTGTTGGAGGCTGGGATCAACATAAATGCAGGGTCCCCACACGCCACCGACTTCGCCCGCCCTGGACCCATTGAGGTTCGAAAAATCCAGTCCTAAGTGAGTGGTAGCCTTTACGGTTACGGAAGATCTCAGGATTGTTATGCGGTGCCCGCAAAGCCACATGGGTGCAGTCAATGGCGCCCTGCACCATGGGGAAAGCTGCTATCCTGGCAAAGCCACATGCATGCTCGTCCTGCTTCTCTCTGGTGATGGGGAAGGAAATGTAATCCCTTCTCCTACTGTAGAGAGCCTCTGTGATCTCCTGGATGCAGCGATGGACAGCAATCTGCGAGATGTTAGCTATGTCTCCTGTTGCAGACTGGAAGGATCCGCTGGCGAAGAAATTGAGGGCGACGGTGACCTTGACTGCCACTGAGAGAGCCGTGGTCGCCCTGATCTGAGGTTGGAGGTCTGGTTGCAGGAAGTGGTAGAGTTCGATGACCAACTCCTTGCTGAAGCAGAGCCTTCTAATACACTGCTCCTCGCTTAATTGGAGGTAGGAGAAGTGCTCTCGGAATACTCTCGGAGGGTAAAGCCTCCTGTTGAGAGGCCTGATGGCCCTCCTCCTTCCTCTGAGCACATGTTCCAGTCTTTCTCGCTGCCTCCACTCCCTCCACCGTAGATCATGGAGGGCGAGATCGACTGCCAGTACAGCCCCCATTAATGTAACCAAGTGTAGCACTTTGATATGTTGTGAGAATAAATGTAACTAATTGTTAGTAGCCACAACTCTCCTGATACTAAACAACCTTTAAATGACTGAATTAAACTGTTGCACAATGTCAAACTGAGAAGGAAGCAGTGAAACAGCACTAACATGACAGCTACGACTCATTACTCATGATCCCTTTAAGTAGCGCCCCTGGAGCCCGCATCCACCTGCTTGATGCCTCCTCTCCCTGTCGCTGTCGGGGCGAGGTGCTAACACAGGGGGCGACAATGAATTTTGCTGTTCGGGCGCCCAGTGAGTGTTGCAGTCTCACTGATGTCACGATCTGCCTGGCACTGAGGTCCTGGCGGTAACTCGTAGCGGCGGCGCTACAGGGGGCGGGGGGGCTGGATTTGGCGTGCTTCGCTGGATTCGCCGCGCCCCAGCGCTACTGCATCAACGCCCCATTAGCGCCCCCGCCAGGCACTAACTGGAGGCGCTAACCAACTGAATTTCCCCTCCATGTTAAAGGTCATTAGTGCTTATTATGAGCAGAAAGTAGTTGTGGTTGCCACTGCTCCCCAGCCACACATTTCAGTTTCTTAATCAGTGGTATTAAGGAATCCCACCTACTGAGGGTGGATAGTCTTGCCTAGCTCTGAGGCCAGATTGGATAGGGAGGGCAGTAAACATATTTTGCTGTCTCTGAATAATTAGTAAATATACAGCAAGAGAACTGCTGTGACTGTCACCGCATCAGTGAGCATTGTTTAATAGACTAAATTTAATGATTGAGGTAGTGATGAGAGCTTTTTGGACATTATTATCCAAATGCACAAAGAATAGATGGCAATTAGTGGTGAACTAAAACAAAAACAGATGCAACTGGGAAGCCTCAGCAGCTCAGTCAGCATCGGTGGAGGCAACAGAACTGGTAAGATATTACAGCTGAACAGCATTTAAAAAGGAAGAGGATAAAGGGGGAGGGGGGAGAGGAAAAACACTCATGCACGCAACAGGCACACTCTGGGTGAGGGTCCCCACCTCAAGTACAAACCCATCTACCCCCCCGCCTCCCCCCCAGAAATACCAGCACACCCAACTCGCATCGCCAGCACTTCCTGCTGAAGAGAAAGTGGGAGCTTTAGTTAAGATCTCAAGTTATTAACGTCAATATTAAGGCCAGAGGGCTGCAAAGTGCTCAATGGAACGATAAGGTGCTGTTCCTCGAGCTTGCATTGATCTTCATTGCATCAGTTTAGAAGGCTAAAGACAGACAAATCAGAGTGGGAATGGGATGGGAATTCAAGTGGCAAATAACAGGGAGCTCGTGGTCGCATTTGTGGACAGAATGGAGTTGTTCAGCAAGTGGGCACCTGATCTGCATTTGCTCTCTCCAATATAGAGGAGATCCCACCCTGAGCAGTGAATACATGATGCCAAACTGGAGGAAGTAGATGCAAATTGTTGTCTCACCTGCACAACGGGGTGGGAGGAGAAGAATGGGCATGTGTTGAATCTCCTGCGCTTGCACAAGAAGATGCCATGGGAAGGAAAGCAGGTGGTAAGGGTGGTGGAACAGAGGGAATGGTCATTTCAGAAATAGAGAGGAGAGCAGAGAGGACACTCAGAGGGAGATAGATTTTAGTGAGTGAGGGGGGTGGAGAAGCTGATATGGCCAATATCATGCCAGCAGTTCTAAATTTATTTTAAAAAAACAAGCTCCTTCTGGCTTTAAAGCCAGAAGGAGCCCTGCACATGGATCAGGAGGCGGAGGGCAGGAGAAATGATCATATTTGCAGGTGGAAGACTCCTGGCCAAAAAATTAGGCATGAAGGTGAAGATAATAAAAGGAGAGCTCACTATCATGTCAAGCTCAGAATTCATTGAAGGTGTGGACATAGGGGGATGGAGCTAAAGCCCTTGCTGAGGACAAATCATTCAGGATCAGAGGTGGAAGGTCAGAGATAATAGTGAAAATGTGGCAAGGGGTAAGATTGGAAGGCGAGACAGGGGTGGAAGAAAATGAAAGAGAATAGGGATCAAGCATTTGGGCTGGCTCCAAGAGAATTTGAAGCTTGCGGTCCTGGCTAACTGAAAGGAAGAAAAATATTTTTTTGGTTAAAGCACCGAATGAGGCGAAGAATATAGAGCTGAGGACCAGGGCAGCATTGAAATAAAATGAGTTGGTGCTGCTGAACTGGCCCTAATTAACATCCTACACCTACAAGAGTGATGAAGTGTTACCATTTAAGTGAGTGTCTCTCGCAAATGTAAAAGGAAAAGATCACAGGGCAAAGGCCTGGTAGCACCATTGTTAAACCAGGTTTTGATACTGCCCCTCAGAAAATTCCTCCCATATGTGCAAAAACCAGACATCAAACTAGTTCAGTATTAGATTAGTTGCAAGATGACACCTTCATGTAAATAGGGCCACAGTAGAAAATGTTGTTCCAGTTTCACAATTTCTGTGGCACTGTGACCCAATTTATCCAGCACAAAGTAAAGTCATAAGCAACAAGGAAAAGCTGTTTGGGAATTGCAACCAGCATGCAAGGGCAGAGACTGATCTCAGCATGAGTGCTCATTCTGAGGGTAAGAAGCTGAGGACAGCTGAAACAGGTAAAAGTGGAGGGAAAGGATGGCACTAACTTGGTGAGCGTGCGGGGGCGGAGGGGAAAGAGCAGGTCAGAATTCCCCACCCACATAGGGGGATGGAGCTAAAGCCCTTGCTGAGGACAAATCATTCAGGATCAGAGGTGGAAGGTCAGAGGGGATAGTGAAAATGTGGCAAGGGGTAAGATTGGAAGGCGAGACAGGGGTGGAAGAAAATGAAAGAGAATAGGGATCAGGCGTTTGGGCTGGCTCCAAGAGAATTTGAAGCTTGCGGTCCTGGCTAACTGAAAGGAAGAAAAATATTTTTTGGTTAAAGCACCGAATGAGGCGAAGAATATAGAGCTGAGGACCAGGGCAGCATTGAAATAAAATGAGTTGGTGCTGCTGAACTGGCCCTAATTAACATCCTACACCTACAAGAGTGATGAAGTGTTACCATTTAAGTGAGTGTCTCTCGCAAATGTAAAATGAAAAGATCACAGGGCAAATTTCTGCTCATCCTTTAGAAGGTACTGTACTGGGTATTGTGAGACTCAGTACTGGCATGGCTACCAGTACCAACACTTCAACTCTCCCCTTCTGAACTTGATGGGGGAACTATTGATATGGCAGGAGTAAGTGTAGTCACCAGTTAGTGTAATTACCACAGCATCAATCACCACCAACACCATAGTTACTTCAAAAACAATCCCCATTTTAGTACACAATAAGTAAATATTGTTTTAATATATACCCAAAGTTGTTCAATGCATCCCAGTCGAATGTCGTCAGTTGGTGTATTTTAATGTGGCCAAATGTCTCCAGTTAGTATATAGTCCCAACAAGCTAAATTTCCCTTCTCTGTATGTTGCATAAGGTCGAGAGTACCAGCCACACATTGTTAATGTTCAAAGTCACTGTGACTGTCATGTACCAAGTCTGCACCATCCTGAGCGATCTATATTTCAAAGGATTGCTCCTCGCTGCGACCATCCCAAGACAAATGCCAGCAAGTGGGCATGCTGCTGACTCTGAGTATCTGGAACTGGAAAACTGGGTCAAGTAACTACACCTCTGTTGGATTTGGGGAAAGACTTGTTAAGAGCTAAGACAGGGCTATCTAGCAGGAAAGCAGTCAGTTGAGAGAATCCATAGTGGAATAGATGTGGGAGATAGCAGATGCAAACAGAATCCTAAACAATGATAAATTGGTCTGACCCAATTAGGAAAGGAAAAGAAGCAGGTGTCCCTTCCTCAAGGAAGGATATGTAAATAGTAAAATTCTGAAATGTGAAGGAAACCTTTATTTTTGGTACAATTAATTTAATGGCCCGGATTTTGCTGTGAGTGGCGAAGGAACAGCTTTTGATGTTCACCTCGTGTACAGTTGCGCACAGACTTTTAGCGGGCCTGTCAGTGGAGACTTCCAGTCATCTGCCGTATGTTTGAATTCGGCGCCCTCTACAGGGGACCTGTGGCATCTATGAGCACAAAAAGCAGCAGGAAGGCTTTTCAACCAATCAGATTAAAGAATCCTCACAGAGACACGCAGACTGCTAAGTAGGAAGTGCAAAATAGGAAATATAAATTACATTTAAATCATTGTACAGGAAGCAAAATAAAGAATGGGACATACACATGGGATTAAGGGAAAGACACAAGCAAAACAGAAAAACTATATAAATGTTTTTTAATTAAAAAAAATCTGCAACATTAATTTTCTTCTGAGGGAATGAGGCCCCACACTTGTAAAATTAATTTTTCAGGGCCAGAGAGGCGATTCAGCAGTAATTATCACTTACTACGCCATTAAAAACTCAGTTACTCCTGATTGAACAAGCCCTAACGTTTTCAGCCATTTTTAGAGCGAGACTAGTGGGTAATTAGCCTATGTTCACGCCATGACAGTGACCTCTGTGCAGATTCCATCGGCAAAGACTGCAACAGCGCATCCTGTGGAGGAGCAGGGTATCATGGACAGCAACTTCTGGATTTCTGCGTTTAACTGCACATGTGTGGATGCCAGAAGTTGCTATCCGTATTACCCAGTAATAATGGCAAGCGCTGACAGCTTCGCTGTTATTAGTACATTAAAATCCGGGCCAATGTGTGAGAACTAAAAGGTGTGAAAAACTATTATTATTATAATAAATTAAAGTAATGGGCCATAATTTGGTGTCAAAATAATGTTGAGGCTAACAGCGCTCGCCGTTATTTATGCGTAAATGCAACTTCAGGCGAGGGCAGGTACGCGGTTAAACGCAGAAATCCAAAAGTAGCTGTCCAATATGCGCCACTCACCCATTAGCTTTGCAAAAATGACATCTCGCTGTCTGCCTCACCATTGAAATGCATTAAACGGCATGAAGTTGCTGTATTTGCGTGGTAGATACGAACTAAACTCGCAACAGAAAGTTAAGTGTTGTCCATTTCCATCTAAGTACCTTTTTAATGACGTGATAATGTTAATTACTGCCAAGCAACCTCTCTGGCACTGAAAATTAACTATTACAAGTGTGGAGTCTCATTCCTTCAGGTTTTGTTATTGGAGATTTAAAAAATTTTAAATTTTAAATTAAACTCTTTTTTACTTTACCTTTCTGTCTCCTTTTTTCTCTCTCTTAATCCAATATTTCTTTCCCTCTCTTTATTTCTCTTTCTGTACCTGATTTGACATTGAATTCACCCACTCTAATTTACATTTCCTTCTCAGGCCATGCTCTGTTAATTTCACAATCCTTAAATCTGATTGGTTAAGGAGATACACAGTTGCTTGCTCTGTTCAATCAGGTCCAGATGCTCGGTTTCCCTTGACTATGTTTCCAGCAACTTGCAGCGCAAACGATCATTGTGACTTAAAGGGCAAAGGCAAATCTAACTAACGGTGGACGCCGTTCTTTGCCCTGCTATGGCAAATTATGGCCCAATTCTTTTGTTGCACTAAAAATGACTGGATCTGTTTTAGGAAATGTCTTCTAAAAAGTGGAACCCTACTTTTTATGTCAAATCTTGGTTTTATGTGAAGACATGTTCACAACTAGCACTCATTTCATGGGGCAAACATATTTACCCATCTCCCTTATTCATTAAAAATGTAGCACATATAACGGATGTGATATACATGCCCAGTCAGTCTTAATAAGTGACTAAAGATGATGGCATCACAAATGACCCTAGTCACTGCATCATTTTTCCCCGTACATTTTCACTGGCACTGCTTGTCGCTGGTAGGGCAGGTCATGTCAGGTTAAATTCCAAATCCGTTTTTAACTTTCCATGCATGCAATTAAATTGCTAAAAAATAAAATCACTAGAAAACACCAGAAATAGTGACATCGGATCCAGTTGTACATAGAATTTTGCATGGGGGTGGGTCTATGTTAATCAGCCAAGTGGGATTCCAGCACAAATGATCGAGGAAATTTGCGCATAGTGATGTTTCAGCGTACAACCTGCGGAAATCGGTTAGACACAAAATTCATAGAATTACATAGAGTCCACAGTACAGAAACAGACCATTCGGCCCAACTGGTCTATCCCAGCATTTATGCTCAACACGAGCCTCCTCCCTTTCCTCTTCATCTCACCCTATCAGCAGACCCTTCTATTCCTTTCTCCCTCGTGTGCTTATCTAGCTTCCCCTTAAATGGATCGATGCTATTTGCCTCAACTACGCCTTGTTCCACATTCTTACCACACTTTGGGTAAAGAAGTTTCTCCTGAATGCTACTGAAAAGAGCTCCAGTCTGTTCAGCCTTTCCTGATAAGTATATCCTCTCAGTTCTGGGATCATCCTTGTGAATGTTTTTTGCACCTTCTCCAGTGCCATCCATACCCTTTTGATAATATGGAGACCAGAACTGTGCACACTACTCCAAGTGTGTTCTAACCAAGGTTACACACAAAATTAACATCGGCCGGAATTTTCCCATTGCCACGCGTGCGGATTTGGGGGCGGGTCGGCAGTAAAGATGCCAGAACTTCATGCAATTGTTGCTGCCCCTCCAAGATCACCTTTCTCGATGGCCCCCGAGGCTCAGCGTCTGCATGCAGCTCAGCAGAACTTGGAGCGTCCTGCGCTCTCCGGCGAGGAGACTCCACTGCTTTCCCTGACAACACCACCTGCTCTTGCTCACTTGTGAATTGTGAGACACCAGGTGACAACTCTACTCTATGGCACAAAGGACCCACCGAGCTGTGTGTATCTGCGCTGGTGCTGACTGCGCTTGAGTCTGCTGACGCTGCACCCTCAGAGGCTGGAGGTTCCTCTGAGGTGTAGTTTTCCTCCTCCAGCTGGACAGTGGGGGGGGAGGGGAACACTTGATGGACCTGTGGGAGAGTAAAGAGATTAATTTGAAGTGTTATAATAAGAATGGGTAACGTTACCATTATGCACATGATGACATTTCACTGGCTGCTGACATCAGCGACCATATGAGTATGCCATGTGGCTGTTTGAGATGTGATTCTGTCACCAGGTTGCTGGGATGTCCCCCTCTCTCAGTCTCCAACCGCCAGCATCTCTCGAGCTCCCGAAATCTCCAGAGCCCCCTCCTTTGATGCAGTAAGGTGTGCAGTTACTGGAGGGCCACCTCTGGTTCTCTCCCTCTCTCTGTTGTTGTGGGCTCTTTTCTCCTGCAAGGAGGGAAAGAAGAGAAGTTTGTGCGAGAATGATGGAACTGTTGTCAGAAGTGGCGAACCAGTTCTGATGAAAGGTCATCTACCTGAAACGTTAACTCTGTTTCTCTCTCATAGAAACATCAAAACATAGAAGATAGGAGCAGGAGTAGGCCATTCGGCCCCTCGAGCCTGTTCCGCTATTTAATGAGATCATGGCTGATCATCCAAATTCAGTACCCTGTCCCTGCTTTCTCCCCATATCCCTTGATCCCTTTAGCCTTAAGAAATATATCTAACTCCTTCTTGAATATATTTAATGAATTAGCCTCAACTGCCTTCTGTGGTAGAGAATTCCACAGGTTCACCACTCTCTGGGTGAAGAAATTCCTCCTCATCTCAGTCCTAAATGGCTTACCCCTTATCCTTCGACTGTGACCCCTGGTTCTGGACTCCCCCGCCATCGGGAAACATCCTTCCTGCATCTAGTCTGTCTAGTCCTGTTAGAATTTTATAAGTTTCAATGAGATCCCCTCTCATTGTTCTAAACTCTAGCAAATACAAGCCCAATCGACCCAATCTCTCTTCATACGTCATTCCTGCCATCCCAGGTATCAGTCTGGTGAATCTTCGCTGCACTCCCTCCATGGCAAGAACATTCTTCCTCAGATAAGGCGACCAAAACTGCACACAATACTCAAGGTGTGGTCTCACCAAGGCCCTGTACAACTGCAGCAAGACATCCTTGCTCCTGTACTCGAATCCTCTCGCTATGAAGGCCAACATACCATTTGCCTTCTTAACCGCCTGCTGCACCTGCTTGCTTACCTTCAGTGACTGGTGCACAAGGACACCCAGGTCTCGTTACACTTCCCCTTTTCCCAATCTATTGCCATTCAGATAATAATCTGCCTTCCTGTTTTTGCCACCAAAGTGGATAACCTCGCATTTATCCACATTATACTGCATCTGCTATGCATCTGCCCAATCACCCAACCTGTCCAAATCATACTGGAGTTTCTCTGCATCCTCCTCACATCACACACTCCCACCCAGCTTTGTGTCGTCTGCAAACTTGGAGATATTACATCTAGTTCCCTCGTCTAGATCATTAATATATATTGTGAATAACTGGGGTCCTAGCACCGATCCCTGCGGTACCCCACTAGTCACTGCCTGATACTCGGAAAAAGATCCGTTTATTCCAACTCTTTGCTTCCTGTCTGCCAACCAGTTCTCTATCCAAGTCAGTACCTTATCCCCAGTCCCATGTGCTTTAACTTTACATGCTAATCTCTTATGTGGGACCTTATCGAAAGCCTTCTGAAAGTCCAAATACACCACATCCACTGGTTCTCCCTTATCTATTCTACCAGTTACATCCTCAAAAAATTCCAGATTAGTCAAGCATGATTTACCTTTTGTAGATCCATGTTGACTTTGTCCGATCCTGTCACTGTTTCCCAAGTGCTCTGCTATTACATCTTTTATAATGGACTCTAGCATTTTCCCCACTACCGATGTCAGGCTTACCGGTCTGTAATTCCCCGTTTTCTCTCTCCCACCTTTTTTAAATAGTGGGGTTACATTAGCTACCCTCCAATCCATGGGGACTGTTCCAGAGTCGATAGAATTTTGGAAGATGACCAGCAATGCATCTACTATTTCTCGGGCCATTTCCTTAAGTACCCTAGGATGTAGATTATCAGGCCCTGGGGATTTATCGACCTACAATCCCATCAATTGCCCTAACACCATTTCCCTACAAATACTGATTTCATTCAGTTCCTCCCTCTCATTAGACCCTATGTTCCCCGACATCTCTGGGAGGTTATTTGTGTCCTCCTTTGTGAAGACAGAACCAAAGTATGTATTTAATTGGTCTGCCATTTCTTTGTTCCCCATTATAAATTCCCCTGATTCTGACTGCAAGGGACTTACGCTTGACTTCACCAATCTTTTTCTCTTCACATATCTATAGAAGCTTTTACAGTCAGTTTTTATGTTCCCTGCAAGCTTACTCTCATACTCTATTTTCCCCCTCTTAATTAATCCCTTTGTCCTCCTTTGCTGAATCTTAAACTGCTCCCAATCCTCAGGTTTGCTGCTTTTTCTGGCCAATTTATATGTCCTCTCCTTGGATCTTATGCTATCCCTAATTTCCCTTGTTAGCCATGGTTGAGTCACCTTTTTTGTTTTATTTTTATGCCAAACAGGGATGAACAAATTCTGTAGTTCATCCATGCGATCTTTAAATGTTTGCCATTGCCTATCCACCATCAACCCTTTAAGTAACGTTCCCTAATCCATCCTAGCCAACTCGCGCCTCATACCATCGTAGTTTCCTTTATTTAAATTCAGGACCCTAGTCTCTGAGTCAACTACTTCACTCTCCATCTTAATGAAGAATTCTATCATATTATGATCGCTTCTCCCCAAGGGGCCTCGCACAACAAGATTGCTAATTAATCCTTTCTCATTACATAATACCCAGTCTAAGATGGCCTGATCTCTAGTTGGTTCCTCGACATATTGGTCCAGGAAACCATCCCGTATACACTCTAGGAATTCCTCCTCCACAGTATTGTTACTAATTTGGTTAGCCCAATCTATATGTAGATTAAAGTCACCCATGATAACTGCTGTGCCCTTATTGCACGCATCTCTAATTTCCCGTTTAATGCCATCCCCAACCTCAGCATTACTGTTTGGGGGTCTGTATACAACTGTATACAACTAATGTTTTCTGCCCCTTGGTATTTCTCAGCTCTACCCATACAGATTCCACATCATCAGAGCTAATATCCTTCCTTACTATTGTGTTAATCTCCTCTTTAACCAGCTGTGCTACCCCACCTCCTTTTCCTTTTTGCCTGTCTTTCCTGAATATTGAATACCCCTGGATGTTGAATTCCCAGCCTTGGCCACCCTGGAGCCATGTCTCCATAATCTCAATTATATCATATCCGTTTACATCTATTTGCGCAGCTAATTCATCCAGTTTATTACGAATGCTCCTCGCATTAAGACACAAAGCCTTCAAGCTTGTTTTTTTAACACTCTTAGACCTTTTAGAATTATTAATTACTGTGGCCATGTTTGATTTACACCCTTGATTTCTCTGACTGCCACTTTTGCTTTTCTCCTTCCTGTCTTTTGCTTCTATCCTTGCTTCCCTCTCCTCTATCTCCCTGCACAGGTTCCCAACCCCCTGCCATTTTAGTTTAAACCCTCCCCAACAGCACTAGCAAACACTCCCCCTCGGACATCGGTCCCGGTCCTGATCAGGTGCAAACCGTCCAGTTTGTACTGGTCCCACCTCCCCCAGAACCAGTTCCAATGCCCCAGGAATTTGAATCCCTCCCCCTTGCACCATTCCTCTAGCCACGTATTCATCTGAAATATCCTCCTATTTCTACTCTGACTAGCACGTGGCACTGGTAGCAATCCTGAGATTACTACCTTTGAGGTCCTATTTTTTAATTTACCTCCTAACTCCCTATATTTAGCTTTTAGGACCTCATCCTAGTTTTTACCTATATCATTGGTACCTATATGCACCACGACAACTGGCTGTTCACTCTCCCCCTCCAGAATGCCCTGCAGCCGCTCCGAGACATCCTTGAACCTTGCACCAGGGAGGCAACATGCCATCCTGGAGTCTCGTTTGCGGCCGCAGAAACACCTATCTATTCCCCTTACAATAGTATCCCCTATCACTATAGCTCACCCGCTCTTTTTCCTCCCGTCCTGTGCAGCAGAACCACCCATGGTGCCAGGAAGTTGGCTGCTGCTGCCTTCTCCCGATAAGCCATCTCCCTCAACAATATCCAAAGCGGTATATCTGTTTGAGAGGGGGATGGGCACAGGGGACCCCTGCACTACCTGCCTGCACCTACTACGCTGCCTGGCGGTCACCCATTCCCTTCCTGCCTGTGCAGCCTTTACCTGTGGTGTGACCAACTGATTAAACGTGATATCCATGACATCCTCAGCATCGCGAATGCTCCAGTATGTATCCATTTGCAACTCCAGCGCCGCAATGCAGTCTGCCAGGAGCTGCAGCTGGAAACACTTCCCGCACACATGGTCGTCAGGGATACAGGAAGTGTCCCTGATTTCCCACATAGTGCAGGAGGAGCATGCCACGGGGCTGAGCTGTGCTGCCATGACTTACCCTTTAATTAATTTAAATTAAATTAAATCAAATCAATGCCACTAATTACACTACAATTAAATGATATACTCAAGGGCCCTTGTTTACTACCACTCCCCGCTACACAACAGAGACCTTAGAAACTATAACCACAAAAATTAAGACTGTCTAAACTTTATAAACTATTAACCTTAACTGTCAAACTATAGAGTAGTACTCACCCAATCAGCTGCTTCCTCTTGCCCGCGTCACTTTTTGAATCGTGGTGTGGTTCTGGAACGCCGCCACCGGTCTGCAAGATTGACCGGCCTTTGAAAAAAAGCCCACGAAAGTAAGTTTAAATACTCACTGTACTCTCCTGCTGCTCCCGACACCGGCCTCTTCCTACAGGGTGAAAAGTTAGGAAAAACAAAGGCGAAGCAAGGGAGCTCCTCCTTCCACTCCTCACCTAACTCCAACTCACCCAACTCGCAGCACTCTGTCCAAACTGCACTCAGTGCAAAATCGCACTTCAAAGCCTGTTTTATAGGCCCTGAAACAAAGGAGATGCCACAGATGCTGCATGCCCTGCTGAGTATTTCCAGCATTTTCTGTTTTTATTTTCACTTTCTTAATGCTCAACTCCGTTGTAACCATCAATACAGTCCCCACCACTTACACCGTCCACCGGCTAAATCGGGCAAATGGTGCTAACCATATTCTATTACTATTACTATAGGAGCCAATTACAAAGGTGCCGCTTCTAACGCATTAAGTGCGCCAACTATTTTGGACAGCTCAATAAGTACTTACCATCTGCTGATTTCTGACAGTCAGGTCTTCAAGCAGTTTCAAGCAGCCATTTGCACCATGTTAAAGTAATGAAATTCTGGGCCTAACTGTTAACAATTAGAAGAGGCAGATTCGAAGTGAAATTTCCTGTTTTTTTTAAATATATTGGTTACTTACCTTTTTGGTTTTACCATCCACTGCATGTAATGGGGAAATTGTGTTAACACCAACCGTCTGCTATAAATGGTGGGGACTGTACCACATAATGCAAGTAAATGCTTTCATGTTAATGCAGTCCACAGTTCCACCAATATTTAACCCTACAAAGCAAGTCTCAGGGTGCTACAGGGTGATTACGGCTATCCTCTGCAGGATGGACCATCATCCCTTTTGTCATTTAATCTCTCCTGCCTTCCACCCTGTCACAGAACTTCCCTTTTGTTCTTTCCTCCCACCCCACCCCCCCCCCCCCCCCCCCCCCCCCCCATTCCCTGCCTCTGTACTGGCTTAAAACCTGTTATAGCTCTAACTTTTTTCAGTTCAGACGGAAGGTCATTGACCTGAAATGTTAACTCTGTTTCTCTCTCCACAGATGTTGCCTGACCTGCTGAGTATTCCCAGCATTTTCTGTTTTTATCCTCTGCAGTCATGGCTTATGATATCTGCAGCTGCCCAGGAGACCAGCTGAATGTAGATATAATGAGGACTATGCTTCCACCAGAGTTTATCACTGAGCACACCATTAGCTTGCCAGGCAGTGCTTCAGGTGCCTAAATTGATCCAGGGTGAGCCTCAGTACAATAAGAAATACTTCTGCCCTTTTAAGCTGCTGCAGGACTAAATCCACCCCCTAATGGGTAAACTTCCAATCTGAGACATTTCTAATGCCTGGACCTCACCCATAATATTTCAAAGAGGCTGACCCTGGGAAGTATGGTGGAGTCAGCACTTAGCACGTCAGACTGGCACACTGCCCTGGGCTCGCGGCTGATTGAAGACTCTGAGCTTATGGCTCCGTGGGAATATATTTGAAATTACTTTCTGGATCTACCAAATGAAATGTTTATCGTTCAAAATAAAGGCATGTGTTGAAGAATATGCAGAAATATAGATGCAGTCTGATTCACAGGTTGTTGTAAACTATCAATGTAACTGGAATCAAAAATTCTGGCTTAGCCAAACATCAACTCTTAAAACCATTTTGCTACAGTACCTGTCCATGCCAATCACTCTTGACTGTCCTTTTTTGTAACCACAGGGCACTCAATGCAGATTGGAATGGGATTCAGTCATGCACAGTGTCTACACAGGTAGGCTTTAAGACAAGGTTCCTTGTGTTTTGATACACAAATCTGTTTTTCTTTACGTTTCAAACTTATAAGATCTGTTACCCACTGTAAAATACACCTCATATCAGGTTATGTATCCATATTGTAATGTCTTTTCAATATAGGTTGTTTCCATAGTTTCCAGTTTAATTTTTTTCCAGGCATTCCATGAGGCATTCCATGTTTTCTTTTACAGCTAAATAATTTTCTTACTGCACATTTTTTTCTTAGTTGGAAATAACATATTTGTTTGAAAACACACATTGATTATTAAGGACGTGAATCCTAATGGCCCGGATTTTATGGTCAGCGGCGAAGGAACGGCACTTGCCGTTCATCACGCTTACAGCTGCCCACAAACTTTTGAGTGGCCGCTTACGGTTACTCGAGATCATTTTCAGCACGGCGTCCTCTACAGGGGATCCGCAGATTGAAGAATTCTCACTGAGACATGCAGAGTCGAAACCAAGAAGTATAAATTAGAATATTTAATTCATTGTAAAATCATGTACAGAAAGTGAAATAAAAAGAGGGAAAGAAAGAAGGGAATAAGAGAGAGAGATAAAAGAGACAGAAAGAAAAAGTAAAAAAATATATATTTAAAAAAAAATCCCCAACAATAATTAAATTCTGAAATAATGAAACTCCACACTTGTAAAATTTAATTTTCAGTGCCAGAGAGGTTGTTTGGCAGTAATTAAGACTTATCACACTGTTAAAAATTTACTTACACCTGAATGCGCCAGCCCTAACTTGTGCATCCCAAAATCCCTTTGCCCCAACATTGGCAGCTGTTCCTTCAGCTGTCTCAGCCCTAAGCTCTGGAATTCCCTCCCTAAACCTCACTGCCCCACACCCCCTCACCTCCTCCTTTAAGGCCTTCCTTAAAATCCATATATTTGACCAAGCTTTTAGTCACCGCTCCTAATATCTCCTTCTTTGGCTTGGTGTCAATTTTAGTCTGATTGGGATTCTGAGAAGCGTGTTGAGAGGTTTTTCTATGTTAAAGGCGCTATATAAATGCAAGTTGTTGTTGTAAATGAATCACTAAAATATAAATCAGGACCTTGCTCTATATGGGTTTGGCGCTTGCTTCCATCAGTTGTTATGTAATTTTCCATTTCTTAATGTCTGTAGCGCGTGGGCTTTAAGTGTTGCTTCTGCCATCACTGTGGGCTATCATGGGAAGGTAAACAGGATGGAAAGTCCACTTGAATGGTCAAACATTAGGTTTCAGTTCCTTTCCTACCCACTGTCACTTCAACACCCTTGTTGCTGAGGAGAGGACCCCAACTGAGCTTAATAGAAAGGGATTCTTTGAAAAAAAAGATTTTAATGGAGCAAAGGTAAGGCAAACTTTTGGTTCTCTTGTAAACGAGGCTGTGCCAGATTTCAGCTGTGTGTTCAAATTACATTGATCCTTCTGCAAATACATGCCAATTATTCCATGTCTGGCTACTCGTGTGCATGTCTCTGGGGCTGGTGGTGGGCAAGTGACTGTTCCGTATACTGCGAGTCACAGATATTAAGCAATGCATTTTATTCCCTTCATTTATTTTATAACGTGAAAAATTCTTACTTGTTAGCTGCAGATCTTGTGAGGTAAATTCCAGCGTTTACGTGACATTTATGCTGTGGCTTTACCTAGAAGGAGGGTGTTTGCATAAGGGAAGTGGGTGGGGTGGGGATGGGGTTTGACTGTTTCAAACATCACAAAAGAGGCAAAGTTGAGATAATTTCTGGTTGAAGTCAGAGGGAGGAACTGTCTCACTGAGATGTGATAAGGAAAGAAAATTGTGAAAATAAATAGCAGACTGATTGCACTGCCAGTCATGTTGTTGCCTTATTTGATGTATACTTAGCTCACATTCCAGATGTATGGCACAGTGAAGGGAATTGCGGTTGGGTAGCAGTCTGTTTGAACACTGTCATTTCACCTCTGGGACCTGGGTTTGAATTCAGTTCAGACGTAAGAGATGATAGTTTCTTCCTCCTGACAGCTGTCAAGGGGCCTAATTGAAATGACTTGGGGAGGCTCACTTCAGTTCCCAGCAGATGTGAGTCTACAGCACACAATTGTCCTTGGACTTGGAATTGACTTGGTGCTAATTTGGTCATTTTGCCCAGACAGGTCACAAGGAGATGGTGGTGTAGAAAATAGAAATATCAGGCAGAGACAATTGATGGGATACCTTTCAGAGTGTAGATGCAAGATTTGTGTCAGGGCTATATAGGCACAGCCCTGCATTATATTTGATCAATGTCATAACTGTGAGTAGAAAGTTGCTTTCCTTTCCAGCTAAAATGCCCCTTTATCTTATTGAGCTCACAATACAAAAACAGTGCAGTTAACTTCGGTTTTTAACCGCTCTTCTGACTCCAATGATAGGTGTACACCTGACATGTTGACTTGTCTTTTCTATTTACAGATAGTGTAACCTTCTGTTGATTTCCAACATTTTCAGTTTTTATTTTTTTCAGTGGGCTGTCTTTTTTGATGTAAACTGTCAACAAAAGCCAGTTTTGTGCACATGGCCCAGTTTTCATTGTTTTTTTCCAGGCTATGGAACTATGGGGGTGATTACACATTCCCAGTGCAGTAGCGCAAATTCTTCAACCTGTGGCTCCGGCCAACATGACTCGGAGCGTGACCCCGCACAAAATCCCATATTCGCCACTTATATTGGGCCAGAAATTCGGGTCGGAGGCTTCCCGCGGGTGCAAGCCCCCAACCTGCACTTACCTAGCGCGCCTGCCGTTGTGCTCGGGGCCCGCGTGGGATTCCGATCCTGGGCCTGCTCCAGCTGCCGGCGCGCAGTGCTTGCGTATCTCAGTGGCGCAGTTAGTTCGAAGCGTCCCCTGGGATCATGTGGGCCATGGAAGACCTGTCAAATCTATGAATAGAGATCGGCCCCAAAACCTAACTAAAACTTCAAATAAACTTTTTAAAAAACATCACATTTTAAAAATAACTATAAATAACATAAAATAACTATTTTAAACAATAATTTAAATTTTTGAAAAAATTAATTACAGTTTATAACGGAGCTAAAAATAAACTTACCTTTCTTTAAAGTATTTAAAAATAATAAACCTGTGGAAAAAATGTTTTAATTTTAGTTAATTCACCACTTACCTTGTTAAAAGCAGGCCTTGCGCCTGCTTTTTCCCCGCGCAGCTGCCAGGGACTTACCCTCACTCCAAAACCTGTAAAAAAAAACGGAAGTTCGCTACGTGCGCGCTGCCTCTCCGGCGCACGCGGTTGACCCTCGAACCCCTTCTTTCACGAGACCGGAAGTTCCGGTTTCCCGTGTATACGCAGTGCATGTGCGAAACCGGCACTTCCGGTGGCCCTACGGGTGAGTACACAACGCGTACTCACCCGTGGGGACCCGAATTTCTGCCCCATTGTTTTTTCGGCAAAGAAAAAGCTGTCACAAGTACTTAATGTAGGGAAGACACCAAAGCTGATATTATAAGGGTAAATTTAACATAAGCTCCTGCTTCCGACCAGCCTGAGAGCCCATTGCTCACTATTACTAATTCTGCCACTTCCTTTCTAGTTTTATCCAATGTCTTTTCATCACCTGTCAGCCAAAAGAAAGAAAGAGGGGACTTGCATTTATTCACGAACTGCAGGACGTTCCAGAGTGCTTTACAGTTAATGAAGTACTTTTGAAGTGTAGTCACTGTTGTAATGTAGGGAAAGGTACTGCTCTGCCACAATTTTGGCCTTGGAACACCTGCAGTAATCTTTAATAAAACAGATAATTGCCTTGATAGAAGTACAAAGGCAAAATACTCCGTTGCTGGAAATCTGAAATAAAAACAGAAAATGCTGGAAATGCTCAGCAGGTCAGGCAGCATCTGTGGAGAGAGAAACAGAGTTAACATTTCAGGTCGATGACCTTTCGTCAGAACTGGAAAAAGTTAGAGATGTAACAGATTTTAAGCAAGTGCAGGGGCAGGGAAAGGGGGGAGAGGAGGAAAGAACCAAAGGGAAGGTCTGTGATAGGGTGGAAGGCAGGAGAGGTTAAATGACAAAAGGGATGATGGTGCAAAAGGTGGTGGTAATGGGACAAGTAAAGAAACACAAGCTGGGTCTAGAGGAGGTGTAACTGGGAATAGCACAATCATTACCAGCACCTACTGTCCAAAACAATGGGAGCAGTGGTTATGAGCTGAAATTCTTGAACTCCGTGTTGAGTCCGGAAGGCTATGAAGTGCCTAATCGAAAGATGAAGTGCTGTTCCTCGAGCTTCCGTTGAGCTTCATTGGAACAGTGTAGGAGGCCGAGGACAGAGTGAGAGTGAGACAGAGAATTAAAATGGCAAGCGACCGGAAGCTCAAAGTCACACTTGCGGACTGAACGGAGGTTTTCAGCAAAGCGGTCACCCAATCTACGTTTGGTCTCCCCAATGTACAGGAGACCGCATTGTGACCAGCAAATACAGTATATTAAATTGAAAGAAATACAAGTAAATCGCTGTTTCACCTGGAAGGAGTGTTTGGGGCCCTGAACGGTGGGAAGGGAGGAGGTAAAAGGGCAGGTGTTGCATCTCCTGCGCTTGCATGGGAAGTGATGATTTGGATTTCTTTTAGATTTGGGATCAGTTTCAGATCCTGATGTGATTCAGTTAGTGAGGGGTAGATTAAATACCAGCATCCGCAAGTGAAGAACAGGGCTGGAACATACGGAGGCTGAAGGACCATGGGTCCGATACCCCAGTATAAGTGAGGGGATGTGGCACTGTGATCCTAGGTCACTGACTCCATCAGATTATGTGAGTGGGTCAGGGGAAGGTTCCCTTATTAATATAAAGATGGCGGGTGCATCTCGGGCACCTGCCATAATGGGTTGGACTGGAAAATATGGAGCAGGAGTAGGTCATTCAGCCCCTCGAGCCTGCTCCGCCACTCAATTAGATCATGGCTGAACTGCACCTCAACTCCATTTTACCACCTTTCATCAACCACTTTCCTGTGAAGTTATAACTCTGAAGGGATATGATCTAGTGTCTATAACAGAGACATGGTTTAGATTTGAACAGAACTGGGAACCTAATAATCCTGATAATGACATTTTCAGAGTTTAAGGCAGGAGAAAGGGGGGTAGGGTGGCAGTGTTAGGAAAGGATTCTATTGCAGTGCTAGAACACAAGGGTGCCAAAGGAGCTTGCTTTATACAGAATCCTTATGGGTAGAGTTTAAAAATAGGAAGGGAAACAGCATAATTCGCAGCATGTATTATTGACCACAGAACAGTAGAGATGAGATAGAAAGGGGGATATGCAGACAGTTCAGAGACACATGTAGGAAAAGGGCAATAATTTTGGGTGAATTTTTACTTTCCCAATGTTAGGAGACATGGGTAAGAAAGGATTGCAATGTAGAGCACCAACTTCAGCACATAGTGAATCAGAGTGGTCTCGATAGTAAACCCCACACAACGGGTGGGAGGGGGTCGGGGGTTAAAAAGTGAAAACAACGTGCACACACCCACCGCCATTTTTACAGCAGCTGATATCAAGGCGTCCGAGTGTCCCGCCGTAGAAAGGTGGGATGCTTATTAACATCTTTAAATTGGGCTCCTACCGTGCAATTGGGAGCCCGATTTTAAGATAACGGCTGCTGCTTGGGTTTCCTGGGGGTCAGAAAACTCGGCAATGAAACGGAGGTGGGAGCTGCCAGTTCCACAAGGTGAGTGGCTCTTTTAGCACTCCTTGTGGGCCAGGAGGAGCCTTTGGCCTCCTCCACACCCAACCCCCCACAACCCTCTCGAGTGCCGACCTCTCCCCTCCTCCCGAGTCCCGACCTCCCCCATCTCCTGGTTGCCGGGGACTGCCCCCAAGGGTTCCCTGCTAAGGCCTCCTGCCGCTAGTGTTCCCTCCCGCCCACTGGCCAGGCTGCCTATTTGGCCAACTGCTGGGCAGGAGGCGGAGCTGCACGATGTAAATGAGGCCCTGCCGTTAAAATCGGCAGGACCTCCTCGTCCTCGGCCTTGCTGGGTTCTTCGGCCATTTTCGGCCTCATCCATACCCTTCCCTAAAATATCAGGGCCAGTGTATCACTAGCAAAAAGTTTCTCTCTCTACCAAAGCACTAAAAAGAGAGAAAGAAAGACCTCACTTGAGGTTTTTAAAATTATGAAGGGTTTTAATAGAGTGAACAGGAAAGACTATTTCCTGTGGTTGGGAATTGAGTGACAAGAGGTCATCAGAAAGAAGAAAGAAAGACTTGCATTTATATAGCGCCTTTCACGACCACTGGACGTCTCAAAGCGCTTTACAGCCAATGAAATATTTTTGAAGTGGAGTCACTGTTGTAATGTGGGAAAATGGAGTTGAGGTGCAGTTCAGCCATGATCTAATTGAGTGGCGGAGAGCAGGCTCGAGGGGCTGAATGGCCTACTCCTGCTCTTAATGTTCCTATGTTCCTAACTGTTACCCTCGGCACAGTAAGAGAATGCAAAATAGGTGCATGATCTGGATGTGCAAAGGTACCTGAAACGAATGATAGCAGTACGGAGAATTAAGTGGCCAAAGATGTCATGCTCTAATATACAGCATGAAATGCCCTGTTTAAATATCTGGCTGTCAATGGCTCATTTTGATAGAGTAAAGCATCATTTAGATTTTAAATATTTAAGACAAAAAAATGGTGGGCCAATTTATGTAACCCTACCAATATAGTAATTTAAAAAAAACTGGTTTTGAACTGCCACCCCGGATGAAAAATGACTTGAAAATGTAATTAGTATGGTGAGATGCAAGCTGCATTGATAATTAGGTCATTTTAATATGCCCTTGATATTTTGCACACACCATTCACCTGTGTTACTCTTGTCATTTGAAATACCATAACAGCATTTCCTTTTTTTTTTAAATGAATGAATAGTTACAATAAGAGCTATGAAGATAGAAGGGTGAGTATGGTGAGACCTTTAACAGCAGAAATGCTCAAGAAATCCAAAATCCTTTTGGATTGACATGACTCCATTTTTCTTAAGTGTTTTGAAAATTAATCAAAAAAATATTTCATTATATTGGAAGAGTGGTGATTAAGATCTATCTGCTTTCAAGTTATAAGAAATGTTGGGGCTGAAGATTTGCAGCCATTCTGACGCATTCCTGCAGCAAGTCTGGCAGGCGTGCTCTGGAAGGGCTGGAAATGAGGCCTGCGCCCAGATACATCAGGTCCCAGCTTAACGTCAAGGATTTTCTGCGGCCGTGTCAGGGGTAAAGCCAGTGGTGCAGGGATGGCCAGGGCTGGGACTCCCAATGCCAGGAATTCTCGTGTCCCTGGCCCTCAGAGTGAGCCAGGGGAGCTTGGGCAGCAGTGAACCCAGGCGTACCGGGCCACTAAACAGTGTTAATGGGCCCCACCTGAGAGTCTGGTCAAGAAACTTGTCTGGGACTCCTGGTGAGGAATCTTTTTTTGACTTCAATGCAGACTCCTTACAATAGCATTTCCTTTTTTAAATAAAAATGTGTAAATGGTTACAAATAAGAGCTATGAAAATGCATAAGAAATTTGGAGGTCTCCTGGGAAGGCAGGTGCTCAAGATGTGTCCCTAACGGTATGGCTGCCCACCAGTCCCTTATAAAATGGACAACCTCTCGCTGATGCTGGAACTTCCACTGAAACATTCCCACACTTAGTCTGGGATGCGACAACCCACCACACCCCCGCCCCCCCACCCATGCATTTTTGACCCCTCTTTATTTTTATATATAAACTTGTAACTAGACTAAGAATTTGCAGCTAAAATATTATAATTGGACTTCACTTAGCAGCATGTCCTCGTGCGTGAGGAATAAACTGGAGTCTAAGTGACCTCTTCAAGGGGGGGATTTTGGGTCTTCGTTTATATTACTTGTAGACAGTTCCTTGTCAGGATAAAAATGATGCATATGAGTTTGCTACTATGAGAAAGAGTCAGAGCCATTGGGGGTAATTTTAACCCCCAAAAACAGGTGGGCTTGGGTCGTCGAGTGGGATGTTAAAATGTAACAAATCTCAAACCCGAACCCAACCCGCCTCAAACCCGCCTGAACCCGCCCACTTTCAGGTTGTAGCGGAGGAAGGACGGGGGGCGGTCAACCAATCCGCTCTCAGGAGGCGGGTCGCTCATTTAAATATTTTAGTGAGACTGTGTGCCTCAGATTTTATCCTTTTTCCAACTTTACTGCTGGCTGGCCGGGTTTAACCGGCAGCTAAAGTGAGGCGAGGACTGCTGCATGGAAGAGGTAAATGTTTTCCAGCACTGCTTGTGGGCCAGGAGGAGCAGGAGTGCTTCCCCTCCCAGCCACCCAAGCAAACCTGTTTCCCACTCCCCATGATCGTACCCCTCCTGCCCGATCACCGTCCCCCCCGGCCTGATCACCGCACCCCCCACGATTGGATCTGGCCCCGATCACTGACCACCCACCAATCACCGACTCCCAATCTCTCTCCGATCCCCCGCGATCACCCCACAACCCTCCAAACCACGTTGTACCCACTCCCGCTTCATGATCTCCACCCCAAGCAGCAGGAAACCTACCTGCTCCTGGCTGCAGCCTTGTCTGCAGTGTTCCCCGCCCGACAGGGAGCCAAGCCTGTCAATCATGGGTGACTTTAATTTACATATAGATTGGGCTAACCAAATTAGTAAAAATACTGTGGAGGAGGAATTCCTAGAATGTTTACGGGATGGTTTTCTGGAACAATATGTCGAGGAACCAACCAGAGATCAGGCCATCTTAGACTGGGTATTATGTAACGAGAAAGGATTAATTAGCAATCTTGTTGTACGAGGCCCCTTGGGTCAGAGTGATCATAATATGATAGAATTCTTCATTAGGATGGAGACTGAAGTAGTTGAATCAGAGACTAGGGTCCTGAATTTAAATAAAGGAAACTACGATGGTATGAGGCGCGAATTGGGTAGGATTGATTGGGGAATGTCACTCAAAGGGTTGACGGTGGATAGGCAATGGCAAACATTCAAAGACTGCATGGATGAACTACAGAATTTGTTCATCCCAGTGTGGCATAAGAATAAAACAAAAAGGGTGACTCAACCGTGGCTAACAAGGGAAATTAGGGATAGCATAAGATCCAAGAGAGGGCATATAAATTGGTCAGAAAAAGCGGTAGCCCTGAGGATTGGGAGCTGTTTAGGATTCAACAAAGGAGGACAAAGGGATTAATTAAGTAGGGGAAAATAGAATATGAAAGTAAGCTTGCAGGGAACATAAAAACTGACTGTAAGAGCTTTTATAGATATGCGAAGAGGAAAAGATTAGTGAAATCAAGTGTAGGCCCCTTGCAGTCAGAAGCGGGGGAAGTTATAATGGGGAACAAAGAAATGGCAGACCAATTAAATGCATATTTTGGTTCTGTCTTCACAAAGGAGGACACAAATAACCTCCCAGAGATGTTGGAGAACATAGGGTCTGATGAAAGGGAGGAACTGAAAGAACTCAGTATTTGCAGGGAAATGGTGTTAGGGAAATTGACGGGTATGTTGGCCGATAAATCCCATGGGCCTGATAATCTACATCCTAGGGTACTTAAGGAAGTGGCCCTAGAAATAGTAGATGCATTGCTGATCATCTTCCAACATTCGATGGAATCTAGAACTGTACCCATGGATTGGAGGGTAGCTAATGTTACCCCACTATTCAAAAAGGGTGGTAGAGAGAAAGCGGGGAATTACAGACCGGTAAGCCTGACATCGGTAGTGGGGGAAATGCTAGAGTCCATTATAAAGGATGTAATAGCTGAGCACTTGAAAAACAGTGACAGGATCGGACAAAGTCAACATGGATTTACAAAAAGTAAATCGTGCTTGACTAATCTACTGGAATTTTTTGAGGATGTAACTGGTAGAATAGATAAGGGAGAACCAGTAGATGTGGTGTATTTGGACTTTCAAAAGGCTTTCGATAAGGTCCCGCATAAGAGATTAGCGTGTAAAGTTAAGGTACATGGGATTGGGGGCAAGGTATTGACTTGGATAGAGAACTGGTTGGCGGACATAAAGCAGAGAGTAGGAATGAATGGTTCTTTTTCCGAGTGGCAGGCAGTGACTAGTGGGGTACCGTAGGGTTCAGTCCTTGGACCCCAGCTATTCACAATATACATTAATGATCTAGATAAGGGAACTAAATGTAATATATCCAAGTTTGCAGATGACACAAAGCTGGGTGGGTGTGTGTGCTGTGAGGAAGATACTGAGAAACTCCAGGATGATTTGGACAGGTTGGGTGAGTGGGCAGAAGCGTGGCAGATGCAATATAACGTGGATAAATGCGAGGTTATCCACTTTGGTGTCAAAATCAGAAAGGCAGACTATTATCTGAATGGCAATAGATTGGGAGAAGGGGAAGTGCAACGAGACCTGGGTGTCCTTGTGCACCAGTCGCTGAAGATAAGCATGCAGGTGCAGCAGGCGGTGAAGAAGGGAAATGGTATGTTGGCCTTCATAGCGAAAGGGTTTGAGTATAGGAACAGGGATGTCCTGCTGCAGTTGTACGGGGCCTTGGTGAGACCACACCTTGAGTACTGTGTGCAGTTTTGGTCGCCTTATCTGAGGAAGGATGTTCTTGCCATGGAAGGAGTTCAGCGAAGATTCACAAGGCTGATACCTGGGATGGCAGGAATGACATATGAGGAGAGATTGGGTCGATTAGGCTTATACTCGCTGGAGTATAGAAGAATGAGAGGGGATCTCATCGAAACATATAAAATTCTGACAGGTCTGGACAAACTAGATGCAGGAAGAATGTTCCCGATGGTTGGAGAGTCCAGAACCAGGGGTCATAATCTAAGGATAAGGGGTAAGCCATTTAGGACAGAAATGAGGAAGAATTTCTTCACCCAGAGAGTGGTGAACCTGTGGAATTCTCTACCACAGAAGGTAGTTGAGGCCAAGTCATTAAATATATTCAAGAATGAGTTAGATATATTTCTTAAAGCTAAAGGTATCAAGGGATATGGGGAGAAGGCAGGTACAGGGTACTGAGTTTGGATGATCAGCCATGATCTCATCGAATGGCGGAGCAGGCTCGAGGGGCCGAATGGCCTACTCCTGTTCCTACCTTCTCTGTTTCTATGTTTCTATCAGGCTGGCTTCCAGGCGGAGAACCTGTTTAAAAAAAAATCACGCACGTTGTCCGACCAGAACTCTTCCCCCTGGCTTGGAAATTCCACCCCAGTAAATATGGCCATTTTCTCTAAGCCTGCCCCACCAAGGGATCTGAATCTAATCGAGTTAAATATTTGGCTACGTTGTGTTCATTTAAGTTGTTTACATCTGCAGTTTCCTTTGCCTTTGCCTGTCACTTCCAGAAATATTTTCAAGTGGATCAGTTTTGATTAATCGTGAAAGATATTTTCCATTGTGCCAGCTTGGACATGAAAGTACCATTAAACCACTGCTACAACCTCCTCCTAACTGCCTTCTGCTGTCGGCCTTACATTTTTACAGAGGCCACTATAGGGTTCCTATTGGGAATATATCTCCACATGATCTTTTTGGAGGAAGAAGAGGAAGAGGAATAGAGAGAGGCCAGACACTATAGGAGGTGTACAGCACCCACCGCCAATACCTCCCCTCCAGAAGATGCAGACCAAGGCGTTCCTAACTCCAATTGACCCAAGAGCAGTGCTTATAGAGATGCTATGCTATTTGAGGTAAGCCATCAAATGAGTTGTGCCAAATGCATGGCTCACCTCCACCATATGATCTGCACTGCCAGTGGCTGTCAAGATTAACAATGTGTTATTGCAGGTTGCCACATGGGATATCACTAAAATTATTCTATCAGCTGTGATTTGATGCATCAAGTGATTGACACATGCATTGTTTGCTCATGCAAGCTGGTTCAGTAAGGATGCTGGAAGCAGCACAACAAAACCCTGCAATCTTATCAAGTGGCAGGATTCCCCACGATTCAGGGAGTCATAGATTGCACCCACATACCAATCGTGCTCCCTTCATTAATCCCATCAGTTACATCAACAGGAAAGGATACCACTCTTTCAAAGCTCAGTTCATTTGTGACCGGCAACACCACATCATGCATGTAAATGCTTGACTTCCTGGCAGTCCTTGCAGTCCACTGTGCCACCATTCTTTCGATCAGAAAGTAAGTATTATGGTGAATCTTAGGAGATCAAGGCTACCCTCTACAGCCTTGGCCGATGACATCCAAGCACTTCATAGAATCATAGAATGGTTACAGCATAGAAGGGGGCCATTCGGCTCATCAAGCCCGTGCCGGCTCTCTGCAAGAGCACTTCAGCTAGTCCCACTCCCCCCGCCCTTTCCCCATAGCCCTGCAATTTTTTTTTTCCTTCAGGTACTTAGACAATTCCCTTTTAAAGCCACGATTGAGTCTGCCTCCACCATCCTTTCAGGCAGTGCATTCCAGATCCTAAGCACTCGCTGCATAAAAAAGTTTTTCCTCATGCCGCCTTTGGTTCTCTTTACAATCACCTTAAATCTGTGTCCTCTGATTCTCGACCCTTCTGCCAATGGGAACAGTTTCTCTCTATCTACTCTGTCCAGACTCCTCATGATTTTGAACACCTCTATCAAATCTCCTCTCAACCATCTCAGCTCCAAGGAGAACAACCCCAGCTTCTCTAGTCTATCCATGTAACTGAAGTCCCTCATCCCTGGAATAATTCTCATAAATCTTTTCTGCACCCTCTCTAAGGCCTTCACATCCTTCCTAAAGTGCGGTGCCCAGAATTGGACACAATACTCCAATTGAGGCTGAACCAGTGTTTTATAAAGGTTCATCATAACTTCCTTGCTTTTGTACTCTATGCCTCTATGTATGAAGCCCAGGATCCCGTATGCTTTTTTAACCGCTATCTCAAACTGCCCTGCCACCTTCAACGCTTTGTGCACATACACCCCCAGGTCTCTCTGTTCATGCACCCACTTTAGAATTGTACACTTTAGTTTACATTGTCTCTCCTTGTTCTTTCTACCAAAATGTATCACTTCGCACTTTTCTGTGTTAAATTTCATCTGCCACCCATTTCACCAGCCTGTCTATGTCTTCTTGGAATCTATCACTATCCTCCTCACTGTTCACTATACTTCCAAGTTTTGTGTCATCTGCAAATTTTGAAATTGTGCCCTGCACACCCAAGTCCAAGTCATTAATATGTATCAAGAAAAGCAGTGGTCCTCGTACCGACCCCTGGTGAACACCACTGTGTACCTTCCTCCAGTCTGACAAACAATCATTCACCACTACTCTGTTTCCTGTCACTTAACCAATTTTGTATCTATGCTGCCACTGTCCCTTTAATTCCATGGGCTTCAACTTTGCTGGCAAGCCTATTATGTGGCACTTTATCAAACGCCTTTTGGAAGTCCATGTACACCATGTCAACCGCATTGCCCTCATCAACCCTCTCTGTTACCTCACTTTCAGAACATCGTCTGAGCAGCACTACAGTGAGGGACCTATCTGCCACAAGAATCATCATCAAGCACATAATTGGAATTTTGAAAGCATGCTTTAAGTGTCTGGGTCAGCCTGGAGATGGTGGGGAGACTTGTGCGCTAGTTCAGCTCGAGTCTCCAGGATAGTGTTGGTGTGCCCAGCAATGAAGGCACCAAAGAGCAGCAGGGGGGTCGAGCAAATCAGGACCAGCATCATGAAGAAGATGATAGCTGCACATTTGTGTAGCTCTTTGTTTGACAACCACATCTGCCCATGCATAAATGATCCTTTCTACATCTTTTATCTTTCACCACAGAAAGGGCCTCTTCTGTAGACCCTTCTCTGTGCACGTCAACTCACACAGTTCCTGGTCATGGTACCTCATCCAAGCAACTTCCAAACCTTGCTGGAAACAATGTTTGCCTGCTGAAAGACTTTAGTGTAACATTAGTTTATTTACATTCAGGCTGTGTATATTCCCAATTACTTTTACTGTCCTTGGCACCAATGTGTGATGGTACATCTCTCAAATCTAATCTTGTGCTCCTCCTAAATCCCAGCTAAATGGCAGGAGTATGTGAGATGCATGGCTATTGCCTCTCCAAATGAGCCTCTTGGTAGCTTCATCCTGATGGTCCAGCTGCAGGCTGTTTCCCTTTGGCATTGGAAGCTTTGCCCTGTCTCTTTTCTGTCATATGTGGAGGTATCTAAGGGGGCTGGCAGAAGGCTATGGATATGCTGCTATCCTGACAAGTAGCAGCCTTGGTTGTGCACTTTCCTGCCATGCTACTGGCAATTAGCTTTGCATGGACACTGATCATCAAGACAGCAAAATAGTACCAATTAGATCATTGATGCCCTGAGGGATACTTCTCCATAGTCTAGCCCCACTATAGAGGCTAAGATAGATCCCTTTCCAATCTGGCATCCAATATCATTGGCACAGATTGCCCTTAGGACCTTTGTGGTGATGATGCTCACTGCAGGCCTGGAGCTGCTACATATTTCAGGGTGTACTGCAGTGCTGCAAACCTATCTATATTCGTGTCACAGATGCAGGCAGTAGACACCTCCAATTGAGCTTTCATCTGCAGCACATTCTGGGAGATGGGCACCAGTGCATGCACATATATTTGATGCTTTGCAAGCATCCTCCTTTTAAAAGTAGGGCCCCTGAGATCTGGGTCCTCAGGCTATTCATCTAAGGGCAGATATTTCCTGACCCTATGGCCAAGGACGCTTTCTTCCTTATCTTCCACTCTAGCTCCTCCTGATCACTTGGTCTCTGCATCATCCAGTGTACTCCCCTCTGACTTACTCTTTAATGCCATTCAGGTGCATGTTTCTGGGCTGGTGCTTGGTAGGAAGATGATAAATGATGGGATGAGGAGAAGAAAACAGCTTGCACAGGAGCACAGTCATGACAAATCTACAACTGGTATCTGCTCACTGACTTCTCCTTCTCCTCTCAGCTTCCCTATTCTTCCTCATGAATCGAGGCCTGAGGTTGGGGTAACCCTTGGGACTAATCTCTCCCTCTTGTTATATGCAATCTTCTCCTTTCAGTAGAATGCAGACACGGTTGCCATGAAATTCAGTCCAAACCAGGTGTCAGCATGGAGGCCAGAATAGGGTGATGATAAGTGCATGAACCAAAGAATTTTACACAATGTGAGGCTTTCAGGGAAGAGCAAACATGTCAGGCAACGAGGGAAAGAAAACCTGGAGGTAAAGTATGAAGTGTGTCCTTGGCCCTCATGCACATTAATGCAACCTCTTGAAGCATTCATAACACAGCAAGGAGAAAGGATTTGGATGTGGCAAACATGAATAGAACAGCACATTAATGAAAGGTATGGCAGCCAAATTGTGCACAGCAAAGTCCCCCAAACAGCAATGAAGTAACTGATCAGATAATCTGTTTTTTTTAGCAATGTTGGTTGGTTGGTTGAAGATAAATGTTGGCCAGGATACCAGGAGAACTCCCTTGCTCTTCTTTGAATAATGCCACGATATCAATTACATCCCAAGAGGGCATTCTCAAAAATGGTCTCAGTTTAACGTCTCATCCAAAAGACGTGACTTCCAACAGTGCAGAACTCTGTCAGTACTGCACTGAAGTTAGAGGATGAAAATGAATGATCCCACAAATAAAAATCCAGCTTAATAAAATTCTTAATTCCACCTCCTGAAAAGTGAGGATTGAGTGTCAATTTATCCCTAAGGAAAAATAAATTCAAGTTTTCCAAAAGTTAATAAAGCCTGGTTTTGGTTTAGCTCTTATTTTGGGTTTGCATTTTTATTCATCCCTTTTAGAAGACACTGTGACCTTCATATTAGGGTAGTTAGATGAAAGAGGATAGATCATAAAAGTTGGAGATCGGAGAGGAATAGGATAATGATGTAAATTCCAAAACTGAAAAATGGTCTCAAACTGAGACTTAAACAATTACAAAAGTTAAATGTGGTTGTTGATCCCTCCCCACTGACTCATAGATCAAGTTGAAATGAAGGGACAGATCACATGTGGCAAGGTATCTTTTAAAAGATTCTCTTCTGTACACGAACATAGTAAAGGATTAGGGGAAAGGATTAAGATTGAAATGAGAATTCACTTTTCATCTTGTCAAAGGAAGGACAACATTTTGAATTTTTAATTTGGCATATTAATGATCGTCCATCAATAGCAAAAGACTATAGTGGATATAAAATATGGAAACATCCTTCCAGAGACTTAACGTGCCTCATTTAACAAAAAGAACAGCAATATAATCAGGATAATCCTCTTTATGAAGAATGAGAAAGCTTAACACATCTTCCTACTGTTATGTTCATAACCATCTCATAAGTCTTTAACTCCTTTGTAAGGTAAATTCGCTGATCCCACACATAGGGAGTGCAGGTTGGAAAATTGGTGCTAGAGTATTGTAGTTCTAGTTTCAACCCCTGTGTCATTCAAGTGCAACTCCCTTCCAGGGGCATGGGATAGGTGAAATTATCTTTTTTGCTATTCATGTTTCTCTATATAAATACTATAAGAAAGAGGAGTAGAAGAAATTCTGTTGCTGTGTGGTGTAAGAAAATTCTGTAGTAGATAAATAATATTTCATCCTTATCTATTGGTATTTAAACATTTGTGCCCATTGTTCATCTGTCACATCATGCTTTGCAAAGGTGTCACACCCAGAAGTGTCACGCTTCAGGATGTCAGGATGAATTTCTTCACTCAGAGGGTGGTGAACCTGTGGAATTCTCTACCACAGAAGGCTGTGGAGGCCAAGTCACTGAATATATTTAAGAAGGGGATAGATAGATTTCTAGACACAAAAGGCATCAAGGGGTATGGGGAGAGCGCGGGAATATGGTATTGAGATAGAGGATCAGCCATGATCATATTGAATGGCGGAGCAGGCTCGAAGGGCCGAATGGCCTACTCCTGCTCCTATTTTTCTATGTTTCTATGTCACACTTCAGGGGTTCAGATTTCAGAGGACTTGTCTGTTAAATCACTCATCAGATATTCAATTGACTAAATATGAACAAATGAAAATAATTAAATTAATTTGCTAAGTGTTCATGAGGAACGAGGAAGTAAGAGAAAATCACCCATATTCTTTTTGAAGACTACCAATCCCAAACTAAATAGCAGGACATACTTGGCAAGATTTTCTTCTGCTACACCATCCAAAATTAGATGCAATAGTGGCTGAAAATTTGACAGGGAGGCCTATTGCCATGTTCCCACTGCACCTAGATTTTGCTCCCCCCAGCCCAGCAGGGAAGGCAGCAAGCTATCCTTTCTGTGGGCCACTACATGTAGATAACATGTAGATAACAGTGGGGATCCAGGGCCTGGAAATCTACCCAGGGACTGCCAGGCGATGAGCGGTGATATACTGTGGGGGAGCAGCGCAAGGCCTGGTTGGTAGGAGAGGGCAGAGTAGCGACCATCTCTTCTTCCATAAAGGCCCCTTGAACTCTTGATGCCCGAAGGCCTCCATTAAAAAGTATTGCCTAATCTTTGGGGTGATTCTGCCTCCTTTAAATGGGCTCCATCCTCTTCATGGTGTTCAAGAGGATGCCCCGCTTCAGCATATCTGCATCTTCTTCTTCAACAGTGGGGGGCTCATTTTGTAGCAGGGATCAAACTGGGAGCCATTCCTGCATAGATACCTTTGCATGGATGGCTTTGAATGGGATCATGGCAGGGTTGGGGCAGCGGTTGAAGCCCTGCCCCAACCCTCATCCGGTGGAGGTGGAAAATCCAAGCTACTGATCCCAAACCAGCATGAAATGACCAATCAATTTATTCCAAAACTGAGTTGGCATCTTGAATTTCACCCCAAGCTGAAAACTTACCAGTAAAAGTACCATTTATACCCCTTAAGGACCCCTTAAAAATAAATAATATTGAATAAAATGCTATTCCCTATTCAGACAGTTATGTTGTAATTCCCTGGAAAGCACTTTCTATGCTGGGAGCCTGAGACTCAGCTTGGAGTATTTAGCTGGAGTTTGGATTATTGGTTTGAACTTTCTTGTCCATTTATTTTCTCAAATGTCTTGGTTGCTTCTGACTGGCTGCAGTCCATGTCAATCTCAGCAAAGCCCTTCCCTTTTCAATTAGGCTCCAGAATGCAGGCAAGGATGCTTCCCTTCTGAAACATTTACAGAGCATGCCATGATTTATTGTTGGTTAGTCCTGTTACTTCCTTCCCTTCCCCTGCTGTCTAGTGATGAAAAGTTCAGAAGTCTGTGATGTTGTTTTTGTATAAAATACCAATACTACATAAGCCAGAAACTATTGGAGGCCAATTTTACTCTCCTTTCTTCTGCCTGGGCTCCAGGCAAGTGAAGCACACTGTATTTCCAGGTTCAGCTCCCAAAGTTGTCTCCAATATGCCAAGGCTCAGGGCTGCCTCCTGGCAGGATTGTGCATCAAGAAACAGGGGAGAAAAACAGCCACAGCTGTAAGTGGAAGGCCTGCAGCAGTGGGAATGGCTGCGGACTTTGGTGCCTACAGCTTGTGGTCCAAAAAATCAGCAGCCAGAAGGCTGCCAGACCCGCAGATCTCCAGAGAGGCTGAAGAGAAGTCTCACTTACCTTTTTTAGGGCTTCCCTTGCCTCGATGACTTCCCCCGCAGTTTTTCTGATCTGAGAGGGCCGGATGCAGGATCTATTGGCAACCTCTTCTGGCTGCCTTGTGTTTGGGCTCCCAAAAACCTGGAGGGAAATCAAGTGGACCCTGTTAGGGCCTCCCATCTCGTTTCCATGCCTGGCTTTTGCTTGTGCCTCCTCGATGACTGCAACATTTTGACAAGAAGGCCCACCATCACCTTCTCAGGGTAACTATGGATGGGCAAACAAAAGGCTTTACCAGTGTTGCCCACATCCTGAGAACAAATAATAAAAATGAGGTATTCACATGTCATTGACAGAAGACAAAATGAAGTATTTTTCTTGTTGTAAAATGAATACTAATTGTGTGGCCAGATGAGACCTGCTCAAACTAATTTTGTTAGAAATATTCTCTTCTTCTTTAGTTTACCCTGGATCACATGCCATTCCCCAGTCAGAAAGGCATATGGATGGCCTGTCTGTATTGTTGTCTATAATTGGCTTCTGTGGGTATGTGAGTATTTCAGGCCGATTTGTCTGCACTCAATAGCTCAGCTGAGATCACAAACTAAATATGTGGAGAATCTGGTGTACAAATCTATATCTTACCACTCTGAAGGATGACATCTTGAAGTGCCCCTCTGCTTTATCATTGGGCCCATGTATAAATAATATATAAAGCCTGATTGCAGAAGGCAATCCTCACAAGTAAGTGAACACCTCCAGATAGCAGTAGAGAGGGAGCCGGAAAACTAAAACCAGTAAAAATAACACCTTAAAAAACACCCAAAGGATCCTCCAGAACAATATTGGGAGATGTTTGTCATCATCCAAATGATGAGTTGGATAAATCGAAATCAGCACCATCTCTGAAAGCATGTTGTAAATTAAATTACACTTACAATTGGGCAATATTTGTAGTGCTACTCTGCACTCAGTCTGAAAAGTAACTATTGTGTGTGAAGAAGAAAACCAAATGACTGTTGTCAGCACTGGTGTTTTATTTTATATCTGCCATGTTTTATCACAGAGATTATGTATGCCAAATCAATTAAAAAGATCAGTGGCATAATTGCCACTGAGGACATATGGGACTGTCCTGGCTAACATTTTACACAAGCCGACTTATCAGTTTTTATTTCAGCAGCCCCGCTCTCTGGTTCTATTTAAAGTCTGGCTCCCTCTTATTCCCCATGCTACTCCCCAGTCTCCCACATGACAATTTTTTTTATTCGTTCATGAGTTGTGGGCGTTACTGGCAAGGCCAGCATTTATTGCCCATCCCTAGTTGCTCCTGAGAAGGTGGTGGTGAGCCGCCTTCTTAAACTGCTGCAGTCCGTGTGGTGAAGGTGCTCCCACAGTGCTGTTGGGAGGGAGTTCCAGGATTTTGACCCAGCGACGATGAAGGAACGGCGATATATTTCCAAGTCAGAATGGTGTGTAACTTAGAGGGGAACTTGCAGGTGGTGGTGTTCCCATACGCCTGCTGCCCTTGTCCTTCTAGGTGGTAGAGGTTGCGGGTTTGGGAGGTGCTGCTGAAGAAGCCTTGGCGAGTTGCTGCAGTGCATCTTGTAGATGGTACACACTGCAGCCACAGTTCGCCGATGGTGGAGGGGGTGAATGTTTAAGGCAGTGGCTGAGGTGCCAATCAAGCGGGCTGCTTTGTCTTGGACGGTGTCGAGCTTCTTGAACATTGTTGGAGTTGCACTCGTCCAGGCAAGTGGAGAGTATTCCATCACACTCCTGACTTATGCCTTGTAGATGGTGGAAAGGCTTTCGGGAGTAAGGAGGTGAGACATTCGCTGCAGAATACCCAGATTCTGACCTGCTCTTGTTACCACAGTATTTATGTGGCTGGTCCAGTTAAGTTTCTGGTCAATGGTTACTCCCAGGATGTTGATGGTGGGGGATTCGGCGATGGTAATGTCCTCAAATGTCAAGGGGCGGTGGTTAGACTCTCGCTTGTTGGAGATAGTCATTGCCTGGCACTTGAGTGCCGCAAATGTTACTTGTCACTTATTAGCCCAATCCTGAATGTCATCCGGGTCTTGCTGCATGTGGGCATGAACTGCTTCATTATCTGAGGAGTTCCGAATGGAACTGAAGACTGTGCAATCATCAATGTGAACATCCCCCCTTCTGACCTTATAATGGAGGGAAGGTCATTGATGAAGCAGCTGAAGATGGCTTGACCTAGGACAGTACCCTGAGGAACTCCTGCAATGATGTCCTGGGGCTGAGATGATTGACCTCCAACAACCACAACCATCTTCCTTTGTGCTAGGTATGGCTCCAGCCAGTGGAGAGTTTCCCCCCCTGATTCCCATTGACTTCAATTTTACTAGGGCTCTTTGATGCCACACTCGGTCAAATGCTACCTTGATGTCAAGGGCAGTCACTCTCACTTCACCTCTGGAATTCAGTTCTTTTGTCCATGTTTGGCCCAAGGCTATAATGAGGTCTGGAGCCGAGTGGTCCTGCAGAACCCAAACTGAGCATCGATGAGCAGGTTATTGGTGAGTAAGTGCCGCTTGATAGCACTGTCGATGACACCTTCCATCACTTTGCTGATGATTGAGAGTAGACTGATGGGATGGTAATTGGCCAGATTGGATTTATCCTGCTTTTTGTGGACAGGACATACCTGGGCAATTTTCTACATTGTCGGGTAGATGCCAGTGTTGTAGCTGTACTGGAACAGCTTGGCTAGAGGGGTGGCTAGTTCTGGAGCACAAGTCTTCAGCACGACAGCTGGGATGTTGTTGGGGCCCACAGCCTTTGCTGCATCCAGTGCATTCAGCCATTTCTTGATATCACGTGGAGTGAATCGAATTGGCTGAAGACTGGATTCTGTGATGGTGGGGACCTCAGGAGGAGGAGGCCGATATGGATCATCCACTCGGCACTTCTGGCTGAAGATGGTTGCAAACGCTTCAGCATTGTCTTTTGCACTCACATGCTGGGCTCTACCATCATTGAGGATGGGGATATTCATGGAGCCCCCTCCTCCAGTTAGTTGTTTAATGGTCCACTACCATTCACGACTGGATGTGGCAGGACTGCAGAGCTTTTATCTGATCCATTGATTGTGGGATCGCTTAGCCCTGTCTATAGCATTCTGCTTTCACTGTTTAGCATGCATGTAGTCCTGTGTTGCAGCTTCCCCAGGTTGGCACCTCATTTTTAGGTACGCCTGGTGCTGCTCCCGGCATTCTCTTCTGCACTCCTCAATAAACCAGGGTTGGTCCCCTGGCTTGATGGTAATGGTAGAGTGAGGGATATGCCGGGTCATGAGGTTACAGATTGTGGTGGAATACAGTTCTGCTGCTGCTGATGGCCCACAGTGCCTCATGGATACCCAGTTTTGAGCTGCTGGATCTGTTCTGAATCTATCCCATTTAGCACGGTGGTAGTGCCACACAGCACGATGGAGGGTGTCCTCAGTGTGAGGATATAATGCTATATAATGTAAAGGGGAAAGAAATTGTTGCAAAAGCAAAAAGGGAAAGAGGTAAGAAAGAGGAATAAAAGGAAAGTGAAAGGTAAATGAGAGAAATAGAAGTCAGAGAGATGAAAGGACGGGCAGATGAAAGTGAGGGAAGAGAGAGTGACACAAGTGAAAGAGAGGGGAAATAAAAGCAGGGAAAAGAGACATGAGAGTGAGATACAGAAGTGCATGAAAGGAAAGAGAAACATAGGAGGGAAGGAGAGAAATGCAGATAAATGAAGGAGGACAGTGAGAGAGAAACAGAAATAGAGTGACAGAAATGGGAGGAAAGAGCAAAACAATAAAGAACAGCATGGCATTTGTTGCAGACGTATCACTACATGTACCCTTAGCTGGAGGGGCATTAGAGGCTGAGAGTTTTTGGTGAGGCCCATTCCAAAAAAGTGTTAAGAACCACTAAATCACATTGTTTGTTCAAATTTACTGTCTAGAAAGACAATTGGCTTGAGTGCAGTGAGTGAAGGAATGGGGATAGGGTATGCATGTGAGCAGGCCTTTGGTGTCCCTAGCATCATTTTGTTTGTTGTTGCACCTATGAATTTAATCACTATCTGTCGAAGAGGGAATGAGGGTTATAGGCATATGCACAGAACTGCTTGGGTTTTTTTCAGAGGAGGTCAGGGAAGGAACTTTTTGTTTTTTCTAAAAGTAAGGAAACTGGTGGTGATGCAGGGAAAAGAGGGGGTAAATCTCTGATGTATGGACTTTGAGTGGAGTTGGAATGGCCTTTTCTCATGTTCTTATATCCTAACAAACCAATTGAGCCCAGTGAAGAGATGCCTAGACAGCTACTGACGATCGTTCACACTTTGATTGGGTACTTTTCTTTCCAGGACCACTTGTTCAGAATAATTCTCATCACAATTGTTGCTAATGGAAACTAATTGAAAAAACTTGCATGTTCCTGCTAGCAGGCAACTACATTTTACCTCAACAGCTTGTACTCCACAGAGCTTTGTCCATGTGTCAACTGTGCTGATAATTGCACAACTAAAGGGTGACATAAAGGCCCTGATATTCTACTGAGCTGATATTAGTTCCTGCTGTAAGTGTAAATGACTGTTTACGTCATTTCCCTGTGGATTACACCAGTCTCCAGCCAAAGTTAGGATGAGCGACTGCTGGAACTCTCATGGAATTTCAGGACTAATATTTTTAATCAGATTATATATGTTTTGACACAGTTTTTCACGATCATACTTTGAACTAGATATTAGTTTATGCATATATTAGTACTGTGAAATACTCGATGCTGGATATTTTGCATTCTTTCTCTGTTAATTTAACTCTACACTGCTTTCTGCCAACATGGCACACTAGTTTTATATAGTGCTTCAGAATTTTATGTTGAATTACTTGAATAATGAGGCACTACGCCTTCGCTGACAAACTTGAATGAATAGATTAATCGTACCATAGCGAGAGCTCTTGACCTGGAGAAGTATAGAGGTGGTGGAAAGCTTGGGACCTGGAGGAGATCTGGGGTGAAGTTGTTACCTAGATGAGCACTGGGGAGTAGATTGGGACATAAAGAAGACCAGAAGGAGAGTTCAGAACTGAGAGGAGGCGGGAAAAAGACTTTAGTCCGGGGGGACAGCCAGGAAGCAAATTTGGGACTTGGAGGAGGCCAGGCTAGAACTCAGGACTTCGAGGCAGCTGAGAGGAGAATTCAGGACTGGAGGAAACTGGTGTAGGAACCAAAAAGAGCTTGGGAACTAGAGGAAGCCTGGAAGGAGATCTTGGGAACTAGAGGAAGCCTGGAAGGAGAGCTTGGGAACTAGAGGAAGCCTGGAAGGAGATCTTGGGAACTAGAGGAAGCCTGGAAGGAGATCTTGGGAATTGGAGGAGGCTTGGGAAAAAATTGAAGATTAAGACCTGGAGGTCTGTGGAGAGAGGAAAGGTCAGGCACAGGACCTGGAAGTCATGAAGAGGTAAAGTTTGGAGCTGGAGCTAGAGTTGGAGGATGTGGAAGAAAAGTCAGGATCTAGAAACCACAAAAAGAATTGGAAATACCTGAACCACGGAAGAAATTAAAGACAAAAGATTAACTATTGTAATTGTTACATTGCTGCTTACTAACAAGAAAGAAAACTGGATTTCCAGAATTGGATTGGCAACAGTGAGCACTGCCTAGAGGACTGACTTCTGATCATAGACTACAGCACAGAGATGCACCACCAATTGAATATAGGCCGAGGCCAGAAAGAGACATTTCAAAGAGAAGCACAGATGACAGGAGGAAACAAACCAGCAATGCTTTGCCTCTGCTATGATTTCAAAATCTGGTATTGCAGGACAAGTAAATACTACCATTTTTAGTGACTGAGAGGTGAGTTTATACTTGTGTTGTGCATTCGGGTCTCACCTCAGGTACAGTGGTGTTAGTCACTCCCGTAAGCAACCTGAGCATCTTACATTCACAGGTACTTCTCAATATCTAAGATTACGACAACGCAGCCCAGGGGTGTAGACTGGACTTGTGATCTGGACTGGATATTCGTGTATGTCCCCTCATGTATCTCCAAACTTTTCAAAGGCACACTTGGCAAGACAATGCCAGATATGAATTGTTAAGCTGTTTTATTTCACAGCAAGTGAATATACAGAGCAAGAGTTATGATCAGATTAACTGAGTTTAAACAGTACAAATTGCCTTCACATAATAAATAAAATAATGAACATGCTATGCTTCCCCACATCAGTAGGTCACCTTACTTGTGTTAAACAAACCAGATCTTAATTATCCTCCTGCATGCTAAACTTTGAGCCTGGCCAAAGCTTGCTGTTACAGCTTTCTTTTGAAAACCTGATTGACTGTCTCCATCTCTGTCTGTTTTAATCATCCTGTGGTCACAGCCAGAAAGGGAAGGCTATCCCTACAGAGCACCTGGGACCAGAAACTTCCCAATACAATGGGTGTAAGGTGTTTATTGATTGCCAGATGGCTAAAATCCATTATCAGGAACGTGTAACAGGGCACTTGGAAAATCACAATATGGTTAGGGTGAGTCAACACGATTTTATGACAATGTTTCACATTTTTTGAGGGTGTAACTAGTAGGATAGGTAAGGTGGGACCAGTGGATGTAATAATATTTGGATTTTCAGAAGGCATTCAATAAGGTGTACAGTCGAGGTACATTCCCATGAGGGGGAAAGGTAAGGCAACCAAAGCCAGAGCTCCCTGGATGACGAAAGAGATAGAGTGTAAGATAAAGCAGAAAAAGAGCGCATATGACAGATGTCAGGTTGAGAATATAAGTGAGAATCAGGCTGAATATAAAAAGTTCAGAGGGGAAGTGAAAAAGAAAATAAGTGGGGCAAAGAGAGAAAATGAAAATAGATTGGCAGCTAACATAAAAGGGAATTCAAAAGTCTTCTATAGGCATAGAAATAATAAATGGGTAGTAAGAGGAGGGGTGGGGCCGATTAGGGACCAAAAAGGAGACCTACGCATGGAGGCAGAGTGCATGGCTGAGGTACTAAATGAATACTTTGCATCTGTCTTTACCAAGGAAGAAGATGCTGCCAAAGTCATAGTGAAAGAGGAGATAGTGGAGATACTGGATGGGATAAAAATTGATAAAGAGGAGGGACTAGAAAGGCTGGCTATACTTAAAGTAGATAAGTCACCAGGACCAGATGGGATGCATCCTAGGATGCTGAGGGAAGTTACGGTGGAAATTGTGGAGGTTCTGGCCATAATCTTCCCAACCTCCTTAGATACAGGAGTGGTGCTAGAGGACTGGAGAATTGCAAATGTTACACCCTTGTTCAAAAAAGGGTGTAAGGGTAAACCCAGCAACTACAGGCCAGTCAGTTTAACCTTGGTAGTGGCTAAGCTTTTAGAAATGATAATCAGGGACAAAATTAACAATAATTTGGACAAGTGTGGATTAATTAATTAAAGGCAAATTGTGTTTAACTAACTTGATCGAGTTTTTTGATGAGGTAACAGAGAGGGTTGATGAGGGCAATGCAGTTGACGTGGTGTACATGAACTTCCAAAAGGTGTTTAAGTGCCACATAATATGCTTGGCAGCAAAGTTCCGAAAGCTTGTGATTTCAAATAAAACTGTTGGACTATAACCTGGTGTTGTGCGATCTCTCAATTTTGTCCACCCCAGTCCAACACCGGCATCTCCGCATCATGAGCAAAGTTGAAGCCCATGAAATAAAAGGGACAGTGGCAGCATAGATACAAAATTGGCTAAGTGACAGGAAACAGAGAGTAGCAGTGAACGGTTGTTTTTCGGACTGGAGGAAGGTATACAGTGGTGTTCCCCAGGGGTCAGTTCTAGGACCACTCCTTTTCTTGATATATATTAATGGCTTGGACTTTGGTGTATAGGTCACAATTTCAAAATTTGCAGATGGCACAAAACTTGGAAGTATAGTAAACAGTGAGGAGGGGACTAATCTTGCCAATCTCCTCCCCGTCCAACTCGCCCTCCAAGCGCTGACCCTGTGGAAGCTGGCAGTGGATCAGCAATCACCAACCCTCTCTGCATCTCCCTGCAGAATGTCTGTTCACGTGTGAACAAGGCCCTTGCCATCCATGAGCTTTTTGTGGATGATTGCATCGACATCATGGCCCTGGCAGAAACTTGGCTGAGGAGTGCTGACACCTTAAATGAAACCTGCCCGCCTGGCTATACCTTCCACCACTTGCCCCGCCCAGACCGCCATGGTGGTGGTGTGGCTCTCATCACCAAATCAGACCTTGGTCTGTCCCCCTACTCCTCTGGCACTTTCTCCTCCTTCCATCTCACCTTGTTCCACCCCTCTCACCTCTCATTTAAAATTCTCGTTCTCCACCGCCCACCCAAGTTCGCTAAAAATTTTATCAACGAGGTATCTTCACTGCTTTCCTCCCTCAGCCTCTGCACCGAGTGACTTCTCATCCACAGTGATTTCAACCTCCATCTCAATTCATCATGCTCTCTCTCCTCTGAGTCCTCTACCCTCCTATCCTCCCTTAATCTCTCCCACCATGTGAACGCCCCAACCCATAGTCACGGCCATCCCCTTGACCTTGCCATCTCTGGTGGCTTCGCTACTCCCACCGTGTCAATCGCAGATAAGGCCATTTCTGACCACTTCCTCGTATCGCACTCCAACCACATCCCCCTTCCCCCACCCAACCCTACTTCCTTCTGTGTCCGTCCCTGGAAAAAACTCTCTGCCAACTCTCTTACAACTGCATTTACGAAATCCCAACTGTCCAGCCTTTGGCCCTCCATTCACCATGACATTTCTGCAGCTACCGATCTGCTCAACCACACCCTCACCACCACCTGTGATGCCCTAGTCCCTATTAAAACCATTACTCTCTCTCACCCTGTTCGTTCCCCCTGGTCTGACCCTCATCTTCACTCCCTCAAGTTCAAGGGACGCAGATTTGAACGGATATGGCAGACAACTGGTTTAGCCATTCACTGCCAGGTCTGGCTGGACCACATAAAGCATTATCGGGTCCTACTCTTGTCTGCCAAAACTGCTCATTATTCCAGGATCATTCTGGAGTGCAAAGACAACCTACTATTCACTACTGCTAACCGTTTTCTTAAATCCCTCTCCCCTGTCTCCTCCACACTCACATCCAACAACAAGTGCGAGGAGCTCATGGACTTCTTTGTCTCTAAGATTGAGACCATCTGATTAGCTGCCTCTGCCACTTCCCTTCTTTCCCCCAGCCCACCGGGCCAAACTTCCTCTAAGGCTCCCCCCTGCCCTAGCCCTGAAATCACATCTTTCTCCAGTTTCTCTCTGATCGCCCCTCTTGACCTCGCCAGGCTCATCTTGTCCATGAGATCCACTTCCTGCTCCCTCGACCCTTTTCCCACTAAACTGCTGACCACCCAACTTCCTTTTCTAGCTCCTATGTTAGCTGACATTGTTAACGGTTCTTTCTCCTCAGGTACTGTCGCCCTCTCCTTCAAATCTGCTGTCATCACCCCTCTCCTTAAAAAACCTACCCTTGACCCCCTCCGTCCTTGCAAACTACCGCCCCATCTCCAACCTCCCTTTCCTCTCCAAAGTCCTTGAACGTGTTGTCGCCTCCCAAATCCGTGCCCATCTTTCCCAGAACTCCATGTTTGAATCCCTGCAATCCGGTTTCCGCCCCGCCACAGTACCGAAACAGCTCTCATCAAAGTCACAAATGACGTCCTTTGTGACTGTGACAAAGGTAAACTATCCCTCCTCATCCTTCTTGATCTGTCTGCAGCCTTTGACATGGTTAACCACTCCATCCTCCTCCAATGCCTCTCCACCATCGTCCAGCTGGGTGGGACTGCATTCGCCTGGTCATAGAGTCATAGGGGGAAAAATTAGGTCGCGCCCCATTTGGGGCGCAAATATCGTCTGGACGCAAATATTAGCGCCTGGCGCTAATTATCGCCACTGACTGGAAACTTCACTTTTACCGCCCCGGGAGGTGAGTGGAGCGCTAAATCAGGCGCTGCACACCTGTCTTAAGGCGCAAAGGCCGAGCAGTGAGGTGCTAACTCAGCGCGCGAGCGCAGCGCAGCTGCTGCCAGTTAGCGAGGGAACACAGACACACTGGCGCCGGCCACTTCTTAAAGCGGGGGGGGGCCAACTTGCTCCCCAGCCACACCCTGCTCGTTGCAGCCTTGAATCTCGGCCTGGAGAGACCTGTGAATCCATTTTGCTGCCAAGGATGGAGAGGGTGAGAGAACGAGCTCATCGCTTCACCGAGCGGGCCTTGGATGCTCTGGTTGGCGCGGTGGAGCGCAGAAGATGTATACTCTTCCCTGAAAGTGGCAGGAGGCCTTTGCCACGCGAGTACAGAAGAGTGTGGAGGGAGGTGGCTCAGAGTGTCTCCTCCAGGAGCATGGTGCCCAGGACCCATACTCAATGCCGCAAAAAGTTCAACGACCTCACTCGGGTCGTCAGGGTGAGTGGCTTTTTCTCAATACCTCTCCATCCCTCCATCTCAACCTCACTCTATGGCCAGAGGGTCTTAAAACCCCAATGCCCAACACTCATCCAACACCTATGGCCCTTTCATGAAACACACACACACATTCCACACTTTGCATACAGTAAGGGCTATTCACCTATGGGAGGCACATCAGGCAAGACCATGGCTGCATACAGTAAGGGCTATTCACCTATGGGAGGCACATCAGGCAAGACCATGGCTGTATATTTACTCAGATGCTGTCCTTTTACTTGCAGGCCAAGCTGGCGCATAATAGGAGACAGCAGCAACGGACAGGTGGAGGGCGGCCTCAGCTGCAACCCCTCAGCGATCTTGAGGAGCGCGTCCACAGGATTGTGGCAAGCCGGGTGATCGGTCCCGTCGCCACTGGAGACGCCGACCCCGTTCTGGACAGCAATGGTAAGGTCATCACCTTTTTGTCCTCTGTCCTTCCACTTATCCCTCACAACACCAGCCTTTGACACTTTCAATCCAACTTGCTAACTCGCTGCACTTATTCCTCCCTTACTGCCACCCTGTCCTCACGCTAAAGCCACTCTTGTACCTCCCTGCTTTCAGATGGTGATTCACCAGCTGAGGAGACGGGCCCTGAAGCTGCCACTGGGAGTGAAGCTGCAGCCGAGGAGGAAGAGGAAGCCGGAGCATCAGTGCCACCCTCTCCCGAGGAAGCCCATGCCCACACTGGGAACACGCCTTCCCTGGAGGGGAGCAGGGGGGAAGGGTCTGATGAGGGTGAAGCTCCAGGACCCAGCGGGCTGCAGCAACGCCATGGGGGTAGGGAAGAACGGGGGCCTTCTCCCCAGAGGGAGAGTATGCCAGAGACTCCTACTGCAATGGACGCAGAGGAGGAGCGGCTGATCGCAGAAATGAACACCCAGGCGGTGGGCATGCACACTGAGCTCATGGGTGCAGTGGGAAGGGTGCCCGAATGCATTGAGTCACTGGCAAGGAGTGTGGAGCACTTCGCTGTAGCACAGGCGGATGCCACACTAACGCTTAGTGCTGCAATTCAGTCACTGGCTGCCGTGATCCCATCTCTGACTGCTCTCATGCAGACTCAGATTGAGGCCACGCGAGCACAGACTGCTGCCAACCTCGATGGTTCGTTCACATGTCCCCGGGGCTCTCACCGCGCCGCAGCAGGCCAGCAATCTGTTCTCCAGCAGATTGCTCCGGATGCTGAAGTGCTGCTCCGTGGGAGTGCCAGTGTGTCGGGCGAGCAGGGAGTTGCTGTCCTCTCTCACGATGACAGCATTCCTGCTGCCAACACTGTCACTTCTCCACTGCACTTGCCACCGCCTGTAGGACAGACTGCTGCCGCCCATGCAGAGTTGGTGCAGTCTGCAGCCGGGCCCTCCAGGCCCAGAACTGGTCGAGGCCGTCCTTCAGGGGCATCTGCAGTGTCAGGGTCTGACGAGCAGCAGCCTTCCACCAGCCTTGCTGCAGCCACTGAGGTCCCATTATGGAGGAGCAGTAGGGTTAGAAGGGGGGAAGTGCGCAAGGGAAGGAGATCACCCTCGAAGGGCAAAAAGTAGGAGGTGTGACAAAATGCTGGTCATTTTTTTATTAAAGGCCGAGGTTCATGGTCCAACTTTTGTTTAGTGTTTTGGACATTATCTCCAGGTTGTGAGAACCAGTTATGTTATTGACTGTTTTTTTGTGTTTATTTCTATGAGTTTGTCATGAGGAATTGACACACACAGAGTTTGTAAAATAAATAAGTTTCTGTATTCAAAATATACATGGTTGGTGTTTGGAATTATTGGTGCCTTGGCCGGCTTAGGGGTTGCGTGCTGGGTTCATTGATGTTGTTAGCAATGGCAGAAGCCATTTCCACAGCAGGGGCCCTAGAAGCGGCTTGCTATTAGCCGTTGACGGACGGCCCTTGCAGTTTCACCATTGTGGGCCGCCCTCCTGCCTTGGTGCTGCTGATGATCATCCTCCTCGTCCTCTTCCTCCTCTTCCTCCTCCTCCTCTGGTGGTGCTCCAAGGCCTGGTGGCATTGGCTGTGTCCTGACGATTGCCATGTTATGCAACATGCAGCACACAACTACGAAGTTGGATACTCGCTCAGGCGAGTACTGCAGGGCTCCTCCAGAATGGTCGAGACAGCGGAACCGTTGCTTCAGCACGCCGATTGTGCACTCAATTATGTTCCTGGTAGCTTGATGGCTCTCATTGTACCGCAGCTCAGCAGGGGTGTTGGGCGTACGGAGCGGTGTCATCAGCCAGGTGCTCAATGCATACCCCTTGTCCCCGAGAAGCCAACCAACTGGCTGATGCGGTGCCTCGAAAAGTTCTGCCACAGTAGTCTGGTGCAGGATAAAAGCATCGTGGCAGCTGCCAGGATAGTGGGCATTGACAGCGAGTATCAGCTGTCTGTGGTCACAGACCAACTGAACATTCAAGGAATGGAACCCCTTTCTGTTCCGGAATTCCTCGGCATTCTCATGCGGAGCACGCAAAGCCACATGCGTGCAGTCAATGGCGCCCTGCACCATGGGGAAGCCCGCTATCCTCGCAAAGCCCAGAGCGCGGTCACGCTGCTTGTCTGGGGTCATGGGGAAAGAGATGAACTCTCGTCTCCTTTTAAAGAGGGCATTTGTGACCTGCCGGATGCAGCAATGCACCGCGAACTGGGAGATATTGGCGAGGTCCCCAGCAGCAGCTTGAAATGAGCCAGTAGCGTAGAAGTTGAGAGCCACTCTGACCTTCACTGCCACCGACAGAGACGTCCTGGACCTCAGTTGAGGCTGCAGATCTGGCTGCAGCAGGTGGCAGAGCTCAGTGACCACCTCCTTGCTGAATCGCAGCCTTCGCAAACACAGCTCCTCAGACATATGAATGTAGGAGAGCTGTTCACGATATACCCTGGGAGGGTAAGCTCTCCTGTACATACGCCTGTTGGCCCTCCTCCGTCTGGCCATCATTGCCACTCTCTCTCTGCGTCTCTGTGTCCTCCGTTTCAGCTGGAGCAGGACGAAGCCCCCAATCAGTGCAGCCCCCATAGTCTCTTTGCAAGCAAAGTAATGAAGGACAGCAACTAAAGTACTAGCGAAGTTAGGATCAGTAGGCAAAACTACCTCACAAAGCGTTGAGTCAATGCAGAAGTCTCTCTTTCTCTCTCTCCGAATCTCTCTCTTTCTCTCAGAACGAGTGGTGCAAAAATGTCAACCACAGAAAAAGACAGGAAGAGGCCCCCTTTAAATAGCGCCCCCCCCCCCAGCTCCACAGCGATTGATAGCGTTCCAGTCTTCCGGTCGTTGGATGCGCCAGGCGGTAAGGCAGGGGGCGCCACTCAATTTCCGCTCCGGGGCGCCACAAGGGCGTTGCACCATGGAATGACGTCACAATCTGCGCGCGCAGGTGGTCGCAGCGGTAAAGTTTAGCGCCGCCGCACAATCTCTAGTTAAGTTCCCGAGCGGCGCAAACATCGCTGCGCCCGGGCGTTAGCGGCTTTGCGCCCCATTAGCGCCCTCTTAAGGCGCTAACGGGAGGCGCAACCAACTGAATTTTTACCCCATAGAGTACAGCACAGAAAGAGGCCCTTCGGCCCATCGTGTCCGCACCGGCCATCAAGCCCTATCTATTCGAATCCCATTTTCCAGCACTTGGTCCGTAGCCTTGTATGCTATGGCGTTTCAAGTGCTCATCTAAATGCTTCTTGAATGTTGTGAGGGTTCCTGCCTTTACCACCCTTTCAGGCAGTGAGTTCCAGATTCCAACCACCCTCTGGGTGAAAATGTTTTTCCTCAAATCCCCTCTAAACCTCCTGCCCCTTACCTTGAAACTATGCCCCCTGGTTATTGACCCCTCTGCTAAGGGGGAAAGTTCCTTTCTATCTACCCTATCTATGCCCTTCATAATTTTGTACACCTCAATCAGGTCCCCCCTCAGCCTTCTCTGCTCTAAGGAAAACAACCCCAACCTGTCCAGTCTCTCTTCATAGCTGAAGCGCTCCAGCCCAGGTAACATCCTGGTGAATCTCCTCTGCACCCTCTCCTATAGTGTGGCGACCAGAACTGCACACAGTATTCCAGCTGTGGCCTAACTAGTGTTTTGTACAGCTCCATCATAACCTCCCTGCTGTTATATTCTATGCCTCAGCTAATGAAGGCAAGTATCCCATATGCCTTTTTAACCACCTTATCTACCTGTCCTGCTGCCTTCAGGGATCTATATACATGCACACCAAGGTCCCTCTGATCCTCTGTCCTTCCTAGGGTCCTACCATTCATTGTGTATTCCCTTGCCTTGTTAGTCCTCCCAAAATGCATCACCTCACACTTTTCAGGGTTAAATTCCATTTGCCACTGTTCTGCCCATCTGACCAACCCGTCTATATCGTCCTGTAGCCTGAGGCTTCCCTCCTCGCTATTTACCACTCCACCAATTTTCGTGTCATCTGTGAACTTACTGATCATACCTCCTACATTCATATCTAAATCATTAATGTACACTACAAACAGCAAAGGACCCAGCACCGATCCCTGCGGTACACCACTGGACACAGGCTTCCTCTGGGGTCGCCCAAGGATCTATCCTTGGCCCCCTCCTATTTCTCATCTATCTGCTGCCCCTTGGTGACATCATTTGAAAACATGGCATTAGTTTCCACATGTATGCTGATGACACCCAGCTCTACCACAGCACCACTTCTCTTGACCCCTCCACGGTCTCTAAATTGTCAGACTGCTTGTCCGACATCCAGTACTGGACCATAGAATCATAGAATGGTTACAGCAGAGAAGGAGGCCATTCGGCCCATCAAGCCCGTGCCGGCTCTCTGCAAGAGCACTTCAGCTAGTCCCACTCCACTGCCCTTTCCCCATAGCCCTGCCAGTTTTTTTCTTTCAGGTACTTATCCAATTCCCTTTTGAATGCCATGATTGAGTCTGCCTCCACCATCCTTTCAGGCAGTGCATTCCAGATCATAATCACTCGTTGCATAAAAAAGTTTTTCCTCATATCGCCTTTGGTTCTTCTGCCAATCACCTTAAATCTGTGTCCTCTAGTTCTTGACCCTTCTGCCAATGGGAACAGTTTCTCTCTATCTACTCTGTCCAGACTCCTCATGATTTTGAACACCTCTATCAAATCTCTTCTCAACCTTCTCTGCTCTAAGGAGAACAACCCCAGTTTTTCCAGTCTATCCACGTAACTGAAGTCCCTCATCCCTGGAATCACTCTTGTAAATCTTTTCTGCACCCTCTCTAAGGCCTTCACATCCTTCCTAAAGTGCGGTGCCCAGAATTGGACACAATACCCCAGTTGAGGCTGAACCAGTGTTTTATAAAGGTTCATCATAACTTCCTTGCTCTTGTACTCTTTGCCTCTATGTATGAAGCCCAGGATCCCGTATGCTTTATTAACCACTTTCTCAACCAGCCCTGTCACCTTCAACGATTTGTGCACGTGTACCCCCAGGTCTCTCTGTTCATGCACCCCCTTTAGAATTGTAGCCTTTAGTTTATATTGCCTCTCCTCGTTCTTCCTACCAAAATGTTTCACTTCGCAATTTTCTGTGTTAAATTTCATCTGCCGCATGTCCGCCCTGTCTTCGGTCCCCACCACAAATGCCATTCCCTAGCCACTGACTCCATCCCGCTTCCCAACATCTGTCTGTGGCTGAGCCAGACTGTTCACAAACGTAGTGTCATATTTGACCCTGAAATGAGCTTCCGACCACATATCCGTGGCATAACTAAGACCGCCTATTTCCACCTCCGTAACATTTCCTGTCTCCACCCTTGCCTCAGCTCATCTGCTGCTGAAACCCTCATCCATGCCTTTTTTACCTCTAGACTTGACTATTCCAATGCACTCCTGGCTGGCCTCCCACATTCCACCCTACGTAAACCTGAGGTCATCCAAAACTCGGCTGTTCGTGTCCTAACTCGCACGAAGTCCAGTTCACCCATCACCCCTGTGCTTACTGACTTACATTGGCTCCCGGTTAAGCAGCGCCTCAATTTCAAAATTCTCATACTTGTTTTCAAATCCCACCATGGCCTCGCCCCTCCCTATCTCTGTAATCTCCTTCAGCCCCACAACCCCCTGAGATATCTGCGCTCCTCAAATTCTGCCCTCTTGAGCATCCCTGATTATAATCATCGGTGGCCGTGCCTTCAGCTGCCTCGGCCCTAAGCTTTGGAATTCCCTGCCTAAACCTTTCCGTCTCACTACCTCTCTGTCCTCCTTTAAGATGCTCCAAAAAACCTATCTCTTTGACCAAGCTTTTGGTCATCTGCCCTAATTTCTTCTTATATGGCTCGGCGTCAAATTTTTGTCTTATAATACTCCTCTGAAGTGCCTTGTGACGTTTTACTATGTTAAAGGCGCTATATAAATACAAGTTGTTGTTGTTGCTGTTAGTGATAGACTTCAAGAATACGTAGATAGGCTGGTGAAATGGGCGGACATGTGGCAGATGAAATTTAACGCAGAAAAGTGCAGAGTGATACGTTTTGGTAGGAAGCACGAGGAGAGGCAATATAAGCTAAAGCATACAATTCTAAAGGGGATGCATGAACAGGGAGACCTGCCCAAAAGGGTGGTGGAGGCAGACTCAATCATGGCTTTCAAAAGGGAATTGGATAAGTACCTGAAAGAAAGAACTTTGCTGGGCTAAGGGGAAAGGGCGGGAGAGTGGTACTCGCTGAAGTTCTCTTGCAGAGATCCGGCACGGGCTCGACGGGCCGAATGGCCTCCTTCTCTGCTGTAACCATGATTCTATTCTATGAGGTGCCACACAGAGCTTGTTGCACAAAATTAGGGCTTATGGGATTGGGGGTAATATATTAGCATGGAGTGAGGATTGGTTAATGGGTAGAAAACAGAGAGTAAGAATAAGTGGCTCATTTTCGGGATGACAGTGTGTAACGAGTGGAGCGCCGCAAGGATCAATGCTTGGGCCTCAGCTATTTACAATCTATACCAATGATTTAGATGAGGGGACTGAGTGTAATATATCCAATTTTGCTAACGATGCAAAGTTAGTTGGGAAAGTAAACTGTAAGGACACACAGAGGCTGCAAAGGGATATAGACTGGTTAAGTGATTGGGCAAGAAGGTGGCAGATGGAGTATAATGTGGGGAAGTATGAAATTATCCACTTTGGTAGTAAGAATGGAAAAGCAGAATATTTTTTAAAAGGTGAGAGATTAGTATATGTTGGTATTCAGAGGGATTTGGGTGACCTTGTACACAAATCACAGAAAGTTAGCATGCAGGTACAGCAAGCAATTAGGAAGGCAAATGGTCTGTCAGCCTTTATTGCAAGGGGCTTGGCATTTAACAGTAAGAAAGTCTTGCTGCAATGATATAGGGCTTTGGTGAGACTACACCTGGAGTGCTGTGTACTGTTTTGGTCTCCTTCCCTAAGGAAGAATATACTTGCCTGAGCTGGGGTGCAACAAAGGTTCACTAGATTGATTCCTGAGATGAAAGGGCTGTCCTATGAGGAGAGATTGAGTAGAATGGGCCTATATTCCCTAGAGTTTAGAAGAATTGAAACATATAAAATTCTTAGATGGCTTGACAGGGTAGATGCTGAGAAGCTGTTTCCCCTGGCTGGAGAGTCGAGAACTCAGGATAAGGGGTCGGCCATTTAAGACTGAGATGAGGAGAAATATCTTCACTCATGGTTGTGAATCTTTGGAATTCTCGACCCCAGAAGGCTGTGAAGTATATTCAAAAGTGCGAAGTCGCACAACACCAGGTTCTAGTCCAACAGTTTTATTTGAAATCACAAGCTTTCGGAGCTGCTGTTCCTTCGTCAGGTGAAGTGAAGGAATACAAATCGGCAAAGCATATATAGACAGAGAACAATGCCTGTGCAGCGTACAATGTCAGACGACTACAGTTAATCTTTCTGACTGCCTTTTATCACACCTCGGCAGAGAGACAATCAGGTCAGTCAGGAAGACATTATATCGAAGACATAGCAAAATACAACTAAGACAATGAGGTGGGGTCACAGGGGGTCTAATGTGTCAGATGCTGCAGTCTGTATGGAAAACCATAAACTTTAAACTTTTTACTTTTTTTACTGGAAATCACATCTGTGAACAAGCCAACGATGACTCGAGTCTGGATGATTCTACGTCAGGTGGGGTTACATGTAGCGTGACATGAACCCAAGATCCCGGTTGAGGCCGTCCTCATGGGTGCAGAACTTGGCTATCAGTTTCTGCTCGATGTTTTTGCGTTGTCGTGTGTCTCGAAGGCCACCTTGGAGAACGCTTACCCGAAGATCCGAGGCTGAATGTCCTTGACCGTGTCATCCCTACGTCGTCCAGTACTTCCCCGGAGTGGAGAAACTACGCCATGTTCTTCGCAGCCTTCAACATGTCATCGATGACGACAAACACCTCGCTAAGGCCATCCCCACGCCTCCACTACTCGCCTTCAAACAGCCGCCTAACCTCAAAAGTACCATCGTTCACAGCAAATTACCCAGCTTTCAGGAGAACAGCGACCACGACACCACACAACCCTGCCACGGCAACCTCTGCAAGACATGCCAGATCATCAACACAGATACCATCATCACACGTGAGGACACTACCCACCAGGTACATGGTACATACTCATGTGACTCGGCCAACGTTGTCTACCTCATACATTGCAGGAAAGGATGCCCCAGAGCATGGTACATTGGCGAGACCATGCAGACACTGCGACAACGTATGAACGGACACCGCGCAACAATCGCCAGGCAGGATTGTTACCTCCCAGTCGGGGAACACTTCAGCAGTCAAGGACATTCAGCCTCGGATCTTCGGGTAAGCGTTCTCCAAGGTGGCCTTCGAGACACACGACAATGCAAAATCCGCACCCATGAGGACGGCCTCAACCGGGATCTTGGGTTCATGTCACGCTACATGTAACCCCACCTGACGTAGAGTCATCCAGACTCGAGTCATCGTTGGCTTGTTCACAGATGTGATTTCCAGTAAAAAAGTAAAAAGTTTAAAGTTTATGGTTTTCCATACAGACTGCAGCATTTGACACATTAGACCCCCTGTGACCCCACCTCATTGTCTTAGTTGTATTTTGCTATGTCTTTGATATAATGTCTTCCTGACTGACCTGATTGTCTCTCTGCCGAGGTGTGATAAAAGGCAGTCAGAAAGATTAACTGTAGTCGTCTGACATTGTACGCTGCACAGGCATTGTTCTCTGTCTATATATGCTTTGCCGATTTGTATTTCTTCACTTCACCTGACGAAGGAGCAGCAGCTCCGAAAGCTTGTGATTTCAAATAAAACTGTTGGACTATAACCTGGTGTTGTGCGACTTCTCACTTTTGTCCACCCCAGTCCAACACCGGCATCTCCGCATCATGAGTATATTCAAGACAGAGATCGATCGATTTTTGGGTACTAAGGGAATCAAGGGATACGGGGATTGTGCAGGAAGGTGGAGTTGATGTAGAAGTTCAGCCATGATCTTATTGAATGGTGGAGCAGGCTTGAGTGGCCATTTGGCCTACTCCTGCTCCTATTTCTTATGTTCTTATGTTTGTACAACAGGCTAACAATTATTTATTATTTATAATCTTTGGGGTAAAAAATCAAAGCTTAGCTCAGTAGCATTTTTACCACCTCTGTCTCAGTACTATTTTTGAAAACTTGTGCGAATACACTTTTCTGTAAAAACCCAACATTTTAAAAGTACAGTCCCCACTGCCTATAGCAGGCTCGTTAGTGCTATGCTATTTGCCCACTATACATGTTGGACAGTTTATATGAATCTATGTTGTTTGTTTATAACCATGTACAGTACTACATTTCTTCACTTTAGTTTCTTATGCCACCTAATAAAACTAAACATTAAGCTGAGAAGTCTTACACAATATTCACTTGAACTGAAGAAGTAGCTTTAATTGTGAACTGCCGCCAATAGATAAACTCTCAACATAGAATTATTTAACTCGGGATGCACCGAAAGTGAACATGGCTTTCGAATATCACCTGTTCTCGTGTAAAATCCTCAATCAGCAACTAATTAAAAAGATCTAACTGAGGCTTGAAAGCTGCCCCTGTTCACCCACTTGTCAGTCACTGTGTTCACAATTTCTTCAAACACCTTCAGTATTAGTCGACACCACATAGAGGTATAATAGATAATTGCGCCTTAACAAGGTGCGAACTGCTTACTGTACTCCTGTTTCTGCCTGAAATAGCCGGCATGCTTAACATGCTGTAAGTGGTGATTTTGTAATTGACAATAATGGTGACGGAAATTGGTTAGTGCTATTGGCCCGATTTGCACGATTGTCCGGTTTAAATGTGGACGGTTTAAGTGGTGGAGACTGTAACTGTAACACAGCATTCTGTGTTCTGGTCATTTATTTTGTTTGCAGTAAACAGTACGCAGAAATAACTTCATGGAAGAAACATCAACAGTGTTTTGATGTTTTGAGAAATTAGAATTGTATTAATCGTGGAAAGTTGTCCTATTTTGTAAGAACCGCAGTCAATTCTTGTTTGTTTGATTGTTATGGAAATTAAGCAGAATTGCCTATGGGCAACTGCATTGAATTTGCATACAGTAGATTAGTTTGGCTGTCAAAGATGCAAAAAATAGCTTTAACTAGAACCCCCCGTGTATTCTTGAAATTTATATTAGTACTGGTATTTCCCAGTGATCAAAACAAAGAAAAAACAGTGTTCTCACTTCAGTTAGTTTTAACCGCTCACAGGAGCTGATTTGCATCTACACGTCTAAGTCAGGTCTAAATGATTAGTAACTGTTGCAAATTGCGCCTGAAAGGTCAAGTGCAAATAGTATTTAATTCTCTGCTGTAAGCTCATTTGCATAATGATTCACAGCACCAGATCCAGACTCCGAGAGGAAAATTTTAAGTTGAATTTAAAGGGATGGGAACAATTAAAGGGGAGTGTCGCAATGGTAGGAAAAAAATTCAGAACACTTCTGGAGAGCCTTAAAAGGCATTTCAACCCATCGGCAGCCTTTGATAAAACTGATGGGGAAGGGGACTCGGGTGTGGCAGGCAATAATGAAGGGAAAAAGAACCCGAGGTGCAGGCATAAGTCTGCAGACGCGACAGAGCACATGGGCACCCTCTTTAATGACTGCTGAAGTCTCGGCGGTGCTCCATGAGGTGCTTGTGAAAATGGCTGTCCCCTGTGCCATTCCACAGTACCATCCTCGTAGGCCAGTACTGCAGCATGCCAGCCAGGGGATGTAGTCAGGTTTCAGGCCACAGCTGGCTGTTTTGTCAATGCATGTGCCAGTCTATGCTGCATGATAGCAGCAGGTTTCCTTGCAGCAGATGTCTAAGCTCTGCCTCGCTACTGACGAAGACGCGGAGACCATAGTTGGTCGTTATCATTGGCAGTTAGGTGTGGCAGGCTTGTAGAAATGGTTGGTGACATCTTGGTGGGTGCCCCACAATGTGGCAAAGCTGGCTCTTGATCAACTTGACACGCCTTTTTCTTGCATTAACCAACGATTTCATGACATGCTGCAATTGGAGTGCTTCTGAAGAACCACCCAGCATAATGGTCAATCAAGCATTCAAGTATTGTGGTGATGCCAATAGTGGTATGTTAGTGGATCTTTCTTTGAGAAGAGAAGGCTCCACTACTGCTACATCTGGCAAAGTGAAGTAATTTCACCTCTTTCTGCAGATGTGAGTGTGTGGTGCCAGCATGAAGACAGGGAGTACCTCTCGGGCAGTCTGATCTGCCATAGGCTCCCCTCTTCTTCTGGACATGTGAGCTCAAAGGATTCCCAGTGGGAAACCCATTAGTACTAGCAGGAGGCAAAAACACATAATAATTTAGCAACTGGCACATAAGTTCATCAAGTCTACACTGGTGTTTTTCTCCACATGAACCATTTTGACTAATCCCACCCTTCTGCTCACTTCCCATATCCTCAAATCCTTTATTGTTCCTCTTTTTGAAGCAACTATCTAATTTGAAAATAATTTATGGATTCTGCACCAACAATGGTTTGTGGCAAAGAATTTCACATTCTAACCACCTTCTCCATAAATAACTTTTGCCCAACATCCCTTTTATTTCTTTTCTGATTATCTTCAATCGTGCTCTCTCATTACCATCTCACTGATCAGTGGAAGCAAGCTATCCAAATTTATCTTAGAGCCCTTGATAATCTTGAAAACTTTGACGAGATCATCCCTCAACCTTCTCAGTTCTTATGAAATAAGGCCCAACTTTTCAAATCTCTATACATAAATGTAACCCCTCATCCCTGGTAACATGTTAGTGACTTTACATTGCTTTTATATCGTTCCAATAATGGGCTACACAGAACCGTACAGATCATTCCAAATGTGACCATACCAAGGTCTTGTACAAGTTCACACATTACCTTTTTAATTTATATTCTATGTCACTTAGTATAATACAAAGGATTCTGTTTTCCTCTTTTTATGTCCTTATCTACTCATGCTGCCACCTTCAATGGCCTATAAATCCATGCACTAAGGTTCCTTTGCTCTTATAGTTGATTTAAAATCTTGCTATTTAAAGTGCATGATCTTGCACTATACTTACTTCCAAAACGTTTTCATACTTTGTTGAACTGCACTTGCTATCTACCTGCCCATCCTGCAGCCCTATGTCCTCCTATAGGCTTTTATTGCTCTTGTGACAATTTACCATACCCTCCACTTTTGTCTCATCAGCAGATTTTGATGTTGTTCACTCAGTTGCTGGCCTAATTTATTTTTAGATAGTTACTAATCATTTAGACCTGAGTTTAGAAATTGGGCCTAAAAGCTGCAAGCCTCAACCTATCTTATAAATTATCTGCTGATCTGATTGCCATTTATAGTTTATAATTTAAAAGGTTAGAGTTTATATAACCTGTGAACTTTTATTCTCACTATCCATCATCTCCCACATTGTTAAGTGAGAAATTTGTTTCTAGAACTCCACCAATGTCGCTCTGAAATCAGCCATCAAGAGCCAGTGGTGACTCTACCTCAGTTTCCTTTTTCTTCGGCACGAATCTGTATGACTAACTTGAGGAACTCATCGTGTGGAAGAACACAGTTGCAACTCTATAGTACACTGCATTGAACGTCGATATGCTACACCAGCACACCATCATTGTAGAACTTGATAAGTTCAGTCACTGTTATTATGGGATTGTACAATTGCCCCTAGGTTCATAACCATTGCCAACAAGTAGAGATCAGTAACTAGGAAGAGCATTTGGGCTTCAGATTCGAAAATGCCAAAATGTGAATCCTCGAGAGGTTGCGTATATAAAGTATAGTTACCAAACAAGGAAGAGTCTCCCCTGCTGGAAGAGTCTCCCCAGCCACTAAAACTACTATGAATCATCTATTGGAAACCCAGCAAAAACAGACCAGACCCAGCAACACCACTTAAAAACAAATATAGCCCTTGTATAAATTGATAAATATTTTCCCCCTTAATTTCAATGTCAACTCTATATTAGGTATTTAAATTTAGGTATAATCTTGTGCAAGGTGCACACGCTTCAAGTTACACAATACTCAGTTAGAGATCAAAGAATTAATAAGCATACAAGGTAATTTCTCACCAGTGAATACCCGGGCTTTTTTTGTGACGTGGTAGTAAATAGACAACAACCAACCCATTAAAATAAAAATCGTTCAATTCTCCCCTCTCATTATCTGACTGTGCATGAATGTGAGTGGATAAATTACCTGTCCCATGAAGTGCTGAACTATTCGCTGATTATTTAAAAAAAACTGCATTCGTGGAAATGATCCAAATGTACACAAAATAAACAGGTTTTTGCACGGCGTGCAGGTTAGACGTGGTGAAAGACAGAAAAAAAGAGCAGATAGCAAAAAGAGGTGGGAAATGAGTGGAGAGTAGTCAGAAGGAAAGCGGAATCACGGGTGGACAGCACACAAAAGTCTGGATGCCCCAGAGTGTGGTTGATGAAACAATGGACAAAGAAAACTGTTAATGTAGCAATAAAACTATGGCAGGATAATTAGAGGTTGGGAGACTGTGGGAGGCAGCTTGAAGAAAATGAGGTAGTTAGATACAGGGATGGGAGGGAAAGAACAGATGAGATCAAAGAGAGGGTGACCTGCAATCAGAAAATCCAAGGAGATGATTATTTAGAAAGAGGCAGGCTGAGGTAGATGAGTGGAGATTATGAAAGTCATAGTGAAAGTGACAAACTGGAGACGAGATCAAAAAGGAAATCGTGTCATTCTGGTAATATTAAATGGCATGCAATGTACACAGGTAGCTCATTAGACAAATGTGTGTTCCAAAAAACAAAAAGTAAAATATGAACATTTTGAGAAATTTTCCAACCAACTGTATGACTGCCACCCACCAGATCAGTATTGAAAAATCAATCTGTCCACCTATCAAAATGTACTTTAAGTGCCCTGTGTGGGGCTGCAATAGAAGCACAGGACAACGAAGAATAGAAATTGGAAGTAGGTGATTTCAGGAGATGCACCACAGAAATTCTTGTTAGACCTTGTTAGCCAATAATTGAAGCAGCAGCAACATCAGCACCATGAGAGGAGCATCAATTAGGTAACAGACTGTCAGCCTAGTATTGCTTCACCATTTTATGAAACCGTTTCCTTGACCATTTCATATAATCTTAAGGAAATTTTAAATATTTAATTGTATTAATATAAAAGGTGATTAATAAAAAATATATATAAGTGCACTCCAGAATTTTATTGCATTCTGTCCAAAAAGCAATCCAGGTATTTGCATTAGTTTCCTTAATTAGATTTACTTTTAATTTCCTCTTGTCCTTTCATTATCCACTCCCCTACCAGCAATGTACTATAATCTAATGGAGGGAGGTCAAAAAGGTATTTTTTTTAATTCTCAGTTCTGGACAATGCCACTATTGAGTAAGTTGCTTGGTGATATACAATGGATACTTGTGCACGGATTTATTTTTTGCTGAAATGCTGTACTGAGGTGAGAGATACCGGTGATAAATAACGGAACATTTGTTCCACTTCTATCCTAACAATGGCACGGATTTTGCGCAGATAATAATGGTGAGGCCATCAACGCTCACTGTTATAATGGAGTAAATCAGACAGCAACTTCTGGCGTCCACGCATGCGCAGTTAAACGCAGAAATCCGGAAGTTGCTGTCAGAGATACCCCGCTCCTCCACAGGGTGCGCTGTGACATTCTTCGTCGATAAACTCGCCACTGAAATCAATGCAATGGCGTGAAGTTGGGGTACTTGCCCACTAGTTCCCCACTAAACTCACCAGAAAAAGTTAGGGCTGGTGCAAGCGTGGAGTCTCATTCCTTCAGAAGTTAATTAGTGTTGGAGATTTTTTTTTAAATGAAACATTTTTTTTTACTTTTTCTGTCTGTCTCTTAATCTCATTCTTTTAATCCCATCTGTCTTTCCCAATCTTTATTTTGGTTTCTGTACATGATTTAAATCTAATTTATACTTCCTGCTTTATACTTCCTGGTTTAGACTCTGCATGTCTCAGTGCAGATTCTTCAATCTGATTGGTTGAAGAGCCTCGCTGTGTCTTGTCCTGCTCACAGATGCCCTGTAGAGGGAGCCACACTGGATCAGATGCTGGATTAGAGCACGTCTCCACTCAAAAGCCCACAAAAACTTTGTGGGCAGCTGTCAGCAAGAAGAACGGTGAGCGCTGTTCCTTCACTGCTGACTGCAAAATCCGGGCCAATATATCATCATTCCAATCTCAGAAGAGCACCCCCTGATGCACCATGGGTAATTTCCTATTTCCCCAACTAGTTATCCTTATTAGCAGGGTCTCTGAATGACCCTGCTAATAAGTGCCAGGTTACGAGGAGCCATCAGGGGTTCTGCCAGTTTCCTGCCTTAAAACCATGTGACCTGCCAGTTCTCTGCCATTTCAGGAGTTTCCCATTTGCCTTGTAAGGGGCGGTGTCTCTGCACCTCACCATGCACAAGGCAAATGTCACCAGGTGGTAAACCAAGAGACAGGGACTCTCTATGCTCGAAGTTCCCGCTCACTGGACTCAGTGGGAAACTGGCGTATCTGTGGAGAATGTCACACCTGGTGAGGCGAGGTGCACCGACCCCCACGTGGGAGGCTTTAGGCCAGGGAATCGGGTTGGACTGCTGAAGAAATAAGGCATTTTTAAAAGTTTCTCTAAATTGACCGCCTTACACAAGGGAACATGGCAGGATTGGCAGAGCCAGCTAACCTTCCCCCATCCATGCCAGGTTGGCACCGGAGATAGAGCTGCAATGCACTTGTGCCTGCCTGCTCCATGCTAATTAGGTTTCCTCTCACCGGCCCCACAAACTACGGCAGGGCCAGTGCTGGAGGGCATCAGCAGGCATGATCCCGATGTAACCGGGAGCAGGAGAAGTTCCTGTGAATGCAAGACATCTCAAGTTATAGAAGGTAGGTGAGCTAATTGGGACTGGTGATACTAGTCACCTTAGTCTCCTGGAGCTTGCCTGATTGTCTCTGGGGGGTTGGGGTGAAATTTCCCAGAATTGGCCTATGTTTTTATTTCTCTGTATTTTTTGCCTCTCCCAGGAGATTGCATAACTGAAGGGGCATTGCGGTTGATAGTGTGTATAGATGGCAACATGTCAGAATGGGATAGGCTTGATGGGTCAGCTAGTATATTCCTTTCTTTTTTCATATGTCCGTACTATGTCCTGAGGGATTTCTGCTCCAGCTTGTCTTGGCAATGGGCTCATACCCATGAGTTAGACTCAGTTCACTTATTATACTATGGTTAGTAGAGAGTGGAGACACTCATTACATAAGTTAGAGTTACATTTCATTTTAAGTCCCGGAGCTAAAGGGACAGTAATTATACTTCATTGACTCTATGCTCTTCCTACCTTAGTGTTCAGTGCAGAACAAATATTGAAAGGCACATTTTTTTTGGCATCCTTCTAACCCAGTCATTAAGAAGGAGTGTCCTATTTTTCACTAATTACTCACACTTGCCCTGAGACACTGTGTTCTATCTATAACATTGACTGTCCCATATTCGGCTGTTGAAGGTTGAGAGGTATAGTATGTTAAAAGAAATAAAACCATATGAAACTAGATTTAAAACTAAAGCATACTACACAGAGCACAATATCCAAGAGCAGAATACAGCCTTCAATGATTGTTACCTGACACATTTAATTAATCTGGACTGTTCCTAATTAATGATTCATCATTAACATCAAGAACATTAGTACTGAGATTAGGAAAGGGGAGTTCCGTGATAATTTGTCACATGAGAAGCAGATAAGGTGCTTGAAATCTAGACTTTAGCATTTAACCATGAATAAATAGGGCATATATTAATCTGATTTCAATCGACTGATTGTGAGACAGGTACAGTATATGAGGAAGATTTCCTCTGTTCACTATTTGTATTAAACAGGTATATGAAGAATGCATTTATGATTTCATTGAAAGTAGTGACCTGTGGAAATTTTCAGCCCCCTCCCATTCGGTTTCACTGTATGTGCAGTACATTAAATTAGTTATAAATTCTACAAGATTAATGACAACTTTTCCACCCTGTTCAGCGAATTCATTGCTCAACTATAAACCACGAAGGGCAAAAAGAAAGGTGAAAAAGACATTGTCATTTCCCCAATGAATAGAACATGGATCAACTGACATAAATATCTGTGAAGTATATTGGTTTGCCTCGATTCCATTATTTAAATATAGTAAATCTAAATCAGTTTTGACTGTTGGGTTATTTTATATGCAAATAAACAGATTTTTTTTAGTTTAGCCAGACTGATTTCTTTTAAATACCTAAATATTGTAACCAAATACTTATTTTTCCAAAGTTCAAACTTTGATGTCCCACAGTTGCCTACAATCAAACTTTGGTGGTCTACAGTTGTTAATGAAACCTGGCCATGAACAGCAAAGTTTTTGGGTTGGAGTTTCTCAATTGAATTGTCTTTGGGCTGGAGTTTCTCGATTGCACTGTTTTAGGGTTGGAGTTTCTCGATTGCACTGTTTTTGGGTTGGAGTTTCTCGATTGCACTGTTTTTGGGGCTGGAGTTTCTCGATTGCACTGTTTTTGGGCTGGAGTTTCTCGATTGCACTGTTTTAGGTTGGAGTTTCTCGATTGCACTGTTTTTGGGGCTGGAGTTTCTCGATTGCACTGTTTTTGGGCTGGAGTTTCTCGATTGCACTGTTTTTGGGGCTGGAGTTTCTCGATTGCACTGTTTTTGGGCTGGAGTTTCTCGATTGCACTGTTTTTGGGTTGGAGTTTCTCGATTGCACTGTTTTTGGGGCTGGAGTTTCTCGATTGCACTGTTTTTGGGCTGGAGTTTCTCGATTGCACTGTTTTTTGGGCTGGAGTTTCTCGATTGCACTGTTTTTGGGTTGGAGTTTCTCGATTGCACTGTTTTTGGGGCTGGAGTTTCTCGATTGCACTGTTTCTGGGTTGGAGTTTCTCGATTGCACTGTTTTTGGGATTGGAGTTTCTCGATTGCACTGTTTTTGGGGTTGGAGTTTCTCGATTGTACTGTTTTTGGGTTGGAGTTTCTCGATTGCACTGTTTTTGGGGATGGAGTTTCTTGATTGCACTGTTTTTGGGTTGGAGTTTCTCGATTGCACTGTTTTTGGGGTTGGAGTTTCTCGATTGCACTGTTTTTGGGATTGGAGTTTCTCGATTGCACTGTTTTTGGGGTTGGAGTTTCTCGATTGTACTGTTTTTGGGTTGGAGTTTCTCGATTGCACTGTTTTTGGGTTGGAGTTTCTCGATTGCACTGTTTTTGGGTTGGAGTTTCTCGATTGCACTGTTTTTGGGGTTGGAGTTTCTCGATTGCACTGTTTTTGTGTTGGAGTTTCTCGATTGCACTGTTTTTGGGTTGGAGTTTCTCGATTGCACTGTTTTTGGGGCTGGAGTTTCTCGATTGCACTGTTTTTGGGCTGGAGTTTCTCGATTGCACTGTTTTTGGGATGGAGTTTCTCGATTGCACTGTTTTTGGGGATGGAGTTTCTCGATTGCACTGTTTTTAGGGCTGGAGTTTCTCGATTGCACTGTTTTTGGGCTGGAGTTTCTCGATTGCACTGTGGGGTTGGAGTTTCTCGATTGCACTGTTTTTGATCTGGAGTTTCTCGATTGCACTGTTTTTGGGGTTGGAGTTTCTCGATTGCACTGTTTTTGGGGATGGAGTTTCTCGATTGCACTGTTTTTGGGCTGGAGTTTCTCGATTGCACTGTTTTTGGGCTGGAGTTTCTCGATTGCACTGTTTTTGGGGATGGAGTTTCTCGATTGCACTGTTTTTGGGATTGGAGTTTCTCGATTGCACTGTTTTTGGGGTTGGAGTTTCTTGATTGCACTGTTTTTGGGTTGGAGTTTCTCGATTGCACTGTTTTTGGGGTTGGAGTTTCTCGATTGCACTGTTTTTGGGATTGGAGTTTCTTGATTGCACTGTTTTTGGGCTGGAGTTTCTCGATTGCACTGTTTTTGGGTTGGAGTTTCTCGATTGCACTGTTTCTGGGATGGAGTTTCTCGATTGCACTGTTTTTGGGCTGGAGTTTCTCGATTGCACTGTTTTTGGGCTGGAGTTTCTCGATTGCACTGTTTTTGGGCTGGAGTTTCTCGATTGCACTGTTTTTGGGCTGGAGTTTCTCGATTGCACTGTTTTTGGGTTGGAGTTTCTCGATTGCACTGTTTTTGGGTTGGAGTTTCTCGATTGCACTGTTTTTGGGCTGGAGTTTTTCGATTGCACTGTTTTTGGGCTGGAGTTTCTCGATTGCACTGTTTTTGGGGATGGAGTTTCTCGATTGCACTGTTTTTGGGGTTGGAGTTTCTCGATTGCACTGTTTTTGGGATGGAGTTTCTCGATTGCACTGTTTTTGGGGTTGGAGTTTCTCGATTGCACTGTTTTTGGGGCTGGAGTTTCTCGATTGCACTGTTTTTGGGGATGGAGTTTCTCGATTGCACTGTTTTTGGGGTTGGAGTTTCTCGATTGCACTGTTTTTGGGGATGGAGTTTCTCGATTGCACTGTTTTTGGGGTTGGAGTTTCTCGATTGCACTGTTTTTGGGGATGGAGTTTCTCGATTGCACTGTTTTTGGGCTGGAGTTTCTCGATTGCACTGTTTTTGGGTTGGAGTTTCTCGATTGCACTGTTTCTGGGATGGAGTTTCTCGATTGCACTGTTTTTGGGTTGGAGTTTCTCGATTGCACTGTTTTTGGGCTGGAGTTTCTCGATTGCACTGTTTTAGGTTGGAGTTTCTCGATTGCACTGTTTTTGGGGCTGGAGTTTCTCGATTGCACTGTTTTTGGGCTGGAGTTTCTCGATTGCACTGTTTTTGGGCTGGAGTTTTTCGATTGCACTGTTTTTGGGCTGGAGTTTCTCGATTGCACTGTTTTTGGGATTGGAGTTTCTTGATTGCACTGTTTTTGGGCTGGAGTTTCTCGATTGCACTGTTTTTGGGTTGGAGTTTCTCGATTGCACTGTTTCTGGGATGGAGTTTCTCGATTGCACTGTTTTTGGGTTGGAGTTTCTCGATTGCACTGTTTTTGGGCTGGAGTTTCTCGATTGCACTGTTTTTGGGGTTGGAGTTTCTCGATTGCACTGTTTTTGGGTTGGAGTTTCTCGATTGCACTGTTTTTGGGCTGGAGTTTCTCGATTGCACTGTTTTTGGGCTGGAGTTTCTCGATTGCACTGTTTTTGGGCTGGAGTTTCTCGATTGCACTGTTTTTGGGCTGGAGTTTCTCGATTGCACTGTTTTTGGGCTGGAGTTTCTCGATTGCACTGTTTTTGGGCTGGAGTTTCTCGATTGCACTGTTTTTGGGGTTGGAGTTTCTCGATTGCACTGTTTTTGGGTTGGAGTTTCTCGATTGCACTGTTTTTGGGCTGGAGTTTTTCGATTGCACTGTTTTTGGGCTGGAGTTTCTCGATTGCACTGTTTTTGGGGATGGAGTTTCTCGATTGCACTGTTTTTGGGGTTGGAGTTTCTCGATTGCACTGTTTTTGGGATGGAGTTTCTCGATTGCACTGTTTTTGGGATGGAGTTTCTCGATTGCACTGTTTTTGGGGTTGGAGTTTCTCGATTGCACTGTTTTTGGGCTGGAGTTTCTCGATTGCACTGTTTTTGGGGATGGAGTTTCTCGATTGCACTGTTTTTGGGGTTGGAGTTTCTCGATTGCACTGTTTTTGGGGATGGAGTTTCTCGATTGCACTGTTTTTGGGCTGGAGTTTCTCGATTGCACTGTTTTTGGGTTGGAGTTTCTCGATTGCACTGTTTTTGGGATGGAGTTTCTCGATTGCACTGTTTTTGGGCTGGAGTTTCTCGATTGCACTGTTTTTGGGCTGGAGTTTCTCGATTGCACTGTTTTTGGGATGGAGTTTCTCGATTGCACTGTTTTTGGGATTGGAGTTTCTCGATTGCACTGTTTTTGGGCTGGAGTTTCTCGATTGCACTGTTTTTGGGTTGGAGTTTCTCGATTGCACTGTTTTTGGGATTGGAGTTTCTCGATTGCACTGTTTTTGGGCTGGAGTTTCTCGATTGCACTGTTTTTGGGTTGGAGTTTCTCGATTGCACTGTTTTTGGGCTGGAGTTTCTCGATTGCACTGTTTTTGGGCTGGAGTTTCTCGATTGCACTGTTTTTGGGTTGGAGTTTCTCGATTGCACTGTTTTTGGGCTGGAGTTTCTCGATTGCACTGTTTTTGGGTTGGAGTTTCTGGATTGCACTGTTTTTGGGCTGGAGTTTCTCGATTGCACTGTTTTTGGGTTGGAGTTTCTCGATTGCACTGTTTCTGGGATGGAGTTTCTCGATTGCACTGTTTTTGGGTTGGAGTTTCTCGATTGCACTGTTTTTGGGCTGGAGTTTCTCGATTGCACTGTTTTTGGGTTGGAGTTTCTCGATTGCACTGTTTTTGGGCTGGAGTTTCTCGATTGCACTGTTTTTGGGGCTGGAGTTTCTCGATTGCACTGTTTTTGGGTTGGAGTTTCTCGATTGCACTGTTTTTGGGCTGGAGTTTCTCGATTGCACTGTTTTTGGGATGGAGTTTCTCGATTGCACTGTTTTTGGGATTGGAGTTTCTCGATTGCACTGTTTTTGGGGTTGGAGTTTCTTGATTGCACTGTTTTTGGGTTGGAGTTTCTCGATTGCACTGTTTTTGGGGTTGGAGTTTCTCGATTGCACTGTTTTTGGGATTGGAGTTTCTTGATTGCACTGTTTTTGGGCTGGAGTTTCTCGATTGCACTGTTTTTGGGTTGGAGTTTCTCGATTGCACTGTTTCTGGGATGGAGTTTCTCGATTGCACTGTTTTTGGGCTGGAGTTTCTCGATTGCACTGTTTTTGGGCTGGAGTTTCTCGATTGCACTGTTTTTGGGCTGGAGTTTTTCGATTGCACTGTTTTTGGGCTGGAGTTTCTCGATTGCACTGTTTTTGGGGTTGGAGTTTCTCGATTGCACTGTTTTTGGGTTGGAGTTTCTCGATTGCACTGTTTTTGGGCTGGAGTTTTTCGATTGCACTGTTTTTGGGCTGGAGTTTCTCGATTGCACTGTTTTTGGGATGGAGTTTCTCGATTGCACTGTTTTTGGGGTTGGAGTTTCTCGATTGCACTGTTTTTGGGGCTGGAGTTTCTCGATTGCACTGTTTTTGGGGATGGAGTTTCTCGATTGCACTGTTTTTGGGGTTGGAGTTTCTCGATTGCACTGTTTTTGGGGATGGAGTTTCTCGATTGCACTGTTTTTGGGCTGGAGTTTCTCGATTGCACTGTTTTTGGGTTGGAGTTTCTCGATTGCACTGTTTCTGGGATGGAGTTTCTCGATTGCACTGTTTTTGGGTTGGAGTTTCTCGATTGCACTGTTTTTGGGCTGGAGTTTCTCGATTGCACTGTTTTAGGTTGGAGTTTCTCGATTGCACTGTTTTTGGGGATGGAGTTTCTCGATTGCACTGTTTTTGGGCTGGAGTTTCTCGATTGCACTGTTTTTGGGCTGGAGTTTTTCGATTGCACTGTTTTTGGGCTGGAGTTTCTCGATTGCACTGTTTTTGGGATTGGAGTTTCTTGATTGCACTGTTTTTGGGCTGGAGTTTCTCGATTGCACTGTTTTTGGGTTGGAGTTTCTCGATTGCACTGTTTCTGGGATGGAGTTTCTCGATTGCACTGTTTTTGGGTTGGAGTTTCTCGATTGCACTGTTTTTGGGCTGGAGTTTCTCGATTGCACTGTTTTTGGGGTTGGAGTTTCTCGATTGCACTGTTTTTGGGTTGGAGTTTCTCGATTGCACTGTTTTTGGGCTGGAGTTTCTCGATTGCACTGTTTTTGGGCTGGAGTTTCTCGATTGCACTGTTTTTGGGCTGGAGTTTCTCGATTGCACTGTTTTTGGGCTGGAGTTTCTCGATTGCACTGTTTTTGGGCTGGAGTTTTCGATTGCACTGTTTTTGGGCTGGAGTTTCTCGATTGCACTGTTTTTGGGGTTGGAGTTTCTCGATTGCACTGTTTTTGGGTTGGAGTTTCTCGATTGCACTGTTTTTGGGCTGGAGTTTTTCGATTGCACTGTTTTTGGGCTGGAGTTTCTCGATTGCACTGTTTTTGGGGATGGAGTTTCTCGATTGCACTGTTTTTGGGGTTGGAGTTTCTCGATTGCACTGTTTTTGGGATGGAGTTTCTCGATTGCACTGTTTTTGGGATGGAGTTTCTCGATTGCACTGTTTTTGGGGTTGGAGTTTCTCGATTGCACTGTTTTTGGGGCTGGAGTTTCTCGATTGCACTGTTTTTGGGGATGGAGTTTCTCGATTGCACTGTTTTTGGGGTTGGAGTTTCTCGATTGCACTGTTTTTGGGGATGGAGTTTCTCGATTGCACTGTTTTTGGGCTGGAGTTTCTTGATTGCACTGTTTTTGGGGTTGGAGTTTCTCGATTGCACTGTTTTTGGGGATGGAGTTTCTCGATTGCACTGTTTTTGGGCTGGAGTTTCTCGATTGCACTGTTTTTGGGCTGGAGTTTCTCGATTGCACTGTTTTTGGGGATGGAGTTTCTCGATTGCACTGTTTTTGGGATTGGAGTTTCTTGATTGCACTGTTTTTGGGCTGGAGTTTCTCGATTGCACTGTTTTTGGGTTGGAGTTTCTCGATTGCACTGTTTTTGGGATTGGAGTTTCTTGATTGCACTGTTTTTGGGCTGGAGTTTCTCGATTGCACTGTTTTTGGGTTGGAGTTTCTCGATTGCACTGTTTTTGGGCTGGAGTTTCTCGATTGCACTGTTTTTGGGCTGGAGTTTCTCGATTGCACTGTTTTTGGGTTGGAGTTTCTCGATTGCACTGTTTTTGGGCTGGAGTTTCTCGATTGCACTGTTTTTGGGTTGGAGTTTCTGGATTGCACTGTTTTTGGGCTGGAGTTTCTCGATTGCACTGTTTTTGGGTTGGAGTTTCTCGATTGCACTGTTTTCTGGGATGGAGTTTCTCGATTGCACTGTTTTTGGGTTGGAGTTTCTCGATTGCACTGTTTTTGGGCTGGAGTTTCTCGATTGCACTGTTTTTGGGTTGGAGTTTCTCGATTGCACTGTTTTTGGGCTGGAGTTTCTCGATTGCACTGTTTTTGGGGCTGGAGTTTCTCGATTGCACTGTTTTTGGGTTGGAGTTTCTCGATTGCACTGTTTTTGGGCTGGAGTTTCTCGATTGCACTGTTTTTGGGCTGGAGTTTCTCGATTGCACTGTTTTTGGGTTGGAGTTTCTCGATTGCACTGTTTTTGGGCTGGAGTTTCTCGATTGCACTGTTTTTGGGTTGGAGTTTCTCGATTGCACTGTTTTTGGGCTGGAGTTTTTCGATTGCACTGTTTTTGGGCTGGAGCTTCTCGATTGCACTGTTTTTGGGGATGGAGTTTCTCGATTGCACTGTTTTTGGGGATGGAGTTTCTCGATTGCACTGTTTTTGGGGTTGGAGTTTCTCGATTGCACTGTTTTTGGGGATGGAGTTTCTCGATTGCACTGTTTTTGGGCTGGAGTTTCTCGATTGCACTGTTTTTGGGCTGGAGTTTCTTGATTGCACTGTTTTTGGGGTTGGAGTTTCTCGATTGCACTGTTTTTGGGGATGGAGTTTCTCGATTGCACTGTTTTTGGGCTGGAGTTTCTCGATTGCACTGTTTTTGGGGCTGGAGTTTCTTGATTGCACTGTTTTTGGGGTTGGAGTTTCTCGATTGCATTGTTTTTGATCTGGAGTTTCTCGATTGCACTGTTTTTGGGCTGGAGTTTCTTGATTGCACTGTTTTTGATCTGGAGTTTCTCGATTGCACTGTTTTTGGGGCTGGAGTTTCTCGATTGCACTGTTTTTGGGCTGGAGTTTCTTGATTGCACTGTTTTTGGGGATGGAGTTTCTCGATTGCACTGTTTTTGGGTTGGATTTTCTGCTCGATTGCACTGTTTTTGATCTGGAGTTTCTCGATTGCACTGTTTCTGGGGTTGGAGTTTCTCGATTGCACTGTTTTTGGGTTGGAGTTTCTCGATTGCACTGTTTCTGGGCTGGAGTTTCTCGATTGCACTGTTTTTGGGGCTGGAGTTTCTCGATTGCACTGTTTTTGGGGTTGGAGTTTCTCGATTGCACTGTTTTTGATCTGGAGTTTCTCGATTGCACTGTTTTTGGGCTGGAGTTTCTTGATTGCACTGTTTTTGATCTGGAGTTTCTCGATTGCACTGTTTTTGGGGCTGGAGTTTCTCGATTGCACTGTTTTTGGGCTGGAGTTTCTTGATTGCACTGTTTTTGGGGATGGAGTTTCTCGATTGCACTGTTTTTGGGTTGGAGTTTCTCGATTGCACTGTTTTTGGGCTGGAGTTTCTCGATTGCACTGTTTTTGGGCTGGAGTTTCTCGATTGCACTGTTTTTGGGGATGGAGTTTCTCAATTGCACTGTTTTTGGGATGGAGTTTCTGGATTGCACTGTTTTTGGGGATGGAGTTTCTCGATTGCACTGTTTTGGGCTGGAGTTTCTGCTTGATTGCACTGTTTTTTCGACACAATTCAGCTGAAATCGGCAAAATCAGCACAAAAGATCATAGAATTTTAAGTGCAAATTGTGTCCAGCGCAACTCGAGCTTCCGCGATCTTTTGCGCTATTTTTTTAAAAAGCGCACTAGAAGCCGGCCCCACCCACAAAACTGGCCACGCCCCCAGATCGAATTAATCAACATGGCGAGTTTCTGCTAATTGCGCCTCTTTGCGGGCCTTCAATGAGGCTCATAGACTCTAATAGGCACATTTGAATATTTTTTTTAATTTACAAGGAAACTCACTTCTGTACCCCAATATAACTAGCAAATGTTTCTGTATCGATTTTTGGAGTCATTTTCAGTCATTTAAAAACGAGTGCAATTTTGGGCGCAATTTGCGCCCGGATCGCCGATTGCACCCAGAGAGGAAACTCACAGTTCTATTTGCACTTGTAAAGGTGCTGGGGATGGAACTCTTCCCATTTCAGGCATCCAGTGTCAGCAACAAGCACTCCCTAATCAGGTAAAGCACAGCCAAATGCAGAGTAAAACTCCTTCTCCTGAATTGAGACTCCCCAAGCTCATTTCATCTAAGATCCTTGCAGTCAGCAGACGGCGCTGGATTCAAATGCAGGCCCCATCGATCAAAGGCTAGCCCATTGCCCCACCCTGCTATCCCCAAGCTTGAGTGAATTGTACAATTCTCTATTCTGAACACTTGGGCCTTGAATGTACACCATGGGACAAATGCCTGAATGCTAATGTTTTCTTCTGAAATTCCTCTCTCTGCTTTTATATCTATTATCATCCTGTTTTAATTCAGTTTCTGTTCCAACTTTATTTACAACAAATTTCATAGATGGATTTCATTCCCGATGAATCAAAACTTACAACATTAAATGTGCTGTGAATGGAAGTAAAAGGAATAGTAATTACCTTTTTATAATTGAGTTATGTAGGGAGCTGAAGTTTACCTTTAATAAACCTTCATGTTTCAAGGACCAGGCCACAGGTCTAGACTCCCAAGGAGTACCCCACATCCACCAGTACAACTGGTCACACTTGGCCTTCCAACCCACCACTCTTCTGTTATGCCAGGGACACAGGAACTCCCTGCCTGAGAGGCCCTGTCCCTGCCTGCCTGTTTGGGGCAAGGAGAGCAAACTCCCCGAGTATCTGGGTCCCGTCCTAATTTGCAGCCAGAGTTACACCAATAATGCACCAGCCTCTTCAGGCTCCTCCTGCTCCTCTTCGTGGTCCCTTGATGTTCTTCTCTGTGGCCTCCATAATGATGCCTTTTTGCAGGCTGAAGTTATGCAGTCTGCAGCATACAATCCTTGAAGCCTTAGCTAGTCTGTATTGCAGGATGGGCCCAGTTCTATCCATGTACCTGAAGCATTACTTCAACTCGCCAATGACATGTTTGATTAATTTTACTCGGGTGGATGCGTGCACCTCATTAAACCTCTGGTCAGCAAATGTCCTGGATACCATAGTGGTGTCATGACCAATGGCTGCTGAGGATAGCCTTAATCATCAAGGAGGCACCCTGAGATTTGCCTTTTACTGGCAGTGGAAGGGAGGCTCCAAAGGTAAGTGCTTTTTTCAGCATTCCTTGTGAGCCAGGAGGAACTTCAAGGAAGCCTTAGGCCTCCCCCAGCCCCAATCACCAGCCTCCCCCAACCCTCCCCAGCCCTCCCGATCGCAGCCTCTCTCCCCCCCTCACGATTGTCAGGGACCGTCCCCAAGCCTCCTGCCACTGATTTTCCCTCCAGGCTGCCGGCCATGCTGTCAATTCGTCCAGCTGCCGGGCAAGAAATAGAAGAAAAAAATGATAATGACGTCCCGTCGTTAAATTCGATACGACCTCTGCGGCCCTGGCCTTGCCACGTTATTCGGCTGTGTTTGGCCTCCCACATCTCCCCTAAAATATCGGGGCCATAAATACTAAAGGCAGTTATGACCTTAACAGCTGCTAGCCGTGAAGTAGCACAACACTGTTGTGGCATCCTTTGTAAATGGCAGCCTTGGCAGACACTACTGGGCTGATTAATTGGAGAAATCTGCCTCTAGTTCTACATTCTGGTGTGGGAATATTTGGCAGAAGGATACAGAATGCCTCGGGTCTGTCTGACCTGATAAACATCCCTCCACTGGTCCTCATTTTCTTGCTTGAAAAAGCACATCTATAGGGAGATTCCCAAGGGGGACCCATTTAAAAAAAAATAGTTTCTCAAGATGTTGATGACATCGGCAAGGCTGCATTTATTCTCCATGCTTAGCTGCCTTGAGGAGGTGCTAGTGGATCTTCTTCAACTACTGCAGTCCTTGTGGTGATGGTGACACTATTGCACCAATTGCTGGTAAAAAAAAAGGCTGCACCACAATAATTGGCACAAATGCTTCTGAACTCCTAAGTAACAGCAGCAAAAAAAAACCCAAGGAAAACTAGAAAAGATGGCTAAAAAATTTGAAAAACAATTTTTTTTACTGAGCTCTTAAAAATGCCCATTTTATAGGGATGAATAGATGACTCCGTGTTAGACACGATGAATTTTGGGAAATTGCATGAATGTCTAAATGCTGCCATCAAGACTTCAAATTAAGCCCACCCATCTATTTCAGGCAGAAGTTTCCGGTGAACATCAAATTTCTACAAGAAATGTGTATGTTGTGTAAAATGGGTGGAGACTCGAGATTGTTAGAACCCACTTTGCGTCTCAAAATTCACCAGCACTGATGAGAAATTCTAGGCTAATGAGCTTCCCTGGAGATACTGCTGGCTGAAGCTCATTTAAAAATTGCAGCAAATTGTTCTACCTAAAATTTTATAGGAAAAAGACATCAAATAGATATTTTATGATACAAAGCCAGATGAAGCTCTTTCATTCACAATAAAGACTCCTGTCGCCATTATTATAGTGGAGAGATTAACCCATTTATTTTAACGAGCTGCTAAAATAAAGGAGGGTGGAATTTCAGATGAATTTGTTAATCATTGGTATGTTAATATACCATGAGGTACTTTCAAATCCATTGTTTATTAAAGCATTTATAGATTCTTCAAAGCTAAAGCACAAATGAAAATCGCGAGGCATGTTACATGTCTAATTTTGGGGCGTATTACAGTACAGTCCCAAAAATGTCTGATGCAATTATCTTCCACAACATTCTTGTTTGTCATGGGATGATGTTTGTAGCGAGAGTGCCGATTTGTCTTTATCCACAATGAGGCCACTGAACTGCAGCTAGATATTGGGCCTTGGGGATCAGGACCTTCTGGCTGCTGATAGAGACTGGCAGTAAACAGGTCCTGGTTAGATCTGACATCCTGGAAGTGATTCAGACTCTATAAAATGCAGAGGGACTGTGGTGGGTAGGAGACAGGCTGCAGCGCCCAACAAGTCTACGTACCAGGAGCTGAGGCAGGATACCAGGAACAGCCCTCTCCCAACTTATTTTCATGGCTCACCTCCCCACAAGACAGAGATCGATAGATTTTTGGATACTAAGGGAACCAGGGGATGCGGGGATAGTGCGGGAAGGTGGAGTTGAGGTAGAAAATCTTATTGAATGGTGGAGCAGGCGCGAAGGACTAAATGGCCTACACCTGCTCCTATTTCTTATGTTCTTATGAAAGCGCTGGAAATCCTGGAGCAACATAAAGGGGCAAAGACCCAACAAACCCTGACCTTTGATCCCAGGGAAGTGGATGTTCCCCAAGGCAAAGGTTGAGAAATTCATCCCTCAGCCACTGAAAGATAAGTGCTGCGTAAGGGGACAAAATGTTTGGTAACCTTTACAAAGGTTGCTAATTCCTTTTTAACATAAAATATTTCAGCCTTTGCAACGGTTGTACGGTTAAAAGAAATGGCTGGCAAAGCCCAACAAATGTGGAGGCAGGAAATCAAGTCTGTGGCCAAGTAATGGAATGGCAAAACACTTGAACTGTCTGTTTGATGGCTGGAGAAGTGGAGGTAGTGCTAATTGAGATTCTAGCAAGGGCCATCCAGGGCTCATTCCCCACAGGACAGATTGCATGTGTCTAGAAGGAGGATGGAGAAAAGAACTTAAGGGCGCAGCTAACCATTGCTGCCGCTGGCAGGGTTATCTTTATGGTGCATGTTAACTGCAGGTGTCCTTGCAGCAGCCAGCACAGCTCTATGTCTGGATATCTGCTGATCCAGAACCTGTGTAGCCAGTTCAAACATGGTCATTGCCACGTAGGTGCATCTATACCTTCAGGGTGTGAGAGTACAGCCGGGTAGGCACAGTCATCTGTTGCCGCCTGACCCTCCCGCCATCACTCTTGCCCTTCTTTCTCCAAAAAAACAGAAGTAAAAAATGATTTCCACTGGGAAACCTATTGTACCAGAACAACTGGCACAAAATCTCAGGGAAATAGGGAAGAAACAAAAGACAGTAAGAAAATAAAAGGTTTAGAAATAACATAAAAATGTTGCTACAAACTTTACTGTAAGGCTCTTTAAATGTATGTCCATCGAAAGCACTGTAGCAGCCCTGGGCACTCAATCTATATTAGTAATGCGCAGGGCGGGCTTAATAGGTCCCATTGTCAAACATGGACAAAAGAGCTGAATTCCAGAGGTGAGGTGAGAGTGACTGCCCTTGACATCAAGGCAGCATTTGTCCAAGTGTGGCATCAAAGAGCCCTCGTAAAACTGAAGTCAATGGGAATCAGGGGGAAAACTCTCCACTGGCTGGAGTCATACCTAGCACAAAGGAAGATGGTTGTGGTTGTTGGAGGTCAATCATCTCAGCCCCAGGACATCGTTGCAGGAGCAGACTTGTGCTCCAGAACTAGCCGCTCCTCTAGCCAAGCTGTTCCAGTGGAAATTGACCAGCTGTGAAATGGTAGCTTTTATACCACTTTTGCAGCTGCCACCTATGGATGACTGACCATTATACTAATGTAACTGCTGGACAATTGGGTGGCTGTTTAAATGATGTCATCTGGTCCTAATTTAACATAATTAACTACAAAGTGGTGAATACTTCTGCCACCAGAATAAAACCCAAATGGTAACGGGATGGGACACTGAATGAGCAAAAATCTGGTATAACAGATCTCTGCCTATTTTCCATCCATTAATTAGGCATAACAGGTCAGAAAATCTACCCTTCAAAGTTGCATTATGAGCATTAATTTTTACACACGAATCACAAATAATTATGTAAATATTATGCATGGATCAGGAGTTCTTTACAATGCACTGGATCAAGCAGATGTTTATATAGTCAGCTTTCCGATTTAGCAGGCTCAAATCTGGAGGAAAGGATTCTGAGATAATTAAAGCTTTCATCATCTTTCTGTCCTCCATTCTAATGTACAGCCTTAGCCTGCTTAGGCATAATCAGTGGCAAGAGTGCTAACATCATAGTCCAGAGGTTACAAATTTGAGTTTCAAAATTCTGAGGACTTTTGTCTTGATTCTTTTCACTGTGTGACTCTGGGAAGTGCCTCCGAATAGATGGCATAATGTTCCATTTTGAAGAGAAGAAAAAACGAATTCTGATCATGTTCACTCCCATTCTACGCACATTCAAGCACGCCAGATATGGCGGGGGGGAATTTCAAACAAATCATAATGTGATTGCTCCTCCCTGCCCCATTCTGCAACTAAAGGCAATTGCTTGGAGGTAACTGAAGTGGCCATATTGGAAGCAAACAAATAGAAAAAGAAAAAGAACTGGCAAGCTTCTGATGTATGTAGAGTTGATTCACCTTACTTTTGTTTTAGGTGGCCCATGTTGACCTGAACTTTGTTCTGGTCCTAGCTTCTGAGAATTTATTTTTCTGTGAACAGATGTTTAGCCTTACTTATGAGTTTTTGTGGATTTTTTAATTCCAACCAAAATGTTCGACTGCACTAGCTCTGACTTTGCTGGCTGATTATTTCCTTGCTGTTTCCAGAGGCAATCCCACATATTTGATCATCAGAAGGACAGGAAGTTAGAAAGCTTACGATGTTTTCTTTTAACTTTGTTTTTTTTTAAACCAATGTCAAACTTATTCTCTGATCTGATCGGTCTGTGGTTTAAATCATTTATATTCTTGTTAGCTAACAGCTAGCTTCACAATCATTTGCTCACTACATTCATACTGTCTGTCGCTCCTGTACTCAGTTGGGCTGAGCATCAGTAGCTTTATGAGTCACATCTCTTCATTGCCATTTATCATGCCAATTGAGACATCATACACTGGAACATTTCATGTTATTGATTTGCCTTTTCTGTTGTCAGCTTCTGCTGTGTTAACCTGGCCCATCTCTGTAGTGAGTGACTTTCCAGAGTGTTGGTGAACCAGCAGACGTGGCTCTTCCTTTGATTTATGGCATGTTGAATTTGGGGCTATTGGAAGATAGCTTGTTCAACAAATAGTTATTCAACTTTACTCTGCATATTTTCAGTATGAATTGGGTACCAATCTTACTTGCTTAACCAATCAGCCCAATTGTTCCTTATAATTATTACATTCACTGTGATCTCTTTTGTCCCAGCCAAGAATATATTTCTGGTCTACTCTATTGGGTATATGATCTTATGCCAAATTAGATTACATAATTTGCATGGAAGAACTAAGTATTGTGTCTGTCCCAGCTTCAGCAGTTCATCTGGGATGCCATCTGCTCCCAGTGCTTTGTTAGGCTTTAATGCTTTCACCACAGCCTTGGCTTCTGCTTTCAAGGGTAGAGGTTTCATTGATAAGTCCTCTGGAGACTGCAGAGTTGGCTGAAGTGCTGGTTTATCATGCAGCTTAGTATACCTTCCTATCTCTTCATCACATACCTGGTTCCTGTTGTCACTTTACCAATGCAATGTTTTACATCCAAACACTAAGGTTTATATTTGGACATGTTTTTATTTATAAATGTGTATCCTTTCTCAATTCTGTAGGCAGCAATCTGCTATTCAGTTGTTCACATGTTTTTCAGCCACAGATGTTTATATGCTTACACATTTGTTTGCTTTTCTGTCAGGTAAAATATTTCTTCCATTACCAAAGGGCTGGATGAGGTTTACAACAGAAGTAATAATGCAATCGCCTGCAGCCTTTGAAAGTGTTGCTTTTCACTGCTCATTGGTTATTAATGATGTCTTGAATGACCAGTTGCTCAGCAGCTAGTTGACGCAGAAGGTTACCTTTTCAGCAATTGCTATTATTTCTGGAATATTTCTGGCTTTCACATTATTCTTGAACATTACAACCACTTCATCCTTCCCCGTTTTAGCACAACAGTACCTATGGTATGAGAACTATTATCTCCCGATTTGGTTCCTGTATGATTTTATTTGCAAATATGTATCTCTGCTTCATTCGAAAGTATCAGTCTGATATTTCAATTGTTCATGGCCACGAAGTTGGTTCACGCTGCTGCCACAAACTGGGCTGGAACGGGTAGGCTCAGGGACACCCGGGGGTAAAAATTGGCTCGCCCCTCCTTTGGGACACTAACTTCGCCGGGGCACTACTTTTAGCACCCTGAAAAAGTTATTGCCCCCCATGCCCGAAATTGAATTGTAGCGCCCCAAGCAGGAGGCGGGGCGCTACTGGAAGCACTGCCCCTCCCTCTTGGGGCATTCCAATTCAATATCGCGGCGCTACGTGCAGGCCTCCCTCCCCTGATTAAAGGGGAGGGGCCTAGCGCAGCGCGCACTGGGGCCTGCTGACCCACCAGGGAGCGGGGTGCCGGCAAAAGAGCCTGGCTCTCAAGAGGAGTGCCAGGCTGACCGATCGCGGCTGGCACCCTGCAGCAGGAGGCCAGAGGAGGCAGGTGCTGGCAGGCAGCCCCCCAAAAAATGGTTGCCCGGCACCTGCCATTTAATTAATGCCACCCCAGCCGCAAAAATGCCCCTCCGACCCTGTCGGACAAATCGTCCGGCGGTAGGTCAGGGGGCGCGAGTGAAGTTTGTGGCCAGGGCGCAAGCGGGGCACTGCACATGGCAATGACGTCATTGCCAGAGGCACAGCGCCCAGGGGCGCTACCGGCTACCACCGCCGCTAATCTCCCGCTGAATTTTGCGGGAGGCCTTAGCGGTGCCGCGCCCAGGCGACCCCTCGGGAGGCACAAAGCAACCAAATTTCCCCCCCCCATATTTGGCCTTGGGCCTCACTTACATGAGACTGATGAGCTGTAGATGCCTGCTGGAAGTCTCCAGGCAGCTCATCGACAAAGAGGATTTCAATTTTGGGCTGCTGAATCATTGGCAGCGGCCCTCTGGTCGGTCCTAGGAGAGAGGAGAGCAATCAGGAGAGGGATAAGGGTGATCGCAAGATAGGAGCACGCTTTGGAGATAGAAACATAGAAACATAGAATCTAGGAGCAGGAGTAGGCCATTCGGCCCATCGAGCCTGCACCACCATTCAATACGATCATGGCTGATCATTCAAATCCAGTACCCTGTCCCTGCTTTAATCCCCACAGTACACATATCCCACCCGACCCCCGTAACCCCACGTATTTAATTCCCCCTAACATATCCCATCCTATCCCCATAACCCCACATATTTAATCCCCCCCTAACACTAAGGGTCAATTTATCATAGCCAAATCAACCTAACCCGCACATTTTTGGACTGTGGGAGGAAACCGGAGCACCCGGAGGAAACCCACGCAGACACGGGGAGAATGTGCAAACTCCACACAGACAGTCACCTGAGGTCAGATTCGAACCCGGGTCTCTGGCGCTGTGAGGCACCAGTGCTAACCACTATGCCACCGTTTGCCGTGGGGGCAAACTGTAGAGAGCGAGGCATATGTATATTTGCATATGCAAAGGTCCTAACGCCTGTTTCAGGCACAGACCCTGGACACCTCTTTTTCTGCTTTTACCAATATGACAGGCAACGCACTTCTGCCGTGTAATAAACACGCATGCCCCACCCACCATATTGGAAGCTTATGCGCCTGTTTTATGCCTTAAAATATGCACAGTGCCATCAAATTTCAAGGCCCATATTTTTTGCTGTGTTTTATAATATTTCGAACAGAAACTTTCAATTGATGTAAGTATTTTTTCCACAGAGTACTGGACTCATAGTTTTGAGAAGCAAAATCCCTGTTCGTCTTACAATTAACAGTACATAGGGCCAGAAATTCGGGTCATCACGGGTGAGTACGCGTTGTGTACTCACCCATAGGCCCAACGAAAGTGCCGGTTTCGCGCATGCACTGCACATGCGCGGGAAACCGGAACTTCCGTTCCCTTGAAGGAAGGGGTTCACAGGTCAAATGTGTGCGCCGGAGAGGCAGCGTGCACGCCTGGAACTTCAGCTTTTTTTCAGGTTTCTCGTGCGGGTAAGTCCCTAGCAGCTGTGCGGGGAAAAAGCAAGCGCAAGGCCTGCTTTTAACAAGGTAAGTGGTGAATTAAGTAAAATTAAAACATTTTTTCCACAAGTTTATTACTTTTAAATACTTTAAAGAAAGGTAAGTTTATTTTTAGCCCCATTAAAAACTGTAATTCATTTTTTCAAAAATTTAAATTATTGTTTAAAATAGTTATTTTATGTAATTTATAGTTATTTTAAAAATGTGATTTTTTTTAAATTTATTTGAAGTTTTAGTTAGGTTTTGGGGCCGATCTCTATTCATAGATTTGACAGGTCATCCTGTCAAATCTATGAATGGAGATTCCCTGCTACGATTGGCTCTCCATGGCCCACGTGATCCCAGGGGACGCTTCGAACTAACTGCGCCGCTGGGATCCGCGAGCACTGCACACCGGCAGCTGGAGGAGGCCCAAGACCCGAATCCCACGCGGGCCCACAGCACAACGGCAGGCGCGCTAGGTAAGTGCAGGTTGGGGGCTTGCACCTGCGGGAAGCCTCCGACCCGAATTTCTGGTCCATTGTTTTTTCTCCAATGTTATAATTACACCTAAACTACTGTTTCTGTAATGCTGTGTCTAAAGATAATACAAGGTTTACCACCTACATTAAAATTAATTTGTCTTAATCTAATCCATATCTTCTTTTCTTGTCTTTCAAAGATAAATTGTTTGCCTTTAATTAAACATTAGGCTTTTCTTTGTTATGTCTGTCATAGAAATGTTTAAGGGGAAGCTAGCTAAGTACATGACGGAGAAAGGAATAGAAGATTATGTTGATAGGGTTAGATGATGTAGGGAGGGAGAAGGCTCGTGTGGAGCATAAACATTGGCTTAGACCAGTTGGGCCGAATGGCCTGTTTCTCTGCTGTAATTTCTATGTAATTCTATGTATGTGTGCATGGTCTTTAGATGTTTGATTTACTTAGAGATGTCATTAGTGTTTCTTTAATTGAAAATTTTGTTCCAGATTATTAAATTATTCCATGACATTGCTAAAAGTTGATGGTTTCACTGGAAACTTTTTTGCAAAAGAACCAACACAGTTTCAGATCCCTGTGGACGTGCTGGATTCTCACTGAAATATCAATGTTTTCCACTAATACCTTGACATGCTTTGCTGATTCTTTGACAGGAGGGAATTTACATTCTGATGAAAAGATGGTTTCTTTTGAAATTGTGCAGCTTCAACAAATATTTCCATACCTCATTGGTACCATAGTATCGTTTCTGACAAAGAAATAGCAACATGTTTACAAAACCCTGAATATTCCACTGTGAAGATTTATTCGAAGCAAGAAGATAACAATGGGCAAAGGAACACAGGAAATCTTCCCTTTATAAACTATGGATTGAGGCTGCACATTCACAAAGCTGGAGCGGTTTTCAAATGGCTATAATTCAAACCAAGCATTTTAGAAATTGAAGCACAATTGAATACAGTACTAAATCTAAGTGTCCAAAATGGAGACTAGGAACAGAACACTGGTTCCGAGAATGTAATATGCAAGACTGTTACAGTACAGCTGCTCTGTTCTATTATAATAATAGTCATAATATTTATCTATCTTTTGACTTTAAATCAGGCTCTTTGAATACTAACATACTAGGGTTTAACGCACTCACATGCGTTATCTTTGTCTGCTATTTTAATGGAGGTGCTAACCCATTTGAAAACAATAGTTAATGAAATAGTGCAAAAAAGAATTGAAGGCTTTAAAAGGCTTTTATACACTAGCATTCAAAGAGGCTAACTTCAAGGTCTCTTGTCTATCTGCAGAAAAAAAACAATTGCAGTTGCTCTTATTGATTATTTAAATCTGAGACCTCCCCCCCACCCCCTGACCCCCTCAGGCTGAGTTTTGGGTCCAGGCCACCATTTTGTAATGGAATGTTTCTATTTAATTACTGCATCAGGCAACTTCATTCACTTAGGAATTTCAGTCTCAAACAGCTGCTTATGAATCCCCAAATCTGCTTTAATTTGAATTTAATTGCTATAAATGGAAATTAAGTAAAGGCTTAGTTATAGTAACACTACATACAAATTTAAAAACATAAAAATTACGCTATTTCTTCCACTATGTTACATTATAAAAATGCCAGTACATGACTACAACTTTATTTAAATTGTGTTAGGGATCATATGATGCTTTGTATGCAGTGCTGTTCTTAACACCCAAAGAAAATAGAACTGAGTCAATTATTTTGTTCTTCATGCATTTCTCTCCCTAAATTCCATAAAGAACAAAGACAAGGGGAAAAGATAAATGTATGTCACACTAGACAAATGACTGAGGCTTGAATCCCAATGAACAAAATTCATTTGCAAAGAAACATTGTGCTTGGAAACCCAATTTCTATAAACTGCAGATTAAAATAGTTAATTTGTGAACTTCTACATACAGCCCATTTAGTCATCATTCAGAAATACAATCTGAACAACACCAGGAAACAATTAGCAAAAGAACGACATAATTTAGTGATTAGACTTCTGTCTATGTGAACATGGAGAGCAACAGCTAACATTTATATAGCACATTAACATTTTTTAAAAAGCCCACGGTGTTTTGGGGATCAGGGCAGACAGTGAGCAGCAGTTAGGGGAAAGAAGCATTAATGAATCTGCTAAAACTATCACACAGAGAAAAATATCAACAACAACGAAGAATTAGGAGAATATTTTTAGAATTAGATCAGGATTATATACAGTAAGAAATCTGTCCTTGGATCAGGTTTAGGCTTGGATCATGGATTTTGTATTCTGAAGGTTGCTGTAAGTATAGAATCCTGCACGTGAGTGTGTCAGGGCTACAATTACATTGGTAATGAAATAAGAAAAGAATGTGGGTCGACAAATGAGTAAACAGATTGATGAACAAATGTGTTGTGCTATGAAGTTACAGATACAGATTTAGATTCAAGTTTAGGGACGTCTGCTGTTGTTTCTTGTTGTGTGGAACATTCTCAACGTAATGAGTTCCCAATCTACATCAGATCATCAATGGGAAAAGCCGATACAAACAAAACTCTTCCATACAGGGAAAATAGGAAGATTGGCAGGCTGTCGAATGAGCATTTATAGAGATGCTTTCTTTCAGTTGGTGTTAATGTTCCATATTAGCTCCAGCAGATAAGTTATAGACATTCCCCTAATAATCAATGTCTGGTAATATTGCAATTAACCAACTGGTTTGAGGCAGTCTGCTCCAGATAGAGAGCTGCACATGGTTCTGTTATCTGAGGCTGAACTATGAGCTTGTGTATGTATTTTGCGTTAGTTATTCCTTTTCATTAACTTAAAACTCCGAAATAATTTCAAAACAAGAACAATACTGGCTGGTCATATGCATATTACTGCAGAATGTAATTAGATAATAACACGCGAACAAGTTTCCTGCTGATCTTTCAGCCAGGGAATAGTTAATATCAGGAAGTTACAGAAAAGTAAAGATGTGAAATGCCAACAGAAGCGGAAAGAACTAAGTGAAAAATTAGGCAAAATTCAGATCAAAGTTAAACTTGAAGTTAAAAAAGGCAGAGGTAGTTTATAGACTGAGGGTTCTTAATGAATTTATTTTTTTCTTCTCTGTATGAATATTTCTGGGTGTTTTGGTCTGGCAGGTTGCAACTATGGCAACTGTAATAAAACTCAACGATCATATAGTTAGAAATCCCCATTTCTATAAATAGATTGGGTTAATCCTTTATTGACCCTCGAGGATGTTGGATCAAAGTTTCCTTTTTAACTGGATCTTTTGTCACACTGTTAATCTGGATTCTGATTGGCCAGCCTTATGCATGTCTCACCCACTCTATGGATGCTTGGTGATTTGTCCAAATTTCATTCACATTTCTTGTATGCCAGGGCTGTATTTACACTACAGCTGCAGCACTAGTTTTAAAGTTGTAGTGTAAATCAGAGCCCAACCTGACTCCAGCTTGAGACTCCCTCAACTAAGTGTTGACTAAAATTTCTTCTGAGCTGTTGTGTTGCAAAACCAATGCTACAATTTTAGGGTAAATACAATCAACGATCGCTCCATGATTTTAAAGTTATTATCAGTGTGTTGACTTGCAAAAACCTTTGGGTCCAGATAACAACACAAGTAATTCTCCAAAGTAAGCCATGGTTTCACCTGAGAGGTTCCTGCATATTCTAGCATAGTGCCATTGTCAACCCAATCCGCTGCATAAAAAATTATGGTTGGCTACTGTAGGTAAACTAAACAGCTTCAAACCTGATTGAATAAATGGAGACGTCCATTTAAAAATGGTTATCGCCATCCCAAAGAATATCACTTCTTTGAACTAAATGCCTCTATAATCTTGTCGGGTTATTACTGAAAGGCGACTTGCAAAGTACTTAGAAAGGGATAAGAACTGAAATTCACAGGCCGAACAATGTGGGTGTTTAGTGCCGGCCATTGAGGCCCATTTTGAAGCAAAAATGGAGGCTGACTCGCTTCTGCCTGCTTCCAGCGGGTTCGGCAGCAGCCGCCATGTTGGGTAGGTTGGTGGCGCTGCCGTTGCCAGTGCTCGCTGCAGAATTGGTAATGAAGCAGATCATGACGTCAGTGAGTGTGCAACGCTGATTTGACGCACGATCTGCCATTTTGGACGTCGTCGCTCCACTTACCAGCCTCTCTTAATCACGACCAGCTGACCAAGCATTCAGCAGCAGGAAGGAGCCTCCAGAGTGCTATTTAAAGGGATCATCAGCAACAACTTGCAGCTGCCATGGTTTTTCAGTTTTACGGACTCTGTTTAAGTTTTTGCAACTCTTGCAGCTTTCTAAACTTGTTTAAAGTTTCTGAGGTCACAGGGAGTGTTGCTGCAAATGCAGAACACCTTGATTCTCATTTAAAGGCTTCTGCTCACACCACTTGCTCCCAGTCATGGGGCCTCTACTTGCAGTCCCCCTCGCGCTCGAGTATCTTCAGGAGAGTGAGCAGTTGCAGCGAAGAAGAGAAGATACTCGTAGAGGGAGGAAGAGGAGGGTCCAGGAAAGGTCTCAGCAGGACGCCTTACCCACCTAGGGTCTTCCGAGAGCACTTCTCCTACCTCCACTTAAGCCAGGAGCAGTGTATTAGGAAGGCTCCGCTTCACCAAGGAGGTGGTCACAGAACTCTGTCACCTCCTGCAACCAGACCTCCAGCCTCAGATCAGGGCGACCACGACTCTCCCAGTAGCCTTCAAGGTCACCATGGCCCTCAATTTCTTCGCCACCGGATCGTTCCAGTCTACAGCAGGAGATGTAACTAAAATTTCCCAGTTCACCATCCATCGCTGCATCCAGGAGGTCACAGAGGCTCTCTACTCCAGGAGAAAGGACTTCATTGTCTTTTCTCTTTACAGAGAGAAGCTGGATGAGCGCGCATGTGGCTTTGTCAGGATATCGAGCTTCCTCATGGTGCAGGGCGCCATCAACTGAACACACGTGGCTTTGCGGGCACCGTGTAACAATGCTGAGATGTTCCATAACCGCAAAGGTTACCGCTCACAGAATGTGCACTTGTGCAACCACGCCCAACACTGATGGTGAATGCCCGCTATCCTGGCAGCAGTCATGATGCCTTCATCTGCACCAGTCCAGCAATCTTCCAGCCACCATGTCAAACCCGAGGGTGGCTGCTTGGAGACAAGGACTACCTGCTCTGCACCTGGCTCATGACTCCCTTCCACAACCCCACTACTCGTGGCCAGCACTCATATAAGGACAGCCATGCTACCACCAGGAACGTCATTAAGCAGACCATCGGGGTGCTCAAACAACGATTCTGCTGCCTAGACCGCTCAGGAGGAGCCCTCCAGTACTCCAGCGGGTGTCCCATTTCACGGTGGTCTGTGTCATCTTCCACAACTTGGCCATCATGAAGGCGCAGCCCTTGCTACCAGGGATTGTGGGACCACCTCAGGAGGAGGAGGAAGAGGAAGAGGAGGAGGAGGAAGGGAGGAGGCAGGTAGCAAATCCTCATTCCGGACAAGCTGTTCGTGAACGCCTCATCAGACTCTGATTCCAGTGAATGAAACCTCAGATCCCCGTTGCTCCCCACTTCCCCATCATACCATCCCTCTGTGACGGACCATCACAGCGTCCTCCTGAAATGAGAGCCACCACAAAACACACATTCTAAACAAAATTCATAAATTTATCCAAATCCAATCAAAATAACAATATCAATTATTCACCCTTGTACAATTCTTTAGTGTCTGTCTTTCGTGTGCCTTTACCTACTCTAGTGCTCCTACGTAGAGCTGCCCCAATGGCTGCAGCATGGCTGGTGGAAGGCTGCTGACTCTCAGTGGGGGAGACTACAGATGGCCTTGCAGGACAACCTCGACTAGTTGTGGACCTAGAGGGCCTGGCTGTAGACTGCATCACTTCGGCATGGGCGGCAGCAGTCTGGGCTGGCTGGCGGACAGGCAGCGGCAAGGGCAATGACGGAGTGGCAGTGGTGGGAGTAGGAATGCTGTCATCCTGAGAGATGACAGCAGGTTCTTGTTCCACGGAGCCATTGTCACTCACCCGGGGCAGCGCCTCAGCAATCCTAGTAATCTGTTGGAGGACAGATTGCTGGCCTGCTGCAACACCCTGCAAGCCCCTTTCGACAATCGTAAACCCAGCGATGATGGCAGCAGTCTGAGCTTGCGTGGCAGCAGGCTGAGCCTGCAGGAGAGCAGTCTGCGCTTCCACTGCAGCAGTGAGACATTGTGTCACTTCCGCCTGTACTGTGATGGAAGCTGCGACATCGCCCATCACACCCAGCATCATCTGTGGGTCCACAAGGTCTCTCCTGGAGTTGTGTATCATTTCCATCCTGGAAATCATGGGCTCCAAGCTCTGCGCAAAGCCCCGTCCAATGTTGGCGCCGGACTCCTCCACGCTCCTTAACACCGACAAGAGGCTCTCTGGCAGGCTTGCCATTGCACCTAGCATTTCCGTGTGCATGCCCATCACCCTTCTTCCAAAGGCCCCCCCATCAAGGTCATCTAAATCCTGTGGAGCAGAACTCGTACGCGAATTCGCCCTCCAGGGAGCTGACACCTGAGCTACCCTTTCCCTCGGCCTGGTTGCAGCCCACTCATGCCCGGTGACTCACCACATGCAGATCCCGCCTCTATACTACCCTCTAAAGTCTGCACGGTGCCATTTTCTGAGCTGGTATCTGCGAGTGTCAAATGCAATGCCGGTGTCTCTTCTTCTTCTTCGTCTCCTCCATTAGTTTATTGATGATGAGGGACATGTGTGCTGGTGGCACTTCATGGGTATCTGAAAGCAAAAAGGCACAAGGGTCAGGTTGTGGTGAAGGGAGGGGGGAAAGCTAGATGTCTATGCATACACCATCAGCAGCTTGTAAGTGAGATGAGATTGTGGGATGAAGGGGAGGTAAGATGTGAGAAGAAGGATTATGTATGAGCATACCGTCATCATCAGCAATGGTTTGAACTTCCCCGCTGGCCACGGACTCCGTCACTGCATCTCCAATGATTTCAAGGACAGATTCCTCCAGGTCCGTCAGGTTCTCAATTGTGGCTTGGCCGACTCCCATCTGTTGTTGCTCCCTCCTGTTATGTGCCACCTTGGCCTGCAAGAGAAAGGGAAGTGTGTGAGTGAGTGTAATGAAATGTGTTTGGGAGATGTGCCTGCCATAGGTGAATAGCCGGCAGTGTGTGCAAGGTTTGAGATGTGGGTGTGAGTCTTGCAGCAGTGGTAAGTGTGTGAGGGTGAAGTGAAGCTATGATTGAGAGGTATGAGTGGTGATAGCTAGAGATTGTTAATAGATGAGTGATATGGGGTGTGGTGCATTGAGCAGTGTATGAGGCTTGTGGTGCAGATGGTGGGATATGACATTTGATGAAGCCTTCACTCATCTTGACCAGCCATGTGAGGTCATTAAACTTTGTACGGCACTGGATCCAGGTCCTGGGGACAACACTGATGGCCGTGACGGATTCAGCAATCTCTTCCCATACCTTCTGAAAATGACCTTGGAAGGCCTCTTGTCTCCCTGCGGGTAAAGGAAACCCCTCCTTCGTTGGACCCCAGACAAAGGTCTCCAGTGCAGCATCTGAAAATCTTCCAGCTCATTCTCGAGGTTGTTGTGCCATGGCTTTCTCCAGAGTGAGAATGAGGTGCTTCTGCAACAGAGCACCTTCCCTTTAAGTAGTGGAGAGATCTAGGCCAAACTTTACTGGCCATTAGACTGCACCCGATATTGGCCCTCCCGTTGAGCGCAAAGTCAATCAGCAGTGCATTTAGTGCTGAGATCAGCGCTCCAATCATGTTAATGAAGAGGCAGCACGAATTTTGCGTGCTGCCTGCATCACTTAGAAGAGGCGTAGGCAAATAGCGTTGGCTGGTGCCACCGCACGTTTTCAAGTCTTATCCAATTTCTAGGCCATGGACCACCGACACAACAAAGTAATCCTTTGGTTTTAAAGTACTTGGGGACATCTTAAGGATGTGATAATGTGCTACATAAATGCAAGTTCTTTTTTCTTAATGCATTAGAGGGGGCAAAGAAATACCTTGAGAATGCAAGCATTTTGGTAAAATACAGATATGCAACGCATTTTTTATTTTTAATATACAATTTATTTGCTTATGGAATATAATCAGATTTGAGCCTTAGAATTATGTTGTCGTGCAGATATCCATAATAAAACATAATAAACTTTTTTTGGGAGGAGGAGATTAGCTGCTGAAGAAAATCGTGAAAGTGTCTGGGCTCAAATTTTGGATCTATAAGGCCTGTTTTTTGGGCGCTACGAGTGCCCTTAGAGGTCCAAACCTAAATTGCTTCCACTGTGTACCATATTGCATACAAATGTAAACTAATCACCCTTGTGCATTCCCTTAGTGCCTGTCTTCCATGTGCCTTTGCCTGCCCTAGTGCTCCTACGCAGTACTATCCCAATGGCTGGTGGAAGGCTGCTGGCTTTCAGTGGGGGAGACTGCAGATGGCCTTGGAGGATGACTTCGAGCAGCTCTGGGCCTAGAAGGCCCGGCTGCAGACTGCATCATCTCGGCATTGGTGGCAGCAGTCTGGGCTGGCTGGCTGACAGGCAACAGCAAGGGCACTGGAGGAGTGGCAGTAGTGGGAGGACGAATGCTGTTATCCTGAGAGAGGACAGCAGGTTCGTGCTCTATGGAGTCACTGCCACTCCCCTGGGCCTCAGCAATCCTAATAATCTGTTGGAGGACAGATTGCTGGACTGCTGTGACACCCTGCAAGCCCCTTTGAACACTGGTATCTGCAGCTATGGTCGCAGCAAGCTGACCTTGCATGACAGCAGTCTGAGCTTTCACTGCAGCACTCAGGCGTTGGGTGCCTGCTGCTTGTGCTGCAATGGAAGCTGAGATATCGGTCATCAGACACTACGTCATGGTTGGGTCCACAAGTGCGCTAATGGAGTTGCCCACCACTTCCATCCTGGAAAGCATGGGCTCCACCTCTACGCAAAGCCCCGTGCCAAGATGGTGACAGACTCCTCCATACTCCATCGAAGTCCTCATCTGAGTTCTCTCAGTAAAACTCCTGTGCGACCTCGGCCTCCGGCAAGCTGGCACCTGCACAACCCTTGTCCCCTGACCTGGATGCAGCCAACTCGTGTCCAGTGTCTCGGCACATGCAGATCCTGCCTCTATGCTATCCTCCAAGTTACGCATAGTGTCAGTATCTGAGCTGGTGGCTGCGAGTGTGAAATCGAGTGATGCTGTTTCTTCATCATCAGTGTCTTGTCACTCTTCCACCTGTTGCTCTTCCATCACTGCTTGGCCAGGTTGAAGTTCTTGGGTATCTGAAAGGAGAAAGGCACAAGGGTAGGGTTGTGGTGAGGGGAGGGGGAGAAAGCAAGAGGTACATGCTTACACCATCTGTAGCTTGTCAATCAGAAGAAATTGTGGGATATTGGGGAAGTGGGATGTGAGAAGGAGGATTAGGTATGAGGATACCGTCACCTCCTATGGTTTCAGCCCCACCGCTGGCCATGGCCTCAGTAATGGCCACTCCAATGATGGCCAGCACCGTCTCCTGACGGTTAGCTCCTGCTGCCTCCAGTTGTGCGTCACCTTGTCCTGCAAGAGAGAGGGAAGTGTGTCAGTGAGTGTGGTGCAATCTGTTTTAGTGATGTGGCTGTCATTGTTGAATAGTTGGCAGTGTGTGCAAGCTGTGAGGTGTGGGTGTGAGACTTGCAGCAGTGCTAAGTGTGTGAGGGTGAGGTGCAGCTACGAATGTTAGGTATGAGTCCTGATTGATATAGATTGTTGGTCGGTGAGTGATGGGGATGTGGTGCATTGAGCAGTGTCTGAGGCTAGTGGTGCAGTTGGTGGAATATGACATTTAACGATGAATTCATTGACCTTGACCACTCGTATGAGGTCATTCAACTTTTTGCAGCACTGCATCCAGGCCCTTGGGGCTTGACTGCTGGCATTGACCACCACGCTATCTGGTCCCACTGCCTTCTGAGCATTACTCTGGAGGGCTTTCTGGCCCCCTGTGAAAACAGCACTTCTCTCCTCCTTTCCAGCTCCTCCACTAAGGCCTCGAGTGCCGCGCCCGAGAACCTTGGAGCATGCTCTCTCCCATGTTGTGCCATTATTCAGTCTTTTTCCATGTCAGAGTGACTTGTACAAGGACTTCCACCACCTGCTCCAGCCACAATGCTCCTCTCCTTTAAGAGGAGCAGGCTGGATTTAAGTAGTGCAGGCTAGCTTTAACTCGTGCTAGCCTCTCACGATGTTGGGCCCCTTGGGCGTGCAGCCACTCAACAGCACGGTTAGCGCTGGCTGCATGCTATAATCATGGCAATGAGCAGACAGCACGAAGTTGGTATGCTGCCTGCATCACATTGAACGGGCACGGGGTAATCCCTGTGCCTGTTTTAGGGGGCTATCCAATTTAGCCCCCTCTGTATTTTAAATCCTACATTGTTCCACTAAAAGACATCACACAAAGTGCTTTAGCCAAGCTAATTTTTTAATGAAAAATATAGTTACTGAGAAAAACTTTAGAATTACAAAACCTTTGAAAAACTCACTCATGTCAGTGGCCACACTTTAAAATAATTTATCTAAAGTTAATCTGCTTTTACCTAAACAGGCTAATTAGCTAAATTTTTGTCACATGTGTATGCAAGTGACAGATGTAACAGGAACCCTCTTGAAGTATTTATAACCTTGGTGTAATGGCCATGGTAAATTGGATAAGTGGCCATAGATGGAGGCCTTCGTGTAGAGATTCTAAATTGCTAATTGTGCTAATTAATCCGCTTCCACTGGATTAATTAACTTTCCAGATACCTATATGTGCAAAGAAGTGCCATTGGGATACCACTGACAATCGGTTTCTTTTGTTACATGGCGTAGAAAGTAATAAAAGAAAAGGAAGATATCCATTTATATAGCCTTATAGCAGAACAACCAATGAAGTACTCTTGAAGTCTAGCCACTGTTGTAATGTAGGAAATGCAGCAGCCAATTTGCTCACAGCAAGTTTCCACAAACATCAATGAAAGAAATGACCAGATCATCTGTTTTATGTATTGATTGAGGATAAATGTTGACACTGGGAGAACTCCTCTGCTCTTCTTTGAAATAATGCCGTGGGATTTTTTACATCCACCTGAGATGGCAGACATGGCTTTGGTTTAACGTCTCATCTGAAAGATGGCACCTCTGACAGTGCAGCACTCCCTCAGTACGGCACAGAAGTGCCAGCCTAGATATGTGTTCATATCTCTGGAGTGGGACTTAAACCCATAACCTTCTGACTCAGAGGCAAGAGTGCTACCACTGAGCCAAGGCTGACACTAGGTAGGTAGAATCCATTAAAGTTGCAGCGTCCCCATCTTTATATCCTCCTGCATAAGTGTAAAGTGTTCAAAATGCAGACCTGCATGGTATTCCTCATTAATGTGCTTTGCCATAGCCTTAATGCTGCCTGTACATGATCTAAACGAGATGAAACAAAGGCCAGGGGGGCTAAATTTGGTTGATTTGCACCTCCCGTTAGCGCTCTCTTAGGGCGCTAACGGGGCGCAAATCAACTAGCGCCTGGGCGCGGCGCCGCTAATGCCTCCCGTGAAATTCAGCGGGAGGTTAGCGGAGCCGCTAACCGTTAGCACGGCACGGCGCTGCGCCGTCGGCAATGATGTCATCGCCATGCGCAGTGACCCACTCACGCCCCGGCTGTAATATTGGGTGGTGCCCCCCGACTGACCGCCGGACGCTATGTCCGCCGGGGTCAGGGGGGCCTAACTGCGGCCGGGGCAGGCGCTAGTTAAAGAGGAGGTGGCGGGCGGCTATTTTTGTTGCTGGCCACCTGCCAGCACCTGCCCCCGTTGCTGTCCCCGGCTCCTGTGAAGCCCCCCCCCGCGGGGTGCCGGCTGTTCTCCGTGAGCCCAGCACTCCTCCTGAGTGCCGGGCTCGTTTGCCGGCACTCCTTATCCCTGGTGGCCCAGCTGGGCGCCGTGACATGCTGCGCCAGGCCCCTCTCCTTTAAGAAGGGGAGGAAGGCCTGCAGTACCGCGGCGCAACGTGTGCCGCGGTATTGGCTTGCAGCGCCCCAAGAGGGACACGGGGCGCTTCCAGTAGAGCCCCTCCTCCCTCTCGGGGTGCTACCTGGGAAAATCGGCCGCGGGGGCGCTAACTTTTTCAGGGCGCTCAACCCAGCGAAGGTAGCGCCCCAAGGGGGCTACCGAATTTTTACCCCCAGGTATTTTATAGTTCAAAAGAAACAAAGATGGTAGCTTCAGAATTAGGCTTTAGTCATGACAGCTATAACCTACAAAGTTTAAATAGTCAATGAAATGCAAAAGTTATGAAAGTATTGAAATTTGTTTCAGAAAGGCCAACCGAAAAGGGATGCTAAACCCTTGATATGCATTTCTTCCGAACTATTATTGTAAAGTTCAGGGATATTTTACTTTAGTGTCCGTGGGATTTATTCTGACATTTAAAGAAATGCAACATAATGAGGAAATGTTCATTTGCATTACCAGCTGGGTGAGCTTTGGTGGATGCAGGTCTTTAATGGTGTTAATGAATTACATTCATCCCGTGCTCAGGCACAGGATATTTCCATTCAAAATTATACTTAAAAAGACAGCACTTTCATTCTTAAGTAAAGCACTTCTCTAGTTTAATTTCCAAAGTCTGGTTCATTCTTGAAAACTAAATATGCTTGAACATGTTGATAGTTGGCCCATTTTTTCTTTTTGCTTGAATTTGAGAGTAAATTTCCTTCAAAGGTAAACTTGGCATGTAAGCTTTTCACATGTGTGGCTCAATATGGAATGTCAGGCTTTTATTTTAAGGATGCTTTGTGAGCTTCTCTTGAGTATAGAGAAAACAAGATTCATAAGAAAGTTCCTTGTTTGTGCTAATGTAGCCGGGTGAGCGTTTTCACTTATCAATACAGAGTTCATTGTTGAAGTCCTTTGGGAAAGACCATAGTGCAAAAATACATATATTTAAGGTTTGAAACAATGTTCTTGTATTTCAAGATTTAAAGCCAAAACTAAAATGACCAATAACGCATTTGTTTTGGAAAAAGTCATTAGGATGTGGAATTCCCACATGGTGAGTTGTTGACCTCAGCTGTAACTTTGTGAGAATGTAGTGAGCAAGGGCTGGACACAAGGGGAGGGGGCTGACCTCTATCCTGTACTCTCAGCTGATGCAAGTGTGTGGATTAGGCGATTTCAGTGGAAAAAGAGGGAAAATAAGAAAATAATGTAAGAAAAAAACATAATGCATTTTAAGAATACTACAAGTTGTGCTCTGTCGCATCTAAATATCCAAGAAGTGTATCTCAGGTGGAACTTATACCTACCTTCATATCGAGAATCGCATCAGAATCCTGCTACATAGAGTAGCTTGGGAATAACTAGAAATGAATGCAGGACTGAAGATGTTTGAGAATGCTCACTATTTGAGAGTTCTATGAATTGATGGCTAGCGCTTGCAAATCTGTTCCCTCAGCCACCTGTGTTATAAAAGCTGAAATCATAGAGAAACCATCAGATGCATCAAAATGGGCTCTGGATCTAGTGATTCAGGATCCATTTCGTGGAATCATAGGGCTAGAAATGCATCTCGGGCAGTGGCGAAAAACAGGCAGTATTGGATCTGCCACCCGTCATAAGCAGCGTCTGATATTCAGTTCTATTGCAGTCAATGGAACTGAAGATCAGGCACTGTGTATAATGAGCGGCCGATCCGATACCGCCTGTTTTTCGCCACCGCCCGAGATGCATTTCTAGGCCATAGATACAGGAGGCCATTTGGCCCATTGAGCCTGTGTCAGCTCTTTGAATGAGCTCTCCAATTAGTCCCACTCCCCTGCTCTTTCCCCATAGTACTTCAATTTTTGCCCCTTATTTGTCAGAGGTTTCTGTGGAGGAGCATTCTGTTCACAAGGTTCTTCTAAGAACTTCATAAGTTGTTCCAAGTGGGCAATAATGATGAAGAGTCCCTTGGCTTTGGGCCCAATGAGTAACTGCGCCATAACATATAAGCACCTGAAAATCAACAAATATTTTACGAACATGGTTCAAAGACAATTTACACTATGTGACTTTGACTTTACATTAACCAGTTGACACATTTCATGATCTGTTTTTAGTGATGTTGGTTGAGGATAACTATTGGCCAGAACACTGGGGAGAACTCCTCTGCTCTTCTTTAAAATAACACCATGGGATCTTTTACATTCACTGAGAGGGCAGATGGGGCCTCGGTTTAATGTCTCATCCGAAAGACGGCACCTCCGACAGTGGCTCCCTCAGTACTGCACTGAGGTACCAGCTTGGATTATGTGCTCAAGTCTCTGGAGTGGGGCTTGAACCCACAACCTTCTGACTCAGGTGAGAATGCTACCAACTGAGTCACTGACTAACACCAATTTTGTACAATATTGTACAATAATAACAATTTTTCGCATAATTGATATGTTTTAAGGGGTATCCTGAAAAATAGTTTTATAACGGAAATCCAAATGAGCTGGTTAAAACTGAAAAGTAGGTTTTGCATTCTATCAGACGCTCCTTTTTAGTTTAAATATTGGCCTGGAATTTGCGGTCGGGCTGGCAGCGAGCGTTCGCCGTCATTTTGCCTTTGAAACTGACCGCAACTTCAGGATTTGGCGCAGGTGCATGCGGAAATCCCGAAGTTGCGGTCAGTCATGGACAGCTCCGAAACAGACTGCGCTGTGCCCCCCTCCCCCCACCCCACAGAGCCGGCAATCTGTGTAATCAACTAAATCAGGGAAACTGGCGAAAACTTCGGCTCTTCCGCAGTAAGCACGCTGTTACATTCCCCACTAAAAGTTAGACCCAAAGGGATTAGGTGTAACTGGGGTTTTGTCAGCGTTATTACTGCTAAACAAATGTTAAGGGCCTGTAAAACTAATTTTAATTTTGTGCAGTGTGAAATTTGTCCATTTTAATAAAAGTAAAAACTTTTCAAAAACATTTTTTTTAATTTTTTAATTTTTTTAAAAGTTTATCCATCTTTAGTTCAGGTTTGCCTTTTCCCCATGTGAGAACCCCAATCTTTGTTTTACTCGCTAACATTTTTAAAAAGTGAGCTTACTTACTTCCTTGTTCGCTGTCTGTGAGAATTCTGCGTTTTGATTGGCTGCTTAGACAGCTTGTTGCCGTCACAGCGGTTCGCACAAGGGGATCCCCACTATACTTTGTTGATTTGAATTGAAGGTTGGAAAACCCAAAGTTCTCAACACAGGGATCATGAGATCCTTGTGCGAAGTGTACTTTGGAGCCAGCAGCGAAAGCCTGTGCATCGCTGCTGACCGCAAATTCCGAGCCATTATCTTTAGCATGTCTAAAATAATTGCTGTATGGAAGTTCTGTTGTGCATTTGCATTTAGATCTGTACGTGAATATTGTGTTCATAAATCTGACACAGTACTCTCACTTGCTAATGCATTTGAAGTCACGTTGAGTCACACCTCCTGCTTGCTGGTTGAGAATCTATCCAGACTGAAGTTGTCAATTGGATCTGTGAAAAGTTTATCAGTGTTCTCAATCATATGCTGACTTAAAGGTCCACTGGTGTTAATGTTATGCAAAAAGTTCTATCCATTTAAATAGCTGACCTTTGGGTGTAAAAGTAGCTCAGTGAAGGTAAAGTGTTTCATCCGAGAACTTTGGCTCCGTAGCACAATTAAGGGAAGAGATTTTCACATGCCTACCTAGCAGACTGAAAGATTCCACTTGTCAACAGAGGCCTTTACATTAAGTGCTTGGGGCAGCGAGAAACCAGAGTACCCAAGTGCAATGCTGTTTGAGTGTTTTGGTGACTGAAAAGCACCTCCGTGTATGCACAGGTCATCCCAAGGAGTGTGGGCAGCCTGAACTATACGAGCTTCTCTGAATTCCAATCTAATGCATCTGAAGAAAACCCTCGACATGATGACCAGTATCTATGATAACAACAATAGCTTGCCTTTATATTGTGCCTTAATGTAGAAAAACGTCTCGAGGCACTTCACAGAGGCATAAGGAACACATTGTGCTATATCGTCTCCCAATTCAAAAATACCAAATAATATGAAACATTCATATTCAGGATGTTTGCTCTTGAATCCTTTGTATGTCTATGATTTTAATATTTATTATTTACATGATTTCTAGCCCTAAATGCAAGTAAATTGAGCAAAATATGGTTGATTCGATCATATTGTATATTAGGTAATCATTATAAGTAGCACTTGCTGAGTAATTCAGCCTCGTGATGCTTATCACTCAAGGCAATTACTTGTCACTCTGAAGATTGTTACTCAATGGAGATTTCATTATGAAACTGAAGGACGAACTTTGGCAAAATGAGACATTTTTGCGAGAGAGACCTTTTATTTTGTTTTTTTATTTCCTCTCAAGTTAATGAAGTCATAACGTTTCCTGCATTAAGTAAAGGCTTGGAGTAAATGCCCTAGATTTTGTGTGAAACAACAGACACAACTGAAATTAAAAGGCAAAGAAGTCATTTAATGTGAATGATTTTTTTGAAAACCAACATATAAAACATTTTACATAGCTGTAAGATAATCATGTATCAGCAATATTTCAACAAGTAGAAGCTGTGTTTTGTGGATCTGAAAAAATTAGCTCTGTCAGTGTCACACTGAAGCATTGCTTACTGCTCATTTCCTGACGAGCAAAGAGCAAGTTACAATGGTTTTATCACCGTGAGCATTCAGTAGCTAACTAATGTGCACAGACTCAGCCAATAATGAAGTCATTTACATGCATGACAAGGTCTTCATTCATGCGCATCTTTACAGACTCCATGAACTGTTGTTTTATTTAATCAAAAAAAATTTACACATGAATACAGCCGCGGTACCAGTTAACACTGGACCAGCTGCCTCAGTGCCAGAACCACAGCACAATGACCGCTTTAACACTTTTTGATTTTTGCTTCCTAAGCCCACAAGAAGTGACAGGTGTGATTTACTTGAAGGGCACAACCTGTTTTTTCCTATCCTTCATCTGCGTACCTCCCACGGTCCCAGAGCAGTAACGGATCACTGATAGATTTTGACATACCCCTATCACTGCTAGATCTAGTAAACGAACATGCCGACTACAAACTTCTCAGCTTGGGGCCCTTAGGCAGTCCTCCTTAATTACAGGCTGTATTTCTGTGTGCAAACAGGGGTGAAAGTGGCACAAATTTGGCAGTAAATATTAATCATACACTTGATTGGAAACATGACTTTAGGTATGGAGGGACGAGTGACTTCTATGTAAGTGGCAGATGCAGGGAACTAGAGACAAGTATTAGACATATCAGATCGCAATAGAATGCTCTAATTACCAAAATGTCAGCCACGTTGTGCAGTGAAATGGGTTATTGTCTTCAGGGCCTGGATCTTGACAACAGCTTTACACCTTTAAAGATAAAGCTGACAGAAATCATTACCGATATTCTAATATCCTAGCCTGCATAGCAAACACATGTCCACATCTAATCATTCAAGTCACCTCTTAGAGCCAATTCCTAGTGTTCACATGCCATTTAACAAATTAATGCACAGCGTTTGGAAGTGGTAGATAGAGAACTATCACATAAGTAAAATACAGCACAAGTGAAGAAGGATTGCTTTTCTTTGATATTTTTGTACTGTATATGTAAGCTAAACATCTCAAAGAAAGATCTTGCCTTTATATCAAGTCACTTCGTATACAATGAATTACTTTGAAGTGCAGTCACTGTTAATATAGAGGCAAACATGGCAGCCGTTTTGCACGCAGCAACTGTGTCATAAACTAAAAATTAATCTCTTTTTTAGTGGTGGTTGAGTGAGGAAGATTAGCCAGGACACCAGAAGGATTGCCTGCTGCTCCCCCCAGTGCCATAGGATCTTCAGCATCCACTGAACAGGCAAATGAGTCCTCGGCTTAACATCTCATCCAAAGGATGGCACCTTGACTACACAGCACGACCTTAGTACTGCACGGAGGTGTTAACATAGAGAGGGAGAAATTCACCTTATGGCTGCCCATTTTGTACCTGAAAAATGGGTGATAGGCCTCTAGATCTTGAATCGCGATCTGTTGCATCCGATCTGGACTGGAAGTGCAACGGATGCCATATTGGCTCGGGCAACTTTTAGTCGTCCGGGCGCCCGCCTGAAACAGGTCCTTAAATGTGCAAATCAGAGTCCTACGCCAGTTGTACAACCCCGAACGCAAACCTCAGGTACAAGTAGGTGGAGCTTGCGCCACGGATGCTCTGCCTAGTTGTACCAGGTCTTGAGCAGCTTAACTATCCTTAAAGGGACTGCTGGAGGCTGCAAAAGAAGCCCAAAAAACTTTCAGTTCTTATTTTTGTGGACCCAGGAAAAGCAGGAGTGCTCCTTCTGGGCCCACAATAAAAGCTCCAGCCCACTGCCGGCACGTTCGAGGCCCACCAGACTCCCCTAACCAGCCCCCGCCCCCACCTGGACCTGTCCACCAGCTCCGATGAGATACGGCAGCTTTCCCGCCCTTACCAACTGACGAGCTGCAACAGGCACCCATTTGGCACCTGCCAATTAAATGAGGCCTGAAGCCAAATTTGGCTCAGGCCTCAGGCCGGCGAAGAGCAGTCACTCCACCGACTTTGGGCGCATGCCGAATTTCTCTCCTCGGATCTGCGCTTCAATCTTAGAGTGATACTGGAATCCACAACCCTTGACTCAGAAACAAAAGTGCTACCAATTGAAGCAAGCATACTCCAAGCGCACTCCAAACAACATTTCAAATACAGGTACCAGGACATACGTAACCAATGTATCATTATTCAATGTTACTGACCAAGCATCTCAAGGGAATATTTATTAGTTATATTTAGTTTGGGAATAGATATTGAATTACTACAAAATTGCAAAAATTTATATGCATTGTGAAATCTTAATTTGGATATCTTATTTTATCCCTCCCAGAAGAATTTGGCTATAAAGCAGTCGTCCTTGGTTAGGTCATGTCTGTTTCTCTGTTCTAATATCTGTATGCTCTATATGATTAGTGGATTAAATAAATGAAACAAAATCCTCATCAAAATGCTAATAATCCATTCTTTGTAGAAACTCAGCCAGATCTTGCCTTGCATTTCAATATTCAGATTTGCTTTTATATCCTCACAGCTTGTGTCCATGAGTTCATACATCAGTAGCACTGTGAATTCCATTGCTATTCTGTGATGTGCTTTGTGGCAAGCCCTGGTGCATACATAAATGCAAGCAAGGGAAATTAGAGTTTAGAACATAGAAAGGTACACCTCCAGGAATGTTTATATTTGATTACAGTAGCTCTGCAACCCACTAAAAGTTGTTTATTTTTCCTGGAATTATGATACCGATATTGAAAAAAGCATTGCCATCTATCAATCAATGTAGACTTCTATGTGTCGTTGGAAGATGATGCGGGTATATTTCCTCTGGTCGTTAATATAAGAGACATTGGTGCAAGTATAAAGCATTGAAGCAGTTTTGGTTGCCTCAGCTAGTTAAGGCAATGAGTTACTTTACATAACAAGGTTCTAGGTTTGATCCATGGTCCATGCTGAGTTACTAATCTCAGCCAAGTCAGTGGTACGGGTGCTACAATTAGCCTCAACCACCTTGGGTGAGAGAGAGAGGGAAAGCAGCCAGGGTTCTCGCATTTGATTGCTATCCAATGCTGGAAGTGTGCATGAATGGTGATAGGATCGGGTTTGGCTGTGATGTTACCAGAATGGAAGCCTGCCAACGCTCATTGTTAAGGCTCATACGTGAATAATGGTCATCTAAATGAGATAGCAAGTGTGGTCCCAAGGGCCCTGTGGAACACACCCCAGCAAGGACACAACATCTTCAGGAGAGGAGTGGAGAGAAGAAAATTGGTAGAAAGACTAGTGAGAAAACAATCATTTGTTCATTTAAGTTTAAACCACAAGTTCACTATTTGTTTGGTCTTTGAGCTTCTGTCATTTCTTAATGCAAAGAAATCCACGGAAGATTTATATGGTTGGAAGGGGCCAGATATGAATAGATATTTGTTTAGATGTTGACCACATCAACAATTGTGATTAATTAAAATTCAAAACAATTTCACATTCTTAGTAATTCCTACTCATAGGCAGTTAGAACGTCAATACAGCGATGTGGTAAGTTAGACTGCAGAATCAGTCCCTGAAAGGATGAAGAGGAACTTGCTTATATTGTGAAAGCTTTCAACATTCGGTCATTGGAAACAACAGGATTTGGCAGAGTTAAGTTGCAGTAATATAATGGCCTCCTTCATTGCAACTGAGAAAAATAGAAAAATGAATTTGAAACCTTTAATGTGTAAACCTATACAATGTTATCGTGTGTGTTATTTAAGAAAACCATGTAAATGGATAATTAGCAAATTGGAATGAATCTAAATGCAGAAATTTCCTTTTTGGACAACTGGAAAGAGCATTCTTAGCAGTACACCATATTATTCAAGCTGGTTGATAATTAGGCTAAAATTAGAAACTAAATAATGCTGAGCAACCCATGTGGTACAGTACACTGATGTACCAATAGGTTGTATCACAGGGCGATAGAACAGAGTTTTGTGCCCAGATTTCAACTGGGCCATCAGAAGACATCAATTCAGAATGCACCTGCATACTTCCCAGTGGCCATCTGAAGAGCAGCAAAAGGAGAAATTTGAGGATACTTTGGAAATAACGCACATCATGATGGAGGGAAAATTGGTCACATGGGTTTTCAAGCAGATGCATTGCTTGTGGGTAGTGAATGGAATGCTCTCTGCCAACTGCAGCTGCTGCCAGCCCCATTTATATGTTTTTGGCTACAGGAGAATATCACTAACCTAAATGCCGCTAATCTGCATGTATAGGTCAGTAATCCAAACAGCAATGATAGTGTCGAAAAAGCACTTCCTGTTTGCAGGTGTGTTAACACAGTTTTTTGTCAGTTTTAAGTAGTTTATATTTGAAAAAATGGAAATCAATACGGAATATGAATTTTTATCAATAAAATGCAGTTAGAATTTTGAAATTAACAACAGTCTACAGAGTGACTTTGGGAGTGTCACTGGTCCAAAGATTGAGGGGATCAATTTTTATCTTCAGCACCTGGGCATAAAACATTGCCTGGGTGAAATGCAGTGTTCCACCAGCCATGCTGCAGCCACTGGCATAGCACTTCATAGGAGCACTAGGATAGGCAAAGGCACACGAAAGACAGGCACTTAGGGAATGCACAAGGGTAATTAGTTGACTTTGTTATGCAGTTTTGGAATGATTCATTTATAAATGATGTTTGGATTGTTTGTTTTGTGGTAGCTTTCATTTCAGCATTGTGGCCAAGAGGACGCTGTGATGTTCCGTGACAGTGGGATGGTAAGGTGGGGAAGTGTTGAGCAACGGGGATCTGGGGTTTCATTCAGGGGAACCAGAGTCTGATGATGCGCTCACAGACAGCCCATCTGGAACGGGGATTTGCAGGCTGCCTCCTCCCTTCCTCCTCCTCCTCCTGTTCCTCTTCTTCCTCTTCCTCCTCCTGAGGTGGTCGCGGAACCCGTGGTGACAAGGGCTGCTCTGCTCCATTGAGTACTGGAGGGCTACTCCCGAGAGGTCAAGGGAGCAGAACCATTGCTTGAGCACCCCGATGGTCTGCTCGATGACGTTCCTCATGGTGGCATGGCTATCATTATATGATTGCTGGCCACGAGTGGTGGGGTTGCGGTGTGAAGTCATCAGCCAGATATAGAGCAGATTGCCCTTGCCACCTAGCAGCCACCCTTGGGTTCAGCATGGCAGCTGAACGATTGCTGACACAGCAGACTGGCGCAGGATGAAGTTATCATGACTGCTGCCAGGATACCGGGCATTCACCATCATGATGTATTGGGCGTGGTCACACACCAACTGCACATTAAGTGAGTGGTACCCTTTGCGGATACCGTACATCTCAGCATTGATATGTGGTGTCTGCAAAGCCACATGTGTACAGTCGATGGTGCCCTGCACCATGGGGAAGCCTGCTATCCTGGCAAAGCCATGTGCGGCTCCTCCTGCTTCTCTCTTTTTAGAGAGAAGACCATGAAGTCCCTTTTCCTGGAGTACAGAGCCTCTGTGACCTCCCGGATGCAGCGATGGACGGCGAACTGCGGGATGTTTGCTATGTCGCCTGTTCCAGCCTGGAAGAATCCGCTGGCGAAAAAAATTCAGGGCCACGGTCACCTTCAGGGCCACTGGCAGAGCCGTCGTCACCCTGCTCTGAGGCTGCAGGTCTGGTTGCAAGAGGTGGCAGAGTTCTGTGACCACCTCCATGGTGAAGCGGAGCTGGCGAACCCACAGCTCTTGGCTTAGGTGCAGGTAGGAGAAGTGCTCCCTGAAGACCCTCGGTGGGTAAGGCCTCCTGCTGGGAGCCCTCCTCCTCCTCCCCCTCCTCCCCCTCTACAAGCAGCTTGCCTTCTTTGCTGCCTCTGCTCCATCTCCCTGTCATGCTGCAGCGCAAGGGGGACTGCAACTAGAGCCCCCATGACTGGGAGCAAGTGGTGCAGTCAGAGGTCTTCCAGTAGCAGGCAACACCTTCCCAACATCCAGCAGCACTCCCTGCACACTTTAACAACTTTTGAAATGTCTTCCAGCAACCCAGTATTGATATAAACTCTGCAAGAGCCAGTACAAGAGAAATAATCAACTTACCTGCAAGTTGGATGTATTCCTTTAAATAGCGCTGGTGGGAGGGTCCCTCATGCAGCTGAACACATGTTCAGCTGTGCGTGTTTAGGCGAAGGCATTGATTGGAGCGGCGACATTGAAAATGGCAGGTTGGCATCAAGTCAGCGTTACATGCTGACTGACGTCACGATCTGCCTACTCTGCATGCTGCCGGCGCACGCACCTCCCACCCGCACTATTGCCTCACCAAGGTGGCGAACAGCACAGGCTGCACCGGAAGCAAGGCGGCCACCATCTTTTTCTCCAAAATGGCCTTAACTACCGGTGCTAAGGTGCCGAATTTCACGGCCAATTGAGTCCAAGTATTAAAGATGAAAATAATGATGTAAGTTTGCGATAAGTGCTTTAAAAAAACTTTGCTAAAAATTGAGGCATCACAGTTGTGGCTTGTACAATTTATGAAATAATAGATAAAATTGCATTTATTATTTATCGTTTTTTTATTGCTTAATTTTACAAGCTACTTAAAGGTTCATGAGCAAATGTATGTTTATTGGTATCATAATGATTTTCATACCACGTAAGTATTTTGGGAATCGCAGAGATATTTTCCATATCTCCCGGGGTCCTGTCAACTATCGGCACCAAATTATTGGCTGGTCATTCACCACATTTCTTTTGAGGGATCTGACTGTATGCAAAATAGCTGACCTGTTTGCCCTTAAAAGTAACTCATTGTATGTTAATCGCCTTGAGATCCTCCTCAGAGACGTGATAAAGCATTAAATAAATGCAAGTATGTCTGTCTATCTCCAAGTGTGATATTACAAAACATAAATCTGTGGGATTTTTTAAAATTAAAACTAGTTGTTCATTACCTGCCAGTTATCCAGTCTGCCTAGTGCACATATTAATCATCACCTTACTGGCAACCACACCAATTTCCTCTATTTACCAAATCCACATCTCACTTCCACATCTCACTTCCTGAAAAAAAAATTCTTGAAGTCATGTATTTTGGATCCCTTATGGGAGCCATAGTTTTCAAACACTTAAAAGTTGCGCTCTACGGGAAAGTTATATCCTACTATATGCTGCCATTGTTCTTGCATTTTCACATTCCGACTAATGCAGCAGTCCATGATTCCATTCTATGCTTCTGTTATCCAGGGTTTTTAATTCCTGCTGTTGGAAAAGGATGAAATGGACCTGAGCAACAACAACAACTTGTATTTATATAGCACCTTTAACATAGTAAAACGTCCCAAGGTGCTTCATGGGAGCATTATCAAACAAAATTTGACACTGAGCCACATAAGGAGATATTAGGACAGGTGATCAAAAGCTTGATCAAAGAGGTAGGTTTTAAGGAGCATCTTAAAGGAGGAGAGAGGTAGAGAGGCAGAGAGGGAATTCCAGAGCGTAGGGCCTAGGCAACTGAAGGCACGGCCGCCAATAGTGGAGCCATGAAAATCAGGGATGCGCAAGAGGCCAGAGTTGGAAGAGTGCAGAGATCTCTGAGGGTTATAGGGCTGGAGGAGGTTACAGAGATAGGATGGGGCGAGGCCATGGAGGGATTTGAAAACAAGGATGAGAATTTTAAAATCGAGGCGTTGCCAGACTGGGAGCCAATGTAGGTCAGGAAGCACAGGGGTGATGGGTGAATGGGACTTAATGCGATTTAGGATACGGGCAGCAGAATTTTGGATGAGTTCAAGCTTACGGAGGGTGCAAGGTGGGAGGCCGGCCAGGAAAGCATTGGAATTGTCCAGTCGAGCGCTAGCAAAGGCATGGATGAGGGTTTCACCTGCAGATGAGCTGAGGCAGGGGTGGAGAGGGCGATGTTGCGGAGGTGGAAGTAGGCTGAACTGAGTCAACCTTTCTGTAAAAAAAATCCTGAAGAGTGAATATTATGAAAAAAGACACTTGAATTTTAAAGCATATGCTTTTCTTAGCATCTTTTTAGCAATTATTATCATTGTTCCTTATGTGGGGATCAGAGAGTAATTAGACTCCATTTTAAAGATAGTTAAGAAAACAAAAGCAATTGTAATCATGTTCCCTCAAAATATCACCTCTCATGTCTAGTTTTGCTTTATTCAATAAGCCTTGAGTGACACTGGTAAAAGCTCTACCTGTAGAATTTATCTTAATTCTGCCATTTTGCGGATTTAAATCCATTATCACCGACAGGCAAGCTCACTGGCTTTCAACATCAGCATTGCTAATACACACCAACAACTGAGAATATTTTCATTCAATAAGGATAGCTGTGTTCCCTCCATACTTGAATTCTATTGTCTCTCAGCTACTATCCATCTAATAGTGCTCGGATGTCATTGCCACAGTTTCATTCATCACACCCCAGTAGTTTCTATCTACCACTCTGACAAGCTGGTGGGCTGAATGCTGATGATGCATTACACATCCAGCATCTTTTTGTCGCAGTATGACATACCAGCTAATGTCTACTCAGAGCAAGGAAGACGAAGCAGATTGTGGCGGATAACATTTACCATTATGAAAGAAGGCTTTTCTCACTAATCTTGAAGTGATACAAGATACAAGCAAGAAATTGCAATTATTAGACTCACACATGCATGACCTTGTGTTATTCCTTATATCAAAGTGTTCAGAGACTGTTTGAAGCAGCAGGGATTAGGTACCAACCCGAGATGCTTTACCTGATACATAATCTGGAAAACATCAACATCAACAGTACGTTGCTTAGTTACTTGAGGTTTTCAGCAGAAGGCAAAAATGGATTTTTATGCAATACGTATAGAGTGCTGCTGTAATGTTAAATCTGTTTACATGCTGCGAACTGGTCATTAACTTCTAAATATTGCTGCAGTTTCACAACATCTGTTAAATCACCAAAGTTCCTCTCAGGTGGACATAAAAGATCCCATATCACTATTTCGAAGAAGAGCAGGGATGTTATCCCTGGTATCCTGGCCAATATTTATCCCTCAACCAACATCACTAAAACAGATTATCTGGTCATTATCACAGTAGTCTTTGTGGGATCTTGCTGTGCGGAAATTGGCTGCCGCGTCTCCTACATTACAACAGTGACTACACTTCTAAAAAGACTGTAAAGAACTTTGGGATGTCCTGAGGTTCTGAAAGATGCTATATAAATGCAAGTCTCTCTTTCTTTAGCTCATTTGTCTGCTCAGTCAATCATATTTGGAGAAACTGCTTTGCACTTGAAAGCCACCATAATGATAACGTGCATTAAGTTAAGTCAACACCTTATTTTCTTTAGATAATCAACCTTGTAAGGACTAGCATATGACAAAAATATTAGAGTATGTTTTCTCATGTATATTTTGAATGAAGAGGTATCATTTCACGCCATACGTTTCTAACATGCAGTCACACTGGAATCCTATTACATGCTATTACTCAGAATGATGGAAAGAAAAATGGAACTCTTATATAAAAATGAAAAATTTATGTGGCACCTTATCACATCTCAGAAATGTCTCAAAGCACTTCACACAATGAATTACTGTTAGAACACTGACTACACTTCAAAAGTAATTCATTGGATGTAAAGCGCTTTGGGACGTCCTGAGGTCCTGAAAGGCACTGTATAATTGCAAGTCTTTCTTTCTTCTATGTAGACACAAAATACTTGCTTGTAATTAAGTTTGTACATGTTCACAACTGTATTTGTTGTGCAAATTTGCTCAAATTCCATAAAGTCGGGGAACCCTATAAAAGGTATTCATGTCTCCTAAAACCCATGTAGACGTTGTAACATTCACTGTGGAAGTTCACAGCAGGTGTGGAACTTCAGGGGCTCTGCACAACAAATGTAGGTTATGAAAAACCAACATCCCTATTTAGATCTGGACTTCCATCTTACAAGAAGTAACGCTGCCAGCGCTAAGGCTTGTATTCAGTATTAATTAGCAGTTTTCAGCAAATTCTGCACATTTCCTGCCTGCTACTAAAATGCTGATCACTCCATTTTACTCATGGATTTTCTGATTGGCATGTGTGCTGTTTACAGAATATAAAAGGCCAGGCATAACAATATGTAAATTACAGTTTTGTGGGAGATTTTGAATCACGTGTTGCTTCTTCTGCTTCATTGAAATCAGTAAATTTGCTGCCACCAATGCTGCTGAGTTTTGAAAAGGCAGCCTTTCATTTTGCAATGTGGGACTTGATTCTCTCAGTTATTTAATGCCCTTACATATGATGGACTGATTGAATGCATGCCTGCTAACTCAGCATGATGAGTTCTTAGTAATCCAGCACTGTAATAAAGCAGAGCTAGACAGTGGAAATTGTAGATTCATCAGCGTGCAGGCCATCATAAGCTGCTGTTGAGGCGTTCCCACCTCACTTAGTCCAGAGAGACTCTTCAAAACTAAGCCAAAGAATTAGTCCAATGACGACACGAACATCAAAACAAAGATCTCAAAATAAATTCTTCCCATCTTCACTCACATCACAGTCCACCCCCATCACAACATCCAACTTTCTCTAAAATAATTTCAGGCTATTCACCTCCACTACACTACCTGGACTCCATTCCATGTGTTGATCACTCTTTATGTGAAGAAGTATTTCCTGACGTCAGACCTCCAAGTTCCCCTCCAAGTCACACACCATCCTGACTTGGGAATATATCGCCGTTCCTTCATCGTCGCTGGGTCTAAATCCTGGAACTCCCTCCCTAACAGTACTGTGGGAGTATCTTCACCACACGGACTGCAGCGGTTCAAGAAGGCGGCTCACCACCACCTTCTCAAGGGCAACTAGGGATGGGCAATAAATGCTGGCCTTGCCAGCAACGCCCACATCCCATGAACAAATAATAAAAAAAAATTGTCTTTTAATAGTTTGAATCTGTCTTATTGTCCTACTCTTTCTTTACTATACAACAACTTGCATTTATATAGCACCTTTAATGTAGTAAAAACGTCCTAACGTGCTTCACAGGAGAGTTATCAAATAAAATTTGACGCCAAGCCACATAGGAGATATTAGAACAGTTGACCATAAGCTTTGTCAAAGAGATAGGTCTTAAGGAACATCTTAAGGTAACCTGTCAGTCACCTTTTTTCAAGGTTTAGAAGTCCACATTTCTCCAGTCTTTCCTTAAGGTTTATCAAAGACAATAGACAAAGCTGAGTTTAGCTAATGTAACACAAAATTAAATGATTTTACAATCTGCTGAACTAGCATAAGCAATAAGAGAAGAATCAACTGGTCAAGAGGATCTAGCTGGGTTAGAGCTCTGCAGCCTTAGACTTGAAATGAGCCTGGGGAAGTGATCTTATTCATGTATTCACAGCTATCTGCATAGTCTGGGCATGCTAATATTTTCAAAAGACTTACTCAGTATGGTCAGGTGCCTTGAGCACTCCTTGTGTACAATTAATTCCACTTAAGACATTTGGAAATCCTGTTATTTAATAAAAGTCATGTTTAATCTTCTGTTGATGTTGTGCTGTCCCAAGACATCAGGACATGCTCCTCTGACAACATCATCTGTCACTTGACGTATGCAGCACACCACAGATCTGTGGTTCATGCCAGCTAAGTCTCCCACTTACATTTGAAACAAGCTTCAGTTAGTGAAGGTTAAATGATAGCACGAGCTTTACACAGACAGGAAATGCTCTCACAATGCCTGACTCAAAAGTTACACTGAATTCATGACTGTGTGCTGATTGAGTCAACGCTACCTAGTGATATATGGTCCTGGAAAGGTACCTCAGATTGGAATAACTTTCTTAGGAGAATTGGTCCGGGATGCAGCTCCGCAAACCCACCTGAAATCTTGGTGGAGAATGAAGGAAAATGAGAATGGTGAGGCCTACAAATGTCTGACTGCCCGACCTGCATTTTCCTCCCCTCGCTCCTGCCCACCATGTGTAATTGAAGGCAGGGGAGCAGGGCGCGGGTCCTTGGCGAATTTCCCTCCTACTGGCCTGAGTTATGCCACTTCCTGGGGCTGCTGTTGGAAAGATGGTGGTGGGCTCTGGGAAGCAGCAATGATGACCCTGAGGTCCCCCAATGAGGGAGAGACTCTTATAGTGAACTCCTCTCCCTTCATTCTAGCCCCCACTTGTAGGCCTCAGTCTCTGCCGCGGTGTGCAGGACTGCCAATCTTCTGATCTTTGGGACACTTCTGCCCTTTGCCTCCAGGGGGCGTTGCCATGGCTGTCCTGTTGAAGCACCTCTGGTATTTCGTGGCCAGGCAATCGTGGCTCCCACTTGGTCGCAAGCGGGAATCCTGCCGAGAACCCGCCATGCATATTAGATGAACCCTGACCCAGGGTACTAGTGGTATTGGGAGTGGTGGGAGGAAGTGCCAACCCGTTGGAATACTGCTGCATGGGAGGCGAATGCCAGCTCTGATGACAGCTGCCATCTTGTTATATTGTAAGAATTAAATTAGCATCTATACAGCGAGCTACTTTTATTGTTCATAGTGACTGAGGCTCAGTTTTCTTTAAGGAGATATTTAAAGTTTGTAGACCTGATTTACTAACAGTTACATTCATTTGCAATTTGGCCATGCCATCTGTTCTTATCTGTCAGTGTCTGTAGACTTCAGAATGAGCAGGAAAACCGATATAGCAGCAAAGGTAAGAATCTATTTTTGTAGAAAAATACTTAACGGATGAGATTGCTCTCAGTGTTATTTGCAACAAATGCAACAGCACATTTTTATAAAATTCATCTGCACATTATTTTAACACATTTCTTCTGCAAATTATGGCGAATAAAGGTAAACCAGATTGGTTGATATTGAATAGTTTGAGAGATTTCTTAACTGTGTACTCGAAGAACTAATCCCTGTCCAACATAAATATGGGTAAGAGACAATACAACTCAAATGATCCTTTATTTTAATGTATTCATTACTGCCGGGAATTTGCTCAGGACTGCTCCCGCTCCAAAACAAGGTTTCCGCCGCACTCCAGACGAAGTTACAGCAGTGGATCGGCAGCAGTTCCCAGGAAATTCCCGTCTTGAAGATTAAATGATCTCTTATAGAAAGGAACCATCACCTCTGCAAGGCTGTGGCTCACATTATTGTTATTCTTTTTGTCCTGGGACGACAATGACTGTTGGAAAGACCAGATGGCATAAGTTTTTTTTTATTCATTCATGGGATGTGGGTGTCGCTGGCAAGGCCAGCATTTATTGCTCATCCCTAATAGCCCTTGAGAGGCTTAATAGACCATTTCAGAGGGCGATTAAGAGTCAACCACATTGTTGTGGGTCTGGAGTCACATATATGCCAGACCAGGTAAGGACGGCAGATTTCCTTCCCTAAAGGACATTAGTGAACCAGATGGGTTTTTCCAACAATCTGGTAGTTACATTGTCACCATTACTGATACTAGCTTTTTATTCCAGATTTATTTAACTGAATTTAAATTTCCCAGCTGCTGTGGTGAGATTAGTACATGAATTGCTATGGCCAAAGATGGAATATAGTAGTCACAATTCTCATATCTTTTGGCCACAAACAATGAAATGCTAAAATAAAAATGTATTGATGGGTGCAGTGTAGGGAGCCAATAAGGCTGCATGTAAATTAGGTATAAGTGCTATACATCAACGGCAAAATTTGACTCGGCCTCAGTCAAATAGTCAATTGTTCATAAATTAAATTTCTTGTCACAAGCTTTAATAAATATTTTCAGTGTTTATTGGGTATTCTCTCTTTTCTCTTTCCAATCTGTAGAGTTCCTCATCTGAGAGAAGAAGCTTTCAACAGGAGCGATTGATAATCACAAGGCCAAGGTGGTAAAAGCAATAAAAACAGAAAATGCTGGAAATACTCAGTGGGTCAGGCAGCATCTGTGGAGCGAGAAACAGAGTCAACGTTTCAGGTCGATGACCTTTCGCCAATGGTGAAAGCAAGTTGACAATTCCGGCCACTGTCGATACTTTCCTTACTAGAATTGGAAGATTCTTGTTTGTAGGGATGGATCATAGAATCATAGAAAGTTACAGCATGGAAGGAGGCCATTTCGGCCCATCGTGTCCACGTCGGCCAACAGTTATCCGGCCTAATCCCACTTCCCAGCTCTTGGTCCGTAGCCCTGCAGGTTAGAGCATCCCAAGTGCACATCCAAGTACTTTTTAAATGTGGTTAGGGTTCCTGCCTCTACCACCCTTTCAGGCAGTGAGTTCCAGACCCCCACAACCCTCTGGGTGAAGAAATTTTCCCTCAAATCCCCTCTAAACCTTCCCCCAATTACTTTAAATCTGTGCCCCCTGGTTTTTGACCCCTCTGCAGGTCCTTTCTATCCACGTTATCTATGCCCCTCATAATTTTATACACGTCAATAAGGTCTCCCCTCAGCCTCCTCTGTTCCAAGGAAAACAGACCCAGCCTATCCAGTCTTCCCTCATAGCTAAGATTCTCTACTCCCGGCAACATCCTTGTAAATCTCCTCTGTACCCTCTCTCGTGCAATCACATCTTTCCTGTAATGTGGTGACCAGAACTGCACGCAGTATTCTAGCTGAAGCCTAACAAGTGTTTTATACAGTTGAAGCATAACCCCCCTGCTCTTGTATTCTATGCCATGGCTAATAAAGGCAAGCATTCCGTATGCCTTCTTAACCACCTTATCTACCTGGCCTGCTAACTTCAGAGATCTGTGGACATGCACTCCAAGGTCCCTTTGTTCCTCTACACGACTCAGTGTCCTGCCATTTAATGTGTATTCCATTTCCTTGTTAGCTCTCCCCAAATGCATTACCTCACACTTCTCCGGATTGAATTCCATTTGCCACTGTTCTGCCCACCTGACCAATTTATTGATATCTTCCTGCGGTCTACAGCTTCCTTCTTCAGTATCAAGCACACAGCCGATTTTAGTATCATCTGCAAACTTCTTAATCATACCCCCTATATTCAAGTCTAGATCGCTGATATATATCACAAAAAGCAAGGGACCTAGTACTGAGCCCTGCGGAACACCACTGGAAACAGCCTTCCAGTCACAAAAACACCCATCAACCATTACCCTCTGCTTCCTGTCTCCGAGCCAGTTTTGAATCCAACTTGACACTTTGCCCTGGGTCCCATGGGCTTTTAACTTCGTGACCAGTCTGCCATGTGGAACCTTATCAAAAGCCTTGCTAAAGTCCATATACACTACATCAAACGCACTACCCTCATCTACCCTCCTTGTTGCCTCCTCAAAAAATTCAATCAAGTTTGTCAGACATGACCTTCCCTTAACAAATCCGTGCTGACTATCCTTGATTAATCCGTGTCTTTCTAAATGAAGATTTATCCTGTCCTTCAGAATTCTTACCAATAATTTTCCCACCATCGAGGTTAGGCTGACTGGCCTGTAATTACTCGGTCTATCCTTTTCTCCCTTTTTAAACAAGGGTACCACATTAGCAGTCCTCCAGTCCTTCGGCACCACTCCTGAAGCTAGAGAGGATTGAAAAATGATGGTCAGGGCCTCTGCTATTTCTCTTTTGCTTCGCTTAACAGCCTGGGATACATTTCATCTGGGCCTAGGGATTTATCCACTTTTAAAGCTGCTAAACCCCTTAATACTTCTCTCTCACTATGTTTATTTCATCTAATATTTCACACTCCTCCCCCCCGATAGCAATGTCTGCTTCGCCCCTCTCCTTTGTGAAAACAGACGCAAAGTATTTATTAAGAACCCTACTGACGTCTCCCGCCTCCACACACAGATTACCCTCATGATCTCTAGTAGGCCCTACCCTTTCTTTAGTTATCCTCTACTCTTAATATATTTATAAAACATCTTTGGGTTTTCCTTGATTTTACTTGCCAAGAATTTTTCATGCTCTCTCTTTGCTTTCCTAATATCATTTTTAATTGCACCCCTGCACTTTCTGTACTCCTCTAAAGATTCTGGAGTATTTAGCCCTCGGTATCTGTCATACGCCTCCCTTTTTTTCTTTATCCTACCCTGTATGTCTCCAGACATCCAGGGGGCTCTAGATTTGTTAGTCCCACCTTTTTTTCTTAAGGGCACATATTTGGTCTGAACCCTCCGGATCTCCTCCTTGAATGCCTCCCACTGCTCTGACACTGACTTGGCAAGGCATTCAGCAAACCGTGTGCATATCACCTCCTAGTCACTAAAATGATAAAAAATAAACTCATCAGTCTAGAAATTACTGTTGCCGATTTTAGCTGCCCAGAGCTTGATGTATTTGTTTGATGTTTCTTTGTCTGCTATTTTAGCAGAGGTGTTCATCCATTTAAAATAAAAAAGTTAACATCTGCATTAAAGTATCAGACATAGCGGTGTCATATGAATATGTTCATTTGCTAATATTAGCAACAGCAATTTCTGGATTATAGCCTTCAAGGTTGGAAGTGAATTCACTCTTCCTATATGGGTCATTAACTTGTATTGAATACTAGAGCTACGCTTCATCCATTTCAAAAGGCATGTAGTTGACAGATTGCATGCTATCACTGCTTCCCATTTGCTATGCATGGTTACCAAAAGCACTGGTAGCCAACTAAAACTTAGCTTACTCTCAGATAGAATTTTGGCATGAACCCCGACTGTATTGAATATTTCATGGTAGGAGATATTCTCAGATTCCAGCGTTATTATTGTTTCCACAACATGAATAATTTTCTCCTTTAGAAATTGCAGTACATAGTAAAATGTGTTGCTATTCATTTCACTGTCAATATGATTACATAGACCTTGACATTTCTTTCAAACTGCTCCTTTGCTGACCAAAAATCCCATGATAGCGTAAGTGACTGCTTCAAAACTGAATATCATCGGCCTTGCATCACAGATACCATGGTTCTTCAAACCTTTCCCATTCAACAACAAAGTATTTTAATTTCAACTGCAAAGTATTTGCATTTCAGTTGACGTGCATATTTAAATAACGTACCCAAATGAACGGTAACATCAGGCAGATACTATTCATAAATCTGTGTGGATTTTAGTAACACTTTGGCAGCAGGCATCCTCTTCTGGAAAAGGTCACCGGTAAGATAAGTTTAACCTCGTTGTGCCCATTTTAGGGGACTAAAACAGATGCAACAGTAACCAGTTTAGCAAGGCAGAGGCCCGTGCCCAATCTACATGGGCATTCGGGCCACTGTTAAATTGGTCATGGCCTTTTCTTAGGCAGCCCTGGCAGCTGCCTGAAATGAGCACAGGCCTCATTTCAATATTCTTCATCCTCACTGTTCACAATCCTGGAACTCCTTACTTAACTGCATTGTGGGAGTACCTTCACCACACGGACTGCAGCGGTTCAAGAAGAAAACCCACCTTTATCTTCTCAACTGCAACCAGGGATGGGCAGTAGATGCCGGCCTTGCCAGTGACACCCACATCCTGAGAATGAATTTAAAAAAAAGTAATTGGAAGCAGTGGACCTGCAAAAGGATATACTAACACGATGCATCTATTAGTTATGAATTTCCTGGCATGGTCATGCAGGTGAGATGCTTTAAATTGGACTGATAGATTTGTGCAGAGTTCCTTGGGAGAATATATTGTAAATTGTTCATTTTCATTTTCTGTAATGTTCAATGTTTTTTCTGTGTTTTTAGTATAAACACTAACCTCAAAATTTAGAGTTAGATTTTATCTTGGGCTGCCCAGTGTAGTGGCCTAATAATGACTGACCGTCCCATTTATTCTGGTGCTCCGGTAACCACCACCTTCAAAGGGGCCTTTCACTGGGTGGCCGAAGCAACTGCCTGCCTGAATACAAATCGAGGTTCTAAATCATATATTGAACCTCGATTGCCATTTTAAGACGTGCACCATGCAAGCACCTCCCACTTTCAGCTGGCAGTCCAGCTGAAGAAGAGTCCTAAAGTAAGTTTTTGTTTATTTTTGTGGGGCCAGGAGGAGCAGGAATGCTACACAAAAATAACCTGGGCCTCTGCCACATTAGGATCCCTCCAATGAATGGAGGCCACCCAGTAAGGGGGAGCGTGTCTCAGACGGTGCTGGTGCGAGGTTAGGCCTTCGTTGCCTATACTATTGCTTGCTCTGGTCTCCAGCCAGCCTTTTTGCAATAAGCACCTGTGAGTGGTTCAACCCACTCGCCCTTACGGTTCTGACACCTGGACTTAGATGCAAGGAGCAGTAATGCAGAGAAAAACTCAAATAGACCCGGTTGAATAGCACGAAATGAAAATCTTTATTGCATGGCGTCTAAAATCATGAAATACATGTCATAAGCGCAAATCAAAGAGAGTACAAGGATACACACATTCATAAAGCTTGGTCTATGGAAATGGAGAACACACGGCACATCGTAAAAAGGGGAACACATTATACCTTAACCTTATAAAAACCACCCTCCCTTTAATAATACCTAAACTACATCTGGATTTGTAGGATCGGAAATCATGCTCACCACTTGGCTTACTTCGGAGATTTTAAAGTGAGGCACTCAGCTCGTTTCGCTGCAGCGCCTGACTGTCACGTGTTTGGAAGGGTTTCTGCACCCCACTTGTTTACTTTTGCTGCTGCGACAAGCAGGCCAGACTCCCTGTTGTCATGAAGCAGTCGATGGACTCAAACCGTCTTAGAATTCAAAGAAGGATCTTCCTGTGTTGCGGTACATGTAGAAGTCGGTAGAACTCAAAGGAAAGTTCTTTCAGTTATATTTTCGGGCGCGGTCGGGGTTTACTGACCGTGGCGGCACGTGGAATTTCTTCTTGTCTTCTCCTCTTCTTGTCTTCTCGGGCCTCCGGGTCCAGACACCGTTTACCAACACTCGGGATGGTGTACCCTGTTACTTGCCCTTGTCGAGGCGGCTCGTTCCGATTGAGCTCCACCCAACACTCGAATAACCGACCAGTACGGCTAAGAGTCAAAAGTCAACAGAGTCCAGAGAATCAAATGACCAAAAGTCCAGCCCCAAGGAAAAAGCTTCAGCAAGGGTCAGCAGAGAGATAAGAGTTCGAGTCCAGAGAATAAGAGAGCGATGGACATTTGTCCTCTATAGTTATACTGTTGTGTCCGCTTTATCTCCCGCTCAAATCTAAATGTTTATCCTTTGTGTGATTTTGGCGCTTAAAACTCCCAGCATGGGGCGATTATCTTCTTAACGGGTTTCGGTAGCACCTGAAACTGGCCAACTATCCGTTAATGTTTTCCCCATTGTAGAGCCAGCCAGGATGTGTATGAATCGTCTCCTTGACTGGTTTTGGGGCCCCCCCGAATACTGGCTTAATCACCCGCCAATGTCTCTCTCATTGTTGAGCCGGGGGGGGTATTTGTGTATTGATGTGTCTGGATGGGCCTCGATGGCCCAGTTCAATGATCCTTACTGTGCATAGGAAAACGATTCCAGCACTTATATCATTGCTATTGTTCAAAATGCAAACGGGTTGCATCCTGTCTTTATCAATGTGTACCGAGTATGATCCAATCTCATACTGAATGTATATTTGACGCCATCTTGTCTGCCCACTGTGTTTCTGGAAGCTTCTGCCACGATGCGCGGCGGCCATTTTACAGGCTTCTGTGTCCTTTATTATCAGGACAGCATTTCGTTTAATAAAAATGATCAATTGAATCTGCTTCTCTCACGTTATTTTGAATCGCGATAATTGCGAACTCTACAGTCCCTCCTGTTGATGCGAATAACTCCGCTTATTGTATCAATTAAATGCTGGTGAGCAAATTATCCTGATTCTCCACATCCAAACACACCCGGTAATTAAACTATCTATGGCCTCCATGCAGTCCTCATTTCCCAGAAAAAACACAATGGCCCAGAAATTGATCTCGCTCTGTTCCTGCGGGGGTAAGCCTTCCCCGCGATGTCTCACCTCGCTTATGCTTTTTCTGATCCAGCTCGCACGAACTTGATGTTCCAGACATCAGCTGTGCTGGGCTTACGTATCCCAGCGGCGCAGTTAATTCGTGCGAGCTGTGGGATCACGTGACTCAGTTAGAGCCAATGGCAGCACACCATCTTCCATTCATAAGTCTCACAGCATGGCTGTGAGACTTATGAATCTTACACCCCCCCAAAATAACAGCTAAACCTCAATTAAATTTTTTAAAAAAACCATCACATTAATAAAATAAGTATAGTTAATTAAATTAACCATTTTAAATAAAAAATTAAATTTTTGAAAAAATTTAAAATCTTTTAAAAAGTTATAAAAATAAACTTACCTGTCTTTAAAGTCTCTAAAAAAGATATACCTGTAAAAAAAAATTCAAAAAAATACTTAATTCACTACTTACCTTCTTAAAAGCGGGTCTTACTCCTCCTTTTTACATTTCCAAAATCTTCCCTACTTACCTGCGCGTCCAAAGCATGAAGTGCACAGCGTGCGCGCAGCCTGTAGCGCGCACGCGGTGCACTCAGGCCCCGCCCCCTTTTCGGAAGAGCAATTGCCGGTTTTCAGCGCATGCGCAGGGCATGCAGAAAACCGGCAATTGGAGTGGGAATACGCGAGAGTATGCAGTGCGTACTCTCGCGTCCCGGGATCAATTTTCGGCCCATTGTCTATCTTGGACAAATCGTAGGCAGCATTGCCTTTAAACTTACACTGCGTATACGCCTTCCAGGTGCAAAAGGCCGATGCCTCTCGCACCACCTGTACATGCATGTTTTATTACAAAAGGAAAAAATAATTAAACCAACTGTTTTAAAAATACAAAAGTTCCAAACTTAGTCACAAATACTCATAACTAACAACAATTACAAAAACACACACGGTAAAATGGAGGAGCGTCATCCTGGCCGTTTACGCGGTACTTTCCTCATTCACGCGCACGTAACGTTCTCTCCACTCCCCTGTGTTCTCCTGCCTCGTGAGGCGTTTGCCCCTTTTGCAGTGCACGAACAACAGGTACACTACAATTACAACTTGACACACTACCAAAATGTGGGAGGCTATCCTGATCCATGACGGGACTTCAATATTAGTGAACAGATCCCACCACGGTGGGGTTACTATGTCCAATATCTCTGCCCCTATCTCTACAGTCTTTTGTTCCAGGGTGTAAAAATGTTTCTGTGATACCATGACGGCTTTTAAAATCTTGGTGAGGTGTTCAGGAAGAGGGGGAATGATGTACCCGAAATGCGCGACGAATCGCTGCAAGTCTGTGAAATTCTCTTTTACAGTGAGGTGAACAGTGGATGGTTCAGGGATCGGGACAATTCGCTGTTGTGCCACTTGAACTTCAGCCCTGGGTTTAAAACAGAAACTGCTGTCACTCACCGGACACCGGCTGTGCTGTCCATGCTGGTAGTGTTGCGCTGCAGTGGTAACGCAATACGTTCCACCCCCTATGTATGCCACCTGTGGGGGCACATGATCTTGTGTCATTGCTTCCATGGTGCAATTCATGGGCTTCGCGCCGGCCGTTCTGAACCCGCATTGCAGTGTTAAAAAGGCATTCAAGTGCTGGGGACACAGTATGATGTGTGCTCCCCGGCCACGACAACCCGAGAGGTCGGTACCTGTCATCGTTTGCTCCCAGCAGATGACGTAAGGTGGGACCGCTGCGTAGCGAATGTGGGCTCCCCCCTGAATGACACCAATGTTCTCCACCCGGTACACCGGGACGGGCTTTGCTGTGTCGCCCAACACCGGCATCCGTACTACTATCCCCATGATAGTGTGATTTGACTGTCCGCAGTCCACTGGGACTGGGTATGCCTCTGAGGCTAGCCTGAGCTGGCACGGGCTGAACGCGTTCTGAAAAGGGTGGAGCGCCTGCAGGTGTTTGTAGCTTATCCAGGACGGGACCAAACCTTGTTTTAAATCCTCCAAATTACTGCGGCCCTCGCCCAGTAACCACGTTCTGCGCAGCTTGATCGGATGCATTTCGATCTTCCCTGATCAGGGCATTTACCGTTCTCGCATGCTTCTCCAGCTCTGCTATAATCTCTTTTAAGTGTAGTGTCATGGCCTGGTCCTCATGTAACTCAGACCCTACTACCTTGTTCTCGTTTGTGAGGATGCTTTTTAACTGTGTTTTTAAACCGTTGATCTGAGTCTGCAGCTCCACATTGTCTAGAGCGTTGACCACAGATGTTCCCGTATTAAAAGCAGTGAACACATCGTTCACAACACCCCTTCTTTGTCTCCCCACCTGACCCAAAACTTCGTGTGGTGTGGTGTATAAGCTTGTTTTGTCAACCTCTGCAAAATCAAACTCATAAAATTGCCTGAACATGTTTGTTAACAGGACCTGGTACAATTGTTCCGTTTCTTTGGGGCACCACTCTGGTAAATGCACCTCGGTGAGATTTAGAATCACCGAGGCCACCGCGTAATGTACCCCTTGATATAGTATCTGATCTGTTGGCACCAGTACCAGACCATTCCCGGGCCCCTTAGTGGTTTTAGGGCACCCTTCCTCCTGAGCCAAAGCCACCGGAATCGTGGGCGGAGCCTTGCGTGGGCGCGTGATGAGTTCAGTGGCATTTACCGGGATCGGGGAGAATGGAGCTCCGCACCCCCTAGTGCTGACGTCCCACCTCATCCCTTTCCCGGCATCCTGCCACTGTTGTAGGAAAAATATGGATATACCCTTGGGGCAAACGTACTTCGATCCCCACATACAAACATATATTCCCTCATCCAGTTCCCACCATTTGTCCCAACAGACTTTCAATTGTCCGTTAGTCCCCGTAATTGTCCGATGGGTATTGTTACCCAATCGCTCCCACTCGACCGAGGAATTTCTCATAGTCTTGCTTAACTTCCGTAACCACCACCATCGGCTCAATGGGACCTTCCCATTGCACGTCAAACAAATCCTTTTGCCGACGGTGACGCTGATTCTGGGTGGAACGATCCTCACCCTGGGATACAGTAAAGAAGTCTCTTTGTACGCAAACCCGGATGCGCTGGAGTATTCCGTCGAATTCGTTCCCAGCCATCCCGGCCACCTTCCCTTGTGGAAATAAGTGGCGGTTTCCTCAGCCTTTCGCTCCCCGGTCCCATCCGTCGCGATGGGGGCCGTGTCCCTGGAGCAACCGAACACAACGACATCCTTGGTGAGGCCCCGATAGGCCAATCCATATCCGATCGTTGCGAGCACTATCAGAATCCTTTCCATATCTCCTGGTTCCTGTGATCAGATAAAATGATGTAGCCAGCCTCCCAAGAGTCTCTGGCTTTTGTGAAGGGTGAGCGGGTCCCTTGACCTCGTCTCACGTACAAAGACATGTATACTGGATAGGCCTTAACTATTCCTATCACTAACTCCCATCATTTTACCATTTACTTATAAAATTAAACTACAATCTTAACCGGATATTAAAACACTATAAACTTAAACTTATCCTCCTAAAATAACTGTACAGCGCCGGCTGTTCCCAGGGTGGCCTACCTAAAGTCTGGACAAGCTGCCACGAGCTCTTCCCCATTGCGGGGGGGCACTGACCCTTGTCTTTGATCCGCCGCAGCCTGTCGCTGCTGAGCTGGGACTGGGATCTCCCTGGGCTGCCTTGAACTTACGCCTGGGGGTGTACGAGGGATTTGACCGCAACTTCCTGGGCTGGGGTGTCCGACTCGACCTGCGGAGGGCCACCTTGGGCAAGATCTCCAGGACCGACGGACCGGGGACCGGGACTTCCGCCGTCACGGCCTGTGGTCCCACCACAGCCGCCGGCTCTGTCTCCCCTGGCTCCGCCCCCCTGGGCTCGGGATCTGCGGTTTCCGACTCCACCCTACTTGTTTCTCCTGTAAGTGGAACTCCACTCGCAATCCCTATCTCCCCTATGCTTGGGTCGAGGGCGGAACCTCCGTCCTCCGACCCCACCACCTCTCCGACCGGGTCACTACCTTGGTTGAGCTCTCTGAGCTCTTCCTCATCTGAATCCCAAGAAAAAGAAAAGATCCTACACTTTTCCAGAATGTCCTCTCCCCTCACGCAGGCTGCTTTACCGGCCTGTGTGCCCTGCGGTTCTACCCGGGGCTGAGAGTCCCCACTCGCAGGTTTGGCCCCTCCCCTATGACAGGCCACCGCCCCTGCTTGTGCATTCTGTGAAATCTCGCCTGCTGGAGGCTGAAGATTTCTATTCTGTTTTAGTTTGGGCAACTCTGCTACCATGGCTTGCAACTGCGGGTGGTGAATTCCCCCGGGGTTGTTGAGCAAACCATCCCTCTGGCTTTGGATAGGGCTTGGGTCAGACCTTTTATCCTTTCCTCACAGGGCCCATGGTTTAAATCCTCATACTCCTGGCTCCTGGCTACCCTGTAGGCTGCCTTTATGTCTCTAAGCTGCCCTTCTAGCCCATCTATTTTCCCCATTAAGCGGGCGTTCTCCTCCCGTAAGGCCTGCTCTCTAAGCTGCCCTTCTAGCCCGTCTACTTTCCCCATTAAGCGGGCATTCTCCTCCCGCAAGGCCTGCTCTTTTAACCTGGCCTCCTTACAGCAGGCCCCCTCCTGTGCGTGTCTTTCAAGGGGACACAGGTAGGCAGGCTGCACCGGTTCCAGTCAGAAGTCTGGGTTGTATGGGGCTGTTGCTACCTTCCCGTGTGAGGTCATGAGAGACCGCATGGCTCCTAACATGGTCTCTATCGCATCGGGATGGATAGGCACACCAGCTCCTCTCTCAGAGACAGGCGTTTGGGCTCGGACTGCGGGAGCTTTCTCCTTGGAGTCCTTCCAGGGATTCCTACAGTTTTTGCGCCAGTGACCTGCCTTCCCGCACCCGTAACAAACACTACTGGTCTGTGGGGCGCGATTTCCCTCCTGATGCCACTCTTTCTGAGCCAGAGCTGCGGGCTTTGCTTCATGCACCTTTCCCTTAAGGGGACGCGCTCCCGTGCTTCTAGTGTTCCGATACCCTATGGTGAGGTGACTCAGGACAGATTCCTCCGTTGTCTCGGGGTTAGTGGGATCAAACCACGCTCTGGCCTGCTCCCTGACGGCTGACAAGCTGTTGGCTACTATGCACCTGAGCCAATGAGCTTTCCCGGCGCCGTCCAGATAGATGCGCTGTGGCGCACCTGGGCAGCTACGCTGGTATACTGGCCACAGTCTGTCGGCGAAAACCCGCGGGGGTTCTCCCTCCATCTGTACGGTCTGACCCAGTCTGACGAACGGACCTTCGTCATCCGCCCCTAACACTTCTAGGACCTCATCCCGTAACTCCCCATAGCTTTTAGTTCCCTTCTTGCTCTCGTCGGAGAGACACTGAAGGATTGAGCTATCTAAAGAGAACAGCAACATCTTGGTCTTTTCCTCGTCGTCGCAGCCATTAATCGCTGCGGTCTGTTCTACTTCTCTAAAATGTACGGAAGGGTCTTCTGACTCGGACAGCTTCCGGACATGGCTAATCATTGCCCTCAGCTGGTGTGAGCTGTGGGGCAATACAAGTTGGTTCAGGATATCCCCGTCTGCCCCATTCGGGCCTCTCTTATGACCTCGGACCGGACACATCGGTCCCGGTCTCGACACTACCTCCGGGAATTGTCCTACCTCGGGAACCTTCTTCTCTATTTCCACCACTTCCTCCCTTACCCAGGTTTCCGTATAGCTGGGTGGCGCGGAGGGCTTAGTGGTTGATACCACTTCTGCTTTTTCCGGTAGGGATTTTGGAAATTCCCTACCTACCTGTGGCTGGCTCGCTGACGGGCTGATGAGACACACCAAGCCGTTTGCCTTATTCAGGGCCTCTCTTAGGTTCTCTATCTCCCTCTGGCAAACACTGTGGTCGGCTCCCTCATGCCTATCCTCGAGAGCCATCTTGTATGCCGCCCTAACTCCACTCAAGCTTTCTTCCTGGGCCTTTATCTGGTTAGCTAGGTGGATACACCGTTCTCTAATCCTTCCCACACTTAATTTTGCTTCCGTGACCTGACATTCTAGGTAATCAATCCTAGCCTCGTGGTGGTTGGCTACTACTTGGCATTCCTGATGCAACGCATTCAATGATGCAATGAGTCTCTGTCCTCCCGTAACCTTTTCCTCCATCTCTGTTTCTAATTCCCTGATCTGAGCTGCCTGTGCTGCAATGACCTGGTCCGAAAGTTGGACTTGCTTCTTGTAGCACATCAGCCAGACCGCTTTCTCTACCGACTTCTTATGATCTTTACTACCTGTCCATCTGATGGCGGCATCTAGCGGACGCCTATCCATCAGTAGGTCACATATCCACTGTTTGGTTAAGTTAACTTTCCCAAACACATAGTCGGCTACCTTCTCATCCATCACATTTCGCCTATTCAAACCTGGGTCTAAGACATTACTCTCTTGCTGCCAAGGTCCTGCCGCGGTCGCCATTTTCTGTAAGGGGGAGCGTGTCTCAGACGGTGCTGGTGCGAGGTTAGGCCTTCGTTGCCTATACTATTGCTTGCTCTGGTCTCCAGCCAGCCTTTTTGCAATAAGCACCTGTGAGTGGTTCGACCCACTCGCCCTTACGGTTCTGACACCTGGACTTAGATGCAAGGAGCAGTAATGCAGAGAAAAACTCAAATAGACCCGGTTGAATAGCACGAAATGAAAATCTTTATTGCATGGCGTCTAAAATCATGAAATACATGTCATAAGCGCAAATCAAAGAGAGTACAAGGATACACACATTCATAAAGCTTGGTCTATGGAAATGGAGAACACATGGCACATCGTAAAAAGGGGAACACATTATACCTTAACCTTATAAAAACCACCCTCCCTTTAATAATACCTAAACTACGTCTGGATTTGTAGGATCGGAAATCATGCTCACCACTCGGCTTACTTCGGAGATTTTAAAGTGAGGCACTCAGCTCGTTTCGCTGCAGCGCCTGACTGTCACGTGTTTGGAAGGGTTTCTGCACCCCACTTGTTTACTTTTGCTGCTGCGACAAGCAGGCCAGACTCCCTGTTGTCATGAAGCAGTCGATGGACTCAAACCGTCTTAGAATTCAAAGAAGGATCTTCCTGTGTTGCGGTACATGTAGAAGTCGGTAGAACTCAAAGGAAAGTTCTTTCAGTTATATTTTCGGGCGCGGTCGGGGTTTACTGACCGTGGCGGCACGTGGAATTTCTTCTCGTCTTCTCCTCTTCTCGTCTTCTCGGGCCTCCGGGTCCAGACACCGTTTACCAACACTCGGGATGGTGTACCCTGTTACTTGCCCTTGTCGAGGCGGCTCGTTCCGATTGAGCTCCACCCAACACTCGAATAACCGACCAGCACGGCTAAGAGTCAAGAGTCAACAGAGTCCAGAGAATCAAACGACCAAAAGTCCAGCCCCAAGGAAAAAGCTTCAGCAAGGGTCAGCAGAGAGATAAGAGTTCGAGTCCAGAGAATAAGAGAGCGATGGACATTTGTTCTCCATAGTTATACTGTTGTGTCCGCTTTATCTCCTGCTCAAATCTAAATGTTTATCCTTTGTGTGATTTTGGCGCTTAAAACTCCCAGCATGGGGCGATTATCTTCTTAACGGGTTTCGATAGCACCTGAAACTGGCCAACTATCCATTAATGTTTTCCCCATTGTAGAGCCAGCCAGGATGTGTATGAATTGTCTCCTCGACTGGTTTTGGGCCCCCCCCGAATACTGGCTTAATCACCCGCCAATGTCTCTCTCATTGTTGAGCCGGGGGGGTTATTTGTGTATTGATGTGTCTGGATGGGCCTTGATGGCCCAGTTCAATGATCCTTACTGTGCATAGGAAAACGATTCCAGCACTTATATCATTGCTATTGTTCAAAATGCAAACGGGTTGCATCCTGTCTTTATCAATGTGTACCGAGTATGATCCAATCTCATACTGAATGTATATTCGACGCCATCTTGTCTGCCCACTGTGTTTCTGGAAGCTTCTGCCACGATGCGCGGCGGCCATTTTACAGGCTTCTGTGTCCTTTATTATCAGGACAGCATTTCGTTTAATAAAAATGATCAATTGAATCTGCTTCTCTCATGTTATTTTGAATCGCGATAATTGTGAACTCTACAACCCCCAACCTACGCTTTTCCAGGCTGGGCTGGTCTCTGGAATGCCTGATATTGCACCTGCCCGGAGCTGTGGGCTGCCCGTGCGGTGCCCATTTTCCACCTGTAGCCCGCCGTGCATTTGGCAATGAGGTCCAGCCCTCTAAATGGACCAGGCCTCCCGTCGGTGTTACTGTCCGGCAGGATGGCACACTCCACCAATTAGCCATCCAATAATCAAAATCTAGCTCTTTGTGTTTGGAAGGGTTTTATCCAGTATCATCATCTTATCCTGCATCCAGGAACCCAAGTGTGGCTAAAATGGACATACGAATCCAGCAGGATTTTCATTGTATGTGTTTTTTTTTATAACTTGCACAGATGAAATTGGCCTTTGGAATTGGTTCAAAATATCCACTGGTAATCTCCTCTGGGGATTCTCCTGATCAGCAGTCGTAGCTTCATCAGAACTCCGTTTCCACCAATCTTCCGCCGAAGTTACAGTGGCCGATCGAGAGAACTATCAGGGGAAATACCCAGATATAATTAGTAAATAGTAATTGGAATATTGGGCTTGCAAGTTGGAAATTCCTGGTAACATAAGTCTTATCACTACATTATGATATCAAGGCCTCAATAAAATCAAAAATTTAATTCTATAACAAAATTCTTTTGGACTCCAGTGAAAAGCTAAAGTTATTGTCATGTGAACCCAGGGACTGCCACTTTCAAAAAATGTTCTGCTTCTAATCTTAAAAGAAAATTTTGCCAACCAAAAGTGATCAATGACCAAAAAAGTTTTTTTTTAATCTTTTCTGTAAATATCTTGCCACATGTGATATAGAGAAATCCAAAATAGAAATTTGTGTTTCTTCCCATCGCTAACAAAAAGGAGTCTATTTTCTTTATATCGTTTTCAGACTGATAAAAGGAAGAGATACAAAGATTTTGCAGACAGGAACAAAACATTGTTGCTTTTTGTGTAAGGTCTCTGTGGGAAGCAGTCCGTCTTGTGATATAAAATCACAGGGTTTGTATTGCAAGTTACAATGCGATACAAAGTTTATCCACTGTGTGAAAAACGCCTCACTCATGCATTATCAGGCCTTTGTTATATGCTATCTTGCTACAGTGCTTCCTACGTCTTCTATTTATGTTGTTAGCTGAAATAACTTTGAATTAAGTTCTTCAACTCACAGTGACACTGAATCAACATTTACTGTCAGCAAAACACAGCCAATTAGGAGTGTACAGCAGTTGCTCCCAGAGATGATGACTGAGTGGTGGTTGAAGAAGAATTGTATTCATGCTTTTAATTGCAAATATCGGAATAGGTCAGGCATTGCATTTAAACTTTGATAAATATTTCAAGGTGGCAAAGGCATTTGTATACAATAACGTAGCAGGGGTCCCAGAATAGATCCTTATCGATCTTCACTAGCCAGTGTCTCCACATACAGATTTGCCCATTTATCGAACAGTGGTTAAACGGAATTTGTTAAGAAGGGGTATTTACACCCAACAAGTGTATCTTTGGCCCCATCCCTGCAACACTTAACACGACTCACAACTTTTGCCACCCCTGCCCCACAATCCTTGATTCTGTCCTTAAGGATTTCATAAGTACGTGGCCATATTCACATAATGTTAAAGAGTAATTTATTGATTTTACAGAAAATATATTTATTGATAAAGTGTCCCTGACATAAATCCATTCTACCCCTAATCCTCAGCACAAGACCAAACACACTTCTCAAGCCCTAACACTTGTTGAAAGCTAGATTTAGGAGAACAGAGAGCCTCTTTGGAACGAGCTCAGTGCTACCTATCATTATCACAACAAGATAGAAAGAAAGACTTGCATTTATATAGCGCCTTTCACAGCCACCAGATGTCCCAAAGCGCTTTGCAGCCAATGAAGTTTTTTTGAAGTACAGTCACTGTTGTACTGTAAGAAACACGGCAGCCATTTTGCGCACAACAGCAATGTGATAATGACCAGATAATCTGTTTTAGTGATATTGTTTGAGTGATAAAAATGGCTAGGACACAGGGTATAACTCCCCTGCTCTTCTTCAAAATAGTGCTATAGGATCTTTTACAACCAACTGAGAGGGCAGACAGGGCCTCAGTTTAACATCTCATCTGAATTACAGCACCTCCGACAGTGCAGCACTCCCTCAGTACTGCACTGGAGTGTCAGCCTAGATTTCTGTGCTCAAGTCTCTGGAGTGGGACTTGAACCCACAACCTTCTGACTCAGAGGCGAGGGTGCTATTAACTGAGCCGCGCGGCTGACACTGACACTGACACTGACAGTTAAACTGCTTAAAAATAGTTTACCTAAAGTAAAGGAAGCAAATTACAATACAAGAAGGACAAGGCTGTCGGTAAAAAAGGTAAAAAGGTTGTCAAGAGTGGCAGAAAACTGAGGTGGCTGAGCAATAAAATCGAAGGTAAATGATCAAAGGTAACTTACCTGCACTTCAAAGGAGTTGGTCTAACACCAGGAGGCAGGAAGGCTGTAAAACCAGCTAGGAAAAAGTCTTATCATAATCTTCCAAGATCCAGCAGCAAATTAAGAAAAAGAAACTTTGGAATTCTCACAAGGAAATGAAGAACCAATGCTATACGTAACTACTGAGGCATGAACAGCATCCAGAATTGTCTTGGCCCACTTTAACCCCTGTTATCACCACCTACTCCTTTCTGTGGCGAAGCCAATTTTCAGTCCAGCCAACTAATTTTCCAAAATTATGCGTCTGAAACTTCCTTAAAAGCTTCAGATGTGCAACTTTTTCAAATTTAAATTTGAAATTTGTAAATTTAAGTAAATTAGAATTTATTGGATCGCCTTCACTCACTAATTAATAGCACAGTCATAGTTCAGGTATTGGTTTGAGACTGGTACCATTTTTTTGACCAGTGAGAATGGAAAGTGTGGAGGTATCTTGAGTACTTATGTGACAAGTAAAATTGTGCATTGCGCATTGCTTGTTTATTTAATGATGTGTTCTGAGTGACTGAGGCAGTTGAATCTCTTTCATTTGTCTGTATCAATGTGTATGTGAAAAAGAACACAAAAACAAACAGTTGAAGAAAGGGTTAACTTAAAGGAGGAGAATTCAAAGAAAATGGGGAGGTCTGTGTACACACAAGGGTTGAAATTCTGCTGGCTTCGTTGCACCACTGGAAGTGCAGCAGGTGGAACCTCTGTCCACCACTTTCATCCAGACATACTCCCAACCCATCTGGTACTTTGCCACCCATTTGTCACCCATGGATCAATAATAGGGGAAATATTCCCATTTCAGCATACATGGAAACTCATCCTGCTTAACTAGGAAACAGGAGCTAGGAATCAATGTAATAGAGAATTTCTACTTGGGTGCAACACATTGATGTTATTTATAACCTACATTCAGAAACACATCTCCATATCACTCTTAAGTAAATATTAGTGCAGGGTCATTCCAGTTAGCTCTCTTGAAGCAGTTTCAAAAATAACTTTCAACTGGTTGACATCTTCTGATTAATGTTAATGGTGTCTCGTTCATGGCAAAAATATCTGATCAGCGACAAGAAGTCTCACGATCAGCACCTCCTTAAAAATTAAACCGCTACAAAGAATTTTGATTGATGTTTTGTGTTCTTCTGTTTTTGCTGATCTTTCAAATATTCTTGTTTAAAGGTTGAATGCTGATAACAGTACTAGGAAACTGGCTTTGAGGAGTGCAGGAAGCTCTTCACTTGCCCAGACAATGCGTAAAGTGTGCAGGCCACAAACCTGATTTTTTTTGTGTGTGGGTAGGGGGAGAAGTAACAGAAAAAGTTTCCCCATAGTTTGTGTTATACACCTTCCCAAATTATATATGTGCTGTCCTCTATTGGCAACTATTCTGCTTCACAAGACGTCTGCTGGCATTGTGAGGATTTGCATTTAGATTACCTCAGCATATCTTAAATTTCCATTAGCTATGTATAGACCACAACTTTTGACGAATTAAAACTGTTACAATTGTAATGTGTTGTGACCATATGTAGAGTTTTTTTTCTGAACTTTTGAGGAGATTCAGTAAGGTAGGAAAGCCAAAATTGGTTTTATTATTGCTATAGTTTTGAAGAAAGTTGCTAATCTTTTCTCTGTTTCATGTTTAGCAAAGGCATTGGGCCACTATATTGTAGTAAACCAAACAGTTAGAACCAAACATAAAACGTCACATATCAGCCTAAGACTTAAAAGAAAATTTCTTCCTGGTGTAACCATTAGGATTTTCTAGGGCAGATTTTCCTGGGTTTAGCATCTCAGGAGCACCTGACTGGGAGGCACAGCATAGGGGAATTAGGGGCAAGACTCACAGCGCCAAGTCTCTGTACCCATAGCGCTGCCTGTATATTACCTGAAGGATGTTTTTGCAAGGCTCCTGTCGCATTTCTGAAGAGGGCACAGCTATTGTAATCAGTCACATGCATCACGTCACAGCGATCTGCTACCCACTTTCTAGGTTTTGCAACAGGCACAGGTTACATCCAAGCTCCCCACATAAAAAGAGGGCAGTATGAAGAAACGGAGACCTAGAAATTGGATCGTGCTGCACCCATTTTACAGGCGTAAAATGAGTGCCTAATGGTCCAATATGGCGGGCAGCGTGTGCACTCTCATTCCACACCAGAAGTATGCCGCCCACCATATTGGATCGGGCTGCTCAGTAGGCGTGCAAGGCGTGTGCCTAAAACTGGTGTTAGGCCCATTGCAGGTGCCAATCGGGGGCCTAATACCTGTTTCAGGCCCCTTTGAGAAACTGATTTACGACTAACTGCAGTATGTGCTGTGTAGGCTGCAGTCAGTTTTTCAAGCGCTCAGCAGCCAAACCACTGCAGGCTGCCACCCAAAAGGTAAGTTTCACATATTTTACTTACCTTATTGTGGATCCAGGAGGAGCAGGAGTGCTTCTCCCGGCTCCCGATTAAATCAGTGGACCGCTCCCAGCCGGCACTCCCCCCGGACTCTCCTCAGGTCCTCAGCAGGCATCTGAGTCAGCCAATCATGCTGCTCCCCTGCAACTTTGAAGCTGCCTCTGGGGCTGTGAATGCCGCCCACAGCTCACCGGTACTATTCTAACAAGGCTAGCAGACCCATTCCCCGTGGTCCTGCCACTGCCTTCATTAGGTGCACCATGAAATGCACCCGGATCACGCCCCGACTCCCTCCTCCTTTCTCCACACTGTCGGCAGCCAAGCCTAGGCCCCATGCTCTGGAATTCCCTCATTAAACCCCATTGTTTCTCCACCTCCCTCTTCTCCTTTGAGACTTTCCTTAAAACCCACCTCTTCAACCAAGATTTTGGGCACTCCTCCTAGTATCTGCTTCTGTAACTTGGTCTTTATTTATTTTTTAATTACCCCTCTGAAGAGCCTTGGAGCATTTTTCTACATTAAAGGAACTATATAAATGCAAGTTGTTGTTGAAACTTCCTTATTGAAATTTTCTCCTGACCATTTCATTCCTCCTTCCTGATTTTCCTCTGCAATAAAATAATCCCTAAAAAACCAACACTGAATCCATCCCAAGTCTTTATCAATAGAATTCCACCTACCAGAAAAACCTCAACTCCATGAAACATCAAAATTACTTTGCACAAAACTTCATCTGTAGCCAACACCTTGATTGCACAGATATCCAATCTGTCAATGTCAAATTGATTCTTTCCAACCACAGTGTTTTCCCTTTCTAACAGCAGGTTTCTTTTGTGATGACTAACTAGTCTGGTGCTTTTCCTAAGTGATTTATTTTAAGCAGAAACAGGGCATGAAGTTAGCAGCTGCATGTCAGCTTCCAGCTCTCAATCTTTGTAAGTTCCACCACGAGATCTGTGGGGACAGCTTGGCCCTGTCTAGTTTCAGGCTCCTGTTGCAGTCAAAGCAGCGGATACTGATAGTGGTGGAAGTGGAGCCATCTGGAGAGAGAGCGCCAACATCCAAACCTGCTCCTTCTCAAGGTCTCTCAGCTACTCTGCCCATGGAGCTCAAGGTGGTCAGACCCCATTACAGAATTGGCATTGTACAAGGTAGCAATTAGTTTCTTCGTGTTTTGAGCATCTCTTCTGTAAGCTTGTCCTTTGAGGAGGCCAGAGTGCTGCTGAAGGCCTGTATTGCAGCTGTTTGAGCCTTTAGCGAACCTAAGATTGGCAACAACTTGGCCTCAGCTGTAAGTGGTTGTGTAGCTGATTGCCCTGGAGCTGACACCCACTCCAAGGATGTTGGTATGCTTTCAATTCTGTAGATCAGTCCCTCGCATATACAAGATGTGGACTCCTCCACACTTTCACCATGATGTGGAAGCTGCTGGGCACACCACCCAATGACTACAATCATCTGTCATGTTCTGCAAGCATTCTTCTCTTGAATACAGGGCCATGGACATTTGGGTCCACTGCCTGTGCAATTGCTGAAGAAGGCACTTCTTCTTTGTGACAAAAGGCCTCCTTCACTTCCTTCTCCTGCATTTTATGCTCCTACTTTCCAATGCTCAAGGCACCCCACACACTCTCTAAGTACATCCCGCTGGGTAGATTTACCTGGGATGGAATTGTGATGAGGTAACGGCTTCTCTCAGCTTGCTGTGCCATTCCTTTGAAGACATAAAGAGGGACAATCATAAGAGGTACTTCAGATTTAGATTAAAGTATGCTCATCGACATATATTGTCACTTTCATCTGCATGTTAGTTTTATCAGAGTTGACATATTCTGTGACAATGACTAGGATTGGAAGGGAGGGAAGGAACGATTATAACAACCCCCAATAGAGATTTATCTACTCACCATCTCCTGCTAGCTCTCTTGAGTTCCATTTCTTGCAGCCCTGATTTGCTCTTTCCTCAAGCAGGGCTACTTCCTATATTCCTTCTCCAGTCACTGTGACCTTCCTTTGCAAAAAGCCATCTTCTCTTACAGACACATATGAGACGTTCAGGATCATGACACCCGACAACATCAGCAGTGCCATTTCTCTATGCATTAAAAATGGGCTGTCATGAAGGTGAAGTTGCTGCTGCATTATTATTTCAGGCATTCGATCTTTGCAGGTACTTTTGTGAAGTGTCTGTAATTGTGACCAGGAAATGATTCCTAAGCGGACATGAAACTTTAACATTCTTATAATATGTAATTTGAATAAGCTGTTAACAACAAGGGATAGGAAACTTGCCAAAGGACTCAAAAAGAGCTGTACATCTATCCCTTCTTGGTGAGATCATTAAACTTTCAGTATTGCATCCATATCCTTGATTCAGTGCTGCTGCTGTTAATGGCCTCAGCCACCTATTGCTGTGCTCTGCATGCCACAGTCTTCATGACCTTCCTTCCATTGCAGGGAAACAGGACATCCCTCCTTTACTCCAATTCCTGCTTAATGGCCTTGTCATCAAATCAGGGTGCCCTTATGTGACCTGACTTCCTTATTGATGTGCTGATGGATTGCAGTGTTTTTTTTTTACTGCTGCCATTAAATCTTCCCCCTTGGCACTGTCACTTTAAGAACAACCTGCTGATAGAAATTAGTTCTCAGAAGCATTCCAGGATATTGTAGGCTTCCAAAATCTGTACCCAAGCTCAGGCCACAGTGCTCCCTCCACAGGGCTCCAGTTGCAGCAGCCCCTTTCAGCAGCCATAGGCCTTTAAAACCAGCAACAGCATTTTCCTGTGCCCACGTGACAGTACCCAATAGGCTTCCACCCATAGATTTTTCATGGTATAATTAGTCCTGACAGGAAATTGGGGAGCAAAAAAGTGATAACAAGCCCAGCACAATTTCAGTGCAGTGCCCATTCGTAGTACTCAATTGCACGGACCCCAGGAAAATCAACCTTTCTATCTATCTCTCTCTCTCTCAATACTTTTCTTTAAAAAAGCTTATATTTTATTCTCTTCCTGCTTCCCCATAGCTTTATCTATATGTCACCGGATGTGAGGATTGTGATGTGTGAAAGAGAATGTGTATGTTTGAGAGAGTATAGGAGAGAAGTATTGTGAGCGTGGGAGACAGAGCATGCAAGAGAAGGATTATGCATGTGTTAGGGAGAATATGCAAGAGAAAGACTGTGAGAGTATACAATAAAGCACACAATAAGATTGTGAGCGTGTGAGAATCTTGTAAGTGTGTGAGTGCACAGATTACAGCTGCCCATAACTTTGTCTGAAAATGCATCAGATCACATAATTTTACATGTAAATTTCTGAATTTTTTAGATGATATCTAAGCCTCTGAGAATAGCAGCCACTTGATTCAGGAGATGGGAGCACATGAGCAGCTGTTACAGGGGCCCTCAAACCTTTTGAGCTGTTTTGTTTACTGAGTCCAGCAGTATGAAGGAGGGAAATTATATATTCTGGGTTTCCAACTGTGCCGCTATGCTGTTAACTCATCTCCCAATAACTGGCGCAAGCAGTTGCCCCTCCTAAACCATTTCCATCATCAGACTGTTCATAACACAAGAAGAAATGAGAAATGACAGACTGTTCAAGGAATCAGAACTCCCTTAAAAGTATGGGGTAATTTTCCTGGTGCATGTGTTGGCTAGGAACCTTGCCCTCTGTCAGCGCACATCGCCATTTTCTGTCCGTTGATTTCAAGGGCACTTCCTTCACCACCAGTGCACCATAGCTGCAGTGTTTACTATCTACAGGATGCACTGCAGCAACTCACCAAAGCTTCTTCGACAGCAACTCCCAAATCTGCAACCTCCACCACCTAGGAGGACAAGGTCAGCAGGTGCACAGGAACACCACCACCTGCAAGTTCTCCTCTGAGTCACACACCATCCTGACTTGGAAATATATCACTGTTCCTTCATCGTCGCTGAGTCAAAATCCTGGAACTCCCTCTCTAACAGCACTCTGGGAGTACCTTCACCACACGGACTGCAGCGGTTCAAGAAGGCAGCTCACCACCAGCTTTTCAAGAGCAACTCGGGATGGGCAATAAATGCTACTCTTGCCAGCAACGCTCATACCCTGAGAATTCATTTTTTTAAAATCATATGCAGTGTGCCCAGGATTTTCCAATATTCATTGGTGACGTGTAAGGTTCCTCACCACTGATGCCTGCCATGAAAATTTAGTATAGCTACCTTTTAAGAAGGATATTGGTGGTAGGGTAATTGCACAATGCAGCAAGTTCACCTTAGGAGCTAGATTTGCATTTTGTCAAGACAAATGAGATGAAATTCCTGTCTCTCTCTACAGGCTCTCTCCTGTAAAATAAATTGAGGGCCTTAACCCAGTTTCTAGTGGATACAAATCGACAGCACAAAACTGCTTTTTGCAATTTGGCACTAAACCGACACTAAATTGGCAGTTTAAATCAGAGAGTGCATAAGGATAGAAATTGATCTGTCTGACTTGTATGGTAGGAAGCACACTTTTGAAATTGAGGTTAAGGCACACTATCCCTGACCTGAGAATGCTTGATATTGGCACTCGGTATAAAAAGTGGGAAAGCATTTCAGAAAGAAAAAAGGAAAGTCATGATGACACTTTACATTATGCCAGATGATATGACATGATTTTTTTTTCAGCCTGATGTCTGATAGATAAACAGCACACATGGTTCAGCAGAGATGGTGCATTTATGGTAGTTTTGATATTGTTGTTGTTACCGTGTTGTTAATAAGTTCAAATTTTTCTAACTAGTATTAATGAAATTTAGAGATCAACTCCTCCTTGAGTCACACATTTTATGTGGTTAGCATTAAATCTGTATTTTCTGTTCAGTTAGAAATACCATAACAACACTTTTAATTTATTATTTTACTGCATTTACATTCTATCTAAGTGGCACTCTGCATTAGACTAGTATATGATATACTACTCTGGTGTATTAATGCATGACTCATGTTCAGCGATGCAGTGGTCTTGCTTGATTTTACTGTTTTGATTCACAATTCTAATTGTCAGCCATCTGTAAGAACACTTACATGGACTTAAGGGGCTGGATTTTACTTACCGAGACGAGTTGGGGGCGGGACTGCTGTCTTCAGGGTTCTAATCCCACCCCCAGCGACGGCCGATGCACAGACGCTATTTTCCCCAGATTGGCTTGTTAAGCCCGCCGTGCAGGCTTGCTGGCCAATTAAGGGAAAGCCGGTGTCAGATGACGTCAGTTGATGACGCTTCATCTGCCGGTTTTCTTAAAGGGACATGAAACATTTATTTTTGACAGATCATTTGACAGTGTTTGACAGCATTGAGGTGCTGTCAAACACTGACAATCACTATACAAAGGTGAGCCCTTGCACCCAGACTCTCCAATGACTCTCTCCTTAGGATAAAACAGATGGCAGGTGCAGGTGAGGTTACAGAAGTGATCTGTCACTTCTCCCAATGAGGTGAGGCCACACAAACACTTCAAAGCTTGTCACCTGCAGAAAAATCTAAACACATTAAAAATGACTTTCCCAACATTTCCTTACCTCTGATACTCACCAGTATCCCATTGTATCCTTCACACCACTCCTGCAGCTGTCATCCAAACACCAACATAACGACAGACCCACAGCATGCCTTACTTACCCTGGCGGGTTCCCCGACATCGGAAAGCCTGCAGCAGAAGTCGCAAAATGGGGAAAAGCCTCTTAACCGCCTGTTAACTACCTGTTAACAGGCAGTTAAGTGGCTATAATCCTCTTCCCGCCGCTAGGAGTCGGGTCCCTGCGCAAATCTGGGACCCGACTCCCGGGAAGATTGCTTGGAGGCGGGTTGGGAGCAGGTTCGGGACCCGCTCCCATTCTTTTTGATTTTCCCAGCAGTCCCACCTCCAATCCCACCTCCTCAGGGCTGGTAAAATCCAGTTCAAGGTGTCAGCTGTGGCTCAGTGGGTAGCACTCTCACTTCTGAGTCAGAAGGTTGTGGGTTCAAGTCCCACTCCAGAAACTTGAACACAAAAATCTAAGCTGACACTCCAGTGCAGTACTGAGGGAGTGCTGCACTGTCAGAGGTGCCGTCTTTCGAATGAGACATTAAACCATCATCTGACCGCTCAGGTGGGCATAAAAGGTCCCAGAGCTTTATTTCAAATAAGAGCAAGGATGTTTTCCCCAGTATCTTGGCATATAAGTATCCCTCAACCAATATCAGCTAAAAAAAACGAATTATCTAGTCGTTATCACATTGCTACTTGTGGGAGTTCGCTGCTTGCAAATCGTAGCTGCATTTCATACGTCACGCTTCAAAGGTACTTTATTGGCTGTAAAGCACTTTGAGACGTCGTGAAAGGTGCTATGTAAATACAAGTCTTCCATTCTTTTAAATACACCACATACCCAGTTTATTGTAAGGTAAGAATATAAGAATTCGGAGCAGGAGTAGGCCATTCAGCCCCTCGAGCCTGCTCTGCCATTCAATAAGATCATGGCTGATCTTCAACCTCAACTCCATTTTCCTGCCCGATCCCCATATCTCATTTTAAAATGTATTTTTAGTCACTTCCATTCATATTTAAGGGAAATATTGCCAAGTAAAGTAAAAGTATATTTTTGTATGTATAGAGAAATAAGTTGTAAGCAGCCGGATGAAAAGGTAAACAAAGTCAACATCATGAAGTATAGTTAGAATATCTATAGCTATCATTGTGCTTTGTACAGACCATAGTATGGCCACAGGGCCCCATACTGTCAGCTTGGTCCTATAATATTGTGGATCTACAGGAATTGTTCTCCTCTTTATAATTCCTCAGACATGCCCATATTCTATCATATCTTTTCACGCTGTCTATCAACTAGAGAAACATCTGCTCCCCAGCTGCTGTATCTAGTACTACTGAGAGCTATTCCTCGACTGTTGGCAGCTTGGCATCTGGGCAGTGTCTTAATATATTGTATTTAATCTAGGTTGTCAAGATTACGACCAGTTAATCTATTATATAGAACTGCATCAAAATTACAACACGGACACAGGCCATTTGGCCCAACCAGTCCTTGTTGGTGTTTATCCTCTACATGAACAGTCATTCTAATCTCATGTGCCTGCCCTGCTCTCATATTCTTTTATCCCCCTATTCTTCAAACACCTATTTAACCTATTCCTCAATGTTTAGTCACAGATAGTGCATTTCGTAGCCTCCCAAACCTCTGTGTAAAATAAGTTTCTCCTGCTCTCTGTCCTAAATCTCTTACATGTAATCTTATATCTATGTCCCTTTATTCTAGACCATTCAATCACCAGATATAGCCTGTTTCTATCTATTCTGCCCTATCCCTTCATAATTTTAAACATGTCTATCAAATCATCCCATAATCTCTTCTATTCTAATGAAAACAGCCGCAACTTTTCAAATCATTCTTCATATTAATATTTCCTCATACCAGACAGTTGTACGTCACTTTTTTAAAATTAGTTCATGGGATGTGGGCTTCGCTGGCAAAGATAGCATTTATTGCCCATTCCTAATTGCCCTTGAGAAGGTGGTGGTGAGCCACCTTCTTGAACCGCTGCAGTCTGTGTGGCGAAGGTACTCCCACAGTGCTGTTAGGTAGGGAATTCCAGGATTTTGATCCAGCGATGTTGAAGGAACGGCGATCTAGTTCCAAGTCAGGATGGTGTGTGACTTAGAGGGGAACTTGGAGGTGGTGATGTTCCATGCACCTGCTGCCCTTGTCCTTCCAGGAGGTAGAGCTTGAGAGTTTGGGAGGTGCTGCTGAAGAAGCCTTGGCGTGTTGCTGCAGTGTACCTTGTAGATGGTACACACTGCAGACACAGTGCGCTGGTGGTGGAGGGAGTGAGTGTTTAAGATGGTGGATGTGGTGCCAATCAGACAGGCTGCTTTGTCCTGGATGATGTCAAGCTTCTTGAGTATTATTGGAGCTGCACTCATCCAGGCAAGAGGAGAGTATTCCATCACACTCCTGACTTGTGCCTTGTAGATGGTGGAAAGGCTTTGGGGAGTCAGGAGGTGAGTCACTCACTGTAGAATACCCAGACTCTGACCTGCTTTTGTAGCCAGGTTATTTATGTGGCTGAAATAACAACAGAAAACGCTGGAAAAACTCAGCAGGCCAGGCAGCATCCGTGGAGAGAGAAAGAGAGTTAACGTTTCAGGTCGACCTGAAACGTTAACTCTCTTTCTCTCTCCACGGATGCTGCCTGGCCTGCTGAGTTTTTCCAGCGTTTTCTGTTGTTATTTCGGATTTCCAGCATCCGCAGTATTTTGCTATCGTATTTATGTGGCTGGTCCAGTTAAGTTTCTGGTCAATGGTGACCCCCAGGATGTTGATGGTGGGGGATTCGACAATGGTAATGCTATTGAATGTCAAGGGGAGGTGGTTAGACTTTCTCTTGTTGGAGATGGTCATTGCCTGGCACTTGTGTGGCGCGAATGTTACTTGCCACTTTTCAATCATTTTCTGAGTTGCGAATGGAACTGAACACTGCGCAATCATCAGTGAACATCCCCATTTCTGACCTTATGATGGAGAGAAGGTCATAGCTGAAGATGGTTGGGCCTAGGACATTACCCTGAGGAACTCCTGCAGCGATGTCCTGGGGCTGAGATGATTGGCCTTCAACAACCACAACCATCTTCCTTTGTGCTTGGTATGATTCCAGCCAGTGGAGAGTTTTCCTGCTGATTTCCATTGACTTCAATTTTACTCGGTCAAATGCTGCCTTAATGTCAAGGGCACTCACTCTCACCTCACCTATGGAATTCAACTCTTTTTACCATGTTTGGACCAAGGCTGTAATGAGGTCTGGAGCCGAGTAGTCCTGGCAGAACCCAAACTGAGCATCGGTGAGCAGGTTACTGGTGAATAAGTGCTGCTTGATAGCACTGTTGACAACACCTTCCATCACTTTGCTGATGATTGAGAGTAGACTGATGGGGCGGTAATTAGCTGGATTGGATTTGTCCTGCTTTTTGTGGACAGGACATACCTGGGCAGTTTTCTACATTGTCGGATAGATGCCAGTGTTGTAGCTGTACTGGAACAGCTTGGCTAGAGGTGCAGCTAGTTCTGGAGCACAAGTCTTCAGCACTACAGCCGGGATGTTGTCGGGGCCCATAGCCTTTGCTGTATCCAGTGTGCTCATCCATTTCTTGATATCACGTGGAGTGAATCGAATTTGCTAAAGACTGGCTTCTGTGATGGTGGGGACCTCAGGAGGAGGCCGATATGGATCATCCACTCTTCACTTCTTGCTGAAGAAGGTTGCAAACGCTTCAGCCTTATCTTTTGTATTTCCTTAACATCATCTCTGTAGTGTGGATTCTCCTTTACTACTGGTTCCCTAAAGGCAACCAGCAGGTCATCTGGGACTACAAATACCATTTTCTGTGATTATTCCCAGATAGTTCCCCAGAGCTCAATACCTGAGGGAAAATCTCTAATGTCTATGTAAGCATTCATTACAACATCAGCAAATGTCTATGTGTATCACCCACATTTCAAGATGGACTGGCATCCATTACCAGCTATACATCTGGGGGGGAGGGGGTGAATTTTCGTAGGGGTTCTTCTGCTCGTCTGCCTTAACTTTGGCAGAGAAACAGTGTAAACGCTGTTTTACGTTGTTTTATCTGGTTTTCCTTGGCTCTTCCGTCAAAGTTACGGCAGACCTGCAGGAGAACTCCCATGGAAAATCACCGCCCTGGTCTTCAGCATGGTGGGAGAACTGACAGAGGAGAGCTTGCAGTATGCCGGACACTTTAATGTTTTACATGTCCAAGTCCAATGCTATGTACCAGGCTGCCTAATACAGGTTCTCAGGTGAGAGACTTTTGCACAGAGGTATGCTAGTGTGAAGCTGATTTCCCCTTCCAGGATGCTGAAGGACAGGTCCATGCAGGTCAGACTTTCAGTTGTTTACGCTTTATCCACAAACCCACTTTGCAGCTTGGCGCTGAACATCACACATGGGCCAAAATTCTGAACCATGAAGGAGAACGATTTGGGCACACTTCTTGTACACCACAACCTTAACCTTCATTGGCACTTTGGTGCCTTTAAAAAAAAGAAAAGAATGACTAAAGCACCCTTTTCCCGTTCACGCTGTGTCCAGGTTAAAGTTACCATCCACTGGAACCCCCAGGTACCAATATGAATCAATATTTGGTGTCTGACCCATAGTGATGACCCATTTTTATGGAAGTTGAAGTGTGCTGTGCAGTTAAGTTAGTTTCAACCTGTTACAGTGATTTGTACACAATGGGCCAGATCTTGCTGGAGTCGGGCATCTCACGGTGTATGGCGTCAGTTAGACTTTATCCTGCATCCTTCGGTTCAAAGTTATTTTGCGCCGTAACTTTCTGGAAGTGCAAGCTGATAACGGTGCGGCGAGAGGGCATCTGGGACCTTAGAGAATGGTGAATGGTGGGGTGATCAGTTTCCCTCCTTAAACAATGAGATTTAAGCATTGAGAAAGAAACAGGAACAGCAGAGGAGGGTGAATTAGAGTGGGTGAATTAGAGTGAAATCAGACATAGAAAGAGAAATAAAGAAAGGGAAAGAAAGATTGGTTTAAGAGAAGGAGAAAATAGAAAGGAAAATTTAGGAAATAAATGAAAAATTTAAAATTTGGCATATTTAAAATCTCTATCATCAATTTACTATGTACAGGAATGAGATTGAACAGTTTAAATTGTTTCCTTTCTGGGCCGGAGAGGTTGATTGGCATTGTATTAACTATTATCACGTTGTTATTTACGGTGTTAAGTTCCAGCCCTAACATTCTGTGGCATGTTTTAATGGTCAATTAATGTGCAAATCCAGCAAGTTCTTAAAAATAACGGGGAGGCTAAGCGCAAGATGCCATTTGTGCAAAGCAAACAGCGGATTTTGCAGGTTAATTTGCACATTAATAACGGCGTGCATCATTAACACGGCGTTATTGTTCCAGCAGGATCCGGTCCAATGTTCTACATGGAGTTCCACCTATGTTCTGAATTTAATGCCCTTTCTTATGCTCATTACAGCCTTTGCAGCTCTGTGTTATTCTTCAAATTCAGATATTTCTACATTTGACAAGTTATATATTGTATACTGGCTGAGTTCAATTCTAAGGTTGGGGACCTTGGGATCTCCTTTCCCATAATGTATTCACCACACAGCACAACTGCACATGTTTAAAGAGATCCCTGTGAAGCATATCATAACAATTTTGTAATTCAGCTACAAAATAACATTCAGGAGGCACTGTGCATGTTTATTACCTAGATCATACTTTTCTCTTTCCGACCCTTAACATGAGAGCTGGATTATTCTACAGTGAGGCTGTTAATGACTGACACAGGTCACTGTTACTGACCTCGGGATTCCTGTACTTTCCCAGCTGGAAGCAAAGATTGTGCTATTTGCTATCTCCAATGTTAGCTTCTGCATGGGAATTGAATGCTAGGCTATGTGGTAACAATCAGGGTTAGGAAGACCTAGACCTCCCTCCTTCTTGCCATTCATCAGCCAGCTCTCCCATCCTAGACCTTTTCTCATCCAAATCAATGCACTGAATAAATCCAAAAGTAGTGCTACAGTAATACATCATTAATCTAAGGGGCTAAGGTCATTTTAATGCATTATTTGTCACTTCAAGAAGTAAGTACATTCCTTTAAGACACAAAAACCCCACAGGAAAAGTGGTCCAACCGTGGCTAACAAGAGAAGTTAAAAGGAAGAGGCTTATAATGTTGGCGAAAGAGTAGTATGCCTGAGGATTGGGAGGATTTAAGAATTCAGCAAAGGAGGACCAAGAAATTGATAAAGAAAGGGAAAATAGAATATGAGAGTAAACTAGCAAGAGACATAAAAGCAGACTGTAAAAGCTTCTATAGGTATGTAAAAAGGAAAAGATTAGCGAAAGTAAACGTGGGTCCCTTATAGGCTGAGACAGGAGAAATTATAATAGGGAATAAGGAAATGGCAGAGAAATTAAACAAATACACTGGCTGTGATTTTGCCAATGGATGCGGCTTGGGAGCGAGTCAGCTGGTTTCCGGGTTCCAGTCCCGCCCCCAACTGCATCCGGCCAATGGACGTGATTTTACGTCGATTGGCCTTGTTAACTCCACCCTGCGAGCTTGCCGGCCAAGTAAGAGGAAGCCGGTCAGATGACGTCATTTGATGACGCGTCATCTGCCGGTTTTCTTAAAGGGACCACGCACAATTTTTCTTTGACAGCTCATTTCTCAGCGTTTGACAGCATTGAGGAGCTGCAAACACTGACAATGACTGTTCACAGGTGATATCTTGCACCCAGGCTCTCCAGTGACTCCCTCCTTAGGCTAGAACAGATGGCAGCTGCAGGTGAGGTTACAGAAGTGATCTGTCACTGGTGAGAGAGGTTCTCCCAGTGAGGTGGTACTAGACAGCCAATTCAAAACCTGTTACCGACAGAAAAGTGTAAATGCATTAAAAATGATTTTCCCAACATTTTCTTACCTCTGTAACTCATCAGTGCACCATTGGATCCTTCACACCACTTCTGCAGCTGTCATCAATGCAGAAACATTACAACAGACTCACAACACGCCGCACTTACCTGGCGTGGAGTCTGGACGTCGGGGAACCTGAGGCAGGAGCAGCAAAATTGAAAAAGAGCCTGTTAACAAGTATCAAGTACCTGTTAACAGCCAGGTAAGTGGCTATAATCCTCTTCCCGCCGCTAGGTGTCGGGTCCATGCGCAAATCGGGGACCAGACACTTGGGAAGATTGATTGGAGGCGGGATGACAGCGGGTTTCCTGCCCACTGTCAATCTTTGTGATTTTGACAGCGGTCCCGCCTCCAATCCCGCACTCTGAGGACCGGCAAAATTTCGGCCTTTGTGTCTGTCTTCACGGAAGAAGTCGCAAAAAACCTCCCGGAAATAGTGGAGAACTAAGGGTCTAGCGAGAATGAGGAACTGAAAGAAATTAGTATTAGTAAAAAAATAGTACTGGAGAAATTAATGGGACTGAAAGCCGATAAATCCCCTGGGCCTGACGACCTACATCCTAAGGTTTTGAAAGAGGTGGGTATAGAGATAGTGGATGCATTGGTTGTCATCTTCCAAAATTCCATAGATTCTAGAACGGTTCCCGCGGATTAGAAGGAAAGCAAATGTAACCCCACTATTTAAGAAAGGAGGGAGAGAGAAAATGGGGAACTGCAGACTAGTTAGCCTGACATCAGTAGTAGGGAAAATGCTAGAATCTATTATTAAGGACGTGGAAACAGAGCACTTAGAAAATAATAATAGGATTGGGCAGAGACAACACGGATTTATGAAAGGGAAATCATGTTTGACAAATCTGTTAGAGATTTTTGAGGTTGTAACGAGCAGAATAGATAAGGGGGAACCAGTGGATGTGGTGTTTTTGGATTTTCAGAAGGCATTCGATAAGGTGCTACACAAGAGGTTATTAAACAAAATTAGGGCTCATGGGATTGGGGGTAATATACTAGCATGGATTGAGGATTGGTTGACGAACGGAAAAGAGAGAGTGGGAATAAGTGAGTCATTTTCGGGTTGGCAGGCTGTAACTCGTGGGGTACCGCAAGGATCAGTGCTTGGGCCTCAGCTATTCACAATCTATATCAATGATTTGGATGAGGGGACCAAATGTAATATATCCAAGTTTGCTGATGATACAAAGCTAGGTGGGAATGTAAGTTGTGAGGAGGATGCAAAGAGGCTTCAAGGGGATATAGACAGGCTAAGTGAGTGGGCGAGAACATGGCAAATGGAATATAATGTGGAGAAATGTGAAGTTATGTGAAGCTTGGTAGGAAAAATAGAAAAGCAGAGTATTTTTTAAATGGTGAGAGATTGGGAAATGTTGGTGTTCAGAGGGACCTGTGTGTCCTTGTACACAAATCACTGAATGTTAACATGCAGGTACAGCAAGCAATTAGGAAAGCAAATGGTATTTTGGCCTTTATTACAAGAGGACTTGAGTATAAGAATAAAGACGTCTTACTGCAATTATATAGGGCCCTGGTGAGACCACACCTGGAGTATTGTGTACAGTTTTGGTCTCCTTACCTAAGGAAGGATATACTTGCCATAGAGGGAGTGCAACAAAGGTTCACCAGACTGATTCCTGGGATGGGGGGGATTGTCCTATGAGGACAGATTGAGTAGACTAGACCTATATTCTCTAGAGTTTAGAAGAATGGGAGGTGATCTCATTGAAACATACAACATTCTTACAGGGCTTGACAGAGTAGATGCAGAGAGGATGTTTCCCCTGACTGGGAAGTCGAGAACCAGGGGTCACAGTCTCAGAATAAGGGGTCAGCCATTTAGGACTGAGATGAGGAGAAATTTCTTCACTAAAGCGTGGTGAATCTTTGGAATTCTCTACCCCAGAGGGCTGTGGAGGCTCAGTCGTTGAGTATATTCAAGACAGAGATCGATAGATTTTTGGATATTAAGGGAATCAAGGGATATGGGGATCTGGCAGGGAGGTGGAGTTGAGGTCGAAGATCAGCCATGATCTTATTGAATGACAGAGCAGGCTCGAGAGGCCGAATTGCCTACTCCTGCTCCTATTTCTTACATTCTTATGTTCTTATGTTCTAAGCACTACTGAAGAACATCTATTTGCTTTTGCAGGCATTTGCACAGACCAACAGTAACTGTAATGCAAAAAGGTGATTCATCAGACGAAGCACTATGAGAGGTTTTGACGATGTGATAAGACTCTCTATAAATGTAAATATTTCTTTAAATTGTATTGTCCATATCGTTATAAATCATAGTTTCTAATGTCCTGCAAAAATATATTTCAAATGATTTCATTCTCTTCAGTGATCGGCTCCAAACACTATTGATCAATGATTTGGAGGAGAGCAGTTCATTGTGAAGAATTTTTGTTTTGAAATAGCAATTAACAAGGCTTTGCAGATCTATTTCCCAAAATAAAAATGGGTTAGTAATTATTTAATATTATTTGGTTGTTCCAGTGTGCCATATTGTGTTGCCCTTAGATAGAATTGCGATCAGTTGTACTTCTATGCTGTTAACCTACTTTCTATATATCATGTCAGAAGACCTATATGCCAGTATTTTTTTTAACTCCTATTATATCTAAGCCTGTTGAGACATTTTCAACTTCGCAGGACACGGTTAGGGCTGTACATTCTACAAGGGCTGAATTTGTTTTACTGAATCCATGAAGTTTTACAAAATCAGTGTAGCCAACTACGTTTGTCAATGGGGGGCAATTTTTACTTACCAAAACGTTGGGAACGGAGGGGTTTGGTAGTGCGCAGAAAACCAGGAAGTCTGGGTCTCCCCGCACGCTGTTGAGATTTACCTCCACAGTGTGCATCTTTCATCATTGACAGGTTCCCCGCCTGGAAGTCAACCTGATTGACAGGCATGGCTTCCAGTTGGGCAGGGAACACTCCGGAGAAGGCCGCAGGAACAGGTAGGTCCGATCCCCGAACTCGGGGGGGGGGTCCAATCCCTGACACCTGGAGAGATGTCCGATCACCGACCCAAGGTGGGGGAGGGGGGGGGGGGTCCAATCTCCGACACCAGGAGGGGGTCTGATCACTGACCCCGGGGGAGTCCGATCCCAGGTGGGGCGTTGGGTTTGTATGGCAGGGTGGGGGGTCTGATGGTGGGGAAGCTTGGGGGCCAGGGGGAAGCACTCCTGCTCCTCCTAGCCCACAAGGAGGGCTCCCCAAGGCTGTCCTTGCCTCGCTTCAGCTGCCGGGTTTCCTGAGGCCTGGGAAACCCAGCCGGCCACAGTGAAACCAGCACAGCTGGTTAAATCCGAGGTTTCTAGCCCACTTAACATATTTTAAATGCCAACCCGCCTCCTGGGAGCGGATTGGCTGCCCGGCCCTTGTCCCGCTTCGGGTAAAACCCAGAAGTCAGTGGGTTGGAGCCGACTTCCTGACATGCCTCCAATTTTTGGCCATTTAACCCCCCACCCGCAACCACTCCCACCTGCCCACCCATGTTAAAATTCCCCCCAATGTTTCTTGCAATCAATGTCAAATACTATAAAATTCATTGATGAGTTTCACCAGGGTCATCTGACTTCATCGCCTCCAAATAACACATGCAGCCCATGAAAAGCATGATCACTGTTGCCAAGCAGATTGGTGAACGTTAAACTATGCTGGATTTTGAAGACTCTATTACTGATCACATAAATGCTTGCATTCATGTTCTAGGAGAAACAGTCAAATCTTGCCAGAAGCTGACTGAGGAATTTGTAATGGATACTAAAAGGGTCTATTGGTGTTTGAAGCACTGTATAACCAAAAAGTCAATATTAACAGCTTCAGTAAACTCCTGTCCCTCGTAGATCAGTTTATTATTAAGAATGAGTCACCCAATAAACTAATTTCTGTAGTTAGTTAATTTCAAATGAATTTTTATCTGTAGTTTATTGCTAAGTGTGTCCAAAACAAATTTCAGATCATTGAGATTAATCTGGGATAATTCTACTGATGAAGATTCTTGAAATAAAGTATGGATCTGAGACCACAATTTGTCCAACATCACATCAGTTGTGAGAAATTCTGTTTAAACTTACACTTCAATCATATGTTAGGCTTCTTTGACATAATAGAATTTCTGATCAATACACTCCAATCTATATAAGATATAGGCCTAAAAGTCCGTGTCCGACACGAGAGTTGCCGGCGTCACCACGGTCTTGGGTTAACGGCCGCTGAAAATGAACGAAGTGCTACAAGGGAAAATTTTGCGCAGGGGGCTAAAGATTTTTAACCCAGGGCTAACTTACTGTGTAACACCATCCTGGTGGCATTAGTGCAAGCATGGGAGTCGAAGTTGCCGTCCAGGAGCGGCGTTCGATCTTCCAACTTTCAATGGAGTTCGCTAGGCATTGTTGGAAATTAAAAGGGCAATGCCTTCTGAACTAAGAAAAATAAAAATCAAGGGAAAAAATGCAGTTTTCAGCCCGTACTGCCTTATTAAAAAAATTAGCATTAAAAAGAAGTCCCAAATTTAAAGCTGAATTCCCTTCTGAACCTCAAAACATGGGAAAAGTGCTTCAGCACCAACACAATTGGTTCAGCAAGCCAGGGAAGGGGCACCCAGGGTCTCGCACACAACACTCCAGCTTTGTGCAGGAGGTCAACACTACAAGAGAGGTCCCCTACCCACAGGGGCCAGGAGGCCCTCCAGAAAGAACTATGCGGGACCACATCACCGAGGCCATCACTGCCAGCAGTGTCGCCCCCACCACCTGGCTCCAGTGCCCAAAGAAGCTTCATGACCTCAGACCACAGGTCAAGGTCACTGAATGCATCTTCAAAAGCCGTCTCCTACCAACTGCACTACTAGCCTCACACACTGATCAATGCACAACTCCCCCCCACCCCCTGGCCCACCATCACTCACCTACCAACAATCTGTACCAACCACGAGGCACATCTCCCATTCCTAGCCTCACCTCACCCCCTTAGAGGAGAAGGTGCTGGCCATTCTTGCAGGGGCATGGCTGAGCCCTTGGCCAGCGGCAGGGCAGAAAGGATACAAGATGCTGGTATCCTCATACATTACCCTCCTTCTGGCATGCCCCTCATGCTTTCCCGCCCTCCCGCAAAGGCACACACAAGTCAGTCACTAAGGGAATGCATAAGGGTGATGAGTTGATTTCTTGATGTCATATTGGTTGAATAGATGTATAAAGTTGGATTGGAAAGTTTGCTTTGTGGTGGCTTTTATTTCAGCATTGTGGCCAAGAGGACGCTGTGATGGTCAGTAACAGAGGGAAGGTAAGGTGTAGGACAAACGTTGAAAGGGGAATTGGGGTTGTGGTCACTGGTACCGCAGGCGGATCATTCCATCCCGGATATACCGGCCAGAAAGGGACTTTCTGGGTTGCATCCTTCCTTCTGCTTCCTCCTCTTTTGCTTCCTCTTCTTCTGTTTCCTCCTCTTCGGCTTCTTCCTCTTCTGTTTCTTCCTCTATCCTCTGAGAGCAGATGCTGTAAATCTGAAATGACAGCAGAAAATGCTGGAAATACTCAGCAGGTCAGGCAGCATCTTGACCTGAGACGTAAACTCTGTTTCTCTCTCCACGGATATTGCCTGACCTGCTGAGTATTTGCAGCATTTTCTGTCTTCTCAGAGGCCTTCTTTTACCATCCGAGATCTTGCAAGCATCCAGCAGCGCTCCCCACCCACTTAAAAAACTTTCAACATCTATTGTAGCAAGCCACCATTTCAATAAAATAAAAAAAATAAAAAAGCTTAAAGGCAAATTTACCTGAAAGATGTGTGTGTCCCTTTGAGAGGTGCCGACAGCACCCCTGTCAGTCTGCTGCACGCTAGGTTTACATGGCGAGCTTAGGACCTGTAAGGGTTTCGTGTCTCAGATGGTGCTGGTGCGAGGTTAGGCCTTCGTTGCCTAATACTATTGCTTGCTCTGGTCTCCGGCCAGCCTTTTTGCAATAAGCACCTGTGAGTGGTTCGACCCACTCGCCCTTACGGTTCTAACACTGGACTTAGGTGCAGGAGCAGTAATGCAGAGAAAAACTCAAATAGACCCGGTTGAATAGTACGAAATGGAAATCTTTATTGCATAGCGTCCAAAATCATGAAGTACATGTCATAGGTGCAAATTAACGAGAGTACAAGTATACATACATTCAGAAAGCTTGGTCTATGGAAATGAAGAACGCACGGCACATCGTAAACAGGGGAACACATTATACTTTATCCTTAATAAAAACCACCCTCCCTTATCAATACCTACACTACGTCTAGATTTGTAGGATCGGGAAACATGCTCACCACTCGTGTTACTTCGGAGAATTTTAAAGTGAGGCACTCGGCTCGTTTCGCTGCAGCGCCTGACTGTCACGTGTTTGGAAGGGTCTCTGTACCCCACTTGTTTATTTTCGCTTCTGCGGCAAGCAGGCCAGACTCCCTGTTGTCATGAAGAACTCGACAGAACTCGGACACGGTTGTAGAACTCAAAGAAGAGTCTTCCTGTACCCGACACCGGTTGTCGGTAGATTTCAATGAAGAGTCTTTCTTGTATTTTCGGGCGCGGTCGGGGTTTACTGACCGTGGCGGCACGTGGATTCTTCTTCTTTTCTTGTCGTTTCGTCTTGTCTTTTCGGGCCTTCGGGTCCAGACACCGTTTACCGACACTCGGGATGGTGCACCCTGCTACTTGCCCTTGTCGGGGCGGCTCGTCCCGATTGAGCTCCACCCAACATTCGAATAACCGACCAGTACGGCTAAAAGTCAAGAGTCAACAGAGTCCAGCCCTAAAGAAGAGCTTCAGCCAGCGGTCGAGCGAGTCAAGAGAATAAGAGTTCCGCAGTCAGATAAGTGACCGAATCCAGCGCATAAGAGTCCAGCCCGAGTCAAGAGCCAGCAGAGATAAGAGATCGATGGACATTTGTTCTCTATAGTTATAGTGATGTGTCCTCTTATCTCCCGCTCAAATCTTAATGTTTGTCCTTTGTGTAATATTGGCGCTCAAAACTCCCAGCATGGGGCGGTTGTCTTCTTTAACGGGTTTCGGTAGCACCTGAAACTGGCCAACTATCCGTTAATGTTTTCCCCATTGTTGACCCAGCCAGGATCATATGAATCGTCTCCCTGACTGGTTTTGGGGGCCCCCGAATACTTGCTTAATCACCCGTCGATGTCTCTCTCATTGTAGAGCCGGGGGGGGTATTTGTGTATTGATGTGTCAGGATGGGCCTTCGATTGCCCAGTACAATGGTCCTTACTTGTGCATGGAAAACGATTCCAGCACTTATATCTTTGCTATTGTTCCAAATGCAAACAGGTTGCATCCTGTCTTTATCAGTGTTTACCGAGTATGATCCAATCTTATACTAAATGTATATTCGACGCCATCTTGTCTGCCCACTGTGTTTCTGGAAGCTTCTGCCACGATGCGCGGTGGCCATTTTACAGGCTTCTGTGTCCTTTATTATCAGGACAGCATTTCGTTTAATAAAACTGATCAAACGAATCTGCTTCTCTTGTGTTATTTTGAATCGCGATAATTGCGAAACTTTACAGACCCAGCGCTGAACTCAGCGCAAAGGTCCAAGTTTGCCGTGGTGACATTAAGTCAGTGTTGCACGCCGACTGATGTTACCTCTCCCTCATTTTAATTGGCAAGCCGATGAATCTTACTGGCAGCGGTGCCGGGCTTTGGAAAATGGAGAACACTGCAGGACCTGCCACCAGCTGGCGAAAGAGCGGTGGCCGTCCTCTTTTCGCTATTTTTGCCGGTAACGGGTGACGTAAAGCCCCCGAATTTTTAGCCCACAATGGTAAACAACAGAATTATATTTACACATCTGATGGTCCTGTCTCAGAAATCAAATTCTTCTCAGAGCACATCAGATCCTTTATTCAAAACTTAGTTTATATTTTATTCCTTGTAATGTTTCACTAAAGTCAAACACTGTAAGACTTGTAGATATATTTCTATTGCACTAAGGAGCAGCATCTGTCAGTGCTGAAAATCAGCAGTATTCCCTTCTTAGAATCACTGGGGCTTAAATTTAGCATCGCAGCACCTGTTTTATGGGTGTAAAACATGACAAATTGAGCAGTGGGAAGGCCCATGCTCAACTTGCTCATGCGCCTGGGCCACTGCTAAATTCGGCAGAGCATTTTTAAGGGCGGCCCCTGAAATGAGGGCAGGCCTCATTTCATACGCCCATTTTCAGACTCATTTGTGAAATTCCTTTAAAGTAATCAGAGCTTGCACTGCGTATGCTCTGACTACATTTTCAGACTCTATGGTGGCCTAACCAGCACTCCTTAAAGCGACCACTGGAAGCTGCGGAAGAAGGTTGCAGGTAAAAATTTTAACTTACCTTAATGTGGAGCCAGGAGGGGTAGGAGTGCTGTTCCTGCCTCCACATTAGGACTGTGATCGTTGCCGGCCTGCACTTGCCCCACTCCCAATCAGCTTCCCTGTCCCCACCCCGAACTCACCTATGGGCCTTGACCAGTGTCCAAGTCAATCAAAATTGGTCAGACTCTGACTGGCGAGTTGCAGGTGCCCGTTTGATGCACACAGCTCAACATACTTATGAGGATGAGCCCAAGGACCAAATTAATAACTTCCACTGTAACCCATTGTTCCACCCCTAATTATCTATTTACTCATTTGCTTACCTAAGTATTGTTCATATAGTCTCTTGGGTTTCTTGAGCCAGCTCTGGGACACGCATTAGTGTTTTGTATTACTTTATACAACATGATAAACTGGCAGAACTGTGATTAAGTGTGCGTATATATAGAAAGGAATTATAATTGTGCTTGAAGATTTGATGAAACATTATATGGTTTACTATTACTACTTAATGACATTCTCATTGTACAGTAATAGCACTGCATTCTGGAATGTTCACTATTTTGCAATATCAATGTATGCAATTTTTGTATGCAATTAGCCCTAAGGGGTAAGAGCTCCACTTGCCAATAAAACAGCCATGGACGACTAAAGAGGTAAGAAACAATATAAAACTAAAAGAAAAAGCAGACAAAAATGCAAAAAATAGCACAGATCCCAGTGAATGGGAAAGATACAAAAAACAGCAAAGGGTGACAAAACAGGTAGTAAGAGCTACAAAAAGGGAGTATGAAAGAAACTGGCAAGCGATATCAAAATCAACACACAATTTTTTTACAATTATATTAGGAAAAAAAGGTGGTCAGGAGCAATGCTGGCCTCTTGAAAACTGATAACAGTGATATTGTCAATGATAATAAGGAAATGGCGGACATGTTGAATAATTACTTTGCGTCAGTATTTACAGTAGAGGAAGAGGATAGCATGCCGGAACTCCCAAGGAAACTAATACTGAATCAGAGACAGGGACTCAACCAAATTAATGTAAGCAAAATAACAGTAATGAAGAAATAATGGCCCTAAAGAGTGACAAATCCCCAGGACCAGATGGTTTCCATCTCAGGGTTTTAAAGGAAGTAGGTGAGCACATTGCAGATGCCCTAACTATGAGCTTCCAAAGTTCTCTCGATTCAGGAACCGTTCCTTTAGATTGGAAAATTGTGCATGTCACTCCGTTATTTAAGAATGGCGAGAGAGGGAAATCAGGGAATTATAGACCAGTTCGCCTAACATCTGTTGTCGTGAAATTACTAGAGTCCATAATTAAGGATAGGGTGACTGAACAACTTGAAAATTTTCAGCTGATCAGAGAGAGCCAGCATGGATTTGTGAAAGGTAGGTCATGCCTGACAAACCTGATTGAATTTTTTGAAGCGGTGACCAGCCATGATCTCATTGAATGGTGGAACAGGCTTGAGGGGCTAATTGGCCTACTCCTGTTCCTATGTTTCCTGTAATTAAGATTGCAATAGCTGGTGACTAATAAACAGATTGATGGCTTCAAGGTGTGACCAGTGATAGGGCCCAAGTTTATGCTCTTGAATGGTGTCTTCCTAACTCATCTCTGTTGTAAAGAGGTAGAGAGTTGAGAATATAACTTTAGTCACAAGAGAGGGAAAATCAGTGTGTCTGTCATTCTGGCCACTCTTGTGGAGTTGTTCACAGTCAATTCGAATGGATCATTATCAGAGGTGTGGGAGCAGATCATTTGGACACCGGTGGAGAATGGTGCATAGTCTTGGGGAGCAGATAGAGAGGCAACATTAAAAATAAATATCTTCAACACAAGTCTCTCAGAAAAGACATTTCCATCTTTAAGTGGAATTATCCATTCAAGATACTGCACAAGCAACTCAGAGAACAGGAATCTGTATTGTACACTGTTAGTAAAGATAAACTAAATGTAAGTCATGCTGTGCTTTTTGTGAACAACAGTTGACATTGAAAATGACAAAAGCTGGTCATGAAATGCAGTCAGTAAAGTGACATTACTCATGGAAAATATAACTTCTAGGGTAATGAAACACAAAGGCATTCCTTCAACCAACCCTCCAAGCTCTAAAATAAAAACAGAAAATGCTGGAGATACTCAGCAGGTCAGGCAGCATCTGTGAAGAGAGAAACAGAGTTAACGTTTCAGGTCGATGACCTTTCATCAGAACTCCAAGCTCTGATATGGTTTCATGTCTTTGAGTATTTCAGGATTCATTACATTCTTTGCTTTCACATTTATGATTGCAATCCTTTCTAATTCCATTTTTCTTTTGTGCTCTTCAAGGTGAGAGATGTCAATGCTAGGAAATGGAATACTACCCAATTTTAGCACCCACTAGCAGTGTCAGGCACTCACAGGTGAGGTACAACACAAACAAAATGGAGACAAAGCTCCTCTTACTTTGTCCAACAATGCTATGCAGTGCCCCATACTGCAACAGTGTGACATTTCCATTTTCCACACAAGCTATTCATGTGCTCTCTAAGTGTAAGACTGCTAATTTACCGGGAATTTATGGGCGTCTTATGTGGTGAACTTACACCCACTCGGTTGAGAGTTCTTAAATTCATGTCATTTTGGTTACTTATAGTCATCAGATAGGAGGGACTTTTATCCTATTCTGTGCTGGGTCAAACTGAGGTGAAAGGATCGTGTTCTATCTCAATGCATCACCCCAACCTTCCCTTTTTATTTATTTATTGAAATGATTAATTCAAAAACAGCAGATGGTCTAAGATGAGGTGGTTATGTGTGAGGTTTCCTGTTTATGCTATTATATATAGATGTGATTCATGGCATCTAGATCTTTTAAACTCAGTTTAGTATTAAATAATTGGTAAAACACAGTTATAAGCATTCTAATTTTGTCACAATAGATTTGCATCTCGTTTTTTTTCCAATTAAAAACTGATAAATATTGATTATCTGGGTGCCGGCCATCGTCCAAATTTGTAGAAGAACTTGTAAGCTACTAACTTTTTACAAGGGCAAATAATTAAAAACACAGTGCTAAGGCTATGTACCTCAGATACTTGTCATACAAATTTTATAAATTATCCTGGCATAGCTGCTGGCAATTATAGCTGAATAAAATAGTGATTGATTGAATTACATAATAGGTAAATTACACAGCTTAGTTGATGGATTTTGGAACTGAAAGGTATAACTTTGTTAAAGAAGACATGAATTATGGAGTTAATTAGAAATTTTGCCTTCATAAAGATCCACCCAGAATAGCACCTAATTAAGGAGATTGCTCTTGAACCAATTCTGAATTGCACTAAAGTTTGTTGTTGGGCTTTTCTGTACAATAAATACAAAGAAATACTCTCATGTTGCTTTGACATCAGTTTTACGTCAGCACCATCTTGGCTAAATCAAACATTTCTCCAATCATCTACCCGAGGCATTTCGGACTCTGTAGTTAGCTGGAGAATACTTTAGCTTAACTATTTATTGTACAAATTCTCTTGTCAATGAAAAGAACTTCCAACACTTTTCCTAAGTTGAATGCTATTTGTTCTCATAGATTCTTTATCATAGCAAATAACAGGGCACTACAGAGAGATTAAATAATTGAATTTAAAAGAACACCTTGCTTTCTATTTAGTGATGTCAGGGTGCCATCCGAAAATTAGCATTCCTATCCACAACAATGCTGATTAAACTGTATAACTCTGTGAAATTATAACAGATAGTGTGACACACAGAACGTTTTCAAAATTGGTTTGAGTTTTGTCCAATATATTTTGGACTATGCAACCTGAGTAGAAAGTTTGGCTATAACTTCTTATATAAAACAACTATCTACCATGATATGAACAGTTTGTTGTATTTTACCATACAAAACATTAAATTAAATATTCCCCACATAAATTTTATAATCAAACGTGTGTTTTTTTCCTCAAATAAATGAAATAAGAAATAAAATGCAGAAACAAAGAGTTAATTTTTTCTTAAAACAGAAATTTCAAATTAATTTAGACATTAATTTCAGCTTAATATTTTGCAGAATCTATGTCGTCAAATGGCACAAATGTCACTTTGCTATTAATAGTTTTTGAACTTACTGTTAAAATCCAAAATTGAAAATTCATCTTTTTATGAAATGTTATTCATTAGTTCACATTTAGTGCAATTTCACGTCTACACAAAGAATTTTACAACTCGGTATTAAATCCTAATGTGATATGATTCATTTATAACCGGGTTTCAGTGTCAAAATCCGTGAGAAGAATTGATGTGTCTGCTGCAAAAAAAAAATGAAAGAAGGTATAAATAATAATTATCCCATGAATTATTACTTTTCTGATTGCACATAGAATATAAGTACTTCATTGTGTTAGGTGTGAGGAGCAGAACTGAGCATTTGTACATTACTAAACCACTTAATTAAGTGCCTCAGATATTTGCAGCTGGTTGAAACTAATAACAGATCCACATTTATATTCCAGGCACTCCTTAGGGTAAGTCACTGCAATATGAGCAAAGCTTACTGGGAAGATGGTTCGCTGAATGCACAGTAAAACCTTAATTATATTCTGCTTGCTACCTCAGTCCTTCGTTTGCCTGTTCTTAATGCGACTGCATGTAGGGCAGAAAGAAATATGTTTTCTGGAACTGTGAAAGTCATGGTTTCAATGGTGTATGATATTACAGACTGTTAATTTGAGCCACAAAGAATATTTTAAAATCTCAGATAATTACTAGATAATATCCCCAAATAATGATTATGGTGCAGCAAACTATTACTAATCAGCAATTAAGCTGAACTCAAAAAAATGTTTTAATGAGGATAAGCAAGAAAAACACAAATCTGCTAATGTGATACTAACAGCAAGTGAGGTGCAGATAGTGAACTGGTTTCCAGCCGATGTGCTTATTAGTTTTTTTTTGTTGTTTGTTTATTAGATTACAACAGTGACTACACTTCAAAAGTACTTCATTGGCTGTAAAGCGCTTTGGGACATCCTGAGGTCATGAAAGGTGCTCTATAAATATATTTTTTTCTTTGGCTGGCACAGCAGAAGGGTATTATTTAGAGATGATTGAAATAAGGAGAGCAATCTCATAAATTTGGCAGTGTACGCTTGGAAAAGTTTTGCATTTGGTACCAACAGGCAGTCACTGATCTTTCATGGCCAAATGAGTGATCCAACAACTGGTTCAGTGAATGATGATTGTCTGCACATTTGAACTTTTCATCCAATGGAAATGATTTCAAGCAATGCACCAGAGGTGCTTTTAAATTGTTCTATTGCTGCTGGGATCTCCAAGCTGTAGATTATGCAAAAACTGGCTGCAACTCTTAGCAAGTAACTGCATGAATCCTTTGGGTGGGGAATCTGATGGCATTAGCACAGGCCTCATGCAATATAAAAGTGCCCTGAGAAAGCATTTAACAGGTGGAGGAAATAGTGCGTGAAGCCTTACCAGTGGTATGTTTAGATTGACATAGAATGGTAATGTTCAACTGTACTGCTTGCGTAGAGGATTAGCTTAAGGACTAACAACTCTGGTAGTGGGGTTTCAGCCACAATTTTGTACAGTCTGCCACACTTCTCCAATGCCGTGGAGAATAGACTTTGTCTGGGCTAAGCCATTCTCTGTGCCTCCCCGACTTCCTTCGCCCCACCATTGGTGGCCGTGCCTTCAGCTGTTTAGGCCCTCAGCTCTGGAAGTCCTTCCCCAAACCTCTCCGCCTCGCCACTTCTCTCTCTTCCTTTATACTCCTTAAAACTTACCTCTTTAACCAAGCTTTTGTTCTCCTGTCCTAAGCTTTCCTTCTTTGGCTCAATGTCAATTTTTGTCTGATTACATTCCTGTGAAACACCTTGGGATGTTTTACTATGTTAAAGGCCCCATATAAATGCAAGTGGTTGTTGTTGTTGTAAGCACATCAATAGTCGAGAGTTGCTATACTTGAGCAGTGGACTGTTGAACCTGAGAAGCACCTTGATGCATTATGCAGGTTATAGCCTGGCGAGAGAGATTTAGGCCAGATGTTCCATGGAATAGAGGAGCCCGGACAGGAAGGTTATGACAGAGAGGGCTGGGAGAAGGTAATAGGAAAAGAACAGAAGGAGTAGTGAGGAGGCAGGTAAACAGAATAAGAGGCATTGGGGGTGAAGCTAGCCATCGCCATCTCATATCTCATATGTGAGGAATTGATTTAGAATTAGTCTCTGGAGGATATCAAGGAATTTATGTACAGACCTGTGGGAGGGTTGGGTGAACAGCTGGTAGTAGTACATGTGGGCACTAACAACGTTGGTAGGACTGAGGAATATGAGGAGCTAGAAAGCAAGGCCCGATGCTACTATTCTCAGGATTCCTACCTGTGCCATACATTAAGCCAGACAAGCGCAGGATGATTAGGCAGTGGAATTCATGGTTGGAAGAGTGGCATAGGGGCATAGGAGCAAGGCTGTTACGTTATTGGGTCTTTTTTTGCCTCTTGGTACTTCAGTTTCTGTATTTTAGATTATTCTCATAAATGGGTTTTAGTTTCTTACAGTCTTAGAATCATTGAATGGTTACAGCACGGAAGAAGGCTATTCGGCCCATCGAGCCCGCGCCGGCTCTCTGCAAGAGCACTTCAGCTAGTCCCACTCCCCCGCCCTTTCCCCGTAGGCCTGCAAATTTTTTTCTTTCAGGTACTTATCCAACTCCCTTTTGAAAGCCACAATTGAACCCGCCTCCACTACCCTTTCAGGCAGTGCATTCCAGATCCTAACCACTCGCTGCGTAAAAAAGTTTTTCCTCATGTCGCCTTTGGTTCTTCTGCCAGTCACCTTAAATCTGTGTCCTCTGGTTCTTGACCCCTCTGCCAATGGGAACAGTTTCTCTCTATCTACTCTGTCTAGACCCCTCATGATTTTGAACACCTCTATCAAATCTCCTCTCAACCTTCTCTGCTCTAAGGAGAATAACCCCAGCTTCTCCAGTCTATCCACGTAACTGAAGTCCCTCATCCCTGGAATCATTCTCGTAAATCTTTTCTGCACCCTCTCTAAGGCCTTCACATCCTTCCTGAAGTGCGGTGCCCAGAATTGGACACAATACTCCAGTTGAGGCTGAACCAGTGCTTTTTATACAGGTTCATCATAACTTCCTTGCATTTGTACTCTATACCTCTATTTATGAAGCCCAGGATCTCGTATGCTTTTTTAACTGCTTTCTCAACCGGTCCTGCCACCTTAATTCTTGAGAGTATCTTCACTGGCTCTAATATCTAGGCAGGTTTTGGTTAGCAAGCTCTGGATAGCAGGATAGTCTTTCTGTAAATTATTTTAGTTATACCTCCACAGGATCCCTCATGTCTTTGAAAAATGCTAGAACATCACATCTGAGATGTTTTTTCAACCTTTAATCAGCAAATGAATGTTTTAAAGCAAATGAATATATATATATTTACAGTAGATATTATACTAACTAGCTCCTCAAATGACAAACAATGCATGATTGCAATCTATATGCAAAACTATTATTTTGTAGTAAACTTTTCTTTACACAGTATTTTTTTCTTCCTGTGGTGTTTCCAACTGCAGGAGCTAAGTTCAGGAGCTATCTTTTTGATGATTCCAACCAACTTGACTCAACAGAACTCATTGCATTGAGCATCTTCAGCTCATAAATACCCCCAAAAGCCGTTGCCGGGCCTTCTGGATTTGAATATTTGTCAGTTATATTTAAAAGTAACTGTCAGTCCTGTAAGTAACTGAGCAAATTGCACAGCTTGAGGCCGAAAATCCACAGGTAGCAATCCCGGTGATTGCACCAGGATCGTGCCCACCGGTGCCCTCCAGCGCTGACTCCATCGGTGTTTGCAGGATCAGTGGGACGGCACTTCATTACCATGGGCCTACGTGCCACTTCAGCACTTCTCCAGCATTACCTGCCCATGGCAGGCAAAAATTCCAGTGCCTGTCTGTTTTTGGAACGGTTGCTCGAGCCCCCACCTCCAATCCTGGCCATGAGCTCCTCGGTCTTCTGTTTTAGGGGGTTGATCTTCCTTTTAAAATAAAATGAGGGAACTGCCTTCTGGGGTCCTGGCCAGGGCAGTGGCCTGCACCCTACTGGTAGGGCCCCACATCTGCTCAAGTGGAGGCCAGTACACCTCACCCCACTGGACACGCCATGCTCTACTGATACACTGGGTTTCAATGAGTCAGAGGAGTAGGAACTCCTGGTGTAGGGAATCCCGGCCACTGGGCTCCACTCCCTTGCTGTCATTTGCCTTGTAAGAGGTGGACGGAGGTTCGAACTGGTGGAAACAGTGAAGACAATGTGGTGTTATGGTGGGAGACCAACAGAACCCAAGCAAAATTTTGACTCTCACGTTTGAATGTGGCTTGGCTCCTCCCTCAAGCTTTGGAGACAACCGACAAATACAACATTTATGGGGATGTAAGGCTGAGGATATAATTTTGATTGCAGCTGGTTTTTAAACTCCTTGGGACAAACTTTCCTTTCTTGCACGGGCATAAATAATCACCTAAAGGAATACCTAAAGGAAAATAAAGGATATTTAGCACATTGAGATGAATTTTCATTCAAACACAAGTACTTCAGATTGATGTTCTGTTTACATAGTATGTTGTATTTTACCTGTTCCTGCACACAATTGGTTGCTTACTGTGCACGTGGCTATTTTTCTAGTTATCATATCATCCACATATTAAGAAAGAAATAACTTGCATTTATATAGCGCCTTTCATGACTTCAGCATATCCGAAAGTGCTTTACAGCCAATGAAGTACTTTTGAAGTGTAGTCACTGTTGTAATGGGATAAGGACCAGCGAATCTGTTTATAGTGATGTTGGTTGAGGGATAAATATTGGCCAGGACACCAGGGGGGCGGGGGTGAACTCCCCTGCTCTTCTTCATAAAAGGATCTTTTATTTCCACCTGAGAGGGCAGATGGGGCCTCGGTTTAACATCTCATTTGAAAGACGGCACCTCTGACAGTGCAGCACTTCCTCACTGCCGCACTGGAGTGTCAGCCTCGATTATGTGCTCAAGTCCCTGGGGTGGCTACCAACTGAGGCACGGCTGGCACATATTGTCTCAAAGTAAGTCACTTGTCAGTGTGGGAGATTCTTTTTATAGAATGTGTTGTATTTGGTCAAGTTAAAATTTGACAGCTAGCCTAATAGTGCAAAACATTTATGTCCTTTCGTATCACACAATGCGACCCAAATTCTCAACTTCTATTGACATTCACACTTGGTTTCCCACAAGACAGTGAGTTGTGGATCTGGCCCAATTGCCAGTCTCAGCAATAAGTGGTAGAGCATGAAGCTAAAGGAAGGGAACAAGCTGTACCGTTACAGCACCTCTCAGTGACTGAATCAAGAATAGCAGTGTCAGCACCCATAGACATTACCAGACCATCCCACCCACTCACTTGGGAGAATGTTGAGAGTACAAGAGGAAATTTGTTGGGAAGGGAGGGGCTGAAAAGAAGAAAAACATAGCAATCCTTGTGGGTATAACATTTTTGATCTACTGTTCTGAATGGTGGGAAACATTAAAAAATATTTCACTAAACAAGCATCATTTGTTAGGCAAGACAGTTTATTGTGCTCCAGCTTATGTAATCATAAATAATTGTTCTGTTTAGCATAAGCTCATGAGGGTAAAGTAATTTTTAACCAATATAATTTATAAAACAAAATCCATAATCTAGTAATAATCTCATTGTGCTATCACAGGCATTAATGTGCTAACTAAAACCACTGTGAAGATACGCTTTTGCCTTTATTATTGACTAATTAAATGATATTGCAATAAAAGTTAAAACAATTGTACTTGTACCTTGTTTAATGTGAAATCTAAAGCCCCGAATTTAACCCCTTGGCAGGAGTCGTGCAGCTGAGGGCGGAGTTGGATTTTAACGCCCAATCCTCATCTGCATAGGCCCTGTCAGTCTCCCATGCGATCCCAATAGGAAGCGCTAACTTTTTGGTGGGAGGAAGCTGGAATTCGGGTGACAGGAAACCACTGCTGGGGTCCTGAAGGAACGATCCCCGGCACTCAGGTAAGTGGTTGGGAGAGGGGTCTGGAGGGCATTGTAGTCGAGGCAGGAGGAGGAGGGAAGCCCTGGGCAATGGAGGCCCAAGACTTCCTTGTGGGTCCAAGAGGAGTACTCCTGCTTCTCCTGACAAACAAGGAAACAAAAAAAAAATGCATTCACCTTTCTAGGCCCCTCCTGGCTCCTGTTTCTTCCAGGTTGGCCTGTTGAGGAGCCACGGTGGCTTCCCCGTGCAGGTCTTGGGTTAAAATTGCAGTTGGGTCTCAAAGACATCATCGGAACCCGATCAACATATTTAAAGAAGGACCTTGCTGCCTTCTGGTGGGTGTCCCTCTTGCCTGTTCAAAAGGGAAGGTTAAAATTGCAACCCATGGGAGAGGCAGCGGGATCGGTGGGGGCAAGTCACTGCATCCATTTTAACTGACCGGCTGCCTGGTTTGAGCCAGGTGGGTTGGTATAAAATCATCTCCTAAGTTTTTTTTAAATATCAACTATCAATCAGCAGCAGTATTTCAGTCTGCCATGCCCAGTACTGTATAGAGGAGTCAGTTTCCGCTAGTGACAAGGCTCATAGAAACTAATAGACCACGTGATCCTCATTCTAATTATAATTTATTCAATTTTTGGTGATCACCATTTCTTTCTGTTTTCAGCTCTCCCTCACTAAAACATGTTGAGTGGTTCTGCAATTTAATGGACCTTATTAAAGTAGATGGTGACAGCTATTAAGAAGCTGAATATTAAGATGATTGGAGCACTTAGCAGCCATTCTGTGAGGTGCTGCTGGAATATATAATTCTAACATGCAGGAAATGAAGTGAGTAGGCAGTCCACTTGCCTCAGAAAAAAATGAAAAAATAAGCTTACATTTCTAATTCTGCATAAAGTATATAACCAATTAAATTATAAGCAATTAAATATTCATATTTTTCAGCTAGTCTAACATTTTAAGTATAATCTTCCCAACTGAATGAAAGAAGAAAGGAGAAATGTAGAAAGATGATGGTAGGCTAAATGGAGCCTTAGCTAAATAAGTCAATTTATGATAGATATAGTTACAAAAATGTACAGGTCGAGTTAGCTAAAAATAGAGGTACAAACAAAATTGAAAATTACTGAAGCTTTTACCAAATATTTAATAGAGTGACCAGATACGCTAGCTTTATATGAGTGAAAAAAAGCTACTGTTGTTATTGGCAAGAATTCATTATGTGTCAAATGAAACTATGACCATTTATTAGTGAGAATTAACGGTTACTTAAATTATTTTTTTTAGTATGAAGCATGTTTTTCTGTGTTTAAGCAGCCGACAAACATACAACAAATTTCTCCTGGTATTACTATTACTAAACTATATATGCATTCAATTTTGGAGATTACAGATCTGGTTGGGTTAACATTTGTTTTCTGCTTAGCCTGAACATCTGTATCTGATTGATTTTGCTTAGCTTCTTTGTGAAAACACAAACGGTGGTGCAAGGCTTGGTATTCTCCAGTGAATTTGGAATAACACGATTTTCTAATCGTGCCAAACACTGAGGAAACAAAAGGGGACATCAATATTATCTGCAGCAAAGTGATGATTTTTATGCAGATATTGTAGAAAGGCTGATGCAAAATTAATGTGCGCACTGCACTGCTTGGGCAGACAAGCTATGTATTAACAATAAAGGTTGTCATGGATATGCAAGGCATATTATTCCTAGTCATTAGACTTTAACTGGATCTGCTTGTAAAATAGAAGTGTACACACCAGGGGCCTGACTCTCAAAAATTGCTACACATTTTCCTGGGCATAACAAGATGTAGATTTGGCATACGGAAAAATATGTCAAGCATACATATCACAAAAATACAATACATTGATTATTTTTCTGTTTTTTTTATGGTGCTGTCCTTGACATTTAAGAGCACAGGAAATAAAAATATTACATGACGAGTATGACTCACTAGCTTCCTGTCCTTCTCTCTCTACAGTTTCCCAGCTTCAGGTCCCAGCTTTCTGTTCATGCCGAATCCTTGGTTTCGAGGAGAGAGTGGTGCTGCTCTTGGCCCAGCTGTCAGCAAAGCACTAAGTGGAACATTGGCCCTGATTTTGTGGTAAAAATCACAACGCTCACCATTATTAAAGTGTAAATCGGACAGCAACTTCCAGTGACCGCACATGCGCAGTTAAAGACGGAAATCAGGAAGTTGCTGTCCGTGTTGTCCTGCTCCTCCAGAAGCTTCGCTATACCGAGAGACTCAGCATTGAAACACAAGGAAAGGCGTGAAGTTGCTGTACTTACGTGATAGATACCCACTAAAGGCGTCAGAAAAAGTTAGAGCCTGTCCATTCCAATGTATTAAATTTCCAACGGCATGATGAGTCTTAATTACTGCAGAACAAACTCTCTGGCACTAAAATTAACTTTTACAAGTGTGGAGTCTCATTCCTTCAGATTTTAATTATTGTTGGAGGTTTAAAAAAATAAAAAATATAAATAAAAATATTTTCTGTTATTTTTCTTTCTGTCTATTTTATCTCTCTCTCTAAATCCCATATTTCTTTCCCTCACTTTATTTCACTTTCTGTAAATGACTTGGCATTGAATTAACTATTATAACTGACACTTCCTGGTTCAGACTCTGCGGGGGAGAAATTCAGTATCGCCCCATTTGGGGCGCAATTATCGGCCGGGCGCAAAGATTAGCGCCTGGCGCTAATTATCGCCACCGACTGCAAACTTGACTTTTATCGCCCCTGGAGGTGATTGGAGCGCTAAATCAGGCGCATCACACCTGTCTTAAGGCGCAAAGGCCGAGGAGCGAGGCGCTACCTCAGAGCGCTGGCGAAGCTCATGTAATGTCAGTCAACAATGGAATACACACACAATGACACGGGCCAGTTCTTAAAGGGGATGGTTAATCTTGCTTTCCATCCACATCCTGCTCATTGCAGCCTTGAATCTCGGCCTGGAGAGACCTGCACATCAAATCTGCTGGAAAGATCAATGGAGAGTACCAGGCAAAGAGCTCAGAGTGCAGCCCCCACAGTCTCTTCTAAATCGAAACAAGGAATGGCAAATCAAAATGAACCTGCAAAGTGCTGCTCAGTACCCAAAACTCCTTCACACAACGTTGAATCTCTCCAGAAGTCTCTCTCTCTCGATCAGAATGCATAGTTCAAAAATGGCACCAACAATAAAAGGCAGGAAGCGGTCACCTTTAAATAGCGCTCCCCCTTTCCCTTCATGACTGCAGAACGCTCCCCTCAACCTGTCGTTGCTAGCGTCAGGCGGTAAGGCAGGGGGCGCCACTCAATATCCGCTCCGGGGCGATACCGGGGCGTTGCGCACTCGACTGACGTCACGATCTGCTGGCGCAGGAGATCGTGGTGGTAGTGTTTAGCGCCGCCGCAAAATGTCTAGTTAATTTCGCGAGCGGCGCAAACTTCGTCGCGCCTGGGCGCAAACTTCGTCGTGCCTGGGCGCTAGATGCTTTGCGCCCCATTAGCGCCCTCTTAAGGCGCTAACAGGAGGTGCAACCAACTGAATTTTTCCCCCTGCGTGCCTCAGTAAGGATTCTTCAATCTGATAGATTAAGGAGATAGACAGTTGCTTGCCCTGTTCACACAGGTCCCAGATCCCCTGTAGAGGGTGCTGCACAGAAATGGGGTTCTAATCACAGCAAGTTCCAGTGCAAAAGCCCATAGAAAGTCTGGGGACAAGTGTAAGTGTAATGAACGGCTGGCACGTTTGTTCACCGCTGACCGAAAAATCCGGCCCATTGTGTTTTTTGACTTAAGCTGAACCTGTGTCCTGTATATTTAAGGGCTGTGTTGCTAAAGTTGCAGCACAAAACAAAACAGCAAAATCTCAAAGCCTAAGTGAAACGTTCCCAGAATCATAGGATCATGCAACACAGACTGAGCCCAATACGGCCCATCCTGTCTGTGCTGGCTCTTTGAAAGGGCTATCCAATTAGTCCCACTCTCCTGCTGTTTCCCCATAGGCCTGCAAATTTCTCCTTTTCAAGTATATATCCAATTCCTTTTTGAAAGTTACTACTGAATCTGCTTCTACCGCCTTTCAAGTGTTGATCATAACTTTGTAGATCATAACAACTCGCTGCGTAAAAAAAGTTCTCATTTCCCCCCTGGATTTTTTTGCCAATTATCGAAAATCTGTGTCCTCTGGTTACCGACCCTCCTGCCAGTGGAAACAGATGGGGCTGGATTTTGATACTGGGGACGTGATGGAGGCGGGACTCCCACTTTTTGGGTTGTAGTCCCACCTCCATCGACTTGTGGCCAACCCACTGCATTTTCACTTGATTGACCTTGTTGAGACTGCCCAGCGAGCTCAGCAGGCCAATTAAGGGCCACCCGGCAACAGGTGACATCACAGATTGACATTTCATCTGTCAAGAGCTTTTGACAGATGAAATATCAGCGTTTGACAGCTCTGTGAAGCTGTCAAACACTGACAATCTGTCTTCTAACTTGAGTCCTTCCTCTCAGGCTGAGTTAGAAATCATTCCAGCACAGAAAACAAAGGCTGCAGTTTTTGACAGCACCACGGCCATTCTGTTTTCTGTGCCAGTGAGATTTCTGACTTCCAAGACCTGAAGGGCTGACACCTGCAGGAGGAAGTTAAGGTAAGTAAAACTTTTTCCCACACTTTACACTTACCTTACACACTTACCTCTGCACACATGCACTCATCACTCACCTGCCCACCGGACATATCGACCCCTCCAACCCCTGCAGACCCACGGTCCGCCTCACTAACTTGGCGTGGTTGGGACCTGTCAGGAAGCCCACATTTCACACATCAAAATAGGGATTAGGCAAAAAACTGCCTGTTAACTACCTGTTAAGAGGCAGTTTATTGTCACTAATTCCCTTCCCGCCTCTGGGAGGCGGGTCCCAGCACAGGTCGGGTACCCGCCTCCAGTGAAACTGGCATGGAGGCGGGTTGGGGGCGGGATGGGTTTGGGACCCCCGAATCTGCAACTTTAACCCCCCACACGCCTCCAAACCCGCCTCCATGGGTCAATGAAAATCCAGCCCTTTCTCTCCATCTACTCTATCAAAAACCTTCAAAATTCTGAACACCTCTATCAAATCTCCCCATAACCTTCTCTGCTCTAAGGAGACAAATCCCAGCTTCTCCAATCTCTCTACATAATTTTCAGCCAATGTCCCAGACTCCTCCCTCACCATCCCTGGATATGCCCTGTCCCAGCGGCAGGACAGACCCAACAGAGGTGGCGGCACAGTGATATACAGTCAGGAGGGAGTGGCCCGGGGAGTCCTCAACACTGACTCTGGATCCCATGAAGTCTCGTGGCTTCAGGTCAAGCATGGGCAAGGAAACCTCTTGCTGATTACCACCTACCACCCTCCCTCAGCTGATGAATCAGTACTCCTCCATGTTGAACACCACTTGGAAGAAGCACTGAGAGTAGCAAGGGCACAGAATATACACTGGGTGGGGGACTTCAATGTCCATCACCAAGAGTGGCTCGGTAGCACCACTACTGACCGAGCTGGCAGAGTCCTGAAGGACATAGCTGCCTGACTGGACCTGTGGCAGGTGGTGAGAGAACCAACATGAGGGAAAAACCTACTTGACCTTGTCCTCACCAATCTACTTGTCGCAGATGTATCTGTCCATACCAGCATTATTAGCAGTGACCACTGCACAGTCATTCTGGAGACGAAGTCCCGTCTTCACACTGAGGACACCCTCCATCGTGTTGCGTGGCACTACCACCATGCTAAATGGGATAGATTCAGAACAGGTCTAGCAGCTCAAAACTGGGTATCCATGAGGCACTGTGGGGCAGCAGCAGCAGCAGAATTGTATTCCACCACAATCTGTAACCTCATGGCCCGGCATATCCCTCACTCTACCATTACCATCAAGCCAGGGGACCAACCCTGGTTCAATAAGGAGTGCAGAAGAGAATGCCGGGAGCAGCACCAGCCGTACCTAAAAATGAGGTGCTAACCTCAGGAAGCTGCAACACAGGACTACATGCATGCTAAACAGCAGAAGCAGCATGCTATAGACAGGCCTAGCGATCCCACAATCAACAGATCAGATCAAAGCTCTGCAGTCTTGCCACATCCAATCGTGAATGGTGGTGGACCATTAAACAACTAACAGGAGGAGGAGGCTCCATGAATATCCCCATCCTCAATGATGGCAGAGCCCAAAACATGAGTGCAGAGGACAAGGCTGAAGCATTTGCAACCATCTTCAGCCAGAAGTGCCGAGTGCATGATCCATATCGGCCTGCTTCTGAGGTCCCCACCATCACAGAAGCCAGTCTTCAGCCAATTCGATTCACTCCATGTGATATCAAGAAACGGCTGAGCGCACTGGATACAGCAAAGGCTATGGGCCCCGATAATATCCCGACTGTCATGCTGAAGACTTGTGCTCCAGAACTAGCTGTGCCTCTAGCCAAGCTGTTCCAGTACAGCTACAACACTGGCATCTATCTGACAATGTGGAAAACTGCCCAGGTAACTCCTGTCCACAAAAAGCAGTACAAATCCAATCCATCCAATTACTGCCCCATCAGTCTACTCTCAATCATCAACAAAGTGATGGAAGGTGTCATCAACAGTGCTATCAAGCGGCACTTACTCACCAATAACCTGCTCACCGATGCTCAGTTTGGGTTCTGCCAAGACCACTCAGCTCCAGAACTCATTACAGCCTTGGTCCAAACATGGACAAAAGAGCTGAATTCCAGAGGTGAGGTGAGAGTGACTGCCCTTGACATCAAGGCAGCATTTGACTGAGTGTGGCATCAAGGAGCCCTAGTAAAACTGAAGTCACTGGGAATCAGGGCGAAAACTCTCCACTGGCTAGGGTCCTACCTAGCACAAAGGATGACAGTTGCGCTTGTTGGAGGTCAATCATCACAGCCCCCATCACAGCCCCAAACTTAACATCACTGCAGGAGTTCCTCAGGGCAGTGTCCTAGGCCCAACCATCTTCAGCTGCTTCATCAATGACCTTCCCTCCATCATAAGGTCAGAAGTGGGGATGCTCGCTGATGACTGCACAATGTTCAGTGCCATTTGCAACTCCTCGGATAATGAAGCAGTCCATGCCTGCATGCAGCAAGACCTGGACGACATTCAGGCTTGGGCTGATAAGTGGCAAGTAACATTCACACCACAAATAAGTGCCAGGTAATGACCATCTCCAACAAGCGAGAGTCTAACCACCGCCCCTTGACATTCAACGGCATTACCATCACCGAATCCCCCACCATCAACATCCTGGGGGTCACCCCTGACCAGAAACTTAACTGGACCAGCCCCATAAATACTGTGGCAACAAGAGCAGGTCAGAGGCTGGGTATTCTGCAGTGAGTGTCTCACCTTCTGACTTCCCAAAGCCTTTCCACCATCTACAAGGCACAAGTCAGGAGTGTGATGGAATAGTCTCCACTTGCCTGGATGAGTGCAGCTCCAACAACACTTAATAAGTTCCGCACCGTCCAGGACAAAGCAGCCCGTTGATTGGCACCCCATCCACTACCTTAAACATGCACTCCCTCCACCACTGGCGTACCCTGGCTGCAGTGTGTACCATCTACAAGATGCACTGCAGCAACTCGCCAAGGCTTCTTTGGTAGCACCTCCCAAACCCGCGATCTCCACCACCTAGAAGGACAAAGGCAGCAGGTGCATGGAAACACCACCACCTCCAAGTTCCCCTCCAAGTTACATACCATCCTGACATGGAAATATATCGCCGTTCCTTCATCGTCGCTGGGTCAAAATCCTGGAACTCCCTCCGTAACAGCACTGTGGGAGTACCATCACCACACGGACTGCAGCGGTTCAAGAAGGCGGCTCACCACCACCTTCTCAAGGGCAATTAGGGATGGGCAATAAATGCTGGTCTTGCCAGCGATGCCCACATCGCATGAACAAATTTTTAAAAAATCCCTCATCCCTGGTACCATTCTAATAAATCTACTCTGCACCTTCTCCAAGGCCTTGACATCCTTCCTAAAGTGTGGTGCCCTGAATTAAACACAATACTCCAGCTGAGGCCTAACCAGTGATTTATAAAGGTTTACCATAACTTCCTTGCTTTTGTACTCCATGCCCCTATTTATAAATCCAAGGATCCTGTATGTTTTTTAACAACCTTATCAACTTGTCCTGCCACCTTCAAAGATTTGTGTATGTGAACCCCCCAGGTCTTCCTGTTGCTACACCCCCTTTAAAATTGTATCGTTTAATTTATGTTGCCTCTCCTCATTTTTCCTTCCAAAATGCATCACTTCACATTTTACTGTATTAACTTTCATCTGCATGAGTCAGCCTATTTCACCAGTCTCTCTATGTCCTCCTGAAGTCTTCTACTATCCTCCTCACTGTTTACTACATTTCCAAGCATTGTGTCATCTGCAAACTTTGAAATTATACCCTCTATACCCAAGTTCAGGTCAACGATATATATCAAAATGAGCAGTGGTCCTAATACTGACCTCTAGGGACACCACTGTATACTTCCCTTTAGTCTAAAAACAACCATTCACCGCTACTCTTTAATTTCTGTCTCTTAGCCAATTTCGTATCCATGCTGCCACTACCCCTTTAATCCCATGAGCTTCAATCTTGCTAACAAGTCTATTATGTGGAATTTTATCAAATGCCTTCTGAAAGTCTATACACAGAACACACACTGCACTATCTTCATTAACCCTCTCTGTTATTTCATGGAAGAACTCAATCACGTCAGTCAGGCACGATTTGCCTTTAACATAGGAACCTAGGGACAGGAGGAGGCCATTCAGCCCCTCGAGCCTGTTCCGCCATTCAATGAGATCATGGCTGATCTGCGATCTAACTCCTTTGCCCCCTATCCCTTAATACCTTTGGTAAAAAAAATCTATTAATCTCAGAATTAAAATTAACAATTGATCTAACATCAATTGCCATTTGCGGAAGAGAGTTCCAAACTTCTACCACCCTTTGGCATTTTATCAAATGCCTTCTGAAAGTCTATACACAGAACATTAACTGGGGGAAAAATTCGGTTGCTTTGTGCCTTCCGTTAGTGCCCTAACAGGGCGCTAACATGGCGCAAAGCAACTAGGACCCAGGCGCGGTGCCGCCAACGCCTCCCACAAAATTCAGCAGGAGGTTAGTGGCGGTGGTAACTGTTAGCGCCCCGTGGTGCTGCGCAGCCGGCGATGACATCATCGCCATGCGCAGCGCCCCGCTCGCGCCTCAGCCGCGATCTTCGGTAGTGCCCCCTGACTTACCGCTGGACGCTATGTCCAACGGGGTCAGGGGTGCCTACCTGCGGCCGGGGCGGCGCTAATTAAAGGCGAGGTGCCGGGCGGCCATTTTTGTTGCTGGTCGCCTGCCAGCACCTGCCCCCATTGCCGTCCCCGGCCTCCTCTGCAGCCCCCCCGCGGAGTGCTGGCTGCGCTCTGTGAGCCCGGCACTTCTCTTGAGTGCCGGGCTCTTTTGCCGGCACTCCGATCCCTGGTGGCCCAGCTGGGCCCCGGGTCGCACTGCGCAAGGCCCCTCCCTTTTAATAAGGGGAGGAAAGCCTGCAGTACCGCAACACGTACCGCAGCGCCACGTAACGCCGCGATATTCCCTCGCAGCGTCCCAAGAGGGAGACGGGGCACTTCTAGTAGCGCCCCGCTTCCCTCTTGGGGCGCTACCGATGAATTTCGGCCGCGTGAGCACTAATTTTTTAGGGGCGCTAAAAGTAGCGCCCCGGCGAAGTTAGCGCCCCGAAGGGGGCGCAACTCAATTTTTCCCCCTTTGTTTCCTAATTTCTTTGAAGTGTTTCCTTATTTCAATCCTGAAAGGTCTGCCTCTTATTTTTAGACTCTAGCTGATCAGAGAGAGCCAGCATTGATTTGTAAAAGGTAGGTCATGCCTGACAAACCTGATTTAATTTTTTGAAGAGGTGACTAAAGTAATGGACAGGGGAATGTCTATGGATGTTATTTATATGGACTTCCAGAGGCATTCCCCTGTCCTCTACTTTAGTCAACTCTTCAAAAAATTCAATCAGGTTTGTCAGGCATGACCTACCTTTCACAAATCCATGCTGGCTCCCTCTGATCAGCTGAAAATTTTCATGGTCAACCTATCCTTAATTATAGACTCTAGCAATTTCCCAACAATAGATGTTAGGCTAACTGGTCTATAATTCCCTGGTTTCCCTCTCTCACCATTCTTAACTAGCAGAGTGACATGCACAATTTTCCAATCTGAAGGAATGGTTCCTGAATCGAGAGAACTTTGGAAGATTATAGTTAGGGCATCTGCAATGTGCTCACCTACTTCCTTTAAAACCTTAGGATGGAGACCATCTGGTCCTGGGGATTTGTCACTCTTTAGTGCCATTATTTTCTTCAAAACTGTTATTTTACTTACGTTAATTTTATTGAGTCCCTGCTCCTGATTCAATATTAGTTTCTTTGGGATTTCTGGTATGCCATCCTCTTCCTCTACTGTAAATACTGACGCAAAGTAATTATTCAACATATCCGCCATTTCCTTATTATCATTGACAAGATCACCATTATCAGTTTTCAAGGGGCCAACATTGCTCCTGACCACCCTCTTTTTCCTAATATAATTGTAAAAAAATGTTGTGTTTATTTTGATATCCCTTGCAAGTTTCTTTTCATACTCCCTTTTTCTTGCTCTTACTATCTGTTTTGTGACCCTTTGCTGTTTTTTGTATCTTTCCCATTCGCCAGGATTTGTGCTATTTTTTGTATTTTTCTATGCTTTTTCTTTTAGTTTTATGTTGTTCCTTACCTCTTTAGTCATCCATGACTGTCTTTTTTGTCAAGTAGAGCTCTTGCCCCTCAGGGGTATAAACTGGTTCTGTATCACATTAAATTATTTTTTGAACACCTCCCACTGATCTTCTGTTGTTTTACCCATTAACAGATTTGCCCAGTTTAACATATATGTTGGCTGTCATTTATTAACCCATGTTCTTCCAAGTGTCAAATAATTTAGTCCTGGATTATGGGGTGCGATCTTGCCAGCCCTGGGGAGGCGGGTATGGAGGCAGGACTGCCGGGAAAATGGCAGAATCTGGGGGCGGGTGTCCATCCCGCCCTCAACCTGCCTCCGTGCCATCTTGCCAGGAGGCGGGTAGCCGACCCGCGCTGGGTCCCGTCTCCTGGAGGCGGGAAGGGGATTACAGCCGCTTAACTGCCTGTTAACAGGTAGTTTACAGGCAGTTAAGAGGATTATCCCCATTTTTCCAATAGAGGCGCGGGCTTCCCATAGTCGGGAAACCCCGCCAGGGTCACCGAGGCGAGCAGTGAGTCTGCGGGGGTCAGAGGGGTGCGCTGTGAAGGTAAGTGATGGGTGCAAGTATGGAGAGGTAAGTATGTGAGGTGAGTGGAAAGTGATAGAAAATGTTTACTTACCTTTGTTTCTTTCTGCAGGCTTCAACAGTTGGGGAAGCGGAGAGTCTCACATCTCACTGTCAGAGATGACAGATGGCTGCTGCATTCTCCAATGCAAAACCATCTGATTTCTGCAAAAGAAAGAGGTTTGATGAGTCTTGAATACAAGGACTCATCAAACAACATAGAATGTCAGTGTTTGACAGCTTCACAGAGCTGTCAAATGATGACAATTCATCTGTCAAAAATTTTTGACAGATGAAACGTCATACGCTGACGTTCTCTGTAACCAGCTTCCCCTTAATTGGCCTGCTAAGCCCGCTGGGCGGGCTTAACAAGGTCAATCAAGGGAAAATAGCGTGGGTTGGCCACAAGTCGATGGAGGCGGGACAATGACCCGACAAGCAGCAGTCCCGCCTCCAACGCGCCCCCATTGGCAAAATCGCCCCCTTGGTCTCTAGAAGTATTCCCACTACCGACGTTAGGCTGACTGGTCTATAGTAACCTGGTTTATCGCTCTCCCCTTTTTTTGAACATAGTTCTTTCAATTTCTCAGGGCACAAAATAACACTAAACATTTTAGCAACTCTTAAAGGAGACAAAGAAAAGCATAAGGAAAGGTAAAACTATATCATTTGGAAACGGAAAATGATCAAGCTAGCAATGTAAGATTTCGACTCTTGGCTGAAGAGGTAATGTTCAATAACTATAATCACAAAATTATTTTTTGATAAATTTAGTTGCTCAAAGGACTGCAGTTATTTATTCCCATTTGTAAACTTATTTTAAAAATCCTTTCATTATATTTTTGATTTATAATTAAAAAAGTATTGATTGAAGAATCACTGTGGCACAAGTTCAAACCAGTAAGAGGCAAATTTAATCTGATGTTGGCTGCTCCGTCGGCATCCAGGGCACCAGCCAGAACTATTTAAATTGCTGATTAAAATGTTTAAATGAGGGTCCTACGCTTGTTTTTGGACCCTCCTATAATATTGGGTTGCCCCAGTGCCTGACTCGCCTCGTCATAAACTTGGTCAGCAAATGGTGGCACGAACAGGCTGCAAGGACCCTTCCATGGCACTATTTAAAGGGCTCATTAACTATATACAGCTTAGTTACAGGTTTGCCATTGGAGGCTGCTGGTTAACTTCTGGTTAAATTCAGGGCATCTTTTGGCCTGTTTTCTGATTGTGAAAATTTTAATTCTGATTTCTGAGAAGATGGTTTTTACTGCTGCTGCACTGCTTTTGGCTGCTAAACAGTTGTACTGCAGTCGTGGGTGGTCTGGTAGAGCTGCCTTTGGGGCTGGAGGATGAATGGGAGCAACAAGGAAGACAGGAGAGAGCAGGAGCAGCTCGCAGAAGAGGAAGGAGGAGGGCACTGCGCAGGAGGCCACACCCACAGCGGGCATTGAGGGAGCAATGTCTCGGGTGCCTTCGATTCACACATGAGGTTATCACTGAGCTATGTCACCTGCTGCAGCCACAACTCGAGCCTCATACTAGGACATGGTCAGCACTGCCTGTGACTGTCAAGGTCAGCGTGGCCCTTACCTTTTATGCAACAGGCTCCTTCCAGGCTGCAGCAGGTGACATCAGTGACATCTCACAGTTTGCAGTCCACCACCGTATCAGGGAGGTCACCGAGGTCTCTCTCTGCCAAGAGGAACAGCTACATCTCGTTCGCCATGGACAGAGCAAAGCAGGATGAGAGAGCACTTGGCTTTGCTCGCATTGCAGGCTTCCCCAGGGTGCAGGGTGCCACAGACTGCACCCACATTGCGTTGTATGTTGCCCATCACCAGCCTGGTATCTTTCAGAATAGAAAGGGATTCTGGTCTCTCAACGTCCAGCTTGTTTGCAACCACTGGCAGCACATCATGCAGGTCTGTACCTGGTTTCCTGGCAGCAGTTATGACTCTTTCATCCTGCGTCAGTCCTCTGTGCCACCTTTGTTCCAACCAGACCGCAGGTTACAGGTTGGCTACTGGGCGGCAATGTAATTCATGATTTACATTCATTAATCATAAATGTTATAAATTTATATTTCAGCATATTTTTTGTGTGACTATTAATTACACGGCATGTGGTATCTACCATATTGACTCCAGATCAACTCAGATAACCAATCCTGTTTCTGAAAAGGAGAAAATCTGTTTTCAGTTAGCATTTGCCTTTCATTTTGTGTCCTGGGTGAACATGTCATCCCATGATTTACATGAATGACTACTAATTTCCTCTGGAATGCTACTAGAGCAGAAATGCAGCTCGGGACGAGAATGCTCAAGTACAAGCTCCAGTTCTGTTCCTGTCCACCAGGTGGTCATATTTCAAACAGCACAAAGGTAAAACAAAAGCAAAGTGCTGCGGATGCTGGACATCTGAAATAAAAACAGAAAATGCTGGAAATAATCAGCAGGTCAGACAGCATCTGTGGAGAGAGAAACAGAGTTAACGTTTCAAGTCAATGACCTTTCATCATGCCTCAGAGATTATGGCATCTGTAAAATAAACTTCAAATGTATTTGTTAGTTACCTCAAGCTTCTTGTAACTCTTTATCTTATTTACTTCTTTTCCTGCAGGATGTTTTCTATTTTCTGCTGTGGAGATTGATCACAAGATAGCTGACTAAAAAGCATAGCCTGGACTTTTCGTGTCATATTGCCTGTCATATTGGTAATCAGACAGGTGGGAGGAGGAAATGGTTTAAGTATCCATCACACAGTTCAAAAAAGGGTGTAAAGATAAACCCAGCAACTACAGGCCAGTCAGTTTGACCTCGGTAGTGGGGAAGCTTTTAGAAACAATAATCAGGGACAAAATTAACAGTCACTTGGATAGGTGTGGATTAATTAAGGAAAGCCAGCACAGATTTGTTAAAGGCAAATCATGTTTAACTAACTTGATTGAGTTCTTTGATGAGGTAACAGAGAGGGTTGATGAGGGTAATGCGGTTGACGTGGTGTACATGGATTTCCAAAAGGCGTTCGACAAAGTGCCACGTAATAGGCTTGCCAGCAAAGTTGAAGCCCATGGAATAAAAGGGACAGTGGCAGCATGGATACGGAAATAGCTAAGTGATAGGAAACAGAGAGTAGTGGTGAACGGTTGTTTTTCGGACTGGAGGAAGGTATACAGTGGTGTTCCCCAGGGGTCGGTTCTAGGACCACTGCTTTTCTTGATATTTATTAATGCCTTGGACGTGAGTGTACAGGGCACAATTTCAAAATTTGCAGATTATACAAAACTTGGAAATATAGTGAACAGTGAGGAGGAGAGTGATAGACTTCAGGAAGACATAGACAGGCTGGTGAAATGGGCGGAAACATGGCAGATGAAATTTAACGCAGAAAAGTGTGAAGTGATACATTTTGGTAGAAAGAATGAGGAGAGGACATATAAACTAAAAGGTACAATTATGAAGGGGGTGCATGAACAGAGAGACCTGGGGGTATATGTGCACAAATCGTTGAAGGTGGCAGGGCAGGTTGAGAAAGCAGTTAAAAAGGCTTACAGGATCCTGGGCTTCATGAATAGAGGTACAGAGTACAAAAGTGTGGAATTTATAATGAACCTGTATAAAACACTGGTTCGGCCCCAACTGGAGTACTGTGTCCAATTCTGGGCACCACACTTTAGGAAGGATGTGAAGGCCTTAGAGAGGATGCAGAAAAGATTTACGAGAATGATTCCAGAGATGAGGGACTTCAGTTACGTTGATAGACTGGAGAAGCTGGGTTGTTCTCCTTGGAGCAAAGAAGATTGAGAGAAGATGTGATTGAGGTGTTCAAAATCATGAGGGGTCTGGACAGAGTAGATCGGGAGAAACTGTTCCCATTGGCAGAAGGGTCGAGAACCAGAGGACACAGATTTAAGGTGATTGGCAAAAGAACCAAAGGCGACGTAAGAAAAAACTTTTTTACGCAGCGAGTGGTTAAGATCTGGAATGCACTTCCTGAAAGGGTGGTGGAGGCAGACTCAATCATGGCTTTCAAAAGGGAGTTGGATATGTATCTGAAGGAAAGAAATTTGCAGGGCTACAGGGAAAGGACGGGGGAGTGGGACTAGCTGAAGTGCTCTTGCAGAGAGCCGGCACGGGCTCGATGGGCCGAATGGCCTTCTTCCGTGCTGTAACCATTCTATGACTCTATTCTATGACTGTATTCTCACCCATTATTACAGCCACATGATTTTCCACCATTGTTTCCATCAGACAGCAGCTCAATCATTTTTGGTTCAGGGCATGTAACTGAGGAGGTAATGAATGACATAATGGGCCGAAAATTGATCCCGGGACGCGAGAGTACGCACTGCGTACTCTCGCGTATTCCCACTCCAATTGCCGGTTTTCTGCATGCCCTGCGCATGCGCTGAAAACCGGCAATTGCTCTTCCGAAAAGGGGGCGGGTCCTGGGTGCATCGCGTGCGCGCTACAGGCTGCGCGCACGCTGTGCACTTCATGCTTTGGACGCGCAGGTAAGTAGGGAAGATTTTGGAAATGTAAAAAGGAGGAGTAAGACCCGCTTTTAAGAAGGTAAGTAGTGAATTAAGTATTTTTTTGAATTTTTTTTTTACAGGTATATCTTTTTTAGAGACTTTAAAGACAGGTAAGTTTATTTTTATAACTTTTTAAAAGATTTTAAATTTTTTCAAAAATTTAATTTTTTATTTAAAATGGTTAATTTAATTAACTATACTTATTTTATTAATGTGATGGTTTTTTTTTTTAATTTAATTGAGGTTTAGCTGTTATTTTGGGGAGGTGTAAGATTCATAGATTTCACAGGGTGCTGTGAAACTTATGAATGGAAGATGGTGTGCTGCCATTGGCTCTAACTGAGTCACGTGATCCCACAGCTCGCACGAATTCACTACGCCGCTGGGATACGCAAGCACTGCCCAGCTGATCTCTAGAACATGAAGTTCGTGCGAGCTGGATCTGAAAAAGCACAAGCGAGGTGAGAGATCGCGGGAAAGCCTTACCCCCGCGGGAACAGAGCGAGATCAATTTCTGGGCCAATGAGGGAGAAATTTGGTATCGCCCCGTTTGGGCGCTAAATTTTGAAATCGTGAAAAATTAGCGCCAGGCACTAATGAGTCTGAGGGTTCCCTAAATTGGCTTTTCGTGCTCCTGGAAAGAGCTGGAACGCTAAATCAAGCACTAATAACCTAAGCAGGGCACTACAGGGGCACTACCAGCAGAGCGGTAATGAATTTCAGGTGCTATGTAATCGGGAATGATCCTTCACACTGGCCCCTTTCAGCTCTTAAAGGGGAGGTTGCATCATTGTGCAGGTCCTCATTATCAGCATTGCAGGCTGTGAAGGCGTCCTGCAAGGAACTCAATCCCCTGATCGTGTTGGCTGATCCCACTCCCAGGGAGAGAGCTTGTCATTCCACGAACGAGGCATTGGTCGTGGGAGTGGAGCGAAGGAGGGCAGTGCTGTTCCCGGACACTGGAAGGAGGCCATTGCCCCAGGTCTTCAGGGCAATGTGGAGGGAAGTGGCCCAGGAGGTCTCGGCCAGTAGTGTGGTCGTACGCAGCCTGACACAGTGCCAGAAGAAATTCAACAACCTCACTCAGGTGGTCATGCTTCAACAGATCCTACATATCAGCATCTGAACCTCAGTCTGTACACACTGCACAAACCATCACACCCCCACTACTCACCCACCAAGCATTTGCACCTATTTAAACTCACATCCACATCTCACGCCTTGCCTACAATCACAGCTATTCAACTACGGCAGGCATATCTCCCAAACACATAGCTGGATTTTGACTCACACACATTTGTTTCTCTTGCAGGCCAAGATAGCTCACAATAGGAGGGAGCAGCACAGAACAGGTGAGGGTGAGGCGCAGCTCCAGCAGCTTTCAGACCTGGAGGAGCGAGTGCTGCGACTTATTCAGCAGCAGGTGGTGGGCGGCGTGGGCGGCGGCAACTTCGACCCTCTTGGGGGCAAAAACGGTATCTTCAGCCCCTCTCCTTCTCTCATCCCACTTCCCCCTCACACCACAAGCCTTTCCCAATTTCCAGCTCCTGATACTGTCTGCATTCCTTGCTCCCTTCCTGCCCCCCTTCTCTCACCTTAACGCGAGTCTTGTGCCTTTATGCTTTCAGAGAATCAGCAACCATATGACCAGCCTGTCCCTGAGCCTCCCAGTGAGAGAACATAACATAAGAACATAAGAAATAGGAGCAGGAGTAGGCCAATCGGCCCCTCGAGCCTGCTCTGCCATTCAATAAGATCATGGCTGATCTGATCCTAACCGCCAATCTACTATCTACTATCACAGAACCATCTCCTGCATCTAACAGAATTGCACACACGAAATAGGAGCAGAATCAGGCTACACGGTCCCTGGGCCCGCTCCACTACCCACAGGGCCATGACCGATCCGAACCTAGACTCATGTCCAAGTGAGGAAGGAGAAGAGGAGGAGGAGCAAAGCACTGCGTCACTGCATCTCTCACCCGCAGGCACCACCTCAGATACTGGCACTACGTGATCTTTAGAGGCAAGTTTAGTAGAGGGGTCTGCACTGGGTGATGCACCTGGGACGAGTGGGCTGCAGCAAGTCCAGGGGGAAAGGGTAGCTCAGGAGCCAGCTCCCTGGAGGGCAAGTTCACCCATGAGTTCTGCTGTGCAGGACTCAGATGAGGACCTCGATGGGGAGGCATTCACAAGAAGGGTGATGGCCATGCACACCAAGATGATAGGTGCAATGGCAAGAGTGCCCGAGAACCTGTCGGCAGTGGTAAGGAGCATGGAGGTGTCTGCCTCCAGCATTGCACAGAGCTCTGCGCACACCATGGAGCCCATTCTTGGCAGTCTGCGAAGGATGGTGGACTCCCTGAGACCGTGGGGACCCAGACCTCATGCCATGTGTCGGACGATGTGGCAGCTTCCATTACAGCACAGGCGGAAGCGACGCAACGCCTTAGTGCTGTAATGCAGTCAATGGTTGATGCCATCCAGTCTCAGACTGCTCTCATGCAGTCTCAGCTTGATGCCACGAAAGCTCTGACTGCTGCCATCATCGCTGGGTCCACCACAGTCCACTGGGGATCTCACGGTATCGCAGCAGCCCAGCAATCTGTGCTCCAGCAGATTGGTGGAGATGCTGAGGTGCTACCCTGGGGGAGTGGCAGTGTGTCAATGGAGCAGGAAGCTGCTGCCCTCTCTCAGGATGACAGCATTCCTGATCCCACCACTGCCACTCCGCCATTGCAATTGTCGCTGCCTGTTATCCAGCCGGCCCAGACTGCCACCGCCCATCCTGAGGTGGCGCAGTCTACAGCCGGGCCTTCCAGGCCCAAAGCTGCTCGAGGGCGCCCTGCAAGGCCATCTGTAGTCTCTGGCACCGACACTCAGCAGCCTTCCGCCAGCCCTGCTGCAGCCACTGGGGAGACACTACATAGGAGCAGTAGATTAGGGAAAGGCACTGTAAAGAGGGCAAGGAAGGGTTTGCACAAGGGTGATTAGTTAATATTGTTGCTGTATATATGTGGTTGCTGAATTTGGATACATTTCTGATTGGAATGTTGCAGAAATGGTGCTGTGTCTCATTTCAGCTTTGGGGTGTAGTATGGAATGAGAAATTGATGGAATGATGGGGACTGGATGAGCAACTGGGAAGTGGCCTTGAATTCATTGGAACCGCAGCCTGATGTGGCGGTCACGGACTGCCCTTCCACAAGGCCGATGGAATGGCTGGATCCTCTCTCGCTGCTGTTTGTGCTCCTGTTCCTCCTCCTCCTCCTCCTTCTCCTCTTCCTCCTCCTGAGGTGGTGCGGCTATGCTGGTGGCAATGGCTGCGCCATCATGATAGCCAATTTGTGCAGCATGCAGCAGACGACGACGAAATGGGACACCCGCTCAGCTGAGCACTGGAGGGCTCCTCCCGAACGGTCAAGGCAGCGGAACCATTGCTTGAGCACTCCGATGGTCTACTCAATGATGTTCCTGGTGGCAGCATGACTCTCATTGTATGTGTTGGGCACGAGTGCTGGGGTTCCGGAGGGGAGTCATGAGCCAAGTGTAGAGCAGATAGCCCTTGTCTCTCAGTAGCCATCCGCTAGCTTGATGTGGTGGTTGGAAGAGTGCTGGCACACCATTCTGGAGCAGGATGAAGGCATTGTGGCTGCTGCCAGGATAGCGGGCATTGACGGTGAGGCTGCACTGTGTGAGTGGTAGCCTTTGCGGTTATGGAATACCTCAGGATTGTTATGAGGTGCCTGCAAAGCGACGTGGGTGCAGTCAATGGTGCCCTGCACCATGGGGAAGCCCGCTATCCTGGCAAAGGCACATGTACGCTCGCGCTCCTTCTTTCTGGTCATGGGGAAGGAAATTTAGTCCCTTCTCCTCCTGTAGAGAGCATCTGTGACTTCGCGGATGCAGCAATGGACGGCGAACTGCAGTATGTTCGATATGTCTCCTGTTGCACACTGGAAGGATCCGCTGGCGTAGAAATTGAGGGCAATGGTGACCTTGACTGCCACTGAGAGAGACGTGGTGCTCCTGATGTGAGGCTCGAGGTCTGGCTGCAGGAGATGGCAGAGTTCTGTGACCACATCCTTGGTGAAGCAGAGTCTTCTAAGACACTGTTCCTCAGTGAGATTGATGTAGGAGAAATGCTGCTGGAATACCCTGGGAGGGTAAGGCCTCCTGTTGTGGGCCCTGTTTGCTCTCCTCCCTCTGGCCACATTTTGCAATCTTTCTCTTTGCCTCCGCTACCTCCGACGGTGACGCTGGAGGGCGAGGTCCAGTGCCAGTACAGCCCCCATTAAATGATGGAAATGTTGCACTATCAAATGTAACCCAAATGAAAGTGATAAATTTTTCTTAGTCAGAATACTCCTTCAAGTTGAGAACGCTCAAATCACTCAAAACGCCCGTTTGCTTTTGTCAAACTGACAAGGCAGCATTTTTTGCCAGCAAAAAAACAGAAGTTGACGCCTTTATATAGCGCTCCTCCAGCGCTCATCCAACTACATTCCGCCTCCTCTACCGGTCGTTGCTAACGGCAGGCGCTCAGGCAGGGGACGAGAGTGAATTTCAGAGCCAGAGCGCTGCGCACCTGGATGACGTCACGATCTCCGGCCACAGGAGAGAGTGGCGTTAGCGGTTACTGCCGCCGCAAACCTCCACTTCAATTTCGTGGGCATCGGTACTATCGCCGCGCCTGGTCCCAAATCCGGTAGCGCCACGTTAGTACCCCCTGGAGGCGCTAATGGGAGGCACTAAGTTGCCCAATTTCTCCTCCAATATGTCCTATTCCCATCGTTGCTATCTCATTTACTCTGGAGTCGATTTTCATTTTGGGCACAGATTGGGCAGGCAAGTAAGCTCCAGCCACCTGATGATGTCAGCAGGAGGCCCTGATTGGTGATCGGACCTCATTTAAATATAATTAGTGATCTACCAGCGCTAAACGTGCACTGATAGGCAGCTTGCTGGCGGTGCGGGATAAGATAAAAGTCCTGCCACATCCAGTCGTGAATGGTGGTGGACAATTAAACAACTAACGGGAGCAGGAGGCTCCATCAATATCCCTATTCTCAATGATGGCAGAGCCCAGCACGCAAGTGCAAAAGACAAGGCTGAAGCATTTGCAACCATCTTCAGCCAGAAGTGCCGAGTGCATGATCCATATCGGCCTCCTCCTGAGGTCCCCACCATCACAGAAGCCAGTCTTCAGCCAATTCAATTCACTCCACGTGATATCAAGAAACGGCTGAGCGCACTGGATACAGCAAAGGCTGTGGACCCCAACAACATCCTGGCTGTCATGCTGAAGACTTGTGCTCCAGAACTAGCTGTGCCTCTAGCCAAGCTGTTCCAGTACAGCTACAACAATGGCATCTACCTGACAATGTGGAAAATTGCCCAGGTATGTCCTGTCCACAAAAAGCAGGACAAATCCAATCTGGCCAATTTCTGCCCCATCAGTCTACTCTCAATCATCAGCAAAGTGATGGAAGGTGTCATTGACAGTGCTATCAAGTGGCGCTTACTCACCAATAACCTGCTCACCGATGCTCAGTTTAGGTTCCGCCAGGACCACTCAGCTCCAGACCTCATTACAGCCTTGGTCCAAACATGGACAAAAGAGCTGAATTCCAGAGGTGAGGTGAAAGTGACTGCCCTTGACATCAAGGCAGCATTTGACCGAGTGTGGCATCAAGGAGCCCTAGTAAAACTGAAGTCAATGGGAATCCAGGGGAAAATTCTCCATTGGCTGGAGTCATACCTTGTACAAAGAGGGTCACTATTGACCAGAAACTTAACTGGACCAGCCACATAAATACTGTGGCAACAAGAGCTGGTCAGAGGCTGGGTATTCTGCAGCGAGTGTCTCACCTTCTGACTTCCCAAAGCCTTTCCACCATCTACAAGGCACAAGTCAGGAGTGTAATGGAATATTCTCCACTTGCCTGGATGAGTGCAGCTCCAACAACACTCAAGAAGCTAGACATCATCCTGGACAAAGCAGCCCGCTTGATTGGCACCCCATCCACCACCTTAAACATTCATTCCCTCCACCACCAGTGCACCGTGTCTGCAGTGTGTACCATCTACAAGATGCACTGCAGCAACTCGCCAAGGCTTCTTCGGTAGCACGTCCCAAACCCGTGACCTCTTCCACCTAGAAGGACAAGGGCAGCAGGCGTATGGGAACACCACCACCACAAGTTCCCCTCCATGTTACTCACCATCCTGACTTGGAAGAATTTCGCCGATCCTTCATCGTCGCTGGGTCAAAATCCTGGAACTCTCTGCCTAACAGCACTATGGGAGTACCTTCACCACACAGACTGCAGCGGTTCAAGAAGGCGGCTCGCTACCACCTTCTCAAGGGCAATTAGGGATGGGCAATAAATGCTGGCCTTGCCAGTGACGCCCACATCGCGAACGAATCAAAAAAATCAAGCAGCAGAGTATTGGATGAGCTGAAGGTTACATAGCATGGAGGATGGGAGGCGACCTGGGAGAGCATTGGAATAGTCGAGTCTGGAAGCAACAAAGACATGGATGAGAGTTTCAGATGGCTGAGGCCGATGATATTACAGAGGTGGAAGTAGGCAGTCTTTGTGATGGAGAGGATATGGGGTTGGAAGCGCAGCTCGGGGTCAAATAGGGCACTGAGATTCTGATGAGAATGTGTCCTGCAAAGGGCTGGTATTGCCAGATGCTGCGTTGTCTACTTGTTCTTCTTACTGTGGCACATTTAGAAAAGGAAAATAGGAAGCAAGGTTCGAATGGTTTCCAGAGGAGTGGAGATCACATGTCACTATCAGTCAAAAAAGTGACTTGAGGGTTTTGTGATATGGCTCACCGACAATGTAGGGTACAAGAAAAAGAGAAGGAGAATCTCCTGACAAACCCTCAGCTGGGCTATAACCTCCTATCTCCCCATCTACAGCACTGTTAGTGGCCTCTCTCCCCAATATATGCAGGGCTTCCTCCTCATAGTGAATTCGTGGTCTGGGTTCAGGCGGGGCTGCCATCTATGGCTAATCTCTTCCTAATGTCATGGACTGCCTTATTCTAGAAAACAAAAACCAAAAGGGCCAAATTACTTTCAGTTACCATGACATGGAATAATAACACCAAGATTTCAGCATGCAAATAGAATGTGAGCGCTGGTGCATGCAGTATGCAATTACATTCTAAGTGAGTATTTTTGTGAATATATTATGGGAACGGTAGCATAATGATTATGTAACTGGACTAAAAATCCAGAGGCCTGGACTACTGATCCAGAGATGTGAGTTCAAATCCCACCACGGCAGCTGGGGAATTTAAATTCAGTTAAGTAAATAATACAAAGCTAGTATCAGTAATGGTGACCATGTAACTACAGAATTGTCATAAAAACCCATCTGGTTAATGTCCTTTAGGGAAGGAAATCTGCCGTCCTTACCTGGTCTGGCCTATATGTGACTCCGGACCCACAGCAATGTGGTTGACTCTTAACTGCCCTCTGAAATGGCCTAGCAAGCCACTCAGTTGTATCAAACCATTACAACACAGTATAATCAATGTGAGTGTATTTTGTAGGCCACCATATAGAGTCATAAGTCATAGAGTCATAATGGCACAGAAGGAGGCCATTCAGCCCATCGAGTCCATGCCGGGATATAGTGGGAAGGAGATAGAGGAGCTGATTTGCAAATAAATTACTGAGAGGTGCAAGAACTATAGAGTAGTGATAATGGGAGACCCATTTAATCCCAATATTGAATGTGTTAAGGGCAGAGAAAGGGAAGAATTTCTGAAGTGTGTTCAGGAGAGTTTTCTTGATCAGTATGTTTCCTGCCCAATGAGGAAGGAGGCATTGCTGGATCTAGTCCTGGGGAATGAAGTGGGTCCATTGGAGAATGTCACAGTCGGAGAGGGTCTCAGGAATAGCGATCATAGTATCGTAAGGTTTAGATTAGTTATGGAGAAGGACAAGGAGAAATCTAGAATAAAAATACCTAACTGGAGGAGGGCAAATTTCAGCGAATTGAGGAGGGATCTGGGTAAAATGGAGTCAAAGACTGGCAGGCAGAAATATAATGGAGCAATGGGCGGCCTTTAAAGAGGAGACGGTTCGGGTACAGTCTAGGGACATTCCCACAAAGGGGAAAGGGAGAGTAACCAAAGCCAGAGCTCCCTGGGTGACTAAGGAGTTGGAGAGTAGGATGAAGCAGAAACAGGGCGTATGACAGATATCAGCTTGATAATACAAGGGAGAATCAGGCTGAATATAAAAGGTACAGAGGAGAAGTGAAAAAGGAAATAAGAGGGGCAACGAGACAGTACGAGAATAGATTGGCGGCTAACAGTAAAAGGGTTGTCAGAGGAGCGATAGGGCTGATTAGGGACCAAAATGGAGATCTATTGATGGAGGCAGAAGGCATGGCTGAGGTACTAAATGAGTACTTTGCATTGGTGTTTACCAAGGAAGAGGACTTTGCCAGAGCTGTAGTAAACACTGAGTTTGCCGGGATACTGGATGATATAAAAATAGATAAAGAGGAGGTACTAGAAAGTCTGGCAGTACTTAAAGTGGATAAGTCACCCAGTCCGGATGGGATGCATCCTAGGTTGCTGAGGGAAGTAAGGGTAGAAATTGCGGAGGTGCTGGCCACAATCTTCCAGTTCTCCTTAGATACCGGGGTGGTGCCAAAGGACTGGAGGATTGCAAATGTTACACTCTTGTTCAAAAAGGGGAGAAGGATAAACCTGGCAATTACAGGTTTAATGTCAGTGGTGGGGAAGCTTTCAGAAACAATGGGGGTGATTTTCTCAATGGGGAGCTTTTGGAGGCGGGACTGCTGCTTGTCGGGTTTCAGTCCCGCCTCCATCAACTTCTGGCCAACCCACGCTATTTTCCCTTGATTGACCTTGTTAAGCCCGCCCAGCGGGCTTAGCAGGCCAATTAAGGGAAAGCCGGTTGCAGAGAACGTCAACATATGATGTTTCATCTGTCAAAAATTTTTGACAGATGAATTGTCATCGTTTGACAGCTCTGTGAAGCTGTCAAACACTGACATTCTCTGTAGTTTGATGAGTTCTTGAATTCAAGACCTCATCAAACCTCTTTCTTTTGCAGAAATGAGATGGTTGTTGCATTGGAGAATGCAACGGCCATCTGTCATCTCTACCGCGGAGGTGCGAGACTCTCCGCATACACAACGACTGAAGCCTGCAGGAAGAAACAAAGGTAAGTACACTTTTTCTAACACTTTGCACTTACCCCAGATACTCACCTCTCCACACTTGCACCCATCACTTACCTTCACAGCACACTTTTGCACCCCTCCGACCCCTGCAGACCCCCTACTCGCCTCGGTGACCTGGCGGGGTTCGGAGCCTTTGGGAAGCCCGCACTTGCATGGGCAAAAAGGGGATAATCCTATTTTCTGTCTGTTAACTACCTGTTAACAGGCAGTTAAGTGGATGTAATCCCTTCCCGCCTCCAAGGAGACGGGACCCGGCGCGGGACGGCTACCCGCCTCCTGGCAAGATGGCATAGAGGCGGGTTGGAGGCGGGTTGGGCACCCGCCCCAAATTCTGCCATTTTCCCGGCAGTCCCGCCTCCAAACCCGCCTCCCCAGGGCTGGCAAGATCGCGCCCATAAATCTGGGAGAAAATTAATAGCCGCTTAGACAAACATGGACTAACAAAGGAGAGCCAGCATGAATTTGTTAAGGCCAAGTCGTGTTTGACTAACTTAATTGAGTTTTTTGATGAGGTAATAGAGAGGGTGGATGAGGGCAGTGCAGTTGATGTTGTGTATACAGACCTGCAAAAGGTGTTTGATAAAGTACCACATATTAGGCTTGTTAGCAAAATTGAAGCCCATGGTGGTGCAAGAAGAGAGAGACTTGTGGGTGTTTGTGCACAAATCTTTGAAGGTGGCAGGACAGGTTAACAAAGCAGTTAATAAAGCATTTGGGATCTGGGGCTTTATAGATAGAGGCATAGAGTACAAAAGCCAGGCAGTAATGCTAAACCTATACAAGACACTAGTTCAGCCCAAGCTGGAGTATTGTGTCCAATTCTGGGCACCACACTTTAGGAAGGACGTGAAGGCTTTGGAGAGGATACAGAAGAGATTTACTAGAATGGTTCCAGGGATGAGGAATTACAGTTACGGGAATAGACTAGAGAAGCTGGGGCTGTTCTCCTTAGCACAGAGAAGGCTAAGAAGAGATTTGATAGAGGTGTTTAAATTCATGAAGGATTTAGATGGAGTAACTAAAGAGAAACTGTTTCCAATGGCTGAAGTGTCAATAACCAAAGGGCACAGATTTAAGGTGATTTGCAGGAGGCTGAGGGGGGACATGATTGAGGTGTACAAAATTATGAGGGGCATAGATAGGATGGATACTAAGGAGCTTTTTCCCTTAGTAGAGGGGTCTATAACAAGGGGGCATAGATTCAAGGTAAAGGGCGGGAGGTTTAGAAGGGATTTGAGAAAGAACTTTTTCACCCAGAGGGTGGTTGGAGTCTGGAACTCACTGCCTGAAAGGGTTGCGGAGGCAGGAACCCTCACAACATTCAAGAAGCATTTGGATGAGCACTTGAAATGCCATAGCATACAAGGCTACAGACCAAATGCTGGAATATGGGATTAGATTAGACAGGGCTTGATGGCCGGTGTGGACACGATGGGCCGAAGGGCCTCTATCCGTGCTGTAAACCAGAGGTGACATGAGGAAACCGTTTTTACACAATCAGCGGTTAGGATTTGGAATGCACTGCCTGATATGGTGGTGGATACAGATTCAATGGTAGCCTTCAAAAGGGAATTGGACAATTACTTGAAGGAGAAAAAATTGCAGGAATATGGAGAAAGAGCGGGGGAGTGGGACTAACTGAATTGCTCTTCGAAAGAGCTGGCACAGACTCGATGGGCCGAATGGTGTCCTTCTGTGCTTTACTATTCTATGATTCTACGAACACTTTTAGTGAAGGCTGGAAATGTATTGATGGTAAGCAAATGAAGCATTTTAATACTGTATGTACAGAAACGTAGGGTGCATCCTGAGAAGGTGTGGCTGATCCCTCATACCTTACCAAACCTGCTAAGGTAATTACATTTCTTTCTGCACTGAGAACAGTACACAAGGTCGTTCACACTGCATGCCCTGGCCATCTCCCTCCACTGGCCCTGAGCAGCCCTCATTGGTGCCCTTTATCTCTGCTTTCCAAAGAGGGCCTTCCTCCTGCCCCTAACCTCCTGCAGCAGCACTACTATATCTGCATCCGTATATCAGAGGGCTCTGTGGCCTGCAGCAGATATTACAGACAATGTATGATATTTGGTGTGGTCACTAACTTCTGATTTAAACCGCTGCACTCGTATACAGGCTGTAGTGGCACACAATTTCCTGCCCTCAAAGAGAGGCGTTTCCAATGAGGCTGGTGCAGGGTCAACATTCATCATTCATCACATTGGGTGGGCAGAAAATCCAGGCTCCGATTTATTTTTTACATTCTAATTTATAAACCTATTTCCCCAGCAAGGTTTAGGTGAAATCTGAAAACTGCAGAAACTTACAAAACTAAAAGTGGAAATAGTGATGAGTAAATTAGGTTTATTGCCCAGTAAGAAACAAATACTCTCTGGAAATCTAGTTAGTTTGAATGAAAATAGGGAAATAATGGCCCAAAAAATCCTGTAACCGATCAATGAACGGCACCCGCTGTTAGTTAGACTTCCCCTTGCCTGTTTAGGTTTGTTTTTGCGTGGCAAGCTGCTGAAAATACGAGCTGATAACCTTACAGTGAGGGAAACAGGGCATCTGGGACCTGTGTGAACAGGGAAAGCAACTGTGTATCTCCTTAACCAATCAGATTGAAGAATTGTGAAATTACCAGTGCAAGCACTGAGAAGGAAGTGTAAATTAGAGTGGGTGAATTCAATGTCAAATCAGGTACAGAAAGAAATAAAAAGAGGGATAGAAAGATTGGATCAAGAGAGAGAAAAAAGAGACAGAAAGGAAAAGTAAAAAAAATGAAAATTTTAATTAAAACAACAACCTCCAACAATTAAAACCTGAAGGAATGAGACACCACACTTGTAATAGTTAATTTTCAGTGCCAGGGAGGTTCACCGGCAGTAACTTACACTTAGCACATAATTAAAAGGGTGCTTAGACTTGAAAGGACTTGACTTAACTTTGTGGCAAGCTAAGTTCATATCTACCACACAAGTACAGCAACTTCATGCCATTCAATGCATTTGAATGGGAGCCAGGCAGCAAAAAGCCATTTTTGAGAATTTAACAGCAGAGCGGCGCATCTCTGACAGCAACTTTTTGATTTCCGCTTTTAATCGCGTACCTGCCCTTGCCTGAAGTTGCTGTGGCATAAACTACTTTCCATCAGCTGAACCTGTGATCAACTACAGTTGTGTTTAACTAAAATTCTCATAGTTAATGATTCATGACAGCATTTACACTTACATTTAGTTCTGCTCTAGCTTAGCCATCTCCACTGCTACATGTAGCAATAGTGTTATTTTTTCATGACATAGGTATAAGTACTGCAGTTCTAAAAATACATCAGAAATTGGGAATCAAAGTTGAGGATAAAAAGGGAATGGCAGCACACAAAACAATGTCTTGCAGTTTCCTAATGCACAATAGATCAAAGAAAATTAGTGTTTCAGAGTAAGATATTTGAAGGACAATTGCACCTCACTCATATTCACCAATAACCTCAAAGGTTATTTTCCTTAATAGATTTTGACTCAGAGCAATACTGTCAGTATCAGATGTCCTATTTTGCTCACTCAGTTTTCAAATGCATTAGCTGATTGTGCTTTTTTAAATCCTGGTTGGCCTCAATGTTCATCTCAATTCATATTGTACTACTGCCTTGTAAACATTGCAGCATGTGCGTTAACCCATATGCAATTATAAAATGTGATTGATTTTGCTAGTTACTTAATATACCAGTTTAAAAAGCTATATGGTCGGAATTTTGCCTACCTCGGTGGATCGAGTGTGGGCGGTTGGCATGGAGGGTCGCAACCCCACTGCTGGCTCCATTCCGCAGCTGAAAATGACTTTCCCTTAATAGGGCCTATTAAGCCCACCCTGCGCGTTACCCGGCCCAATTAAATGGAACGGGTCTGATGGTGTCATTTAGATCAAAGGAAGAGGCTTATAATGTTGCCAAAAAGAGTAGTAAGCCTGAGGATTGGGAGGATTTTAGAATTCATCAAAGGAGGACCAAGAAATTGATAAAGAAAGGGAAAATAGAATATGAGAGTAAATTAGCGAGAGACATAAAAACAGATTGTAAAAGTTTCGATAGGTATCTAAAAAGGAAAAGATTAGCAAAAGTAAATGTGGGTCCCTTACAGGCTGAGACAGGAGAAATTATAATGGGGAATAAAGAAATGGCAGAGAAATTAAACGAATACTTTGTGTCTGTCTTCACAGAAGAAGACACAAAAAACTTCCTGGAAATAATGACACCCAAGGGTCCAGCGAGAATGAGGAACTAAAAGATATTAGTATTAGTAAAAAAGTAGCACTGGAGAAATTAATGGGACTGAAAGCCAATAAATCCCCTGGACCTGATGGCCTACATCCTAAGGTTTAGAAAGAGGTGGCTGTAGAGATAGTGGATGCATTGGTTGTCATTTTCCAAAATTCCATAGATTCTTGAACGGTTCCCGTGGATTGGAAGGTAGCAAATGTAACCCCCCTATTTAAGAAAGGAGGGAGAGAGAAAATGGGGAACTACAGACCAGTTAGCCTGACATCAGTAGTAGGGAAAATGCTAGAATCTATTATTAAGGATGTGGTAACAGGGCACTTAGAAAATAATAATAGGATTGGGCAGAATCAACAGATTTATGAAAGGGAAATTGTGTTTGACAAATCTGTTAGAGTTTTTTGAGGTTGTAACGAGCAGAATAGATAAGGGGGAACCAGTGGATGTGATGTATTTGGATTTTCAGAAGGCATTTGATAAGGTGCCACACAAGAGGTTATTAAACAAAATTAGGGCTCATGGGATTGAGGGTAATATACTAGCATGGATTGAGGATTGGTTAACGGACAGAAAACAGAGAGTAGGAATAAACGGGTCATTTTCGGGTTGGCAGGCTGTAACTCGTGGGGTACCGCAAGAATCAGTGCTTGGGCCTCAGCTATTCACAATCTACATCAATGATTTGGATGAGGGGACCAAATGTAATATATCCAAGTTTGCTGATGATACAAAGCTGGGTGGGAATGTAAGTTGTGAGGAGGATGCAAGGAGGCTTCAAGGGGATATAGACAGGCTAAGTGAGTGGGCAAGAACATGGCAAATGGATTATAATGTGGAGAAATGTGAAGTTATCCACTTTGGTAGGAAAAATAGAAAAGCAGAGTATTTTTTAAATGGTTAGAGATTGGGAAATGTTGGTGTTCAGAGGGACCTGAGTGTCCTTGTACACGAATCACTGAAAGCTAACATGCAGGTACAGCAAGCAATTAGGAAAGCAAATGGTATGTTGGCCTTTATTACAAGAGGATTTGAGTATAAGAGTAAAGATGTCTTACTGCAATTATATAGGGCCCTGGTGAGACCACACCTGGAGTATTGTGTACAGTTTTGGTCTCCTTACCGAAGGAAGGATATACTTGCCATAGAGGGAGTGCAATGAAGGTTCACCAGACTGGTTCCTGGGATGGGGGGATTGTCCTATGAGGAGAGATTGAGTAGACTAGGCCTATATTTTCTACAGTTTAGAAGAATGAGAGGTGATCTCATTGAAACATACAAAATTCTTCCAGGGTTTGACAGGGTAGATGCAGGGTGGATGTTTCCCCTGGCTGGGGAGTCTAGAACCAGGGGTCACAGTCTCAGAATAAGGGGTCGGCCATTTAGGACTGAGATGAGGAGAAATTTCTTCACTCAGAGGGTGGTGAATCTTTGGAATTCTCTACCCCAGAGGCCTGTGGAGGCTCAGTCGTTGAGTATATTCAAGACAGAGATCGATAGATTTTTGAATATTAAGGGAATCAAGGGATATGGGGATAGTTCAGGAAATTGGAGATGAGGTAGAAGATCAGCCATGATCTTATTGAATGGTGGAGCAGGCTCGAAGGGCCAAATTGCCCACTCCTGCTCATATTTCTTATGTTCTTATCGTCTAAACATTTTTAACTGTAAAGATAACTTTACAATGTAAATTCCAAGAAAAACACTATTTTTTAAGACCCTGAATTATTGACATGAACTGCAGCAGGAAGATGAAAGAAGATTTGTGTTCATGTACTGACTACAAGAGATTGCTGTCAGTTGGTCTGAATAGCTTTCATGACTGCAGGTCGCCTGCATCGTTATAAAAGTGAATAAGTGATGAGCAAATTAGGTGTTGTTGCCCAGCAAGAAAGGATTAAATAATACTTCAAAGCCTAGTAAGTGTGAAAGAAAATTCAGAAATATTAAGTGAGCTAAGGAAAGAAATTAAGTGTTATAAATGTCAGTTTAGTGGGAAAAAACATGAATGAAAGTTTGTTTCAAATGTTGCAAATAATCTTTTAAAAAATGCATGCAAAAGAAAGACTATAGGAGCATTAATAAATGGTTTAAAGAAGCATGAATAACATTTTTTGAAACCATGCTTCTCCTAAGGGCAACAACCAGAGTGAGAGCTGCAGTTGTTGGAAAAGTTAAATCCTAAAGTCAGGAGCAATATTGTCTCTGCTGCCATAAATGTAACCAAATATAAAGAGAAAGACTTAATTGGTACAAGCTTATCTAGATAATGGATACACACAAAGCATTAGAAAGTGTTAGACTATTAGTATATCTAATCCCATGTAATGTCTTGTAAGTTTAGGATTTGCTTACTGTAATCTTCTATGAGCCCCGAGTGGACTACACTGATGCATTTCATCACTTGTATGATACACTTCTGTAGTTGCTGTGTTGTCTATTGCCTATAGCTTCCATGCAAACAACCTTCTGCTCCCCTCCCCTCTCAACTCCTGATGATCCAATTAACCTTGCTCAGCACAATGCTCATAGCCATTGCCAATTGCTCCTTCTCCTCCAACATTGTGTCCTCATTTTCAAGAGTGCCACAATCACCCACCCTCTTAAAAAAGCCTACCTTTGATCTGGTCTTCTTTTATTACTGCCCATTTCCAACCTCCCTTTTCATCTCATAGATTTTAGAATGCATCATCTCCACTCTACTCTGTTCCATGTCTCTCACCAGTTCCTTCTCAAATCCTTTCAATCTTGCTTCCGTCCCACCCACAGCTGTGGGACTGACCTGGTAAAAGTCACCTACAATATTCTGCATGACTGCAACCACAGTACATTATCCCATCTCGTCCTCAACCTCTTTGCGCCCTTTGACATGCTCAATCACACTATCCTCTTCCACCGCCTCTCCTCTGTGATCCACCTCTGTCCGACCTGTCTCAGTGTTGCCAGCATTTTTCTTGTAATGGCTTCTCCTCCTGTATCTGCTCGGTCACTTCTGTGCGAGCTTCCATCCTGTGGCGGAAGAGCCACAGCAAACACCTTTTACACCATTTTTTCAGGGTTTCCGCTGCCCCCTCACTGAAGTTACAGCACACGAGACGGAGAACCCGTGGGGAAGTTTGCCCCTTGTGTTATTGGCACATCCATCCACTCCATGAAATGGAACTCAAAATGATGTTTGACATCAGATTTAGGTTCAACTTTGTAAAGTGAATTTTGTACATTCAAAGACACATCTGAAGCTAAAAAACTGGAGAAAATCAAATTCTTAGGTGTCGATCACAGGAAAGATTTCCAAATCCTCTCTCATGGCGAGGCTAAATTGCCATTGTGCATTGGAAAAGCACGGCCCCTGCCCACAAGTTTACATTCATTGATTTCATGGGCTAGGATTCGTAAGATCTAACCTCATATCTAATCTATAGCCTGAAGACTGCACATTGCAGCTGAAACATTAATCTATACTGCTGTCAAATCACAACAAATGGATAGCAGCACAGGTGGGGCAGCATGCTCGACCATTACAAATCATCTATTCCTAGATTGAAGACAATCTGCTGTGTAAGAAATTAATGGCTCTCTGCCAGAGTGGTCATCTCCACAATATAAAACATCAGCATGTTAAGCTATACAGAGTGTTTCTTCTGGTCATTTGGTACAGAAAATTAGATGTAATTAGCAAAACTGGGCAGTAAGTCTGAAATACACAGTCCTTGTAGTCACTCTTTAAAGTGCTGCAAAATTGTAACAAAACATTGTCAATCACAAAGTGTAAATCCAAGTAACAAAGGCAAACTCTGAAAGGTCAAAACACAGGCCCGGGAAACTGAAACTCATTTCAAACACTCATTTTTCATTATTTCGCAATAACATTAGTTTATTATTTACATTTTTCACATGTTCATCCATTTTCTTTCACTTTAGAATGTCCTAGTTACAACTTTGAGTTTTTGAGGCTTTGTGACTTAGTTTGTAACATTGGGCCAGAAATTCGGCTCTTGTCGGGTGAGTACGCGCTGTGTACTCACCCGTAAGGCAACCTGAAGTGCTGGTTTCCTGCATGCACTGCGCATGCGCGGGAAACCGGAACTTCCGTTCCCCTGAAGGGAGGGGTTCAGAAGTCGAACGCGTGCGCGGTAGAGGCAGCGCGCACGCATCGAACTTCGGTTTTTTTTCAGGTTTCTCCGGGAGGGTAAGTATGGAGAAGCTGCACTTTTAAAAAGGAGGCACAAGGCCTGTTTTTAACAAGGTAAGTGGTTAATTAATTACAATTTAAACATTTTTTCAACAGGTTTATCTTTTTTAGATACTTTAAAGAAAGGTAAGTTTATTTTTAGCACTGTTAAAAAGTATAATTAATTTTTTCAAAAATTTAAATTTTTGTTTAAAATTTATGTAACTTATAGTTATTTTAAAAATGTGATGTATTTTTTTTAATTTATTTGAAGTTTAAGTGTGGTTTTGGGGTCAATCTCTATTCATAGATTTGACAGGTCTTCCTGTCAAATCTATGAATGAAAATGCCCTGCTCCGATTGGCTCTCCATGGCCCACGTGATCCCAGGGGACGCTTCAAACTAACTGTGCCCCTGGGATACGCAAGCACTGCGCGCCGGCAGCTGCAGGAGGCCCAAGAGCCGAAGTCCTCGTGGGCCTGAAGCACAACGGCAGGCGCGGTAGGCAAGTACGCGCGCGATGCTTGCACCCGCAGGAAGCCGGAGAGCCGAATTTCTGGCCCATTGAGATTCAGAGCAAACTTTCACCTTAAAGCTGCGACTCCAGCTCACTTTAACTCCTTCTGGCTCCAATCTTGCACTACCTGCCCTGGAAGTTGCTTCTCACAGCTATAATCTTGCTTCTCCAGACTAGGATTTGGACCCGCCTGCCCTTGATCGATAAGTTGATCTAAAATTGCAGCCAAAGTTTCATTATATTGGATTGTTGAAAATTTTAAACGTATAAAAAGAAAGTAGCTATGCTACTGGTTAATAGGCGCTTGAAGCATTAGTACACCTGAGAAAATCTTCTTTGGCAAAGCAGCGTTATTTGATGTAAGAAGATAATTTTGACCTCTTCAGCTATTTGACATCCATAGCAAAACTGCTCACAGACAAATATAGAGTAGATGATTTGCCACAATTTGGAATGAGAAGCAGCAGGATAATCTTGTTATATCCCGCAGTGATGTAGTAGGAATGATAAAACATCAGAAATGGATTTTCTCCTACTTACAGATAGGCCTTCCAGTTATGAATTTCCCAACTGACCAGCATTCCAACTGAAATCAGAACAACCTAACTTCCTTTTTGTTGTCAATCCTTCCATGACTATGGAAGAAATTATACAATTAACCTCAACACAAATATGTACCAACATAAAATCAAACTTGGACAGTGCTAAATAAATACAAAATAAATTCTGTGAAATACTGAATACATGTAAATATATAATACTAGAGGAAACGGAACGTAATTTTATGTTTGCAGTTTGCATTTTCGTTATGGTGTTGCAATCGATCTTTCTTAATTTAGTTGTAAAATGCGATTTTTTTGAACTGAGGCAGCCATTCAGGTCAAATATGTGAATATGATTAAAATAAATGTAAGTGATGCATGGCTGCTCTAAATGGGTTGGTCAAAGGATTGCAAAATTAGGTATGATGCAACCATGCCCAACAGGAAAAATATGGAAAGACTGTCGGAAAGTGTGCAAAAAGGAAGTTGATGGAAAACAGCTTTAAAAATCAAAAGCATTTTGACACGAGTACTCAAACATTAGGCCAGATTCTTCATTACAAACATTTTATAAGCGTTGTTATAAATATTACCTTTCAAATGGTTGGGTCTGACTTTAGCAAGAAGAAGAATGAAGAGGAAAGCAAAACATAGGATTTACCTATTAAGAGACAAAAGGTAATCAATAGAGAGAAATAAGCTAGCCCATTTTAGATTATCCTTCATTTGGAAAGAGTAAAATAAACCCTTTCTCAAGTGCCCTGTTACCACATCCTTAATAATAGATTCTAGCATTTTCCCTACTACTGATGTCAGGCTAACTGGTCTGTAGTTCCCCGTTTTCTCTCTCCCTCCTTGCTACATTGCTACCTTCCAATCTGCGGGAACCGTTCAAGAATCTATGGAATTTTGGAAAATGACAACCAATGCATCCACTATCTTTACAGCCACCTCTTTCAAAACCCTAGGATGTAGGCCATCAGATCCAGGGGATTTATTGGCTTTCAGTCCCATTAATTTCACCAGTACTATTTTTTTACTAATACTAATTTCTTTCAGTTCCTCATTCTCGCTAGAGCCTTGGTTCTCCACTATTTCTGGGAAGTCTTTTGCGTCTTCTTCCGTGATGACAGACACACAGGGCTAGATTTTCCCAGCGGAGGCGGGTTTTCGGCTGGAGAGCTGTTTGGCGGGTTCCGGTCCCACTCCCGGCTACAGCTGCTCTGTCAATAGGATTTTCTGTTAATAGGGCTTGTTAAGCCCGCTCTGAGGGGTTCCCGGCCAATTAAAAGGAAGCGGAACTGATGACGTCATTTGATGACGCGACATCAGCCGGTTTCCTTAAAGGGACCACGGCCACTTCATTTTGACAGTTGTGCTGTCAGTGTTCTGCAGCATTGAGGTGCTGCAAACAGTGACAAGCACGGAACAAAGGTACACGTCTGCACCCAGGCTCTCGCATGACTCCCTCCATATGCTTATGGAGGGAGTCACAGCACACAGGAAGAATTTCTTCCCTTCCCATGGGCAAAAGAGACCTCCCCAGGACACCAACGCAACCTGGTTGCACATTGCACAGGAGGGCAAAAGCAGGGATGTCATCAGGAGTACGTGGCTGCAGTGGTACAAACCTTGCAATAATCTCAGTAAATCACGAAACGTTACTTCAAAGCCACACTCAACCTCATCCTGCTGTGCCACTCATCACATCCCCATCACTCTGCCTTCCCTATTCTACTCCTGCACATCCTTACTCACACCAACTTACCCTACACCTCCACCCATTCCTCTCTATGTACATTATCACATCCTTATCTCACTAGCCACGCCTCACACTTACCCTCATCCTAGTCCAATCACACCAACTAACAACACACAAGGGTAGGCACTTGAGTGTCTTATGCAACGTTCATGTAAATTTTCTGTTAATGTGTTGTCAAACATTGAAATCTTTATTTTCAACACTTTGCCTTATTGTACAGATCTGTGCTCACCTTCAGAAGTGTCTTAGTGAGTTGCAGTGAATGGTGAGACGTAACGGTATCCCCCGCAATGGTGATGAGTGTGAAAGGAACGGCTTGGTCATTGTAGAAATGCTTTATCATGCTGGTGTGGGGTGGTGTTAACCTGGCGCATCATGTGGCAGCCAGGGTGTACAGCGTCAAGTGAAGTAAATCTGGCCAAGGAGATGCCATCGCTGGCCTCCTGGGCAGCAATGTGGTCAGGTGCTAATGCCCTATGTCCTGTGCAGCACCAGATGATTGTGGAGAAGGTTGGTGTTGTTGTTGGAGATGTTGGTAGGCCTGGTGATGTTGGTTTTGGGGCTGATCGTGGAGGGATTCAGAGGACCAAGGTGAGATTTTTTTCAAGGGCACTGATGTTGCTGGAATACATGGCAGCTGAATTTGAGAGGATAGAAGCGATCTGTCAATGGTGAGAGAGCTTGCTCCAAGGAGGTGACAGTGGATAGAGAGTTTACTCCAAACACTTCCAAGCTGCATACAGCTCAAAAGTGTCTTCAAAGTCCTAAAGGTTCAAGCTTCTGACATTGGAAAGTGACCAGCTGTGAAATGGTAGCTTTCATACCACTTTTGCAGCTGTCACCTATTCATAGCAATGGGGAGAAATAGAGAACCCGACCTACTTACCTGACGTGATCTCCGAACGACGGGAACCCTATTATAAATGTGGGAAAATAGAAAAAGGCTGGCAAAATCATAGTTAACAAGCACTTAACAAGCAGTTAACTATCTTAAATGCCTCACCCGCCGCTTGGTGTCAGGTCTGTTCTGAAATCGCAGACCCGACACTTTGGAAACTTACATGGAGGCGGGTTCGTGGCGCGTTCCCAACCCACCGTCAATCATTTCGAATTTAACAGCTGACCCACCTCCGAAACTGCCCTATGAGCAGTGGTAAAATCGCGGCCAAAGTTTTTGTTTAATTTCTCTGCCATTTCCTTAATCCCCATTATAATTTCTCCTGTCTCAGCATGTAAGGGACCCACATTTGCTTTTGCTAATCTTTTCCTTTTTAGATACCTATAGAAGATTTTACAATTTGTTTTTATGTCTCTCGCTAGTTTACTCTCATATTCTATTTTCCCTTTCTTTATCAATTTCTTGATCCTCCTTTGCTGAATTCTAAAATCCTCCCAATCCTCAGGATTACTACTCTTTTTGGCAACATTATAAGCCTCTTCCTTTGATCTAATACTATCTTTAACTTCTCTTGTTAGCCACGGTTGGACCACTTTTCCTGTGATGTTTTTGTGCCTTAAAGGAATGTATATTTGTTGTAAATTATGTATTAATTCTTTAAATGCTAGCCATTGCTTGTCTACCATCACATGTTTTAATGTAGTTTCCCAATCTATCATAGCCAACTTTCCCCTCATACCTACGTAGTTTGCTTTGTTTAGATTTAAGACCCTAGTTTTGGATTGAACTAAATTACTTTCAAACTCAATATAAAATTTTTATCATATTATGGTCACTCTTCCCTAAAGGCCCCTTTACTACAAGGTTATTAATTAACCCTTTCTCATTCGATGAATTCGCCCTCCACACTATTATTGCATTTTGGTTTGCTCAGTCTATATGTAGATTAAAGTCCCCCATGATTACTGTATTACCCTTGTTACACCTCTTCTAATAGTTAAGTATCCTGGAATATTTAGTGCCCAACCTTGGCCACTTTGTAACCATGTTTCCGTTATGGCTCTTCGATCAAACCTGTTAATTTCTATCTGCGCTATTAATTCATCTATTTTGTTGCGAATGCTTCGCACATTCAGATATAGTGCCTTTAGCTTTGACTTATTTCTATTTTTCCCAGATGTCACCTTAGTCACTGATGTCTTATTACCTTTGTTACTCACTCTGACCCTTCCTGACCCACTCTGCTTATTTTTACCCAAAACTCTACTCTGCTCTAGAGCCTTGACATTTCTTTCGCTGCTTTTAATTTTAATCTTTCCTGAATTCTGTCTACTGCCCTAGTGATTCGATTCGCCAGGACACTGGTCCCAGCTCGGTTTAAGTGGAGCCTGTCCCCAGTACTGGTGCCAGTGCCCCGTGAACTGAAACCCCTTCCTCCCACAACACTCTTTGAGCCACACATTTAAACCTCTAATCTGTTTGTCCCCATGCCAATTTGCGCATGGCTCAGGTAACAATCCAAAGATTATTACCTTTGAGGTTCTGCTTTTTAATTTGGATCCTAGCTCCTCAAACTCCCTCAGCAGAACCTCATTCCTAGTTCTACCTATGTCGTTGGTTTCTATGTGGACCACGACAACTGGATACTTCCCCTCCCACTCCAAGTTCTTCTCCAGCCGCGAGGAGATGACTTTAACTCTGGCACCGGGCAGGCAACACAACCTTCGGAACACTCGGTCGCAGCTGCAGAGACCAGTATCTATCCCCCTGACTATACTGTCCCTTACCACAACTACATTCCCTTTCACTCCCCCACTGGAATGGCCTCCTGCACCATGGTGCCATGGTCAGCTTGCTCGTCCACCCTGCAGGCTTTTCCCTCATCCACACAGGCAGCAAGAACCTCATACCTGTTGGACAAGGGCAAAGGCTGTGGCTCCTCCAGCACTGCACCTGGGGTCCCCTTGCCTGCCTGAGTTGCAGTCACTCCCGCCTGCCTGAGTTGCAGTAACACCCTCCTGTCCCTGACCACTAACCAGACCTGTACCACTACCTAACCTAAGGGGTGTGACTGCCTCCTGGATCAAAGTGTTCAGGTAACTCTCCCCATCCCTGATGCCCTGCAATGTCTGCACCTCAGACTCCAGCTCAAAAACTCTGAGCTGAAGTTCCTCAAGATGCAGGCACTTACTGCAAACGTGGATGTCCGGGATCACAATGCTCTCCACAAACTCCCACATGCTGCAGTTGCGGCACACAGCCTGCACTGCCATCCCTATATGACCTTGTTTTATTTAATTAAATTTGTAATTACGTAACTTAGTTTATAGTTTAGTTTCTTGACTACTTACTTGATCTAGATTAAGACATGGGTACTGAAATTAAATATCTACCTCTAACACAAAGCACTACAAGTGGTGTAGGCAAAAAGCAGCAACTCCTTCCCCCTCTTCTCCGAATTCCCACTCTTTCCAAATTCCCAAATAAAACACTCTGTTCAAGTCCACTCTGTTTAATCCCATTCTGTGCAGACCGCCCAGGCATCAAGATGCCAGCAATAGCTTCTAATAACGTTGGTGGTTTCTGGAGTGGCAACTAACATTACTGACATTGATGCTTTGAACAGAATACTTTCCCAGGGTTTACAAAATGTACTTGGAATTATTCGGTCTGTACTAACACCAACCAGTAGCTTCATCACAAAGATCACATGCTTCCATCTCTGTAACACCGCCTGCCACCATCCCTACCTCTGCCCAGCTACCGATAAAAGTCTCATCCATGCCTTTGTCACCTCCAGGCTCGACGGCCGCGATTTTGCCAGCGCTCAGAGGGCGGGTTTGGAGGCGGGTCAGGTGGTAAAATCGCAAATATTAACGGTGGGTTCTGATCCTGCCGTCAACCCGCCTCCGTGCAACTTTACCAAAGGCGGCCTCCCAGACTCCCGATCGGTCCCGCCACCAAGCGGCGGGATAGGCCCTTAAGGCAGTTAACTGCTTGTTAACTGCCTGGATAATGCTATTTTGACAGCGGTTTTAGATTTTGCCACTTTTTTTGCGTGTTCCACGCCGTTCCCAAACCATGCCAGCTGATTGTGCCGGGTTCACAAGTGGCTGCCTTCTTCACAGTTGCAGCTCCAGCATAAAAACGGAGCTCTCAACAAGGCTCAGTTGCAGATGGCAGAACTTTGTTTTTTCAGGTCTTGGAACATTTTTTGCAGGTCTACTGATCTTGGAAGTGGTGAAGCTGAGATCCATCTCCACTGTTACCTCCTGGTAAAACCCTCTCCCCACATTGACTGAGCGTTTCCTCAACTGAGATATCTACCAGCAGCATGGGAACCATTTATTTCCTTTCATCCTGGTCCTCAGATTCGGAGGTAGAGCAGCCGCGGCAGCAGCAGAACCAGGCACAACAGCAGGAGTGCCAACCTCCTGCTCAGCCACCTGATGCCGCACAGGGCAGAGGGCATCAGCGCAGGGCTGCACCTCGCCGCAGGAGATACCCCCAACACAGGGTTTACAGGCCGAGGATGACCTTCCTCAACATGACTGAGCAGCAGTACCAAAGGAGGCTAAGACTTTTGCGAGAGGTAGTCGCTGACATCTGCGCAATGCTGCACCAACACCTGGCGCCCAGAGGAGCGGGTGGACACTCCTTATCAGTGGCAGTCAAAGTCACCACCGCCCTCAATTTTTTTGCTTCAGGGTCCTTCCAGGGCTCATCAGCAGACATCAGCGGCATCACCCAGTCGCCCGTACACACTTGCATCATGCAGGTTACCGATGCCCTCTTTGCAAAGGTGCACAATTACATCCACTTCTCCACGGATGAAGCAATTGTAACAGCGCATGCGGTTGGCTTTGCAAATATGGTAGGCTTGCCAAGGGTGCAGGGCATCATAGACTGCACACATGTGGCACTTCGGACACCCCATCACAGCCCAGCTGTTTTTGTCAACTGCAAGGGCTTCCGCTCCCTTAACGTGCAGCTGGTGTGTAACCACAGGAAGGACATTTTGCATGTTTGCGCGAAGTACCCTGGCAGTTGTCATGACTCGTTCATCCTGCGGCAGTCTAGTATGCCTCTGCTCTTCAATCCGCCAACACAAATTTCCAGATGGCTACTTGGAGACAAGGGCTATCCCCTGAAGACGTGGGTGATGACGCCGTTGAGGAGGCTATCAAATGAAGCTGAGGAGCGCTACAATGCCAGCCACATTTCGACCAGATCCATTATCGAGAAAACCATCAGCTTGCTGAAGATGCGATTCAGATGCCTTGACAGATCAGGTGGAGCCCTACAGTACTCAGCAGACAGGGTCTCCAGAATCATCGTGTTCTGCTGTGCACTGCACAACATCGCACAGCTTCGTGGCTTGTAGCTGCCTGAGGAACAAGTGGCTCAGCGCATAGCCTCCTCAAATGAGGAGGAGGAGGAGGAGGAAGAGGAAGAAGACCTTGCGGCGGGGGATGAGCCAGCTTCAGCAGCACGCGAGCACATTGCTGCCCGGGATGTAAGGGATGCACTAATCTTTGCTAGATTCGTTTAGGTAGACGAATCAAACACATGTGGCTGGCACCTTCTTATCACCATAGACAATGGACAACAACCTGTGGGTTCCTATCACTCTGACCACCATCATTAGAAATGCAAGTCACCTTGCGCCCTCAATGTGCAACTTCCATTTCCCAGATCACAAAGGACAGAATTTCAACTGTTTGCCATCACTTCTGTTTAATCAATGCTCAAAAGGATGGCAATGGCAAAAATTAAAGACAACAGAACAGAACACCCAAGGGACTACCCTTGTGACTAATTGTGCTTTATCTTCCTCTTACGCGTGCTTCTACGTGGTGCTTCCCCTGTGGCTTCAGCAGATGTGGAGGCACCTTGCTCACTTTCATGCTGCTCCTGCTTTGACACCTTTGGCGGGTGTCCTCTGGGTTTGCGAGCCTGTGAGGGCTCGGCAACAGTCTGCTCCTCCTGCGACTGTGCAGGGGCTGAGACTCCCATCTCAGTTGGGTGAGGAATCTGGTGGGGCTCTGACCGAGGGTTACTCAGTGGCATGGGAGTGTGAGCGCTTGGAGAGGCGCCCCCACTTCCTTGTTGCCTGCCACCAACATCCCTCTCATGGGTCAGCCCCATTTCAGTGCTAGCAAGTGGCTGGACAGCACCTTGCTGCACATCAGGGGGGCCATGAGGACCCGTATCTGTATTGGCAGTCCTACTCAAAAGAACTTCCATGAAGCTCTGGTTTCCCTGCTCAATAGCTGCCCATCGCTCCTCCAGAGATGTCAGTCTATTCTGAACATTCACCATGTTTTCCAGACTCTGGCGACTTATTTCCTCCATGGCCGTAGCCATCCTTTCCGTGGTGGTGCGTTCATGCGCCATTTCCTCCACAAAGGCACTGCTCATGTTAGAGATGGACACCTCCATCCTCTCCACACTCGCAGTAACCCCGGAGACAAAACCCGCCAGAGACTCCTGCACATGTTCCTGGAGTGCCAGAACTGCTCTCTTTCTGGATGGACCCGGAGGCACAGGGTCCACATGCAGCTGAGCGGAGCTGGGAGCGCCCTGCGGCCTCCGACGAGGACTCTCCACTGCTGTCCCTGTCTCCACCATCTGCTGATGCTCACTTGTGAGCTGCGATACACCAGGTGACAACACTACTCTATGTCGCGAAGGTCCCACCGAGGTGTGTGTATCTGCGCTGGTGCTGGGTGCGCTTAATTCTGCTGACGCTGTGCCCTCAGAGGTTGCAGGTTCCTCTGAGGAGTCTTCCGGCTCAGGCTCTTCCTCCTGGACAGTGGGGAGGGGGCTGTCGATGGTCCTGTGGGGGAGTAAAGGCATGAGTTAGACATGTGCTTTTAATGTAGCATGCACATGGAATTGTGCAGATGATCATAAGTCAATCTGGATGAGCATCAGATGCCATATCAGTCACTCATGCAAAGTAAATGAGAGAGATTCAAATCTATTCTGTCACCAGCTTGCTCTGCTGCGCCCGTCTGACCGTCCCCCACTTCCACATCCTCATCGCCTCCAATGATCTCCAGGGCCACCTCCTCAGCGTTGGTGAGATGGGCTCTGGAAGGTGGCCCTCCTTCTGTCTTAGCCCTCTCCCTCTTATTGTGGGCTCTCTTTTCCTGCAATGAGGGACACAAGTGGAGTTTGAGTGAGAATGATGGAGTGAGTGTAGAGAATCCATAGTATAGATGCTTAGAAGGAGACAAAGATGGGGTGAGGTGCTAATACCAAGGGACCTCCCTGTGCGATGTTAGTTGTTGTCATAGCATCACAGTGATAGCGAGTGTGAGGGCAGCATAGTCGAATAGTGAAGTGATTGTGTACATAGAGAGAGAGGGATGGTTAAGGGTGCAAGGGATGTAAGGTTAAAGTGGGATGTGCAGGAGTAGGTTGACAATGCAGAGTGCTGGTGACGAGAGGAGATGGGGAGCAGATTGAAGGTAAGTGTGATGTTATACTCACTTTTCCTATGCGGACCAGGTCATTGAACCCTTTTCTGCACTGCACCCAGGTTCGAGTGCACATGGATCTGGAGCTCACCTCCTGAGCAATTTGCAGCCAGACTGCTTTTGTTTGCTGTGGTGGTTTCTTCCGCCCAGAGGATGGGAAGAGTACCTCTCTGTGCCCGCTGACTCCCTCCACAAGAGCATGAAGGGAGTTATCATCAAATCTGGGGGAGGCCTTGGCCCTTGAGGTAGTCATGGCAGCAGTTGTCAGAAGGAAATCCAGCAGCAAATAATAAGAGAATGAACCAAGGCTGCATGGGCCCCTTAAGTGCAGCTGGCTCACAGACATCAGCAGAGGCGAGTTACAGACACAAAACACTAATTGGCCAGGGGAGCGCACACGCAGGGAGTCAATTACCCAATTTGGGTAAAATCGCAAATTTTTAATAGCTGAAAGTGATGGCGGGACCGGAACCCGCCGACCACCTGACCCGCACCCAACCCGCCACCAATGATAAAATCGTGGCCAACATTTCCAATCCTCTCCTGACTGGCCTCACATTCTCCAATCGCAAATTAAAAATTCTTGGGGGAGAAATTCGGGACCTTAGCACCTCCAGTTAGCACCTGGCAGGAGCGCTAACGTGGCGCTGAGGCAGTAGCGCCGCAGCGAGGTGAATACAGCGATGCACGCCAAATCCGGCACCCCTGTAGCGCCGCCTCTACGAGTTAGTGCCGGAGATTTCAGCGCCAGGCAGATCATGATATCAGTGAGCGTGCAATGCTCACTGGGCGCCCGATATGCAAAATTGATTATCGCCCCCAGCCTTAGCGCCTCACCCAGACAGTGACAGGGAGAGGAGGCATGAAGCAGTCGGTAGCCAGCTCCAGAGCGCTACTTAAAGGGATCATGAGTAATGAATCGTAGGTTAGTGCTGTTACACTGCTTCCTTGTCAGTTTCACATTGTGCAACAGTTTAAATCATTCATTTAAAGATTGTTTAGTCTCTGGAGTGTTATTCCTCCCTGCTGTTTATTTCCCCTCACTGTTTATTCCCCCCTGCTGTTTATTCCCCCCCCCCGCTGTTTATTCCCCCGCTGTTTATTCCCTCCTACTGTTTATTCCCTCCTACTGTTTATACCCTCCCACTGTTTATTCCCATCTACTGTTTATTCCCCGCCACTTTTTATTCCCCGCCCCACTGTTTATTGTCCCCGTTGTTTATTTCCCCTCGCTTCAGAAAAGTTTGAGATTTAACGCCAGGTGCTAATGAATCATGCTGCACGCAAAATTAAGTATCATCGCTCAAAGAAAGGATTGGAGCGCTAAATCAAGTGCTAAAGGCTTAGCTCAGTGGCGCTACACTCAAAGCGCTAACCAATATCAGGTGCAGTCTAATCGCAAGTCATCATTGCCATAGGCTCTTTCCAGTTCTTAAAGGGGAGGTTAATTGATGCTGCAGAGCCTCATTCTCAGCATTGCTGGCTGTGAACCTGTGTCAGCAAGCAGGAGCAGGCCAAGCCCAAGGAGACGGACGACTGAAGCAGGTGTCATGATTGCAGATCCACACGCCAGAGAGAGAGCCCGCAGATTTTCGGACCAAGCATTGGAGGCATTGGTGTTCACTGTGGAGAGATGGAGGGCGGTGTTCTACCCAGCAATTGGCAGGAGGCCCTCACTACAAGTCTTCCGTGCCATGTGGAAGGTGGCTGCCCAGCATATCTCGGGCAGCACTGTGGTCCCCAGGACCCACACACAGTGCAGGAATAAATTTAATGACCTCACTCGGGTGTTCAGGGTGAGTGAGTGTCTCAACAAATGCTACATACCACCGTCTGAACCATAGTCTGCACACACTGGCCAAAGCACCACACCCCCAATGCTCACGCACCAACAATGGGGAACGATGGGGATGTGGTGAATAACAGGGATCTGGGGTTTAATTCATTCGAACCGTAGTCTGATGAGGTGATCATGGACCGCCCTTCTGGAAAACCGATTGAGTGGCTGACTCCTCACTTGCTCCTGTCCCTCCTCCTCCTCTCCCTCTTCCTTCTCCTGAGGTGGTCCCACAATCCCTGGTGGCAAGGGCAGGGCCCTCCTGATGGCCAAGTTGTGGAGCATGCAGCAGACCACCACGAAATGGGACACCCGCTCAGCCGAGTACTGGAGGGCTCCTCCCGAGTGGTCAAGGCAGTGGAACCGTTGCTTGAGCACCCTGATGGTCTGCTCGATGATGTTCCTGGTGGCAGCATGGCTCTCATTATATGACTGCTGGGCAGGAGTGTTGGGGTTGCAGAGGGGAGTCATGAGCCAGGTGGACAGCGGATAGCCCTTGTCTCCGACTAGCCAGCCGTGAGCTTGACGTGGTGGCTGGAAGAATGCTGGCACACCAGTCTCGCACAGGATGAAGGCATCATGGCTGCTGCCAGGATAGTGGGCATTGACATTGAGGATTCGCTGTCTGTGGTCGCACACCAACTGCACATTAATTGAGTGGTAGCCTTTGGGTTTAGTGAAGACCTCAGGATTGTTATGAGGTGCCCGCAAAGCAACATGGGTGCAATCAGTGGCGCCCTGAACCATGGGGAATCCCGCTATCCTGGCAAAGCCACATACATGCTTGTGATGCTTCTCTCTGGTGATGAGGAAGGAAATGTAGTCCCTTCTCCTACTGTAGAGAGCCCCTGTGACCTCCCGGATGCAGCGATGGATGGCAAAGTGTGAGATGTTAGCCATGTCTCCTGTTGCAGACTGGAAGGATCTGCTGGCAAAGAAATTGAGGGCGACAGTGACCTTGACTGCCGCTGAGAGAGCCGTGGTCGCCCTGATCTGAGGCTGGAGGTCTGGTTGCAGGAGATGGCAGAGTTCTGTGACCACATCCTTGGTCAAGCGGAGCTTTCTAATACACTGCTCCTCGCTTAATTGGAGGTAGGAGAAGTGGGTAAGGCCTCCTGTTGAGAGGCCTGATGGCCCTCTTCCTTCCTCTGAGCACATGTTCCAGTCTTTCTCACTGCCTGCGCTCCCTCTGCCGTAGATCCTGGAGGGCGAGGTGGACTGCTAGTACAGCCCCCATTATTGTAACCAAGTGTAGTAGTTTGATTTTTTTAAGAATAAATGTAGCTACTTTTTAGTTGCCACAACACTCCTGATACTAAATAACCTTGAAATTACAGAATGAGACGGTTGCACTATGAAACTGACAAGAAAGCACTGAAACTCCACTAACCTACAGCTGCAACTCATTACTGATGATCCCTTTAAATAACGTCCCTGGAGCCAGCTTCCTGTTGCTTCATGCCAGCTCTCCCTGTCGCTGTTTCCTCCAGGTGCTAAGGTAGGTGGCGACAATCAATTTTGCAGATCAGGCAGTCAGTGAGCTTTGCACATGCACTGACGTCACGATCCACTTGGCGTTGAGTCTCCCGGCGATAACTGTTGGCGGTGGCGCTGCAGGGGGGCGGGATTTGGCGTGCGGCGTTGGATTCGCCTTGCCCTGGCGATAATGCTCTAATGCCCTGTTAGTGCCATCTGCTGGCGCTAACGGGAGGCGCTATGGTACCGAATTTTTCCCCCTCTGTTTCTCTTATTTTGGTTTCTTGTGCATCCCCCGTACCTTCGCTTCACCATTGACAACCATGTCTTCAGCCACCTAGGCCCCACGCTCTGGAATGCCCTCCCGAAACCCTTCCATTCCTCTCCTTTTCTCTCCTCCTTTAAGACACTCCTTAAAACTCACCTATTTGACCAATCTTTTGGTCACCTCTCCCAATATTCCCTTCTTTGTCTAAGCATCTCTATTTTTTATTATGCCTCTGGGGATGCCTTGGAACTTTTATTTTCTATGTTAAAATGCTATATACATGCAAATTGTTGTTGTTGTGGGAGAGAACACAAACTGTGACATCTAAAATCTATGTTGCTTTGATGGTGCATTTTTACAGGCACAAACCTTTTAATCCATATAGATGGTTAGATATAATGGTGCTGGAAATTGGAAGTGATATATTAATATCTAAAAATCAGAGATGTTTGAACAGCAAATGAAATTAACTCTTACATGTGCAAATTGTTTTACTTTTACACACAGAAAAGTTAACTTTTTTCTACAATTATTATTCTTTAATGCTTTTTCTTATTCATGGTCACTAAACATCTTTGCCGCAAAATTCGGCTCCATAGTGCCTGATTTTTCAGCGCTATGGCTGCCGTTTTGTGTCCAAAATGGCGTCCACGCCGCGCGCGCATGCTCTGGTGCAGGCCACACTACAGGCCATTTTGGTGAGGTCATTGGTGTGTGCGCTGGAAGTGTGCAGAGTAGGCAGATCGTGACGTCAGTCAGTGTGTAACTCTGATTTGACGCCAGCCCTGCCATTTTCAACCTCAACGCTTCAGCTAATGCCCTCTCTTAAAGATGCACAGTTGAACATGCGTTCAGCAGCAGGAAGGACGCCCCACCAGCGCTATTTAAAGGGATCATCAACTGCTTTGAGGTTAGTTGCTGATTGATTGCTACTGGCTCTTGATGAGTTTGTAGAAGTGTTTGGTCGTTTGTTATCTTATTTGAAGTTGCTGAAGTCTCCAAGGAGGGTGTGGCAGGTTACTTCAAGGCTTCTGCTCAGACAAGTTGCTTCCAGACATGGGTGCAGTTGTTTGTATCCACCTTGTCCTGCAAGAGAGTGAGGGAAGTGTGTCAGTGAGTGTGGTGCAATGTGTTTGGTTGATGTGCCTGTCATGGATGAATAGCTGGCAGTGTGTGCAAGCTGTGAGATGTGGGTGTGATGCTTGCAGCTGTGCTAAGTGTGTGAGGGTGACGTGAAGCTATGAATGCGAGGTGTGAGTCGTGATTGATAGAGATTGTTGGTAGGTGTGTGAAGGGGTGTGATGAATTGAGCAGTGTCTGAGGCTAGTGGTTCAGTTGTAAGGATATGGCATTTGAAGATGACTTCACTGACCATGACCGCTTGTGTGACGTCATTAAACGTCTTGCGGCACTGCATCCAGGTCCTTGGGGCTACACTGCTGCCATTGACCGCGATGGCTATCTGCTCCCATTGCCTTCTCAGAGTTTGTCTGGAGGGCCTCCTGGCCCCCTGTGGATAGAGGACCTCTCTCCTTCTGTCCACCTCCAGCACCAAGGCCTCCAGTGCTGCGTCAGAAAATCTTGGAGCCCGTTCTCCCCCTGTTGTGCCATTAGTACATCTTTTTCCTGCTGCAGCCAGAATGCACCCCACCTTTAAGAGGTGGAGGCTGCCTTTAAGTAGTGCAGGCTATCTTTAAGTGGTGCTAGCCTCGCATGAACTTCGGCCCCCTGCTGAGGCATGCAGGCTGCACGCTACTATTATTTAAATTATCATGCAGCACGAAATTTGCGTGCTGCCTGCATCGGAAGGAATGGGCATGGGTTGATAACGCATCATGATCCCCGTGCCCGCTTTTGGGCCTTGTCCAATTTCTAGGCCCTTATCTGCCTGTACAGTTCTTTAGCAGTTCTTTAACTTTTGATACAGGCCAAAATCTTCTGCCTGAGTTTAGTCTCTTGTTTCCTATATATGTTCTTTTCTGAAGACCTTTCTGTGCAAACATGGCTAGCCTAATTGGTTCTGTTTTACCAATAGTTCCTCTACAGCAAAGTATTTTGAGGCAGTTCCATGACTTGCCTTCTTAGAGAAACAGCAGGAATATCATTTTAGTGGTTTAATAACTCTCGACTGCCTTTTCCCATAGGACCATGATGAAAAAGATCAGGCTACTTGTATATCTCTATATAAATGTCCCCCCAGCAATGTGTACAGTGTGCAGTTGTGATAATAACAAGATGCCAAGTTACAGTGCCACTCTATTTCTTGCTTAAAGGCATTCTTAATGAGGTCTTCATGAATGTCTTGAGAAGTTGCTCCGAGGCATTATATTTTCAGGCATTAGGATACTAATAGTCTTAGACTGCATAATAAGTGATAGCAAATCTCCATTCTGTGGCAATAGACAAGGTTACCAAGGTTAGTTGGGCTATACCATGATTCCTTGTGAAGACCCAATGAGACTTTTAAGAAATGGACCCTTGATCTTTCAATCATTTTAATAAAGTACGCAGAAGAGAACACAGAGAACTAGTATCAGTAGACTGCAGTGTGATTGCTTGGAGGAGAGTAGGATTCCTTGATCATTTGCAATAATATTTGCCTACCACCCAGAGCCTTAAACGTGCTAAGTATATCCACACACTAAGCTCCCTGGCTGAATTGGTTACAAATAGTGAGGAATTATCTGGGGCATATAGCCTTAGCTGAATTCTGTTTGCAAGGTGGGAAGATAATCGCATCATTTAATGGAACCATGGAGTTTAGCAGATATGAGATCTTTATGATCCAGATAAGTTTCTTCAATGAGCACAAAAGGCACCTCTTTGACTTAAATAGTACTTGCATGCACTGAAGACAGGAATTACAAGATGCTATATTTGTTTTGAGAGTGCACTAAGGTAAGATTTTTCAACAATAGGGGATGGGATTATGAGAAAGAGAGAATGAGGGAATAGAGACTGAAGGGGAAGGGAAGAAACAGGGGTGTACAGAGGAAGGGAGAATACATGAGTGAGGGAGTAGTTGAAAGGTGTATTGGAAGCAGGAAAGATGGACAGCAGAGCAGAGGAGATAGGTGAGGGGAAACAGGATGGAAGGGGGATAGCAGGAATGGTAGAATGGGGTTTGGAGGAGTGGGCTGGGTGAAGGGAAAGATGTGGGAGCAAAAGACAATGGGAAATAAGGGATGGGGAAAGGGGGGACTGAAAAGGGATGGATAGAGGTAGGAAGGTTGGAAGGAAATCAGATATGGAGAAAGGCGGGTGGGTGAAGACAGGATGAAGGCTGATACCCTCCATTGTCCTCTAAAATACTGCCATACCTCAGGCTATCCCACTCCATTATTCTCATCTACCAACTCCCAATCTTCCCTCTCAATCTGCAACTGCCACATGTCCCAGTCATCTTGCCATCTGCCCCTGTAATCCCTCAAATAATTTTCAGATAAGTTTCTTCTTATTACAAAAATATCTATGATTATGAAATAGTACTTGCTTGTGATGTCCACTCACCTCACCTGCTCTACCACACCCCACCCTATTACAATTGTACAATTTTAAAGTGGGTGCAGGAACAGAGAGATGGTGGCAGGGCAAGTTGATAGAGCTGTTGAAAAAGCATATGGGACACTGGCTTTATAAATAGAGGTCATGATGCGGAGATGCCGGTGTTGTACCTGACGAAGGAGCAGAGCTCCGAAAGCTCGTAATTTCAAATAAAACTGTTGGACTATAACCTGGTGTTGTGCGACTTCTCATTTTTATAAATAGAGGCATAGGAAGTTATGCTTTAACCTTTATAAATCACTGGTTAGGCCTCAACTGGAGTATTGTGTCCAATTCTGGGCACCGCACTTTTATGTTTTTCAAAGTACAAAGATGTGTGCTCCAGAAATTGTGCACGCAGGCACAGTACAACAGGATGTGAGGCAGGGCACCTTCCTCCTGTTTGCAACACCAATATAAATCAAAGGAAGCCAGGTCAGCAGTTTTTAAATGAACAGATATCCAGCAGTGTCCGTGCAATACTGTGAGCTGGATACATTCTATTTGCACTTTACAAACAGAGGAAATGGGTCTGCTTCAAATTTAACTTATTTGTTTCATATCTATATATATATACAGCCCTACAATTCCCCATCCTCCTCATATAGACTTCAGGATATACATTTGTCTGATTCAGTAGTTACTCAACAACTGGGACAGTTAATAGGATTTTCTATTCCAATTATATCAAGATACCCCTCCTCACCAAGAGAACATGCACTAAGGTCTAAATGTAAGTGAACCCAACTCCAAAGGAGAATTGGATAAGATTAGATACTTAGGAATTCTCCTTTTTCTAAGATATAGGGAGTTGCGCACACGGAGCGGGTGGGTCAGAGAATCGGACCACAGTGTTATATACTGGGTATATAGAATAAGTGTTAATAAACTGAATTCCGACCCCAGTTTTAACGGAGGTGGAATGGGGGGGGGGGGGGGGGGCAGCCAACCCGCTCTCAGGAGGCGGATCGTCCATTTAAATATTATAATGAGGCTGGCTTGCCTCATTGTTTAACCAACATTTCAAATTTAACTCTGGCTGGTCAGGTTTTGCAGCCCTCGGGGAACCCGCCAGCTAAAGTTAGGCGAGGACTGCTGGATCCAGGAGGTAAATGCCTTTACACTTATCTCCTGGATCCAGCTTCCCTGCCTCACCAAACCCCCGCGATCGGAGACCCCCCCCCCCCCCCCAAGGCCGTCGATCCCCCCCATGAGGCCTCCGATCGCTTTCCCGGACTCACCCTTCCAGACTCGATGCTCCTCCAGCCCCGATCCTCTCCTTCCCCAATTCTCCTTGGTCAGTCCCAATCCTCTCTTCCCCCCCCTCCCCCTGATCCTCTACCAGTCGGCCCCGATCCTTTCCCTCCCACTTCCCACCTCCCCCCCCCGATCCTCTTCTGATCAGCCCCGATCCTCTCTCCCCGCGCCCCCCCCCCGATCCTCCTCCGATCCCCGACCACACCCCCACCCTGGCCTCCACCAGATCCCTCCCTCCCTCCTCTCTGTGGCCTAGTGCCGCATGCCTACCCACCCGTAGCCAGCCAGCCTCTCCATCTGGCTGGGTGCGAGTGGGAAACAGAGCTTTGAAATGCAAATCAGGCCCTGCCGTTAAACACTTTCTCCCGGGTTTCCTGACTACATTCTAAACCCCAACCCGCCTCCCCCTCCCCCCCCCACCTCTGCTCCCGACCCGCCTCCAGATTAAAATTCCTGCTCCAGTGAACATTAAAGACCTCAGTTTTCCTGATGTCCTCACCAACATTCCTCTCAATCAGTTCACGCTCTATCTGCCTGGAAAATATAATTGGTTAAAAACGTGTTTATCTGCCTGTTGAGGGCTTCTTCAAAAAACTTGCTTAGTGAGAAAAAGACTCTTTTGTTTTGAGGTGTGAAAGGCTGCCTGGATCAGCTTTATCTGTGTGGTAGTCCTAGGTTCTTTAATTCACTCAAATCCATGGTATTTCCAGATCACTGCAGGAAGACTAGTGCTCAGTGAGCTCATCAAATGACTGGAAAGAGAACCAGATTGTGTTATTTTGGTCTCAGGAAATAGTTAAAAATATCAAAGAGGTTTAAGTGTTTTATTGTTATTTTATCTCCTGATTTAATTTGATTCTGCATTTATTTATTCTCTTAATTAACAATTCATGGTTTTGCTTCATAAATGTGTTTTTCCAGCTGTCCGGAAAATTAGGAGTATTTGATGGGTATCTCATACAATTTCTAATATAACCCAGCAGTAAAAAATTAGACTGTTGGTCCTGAGGTATTCTGCATCTCCTTCACTGCATGTTTAAAGTTACATTTTGGTGCATAATATACATGGGCATGTTTGGGGAAGCTTCCTTTTGTGGTAAGTACAGGTAAAGACCGTTGACAGATGGCCCACAATGTAACAGTGGAATCTTGTGTGCAAAATGGTGGTTGCATTACGACAGTCACTGCACTTCAAGGTGCTTCATCATGTATGAAGCTCTTTGAATCATTTCTGAGAGACATGATAAGGCACAATATAAACACAAGTCTTTCTTTCAATATTGAACATTTATAGCAACCTTAAACTAAACTATGTCTTCAAGATAATCTTCTCGTCTCCACCAAAGGATACTTTCCAAAAAGTTAACAAATATATTAGGAAACTTATTTGAGAAAGGAAAGCTTTGGCTTATCCAAGAAAAGAAACTCTTTATAAAACAGTTTGCAACTGTGCCCTATATCTGTATGAACTATATGTATATATATGTCCTGGCACCACTGGGACCGCTGCTCCTGAGGTACTGGCCCCACCTGCACCTGAATGAGCTGATTTTGCCCCATAATGCAAGTTCAGCTCATTTACATAATGTGTTGGTACATTTTGTGCTGGGAGTGCGATGAGGTTGTGGGGACAGGATTTTGGCCGCAAGCAACTTTTGAAAGACTGCTGGTTGCCCTTCTTATAGAGTACATGCATTTCTTTTCTGCCTCAGTTGTTTAAAAGGAAGACACAGGATGGCCTTATTGCAAGGACAGTGCCATCTGTTTAACATTTTTGCTTCTGTTTGGAACTGAGCAATGGGGATGATGTTCAGGCACTCAAGGGGCTTGGCCATCATTTAAATAAATATGGGCCCTTAATGAGTCTTGTGCATAGTTTGTGCTCAGGCTTTGAATGCCATTAGTGTTTTGGTAATTCTTTATCAGATGCTAGATGCATTGATCATGGATTAAGATTCTGGTCTCCATACTCCATAATAAGGGGATCTGACACACAACTGTGCATCAGGCACTGGCCATTGCCTTATCAGCTCTATTGAGTAGGTTCACCAATGATAGGTGTATTATAATCTCTTTATCAACCTTCATCCTTATCTAAATTACTCAATCATTATTCATATTGGGAGTAACATTTAAGCAATACCAAAATAGTTGGAAACTCAACTGCAGTTACCACTTTTCATGACTTTCTGTAATATCCCCAAAAAAGTTTACAAAAATGCTCGAGAATCTAATGAAGCTACAATAGTCAGAACCGGAGATGCATCTAAAATGGATCATTTTGTATGCTTTTGAGTAATTGAGGTTTAGCTATGTTCCAGTGCTTAACTTATTCTGCAAATCAGGTCATCCTTGAAAGAATTACTGAGCCACAGACTGAGTCGTTTGATGCATCTAAATTTTATGATCTGATCTCAGAGATCAATAGCGTAATAAGTAAATTCCAGAATCTATTCATTTATACTTCATTACAGTTAGGGACAACATAAATAAATGAGCGAGAAAGAACTTAGCATAAACTCTCTAATTTCTCAAAGACGGTGCAGACCAATATATAGTTTATATGACCAAATACCAGTTTCAAATTAATCTAATAACCTCACCAGGCTTATCTAACTCTGCTGTGATTTCACCAAGCAAAGCAAATGAATAGATTATGGATTTTTATTCTTTATAGGTATTGATTTCTGAGACCAGGTCTTCGGATTTAGATGCATTCAACCTGCTCAGATTGTGGCTGAGCAGCTCCTTCAAGGATAAACTGATTTGCAGAAATTGAATGATGTGCAAGGTATTGGGAAGAGAAAATCACGAGGGGGTTGAAAATAGATTCTCCACAGCACAGCCATGGCTACAGTTCTGGTATCTCTGCTCACGTAACAAGTCAAGGAATGATTGTGCTCAGACAGCTCAGGTATGTTGTTATGAAATTCTAATATGTGAAGATAACATTATTAATACAAATATAATGTTCCTCTAAATACGATTTGCAAAATTATAAACCTTCTACTTAACATGCTAATATGGGCTTCAATATAGTCAAGAAAATTCAGAGATTCGAAATATAATCCATTGCATTAGGAATGTAAGTTTTCAACCACTGTTCGTTCCTGCTAGCCTTTGATATAGCAAAAAAGTTTGTCACCAGTGGATTAGTGGATCTATTGGAGTTGAGGAAGCATTAAATAACATTCTTTATTAAAATGGCACACTATAAGAATCTATCCATGATTAGGCACAGGGATACAGTGCAGAGCATTTTATTCAGCACTCAACTTTTCTATATTCCAAAATAATTTAAGAAATTTTGGATTATTGGTTTTAGACTGCTTGGGGGAGAATTTCGGCTGCTTTGCACCTCCCAGTAGTGCCTGGGGGGGCGGGGGGGGTGGCGGTAACGGGGCGCTAAGGGGTTAGCGACCGGGTGCGGCGAATCCAGTGACGCCCACGAACTTCCCTGCTGGTTTAGCGCCTCGCCCTCTAGCACTTTGCAGATCGTGATGTCATAAAGTGCGCAGCGCCCCGTTACCGCCCCAGATGTGAAATTGCCTCCCGCCCCCTGGTGTATCGCCGGGCGTCAGCAACGGCAGGAAGGGACGGCGTTGTCACCTTGGCTGGCCACTTGGGGAGCGCTAATTAAAGGCAGTGGTTTTCAGGTAGGCCAAACTTTATTATTTGCACCAGTCTGGTGCCTGCTGAAAATTTTCGATGCTTTATTGCTGCGAGATGTCTAAGCCCTCCACTCTCTGAGAGTGTTTGGGGCTGTAATGGCAGTCGCGCAGGTCGCCTGGCAACACAGAACTGAGCAGATGTAGGTTGTGCACCATTATTGGCCCTTCCCTTTAAGCGAGGGAAGTAGCCTCCGATGCCGGTATCTTTGCACTCCACATTGTTCAGCGCTCTGCTGCTACCGCCCCGTTCTCACACTTTAGCACCCTAAGAGAAGTGGTTAGCGCTTGATTTAGCACTCCACTTCCCTCTTGGAGCGCTAAAGCTCAATTTCCCGGGACCTACCGATACTTTTCCGAGATTTCAAAAGTTATCGCCCCAAATGGGTCGCTACGGAATTTCTATCCCATTGTCTTTGTGTTCATTGAAAAATAAGATTTTAATTCTGTGGTCTTCAATTATTACCACAACAACCCTGCAGACATTTTTGATGGGCAAGATTATCTATTCTGTCCTAATACCATACCATCTCTTACGGCACCTGAAATTTTTTAAAATTTCATGTTATTTAGCTAGCAACATCAGTTAACAATTACGTTTGATCAGTTAAATATATTACAATTATAAACTGGTCTCAGGATTAGAAGTGAAACATTGTAAACACTGAGTGAACTTGGTAAAGCATTGTCAATTTGATTGGTCTTTCAGTCACTAAACCTATGTTATTAAACCTTGATTACTGCTACCATATACTTGGCCTTTGTGTTTAAGTACCTCACCCAAAGTTTCATCAGCCATCGCTTTATTCCTGGACTCCTTACTTGACGAAGGCCCAGATTTTGTGGAGGCAATGACGGCAAACTGTCAGTGTTTGCCGCCATTACCCCTCTGAAACTGACCGTAACTTCAGGATTTAGTGCATGCGCAGCTAAACGCAGAAATCCAGAAGTTGCAGCCAGTCATTCCCTGTTCTGCCACAGGCTGCGCTGTGAGCTGGCAATCAGTGAAATCAGTTGAACTGACAAAAGTTTAGGCTCTTCCACTGTAATATTGCTAGTAAACACAGCATAAAAACTTAAGCCTTGTTGTAATAGGTGTAACTGGGGTTTTAATGGCGTATTGACTGCTGGAGAACCATTCTGGCTCTGAAAAACAAATTTTATATTTGTGGAATGTCAAATTTCTTATTATGGTAGAAAATTACTAGATTTTTAAAATTATATAAAAACATTGTTTTTAATTTGTTTTAAAGTTTGTTTATGATATTTCAGCTTCTACTTTAACCCCATGTATATGTCCCAATCTTTATTTGGCTCTATGCAAAAATTTTAAAAAGTGAATTGATTCAGTGCTTTTTATTTCCTGGTTTGCTGTCTGTGAGAATTTTTCAGTGTGATTGGCTGCTTGGAAGGCTTGATGACATCACTGCTGCTCTATGCTAGGGATCTCCTTTTGACAGCGCTACAATCAATTTAACTTTGAGAAACCTCAAGTTTTTGCCGCAGAGATCGTAAGATTTTTATGGCCAGCTTTCTTCAAGGTCAGCGCGATTGCCGTTGTTTCACCGCTGACTGCAAATTCCTGACCATTGTTATCATCACATCCCTTTCCTAAACTGATGGGGAGTTTTTTTTTTAGCATCTAACATTGTGGAACGAGAAGTAAATTCTAAAATCGAGAATTTTTTTGTACTTTGATTGGATTTCAGTTCTTGACTATATTGACCTAATTTTGAGTACATGTCATTGTTGCAAAACTTCCATAATATTCAGTATGTCCCATGGATGCATCAAGAATATATGTCTGTTGGACCGAGTGATATGTGAGAAATTGTTCCTAGAATTATGTCAAAAAATAACAAACATATGAGTTCAGGTATGAAAAATCTAACTATTCAAAACATTTCCACAGTGAAGTTTTGTGATTGATAACATTTATACACAAAGTTGCAAATGGATACCCTGGAGTCATAAGAAGCCACAATGCAATAGGTTTTCAAGGAAATTATGATTATGGTAATTTGATTATGGTAATCATATAAACAGGAATGCAAACAAACTCTGACAGAAACTGGAAACTAAAATCAGGTTGAAGACAAACATGAATGCTGTGTAAGGTACTGAGAGGAGGAATTAGATTCCTTGTATAGCATAAACCTTTATAAAATATTTATCTTTATTTTACATTGTGTACTTATCGATAAAAATATTAACAAACCATTCAGTGTCCATAAATAACCCTAAATATATTCACTATTTACAAATTATTGTTCAATCTTTCTCCTATTATACATTTGTGTTAGACACGCAGATGCATAATTTGAAAGTTTATTGTTTTATTCACTTGTTTATTGAGAAAAAGCTTAAAAGTTAGATCAATGATATTTCAGTAATGTTATTTTCAATTACAACAGGTGAAGTAGCAAATATTTTGGTAAGGCTTGGCTGATATTTCTAGGCACGAATCTGAATGCAACTGTGGCAGCCCTATGTTAATCTTTTAATAGAGGGATGAGCAAGAAGCTGAAATGTAGACCAGCGACAGCCTTGGTCAGTGGTAGCACTCTCACCTGAGTTGGAAGGTTTTTGGTTTAAGCCCCACTCCAAATACTGTGGCACATAATCTAGGCTGGCACTTCGGCCACAATTTTCTTTGCCTGGGCGGGTTGGATCCAAGCAGTCGGCGTGGTGGGTCGTGACCCCGTTGTCCTTTTCATCGCGCTCTTCAGAGCGACGTTCCCTTAATGGCGCCTATTCAGGCAGGCCTGCACGTTTCCCAGCCCTATTAAATGGTGTGAGTCTGATGACGTCATCGATGACTCATTTCCAGCCGGGATATTTAAAGGAGCCTTGGCCACATTGCATTTGAAGGCACTACATTTTAGCATTTGGGTCTTGCTCAGCATTGCACACATGTCTGCACAGAGGTCGAGGGCTGTACCCAGGTTCTCAGATGACTCCCTACATAAGCTTGTGGAGGGAGTGAGTGCACGCAGGGAGGTCCACTTACCTTCTGATGGGCGCAAGAGACCTCCCAGGAGACCAAAAGAGTCTGGATAGAGATAGCAGGGGAGGTCAACAGCAGGGATGTTGTGAGGAGGACCTGGGTGCAGTGCTGGAAGCACTTCAATGATCTCATGAGATCAGGAAAGGTGTGAGTGCAAAGCCACACTCAACTTCATCCTGCTGTGCCTGTCATCACATCCCTATCACGCTGCCTTCCCAAGCCTACTCCTGCACATCATTACTCACACCAACATACCTTGCATGTCCACCAATCCCTCTCTCTCTGTCTACATACTCACATGCCCCTCTGACTAAACACACTCACCCTCATCCTAATGCAATCATAGCAAGTAACACCACACAAGGAGGCCATTTGGCATTTGGCACTTTGGCATTGGCACCTACTCCCTGTACAGATGTAACCCATCTATTCCTTACACTCATTCCATCACTCTCATTCAAACTTCTCTTCTTTCCCTCCTTGCAGGAGAAGAGCGCCCACAATATGATGGAGAGGGAGAGAACCGGAGGTGGCCCTCCATCATTGCCCACGTTGACTCCAGCAGAGGAGGTCGCCTTGGACGTCTCAGGAGTGCAGAGCAGCTGGCGGTAGGAGGCAGAGAGAGGGGGACATCTCAGCAACCTGGTGACAGAATTACATCTCATACAGCTACATGGCATACAGCAGTCACTTATATGGGGACTGATGTCAGCAGCCAGTGAATTTTCATCATGTGCATAATGGTATCGTTACCCATTCTTGATATGACTTTTCTAAATCATCTCTTTACTCTCCCACAGGTCCAGCAAGAGCCCCTCCTACTGTCCAGGTGGAAGAGGAAAATGACTCCTCAGAGGAGCCTGCAGCCTCTGAGGGTGCACCATCACCAGACATAAGCACACCCAGCAGCAGCGCAGATATGCACACCTTGGTGGGTCCTACGCGAGATAGAGTAGTGTTGTCACCTGTTGTCAGTGTCGAGTTGTCTCACAAGTCACAAGTGAACAAGAGTAGATGGTGGAGACAGTGACAGCAGTGGAGACTCCTGGCCAGAGGGTGCAGGACGCTCCCAGCTCTGCTCAGCTGCATGCAGACGCTGAGCCTCGGGGGCCGTCGAGGAAGAGGGCAATCCTGGAGGTGCAGGAAGAAGTGCAGGAGGCTCTGACAGGTTTTGCGACCGCGATGTCTGCAATTGTTCAGTGAATGGAGGAGTCCATCCCCAACATGAGCACTACCGTGTCATAGGCAATGGCAACTGTAGGCTCTTGTATGGAAAGGATGGCCACCAGCATGGAGCAACTAAAGCGCCACTCACATGAGCACATGGTCTCTATGGAGGACAGATGGCAGAGGCTCATAGACCTCCTCTCTAGGAGGGATGTCAGCATAGACTTGAGTCCTCATGGCCCTACTGCTGTGTAGCAAGGTGCTCTCCAGCTCCTTGCTAGCAGGGAAGTGCGGGTGGCCCATGAGAGGGATGATGGTGAGAGGGGACATGGAAGTGGGGGCTCCTCTCAAAGCACTCACACTTCTCCCCCATTTGCCTCTCCTTCAGTCAGAGCCACAGATGCCTCCTGGGATCACGATGGCCGACACTGCCCCTGCACAGTCGCAGGAGGAGCAGACTTTGGTGGGGCCATCACAGGCTCCAAAATCCAGAGGACATCCTCCAAAAGTGTCTGTGCAGTCGCAGCAGGGAAGTGAGCAGCCTGCCTCTACCTCTGCTGAAGCCACAGGGGTTGCACTTCGTAGAAGCACGCGTAAGAGAAAGATGACACAGAAGTAGATGCACAAGGGTAAGCATATGGGTGTTTAAAAAACTGTTTCTGTTACTCTTATGTCACATAAAAACTATTTATTTTCACCACTTTCCAGTCATGCCCAATTTTGTCTGCTACTTTGGAAGTGGCTTCATGAGTTGGAGTGAATGGGGAGACATAGCGTTACCTCCAGCAATGGGGGTCAGTGTGAAAGGAATGGCTTGGTCATCGTAGGGATGCTTTATGGTGTTGTTATGGAGGTGAGGGCGGAAACCTGGCGTAATACATGAAGTTAAGTAAATCTGGCCATGATGAGGCCATCCCTGGTCTCCCCGACAGCAATGTGCTCCAGTGCTGGTGGCATCTGGACCTCAGGTTCCTCCTGCTCGTCCCCCTCCTCGTCTTGCAACTGAGACGACTCCTCCTCCTCCAAAGAGACTGTGTACTCAGAGCATTGCTCTTCATGCAGCACTAATCCTCGCTGCTGCGCTTTGTTGTGCAGTGCACAGTAGACGACAACGATTCTGGAGACCCTGGCTGGTGCGTTCTGAAGGGCTCCTCCAGATCTGTCAAGGCATCTGAAGCACATTTTCAGCATGCCTATTGTTTGCTCTGTGACACATCTGGTGGACATGTGGCTTTCATTATATCGCTCCTTGGCCTCAGTACTTGGCCTCCTCAAAGGTGTCATGAGCCACATCTACAGGAAATAGCCCTTGTCTCCAAGCAGCCAGCCGGAAAGTCTGTTTGGAGGTGCGAAGAGCTGAGGGAGGGTGGACTGGTGCATGATGAAAGAGTCATGACAACTTCCAGGAAATTTGGCGCACACATGCATGATGACCTTCCTATGGTTGCAGACCATCTGCACATTGAGGGAGTGGAAGCCCTTGTGGTTCACAAAGACTCCTGGGTGATGATGGGGTGCCCTGATGGCCACATATGTGCAGTCGATGATGCCCTGCACCTGTGGGAAGCCAGCCAGAGCAGCAAAGGCCAGCACCCACTCATTAACACTGGCATCATCAGTGGCAAAGTTGATATAATTGGCTGACTTGTCAAACAGGGCATTGATGACCTGTGTGATGCATCTGTGGGCAGCTGACTGCGAGATGCCGCAAATGTCTGCTGCAGATCCCTGGAAGGAGCCTGAGGCAAAGAAGTTGAGGGAAATAACAACAGAAAAAGCTGGAAAAACTCAGCAGGCCAGGCAGCATCCGTGGAGAGAGAAAGAGAGTTAACGTTTCAGGTCGATGACCTTTCGTCAGAACTGTGAAGAGCCGGAAATCAAATAGATTTAAGGCCCGAGTAAAGCTGGGAAAAGGGGGAGGGGATAAAAGAACAAAAGGGGAGATGAAGAGACATTAAGAGACATTAAGAGATATGCAAGGCTAGAGGTGGTGTTAATGTGACAGATTAAGGCTGAAAGAAGTGTGAAATCCACTGGCAGAATGAAGGACAGCTGCCAGCTTCTAGGAGGAAAAAAAAGGTGGGGGGGGCAAATAAAAGGATGGAAAAAATAAAATATAAATGTGATTGGAGCTGAGGTTATGATCTAAAATTGTTGAACTCGATATTGAGTCCAGAGGGCTGTAGCGTGCCTAAACGAAAGATGAGGCCAGCTTTTTCTGTTGTTATTTCAGATTTCCAGCATCCGCAGTATTTTGCTATCGCATCAAAGAAGTTGAGGGCGTTGGTGACTTTGACAGCCGCTGGTAAGGTGTGTCCACCAGGTCCTCTGGTCTGCAGGTCTTGCTCCAGCAATCTGCAAATGTCTGCGACGACCTGCCGCGATAGCCTGAGCCTCCTTTGGCACTGCTGCTCAGTCATGTTGAGGAAGCTCACCCTCTGCCTGTATACCCTGTGTTGGGGGTATCGCCTTCGGCGCGGTGCAGACCTGCGCTGATACCCTCTGTCCTCTGGAGCATCAGGTGGTTGAGGAGAAGGTTGGTGGTGTTGTTGTTGCTGTTGCTGGTGTGCCTGCTCATCGTGGTCCGATTCTGAGCACCCATGCTGATGTAATAAATGGCAGGTCAAGTAGAGATCAGAGAAGCAATCTGCCAATGGTGTGATAAGTAGTAGCAAAGAGGTGACAGTGGTTTTTGAATTTGCAGAAAAGACTTACAATCTCTAGACACCTAAAACTGTGCTGAAAATGCACTCAGCAACAACATTTCCCTTAGGAAAGTAAGCAGGTGTCAGGTGAGAGTATTTATTGTGCTTTCCATGCTCTGCATTAATAACTTCGATCAATGGCCACTGAGCTTCCGCCTCAGGTTGACAGACATGGTTCCCGAGCTGCGTGATTTCCATGGTCAAGCAATGAAATTCAAAAAGTCTGGTTAAAAAGATGCAGAGGGATCTGGGTGTCCTAGTGTATGAATCGCAAAAAGTTACTATGCAGGTACAGCAAGTAAATAGGAAAGCTAATAGAATGTTATTGGCCCTGAAATTCGCCTCTCCGGCTTGCCGTGGGGGTAAGGATCGCGCGCGCACTTACCTACCGCGCCTGCCATTGACCTCTGGGCCCACGGGAACTTCAGCTCCTGGGCCTGCTCCAAGTGCCGGCGCGCAGTGCTTGCGTGTCCCAGGGGTGCAGTTAGTGCGATGCGTCCCCTGGGATCACGTGGGCCATGGAGAGCCAATGGCAGCAGACCATCTTTCATTCATAGATTTGACAGGAGACCTGTCAAATCTATGAATTGAAATCGGCCCCAAAAGAACAGCTAAACTTAAAATAAATTTTTTTAAAAACCATCACATTTATAAAATAACTATAAGTTAAATAAATTAACTACTTTAAACAAAAATTTTAATTTTTGAAAAAATTAAAAAACTTTTTATGCTAAAGATAAACTTACCTTTCTTTAAAGTATCTAAAAAAGATAAACCTGTTGAAATTTTTTTTTAATTATAATTAATTAACCACTTACCTTGTTGAAAACGGGTCCTGCGCCTCCTTTTTAAAAGCGCAGGTTCTTCAATACTTACCCTCCCGTAGAAACCTGAAAAGAAACCTAAGTTTGCTGCATGCGCGCAGCCTCTACCGCACACGCGGTTCACCTATGAACCGCCCCCTTCACCAGAACAGAAGTTCCGGTTTCCCGCGCATGCGCAGTGCATGCAGGAAACTGGCACTTCAGGACGCCTTACGGGTGAGTACACAGTGCGTACTCACCCGGGAAGGGCCGAATTTTTGGCCCATTGTTTATTGCGAGGGGAATTGAATACAAAAGTAGGGAGGTTATGCTTCAGTTATACAGGCATTGGTGAGACCACATCTGGAGTATTGTGTACAGTATTGGTCTCCTTATTTAAGGAAGGATGTAAATGCATTGGAAGAAGTTCAGAGAAGGTTTACTAGACTAATACCTGGAATGGGCGGGTTGTCTTATGAGGAAAGGTTGGACAGGCTAGGCTTGTATCCGCTGGAGTTTAGAAGAGTAAGAGGTGACTTGATTGAAACATATAAGATCCTGAGGGGTCTGGACAGGGTGGATGTGGAGAGGATGTTTCCTCTTGTGGGAGAATCTAGAACTAGGGGTCACTGTTTAAAAATAAGGGGTCGCCCATTTAAAACAGAGATGAGGAGAAATTTTTTCTCACAGAGGGTCGTGAGTCTTTGGAACTCTCTTCCTCAGAGGGCGGTGGAAGCAGAGTCTTTGAATATTTTGAAGGCAGAGGTAGATAGATTCTTGGTAAGCAAGGGGGTGAAAAGTTATCGGGGGTAGGCGGGAATGTGGAGTAATTGGATCAGCCATGATCTTATTGAATGGCGGAGCAGGCTTGAAGGGCCGAGTGGCCTACTCCTGCTCCTAATTCGTATGCTCTTATGTTCATATGTTCATTAAGGGTCTGACAACAAGCTGATAATGATCTAAATGAGGTCGCCCGCCTCTGCCGTTTGGGGCGCGGCCACGCTGGCAAATGCACCCGGGTTAAAGGCGCAAGGAGGCGGGATGATCGTGGGTTGCCAACCCGCTCTGATTTATTTTCACTTTTACTCCCGACCCGCTTCCAATCCCGCACTCATGGCAGCATGAAAATTCTGGTCTTCAGTGCAGTACTGAGGGAGTGCTGCACTGTCAGAGGTGCCATCTTTCAGCTGAGATGTTAATCTGAACTGACCTTTCAGGGGCATGCTTCCCCCAAGATGTCTTCCACTCACTGGAACTCATCCAGCTGACTTTTGAATACTTGCAATGAATCCACTCTCAAATTAAACTAGTTTCTCACACTAGCCCTCAGGTTAGAAATTCCGAAATTAGAGAGAGTATCCTCATACTGTAGTTTGTGTAAAACTGTTACTGTCTCTTTCTATCTCATTCAAGGACATTGCTAATGAACAAAAGTGTAAAGCTACAAGAGATTAGATACTTGATATGATGAAGTATCCTAAAAAAAAGTACTGTATTATTAATGAAAATGAAGACTATCAGAACTTGATTAATATGTGATTGCAATGAGTAAAGAAGAACAAGGATCTAGCACACACATCTGTGAGTCCCCAGACAATGAGATTGATATGTTGCTTACTAAAAATATACACATCTTACAGAATCACTGCAGAACTTTACCCTTACCCACAAAGTAGCTACTATGAAGTGCATCAGCACTGTTTTTGCTTAGAGTAGCCACTAAGCAGCATCCCTGTGACATCTATAACATCATTGATTCCCATATGCTTAAAGTGTTCACTGTTGCTTCTCATGTGATCAAAATAAATGTTGTAGGGTATCCCTGTACCCCTTCTGCTTAAAGTAAGGACTATGGATCATTCCTATAATAATATGGAGCATTTATGAATCTCCTGTGCTTAAGCTATCCACTGTTGAGCATCCCTGATTTTGCTGTGATTGGAATCATCACTGTGGAAGATCTCTGTATCCCTTGTACTTAAGGCAAATGCATATTGCACCCTTTGTACTGAAAGTAACCACCACAAAGCATCCCTGTAGTCAAAGGAAATGCTGTGGAGCATCCATGTAAGCTATTAAGTATCTACAGTGAAGCTTCGCTGTTTTGAACCTGAAATACATTGCTAAAACATGAGGGCCAATTTTCCAGACTTAGCACACATTAGCTTTCCAGATTTTTGAAAGGCTGGCATTGTGCAACTCTGCAAGATCTGTTCATTTTCATGTGATGCATGAGGTCCCTACCTGGACTGAGTCTGAGGATTGGAGCTCATTGATTGCAGGAGCAGGATCTTGTGTGGCAGAAGCTGTTAAAGAGCTGCTGCTATTTAAAAGGAAGTGGCATGTGATGTTGCAAGCGGCCGCTTGGGACTGTTGGTAGTCCGATGATGGAAAAGAAAAGATTCTGCATTTGAGCTGCCCCTTTTGATGACACTGCACTTAAAGTGCAAACCACTTGAACAACTTTTCAGCTCTTTCACTCATGCACATGCATGAACAGATTGATGCAGAGCAAACTTTGGAGCTGGCACTGAAATGTTAAGTCACTGTTGCACTCAAATCTTTAAATCACCAATGAAGCAAACTTCCACAAAATGTAGGTGCAATATGTGTGTTCATTAACTCACACACAAGTTGGGATGCACGTTGGGCACTTGATTTCATTGTCTCTGCTTTTCAAACTTCTAACATTTCAACAGTTTGTATCTGCTTGCAGAAAAAGGCTATCCATCATGGGAGGGAAGTGCAATGTACTGGAAGAGGACCCTGCAATTGAAGGCCTGAAAGCCAATTTGAGGAGCTCACCCTTGAACTTCTCAGCCTGGGGCTATAGTGGGAGTGGTGCTCGAGACCATGGAGACTTCCTCTATGCTCGTCCTTTGCTGAATATTCTTCCTTCCTTTATTCAAACACTTACAAAAAGGCATGCACTGCACAACATCAGCGCAATATACAATATATTGGCATGTCAGCTTTGTTTGAAAGTGTTTCTTGCCACCATCATTCTAACATATGCTTCTTTTCTGTTTTCATAAGCATCTCCAAAGAGGATGATAGCCAAGAAGCCAGCACCTTACATCATTCACTCCCCCACTACAAATATGTACATCCACTCTGGGAGAGTTAGCTAGTCAGTTTGAGAAGGGAGCACCAAGTGAAACAGCAAGCATGTGATTAGCAAGTGGAAGTGGCAGTAGGGAAACAGCCCAAAACCTTCCTCATGTACAGAGCGGGGATTGGCAGTAACTGTCCAAAGTGGTGCATGATCACTTACTAGAACTGCAGTCAACCATGGAGTATGTGGCAACTCGATGCTTATTTCCTTTGGTGGGAGAATCCAGAATAAAGGGGCATACTCTTAAAATTAGAGCTAGGCCATTTAGGGGTGAAATCAGGAAACACTTTATCACACAAAGGGTAGTGAAAATCTTGAACTCTCTCCCCTAAAGGCTGTGGATGGTGAGTCACCTGAAATTTTCAAGATTGAGATTGATAGATTGTTATTCGATAAAGGTATCCAGGGATATGGAGCAAATGCAGATAAATAGAGTTGAGGTACAGATCAGCCATGATGAAATTGGATGGTGGAGCAGGCTCAAGGGGTTGAATGGCCTCCTCCTGTTCCAATATTCCACTGTTTCTATTTCCATAGAACCCTCAGGCACCTAAGCCCAGTCACAGTTTTCCTCTTGAATATTATGACTCTAACTATTGAGCTCCAATGTACAGGAAAACGTAAATGAGAGCATAAGTAGATGTTGGCCCAGATTTTGCTGCCAAAATAACAGCGAGTTTAATGCGTACACCATTATTAATGTATAACTCGCCCAGCAACTTGTGGCGAGGAAGAGATACCCCATGAATTGCAAACCGTCACAAGTTGCTGGATGATATGTGCCATTCTGCCATTAACCTCGTGAAAATAGCCGCTCAACTTAACCTCCGTGAGGTACAAGAAATTGCTGCATTTGCGCATTCATTGCCAATTAAACTCGTAGCAGAAGTTAGGACCAGTATTTAACAGCGTAAGTACTTTTTAGTGACAAAATTTAAATAACTGACCAACCACTCGAGAGCAGGTTAGTCGCCCGCCACCAACCCATCTCCGTTAAAACTGGAAGTGGGTGTGTTTGAGGTGGGTTGTGGTCGGCTTTCAAATTTTTGAAATTTTAACCTACCCCTGACATTCCCCCCCATGATGTCTACAAATGAGAGATAAGAAAACAGGTTTACTGCTTTTCCCATTTTGCAATAACATACTGGTCAAGGTATAGTACGGTAAGCTAGTGTAGTGGTTATGATCCTAGACTAGCAACCCAACTGGTTCTTTAGTGTCTTTCAGGGAAGGGAATCTGTCACCCTTACATGGACTGACCAACATGTGTTTCTGGTCCCACACTGTGTAGTTGACTATTAATGGCCTCAGGGCATCTAGGGATGGGCAATAAATGCTGCCTTGCCAGTTAAAGAGCATCTAAAAACACAAGGTTCTAGAAGTTTGATTTGTAAAATACTTGCACTAGACATCAGTTCACTACCAATATCTATAAGTTTCACACTAAAAGACTATATGGGGGGGAAATTCTACCTCATTCATGGTCACGCTGCTAATATCCAATCATGTCCATTATATGTGGGTCACCTTTGACACACGTTAATAAAATCCAGTGGGAAGCTGTTTAACCAAACACCAGTTATCTGATTCAGCTGGATCTCCCACAAGGCCTTATGCTTGTAATTATTTTATGGTACTGTATATCTATTTCCATGCTAAATTGGCATTGTTCAATGCAGTACATCACTGGAATAAATAGGCCAGCAGTTATTATCTTAGTCAAACAGGGGGTGTCTCCTGAAGTAATTTGGACAACCTCTGTCCCACTGCAGCTATTTGAAAACTGTATTTAACCAAACTTAAAGATTCAACTTCCTTGACCCTGTGGACTGTATTCTCAACCAGCTAACCAAAGACATCCAAGTATCCTGCAATATTTTGTCATTCTTGTTCCAAGGATTAAATGATAACATAATAATTAAAATTTGCAGTCAGTGCTAAATGTGAGAGTAGAGGCCAATATCATATAATATATTAAAACATGCAGATTTACAATATTCTAAAAGTATGAAATCCATTTTAACATGTTCGAAACCATTGTGAGCAATGAGTAACAACAACAACAACTTGTATTTATATAGCGCCTTTAACGTAGTATCCAACAGGATGAATATTTCTGAATTCTAATAAGATTTCCTGACATTGGACTTATTTAGTAACATTGTACACATTGTATCAGAACTGGCGACTTGCTGGAGGTGACAAAATAATATTCTGATGTATACCTTTGGCAACAAATGTGTTACGGAATCTTAAACTGAATATCGTGTGCACAAACTGTTTTTTGGTCCTTAGATTCATATGCCTATAAAATAATAAAGATCTGTGGGAGTCGGCTGTGTGAGCTGCACACCAATAAAGATCCCCAGCTGTGGGATCTCACAGGATAACGGCAATAATACCCAAGTTTTCTTTCCCTCTGGCATACTTTCTGCAAGATTTATTTTCTGGATATTACGAGGACACCTGAAATACAAATTGGCTGCTTATATCGTGACAGACCCAGTTTGGGTTATGTGATAAAAGAATTTGCGAAACTATGTAGGATGTATCTAGATTCTTCGCTTCGCTCAGGCTGCTAAAATGGCCAGCACTGGCAGTTTTTTTTAATGCAGCCACTTAATATTTATGCTTACTATAGAAAATGTAAAGTTTTAGCACTTACTAGATATTAATGCAACGGTTTGTTTGTTCTGTATTGGTATACATTGGCATATACCATTATTTATATAGTACATAAATGGATACTAAAATCAAATGCAAGAATTGCAAGATGCAAGATCAGACAAAAGTTATATAATACGATGTAATTCAACAGACTTTGTATTGGTAGATTTGTTGCGATGCATTGGTATTCCATTTATGTTATCCAACAAGCAATTCTACTTCAAAGCCTAATGACAACAACCGTAAGATGTTTAGTGTGAGTAAAGCATAGATTGACTGCTGAAACTGTGAATCTCTCACTTGTTACGTCTTTCCTATGTTGTTTTGCGTCTTTTGCAGTTAATGCTACAATCACAACAGATGTTTTTACAGCTTTTTACCAACTTTTATTAAAAACAGCCGAAAGTAGGCGGTTATGCAGCATAGATGTTGCCACTGACAACAAAATATTACTTCAATTAGAATCTGCTATGAAACTGGTTTGCAAAATATTTGGTAGATAATTAAGGGCTGGGTGCATTATTTTGAAGGTGTCCAGTTAAAATAATTAATTCAAATATGATTACATTTTGTTAGTGTTTCTTTAGAAAAAAAATAAGGAATACCCCGGTGTGCATGCAAATCTGGCGTTTACCAATACGGAGTGCTTTTAGCAGCCTTATTTACAAATCATCTATTTAAAAATAACCTTCTTTCCTTCCATCACTTTTTATTAAAACTGTATTAATCTTTCATTGTTACAGAACTCCTAATAATAAATTCACACAGCAGTCTATCGCTTTGACAGTCGGCATTACTATTTAGGGATATTTTTCTGCAAAACAATTGCAACGTCCTTCAGCAGCGTGAGCGCACGTTTCACTCAATGAAATTATCCAAAATAAGTTAGGAAATCAAGAATGTAACATAGATGAACACAATCTTCGTTTTCAAATGTGCTCACTGGCTGATGTTACTTGTTGCAGTGGTTGACTTTTTCCGCAACCAAATAAACGAGGATTACTGATAATACGCTACTTGGAACAAGCAAACACTGACGGTTCTGTTTATTAATCCTGTGGTCCCAGTAGGTTCTGCTTATTAATCCTGTGATCCCAGCTATTTCTGAGAACTGCAATAATTAAATTGCCTTGCAATTCAGACGAGAATGAAGCAGCAAGCTGAAGCGGGAGAGGGAAGTGATTGGAACAGCTCCGAAAGCGGCATCTTCCAGCAGCTCCGCTTCACACTGACTGCCATTCAGGACACGCGCTCCGGTACCCCCGAGACGCAGGGCACATGACGCGCGCTCCAGTGCCAGAATGCGAAGATGTATCTCAGCACCGAGTGCACAGCGGGACAGGTGGCGGGCACAACCACAGCACTAGCACCAGCAGGTCATTTTTTTAAAAAAAGCAATCAAATAAAACTGGAATGAATACGTTTCTTTAATACTGCAACTGTCTGCAGGGCTTTTTATTTTGCTGTCTTGGTAGAGCATCTTACAGAATGTGCCTGCGGAATTAAGGACATCTACAATATTGTGCAAAGGGAATTAGATGCACCCTAGTAAATTGACAAGACTCTCCCGGCGGCAGCCCCTTGTGTGCACGCACACACACACACAGCCGGGAATGTTCAATGACGCCCCCTCCTCCTTCACATTTGCCAGAATTCGTTTGGCGGATGTCCCGCACCAGGCGCCAGCTGATTGGGGGAAGGCGGGCGCCCCTGGAACCCCCGGCAAAAGATCCGATTGGCTGACGGGCGCTTGCCAGTCAATGTCGCCGGGGTAACCAAGGTTGTTTTCGCCTTTGTGACGAAGGTAGTGTGAGAGTGCGGGCGAGAGAGCGAGCGAGCTGCGTCTGCTTGAGTTGGGTGACCTCTGACCCCTTCCTTCAGTCTCTCCCTCCCTCTCTCCCTCCCCCGCCCGCCCGCTGAAATCGGGCAGCTGCGGCGCTGACAATGAGCGAAGCGGCACCGAGAGCGGCGGCACCAGCAGCAGCGGCAGCATTAGAGTAGGATCCCCGTGCACTGCCACACACATCTCTCACACTCATTCTCACACTCCCTCCCTCCTCTCTCTCTCTCTCTCTCTCACTCACTCACTCCCTCCCTCCCTCCTCCCTCTTCTCACTCCACCGCCCACCCCCCCCCTCCCATTCCCTCTGCATCCATTCCCTTTTATATATGCATTACAGATATTTTCAATAATTATCATATAACCGCATCTCTACAGCCACAAAAAACAACAACAGCAGCAGTAGCAACAACATGATGGCGGCAGCTCCCATCCAGCAGAACGGGACCCACACGGGGGTTCCGATCGACCTGGATCCCCCCGACTCCAGAAAGCGGCCGCTCGAAGCTCCTCCTGAAGCGGGCAACACCAAGAGAACAAACACTGGCGGTGGGTATCACCATTTATTCTCTTTCAGCTTCGCCCCCAAAAAAATCCCTTGGAAAAATGGCGTCTGGTTTGTTTCGCAACCCATTAAAAAATATATTTTTATTATTTGTAAATTTAAAAAAAAAATGATATGAAGTCTTACCTTTCATCCCCGGATGGTAGGGATCATTCGCAGAGGTTGGTGTCCGTGAGCTGGCAGAAACTGTTAGAATTTGGATTGTGGGATGAGTAGCGGTTTGAGCGGAGTTCACTGTGCACCGTTTATTGCATTTTAATAATAGGGTGCAAAGAAGGGAAAGGGCTGCGTGGTTAATCGTCTTTGTGGTTAACCAGAAGCTTGTGCATTTGCTACTTGCTGACTGTGTAACTGATCATTAACCGTGTCATTTTTGTTGTTGGGCAAATTTGTTGTTTTGTACCAATAGTGCAAACAGTCTTGATTTCTTTAGTGTTACTTGTGCAAATATTGTCGGTTTTTTCCTGTTTAGATTTGTAACTGTCATTGTTACCTGTACAACAACTAAGTAGCTAGAATGAAAGCAGACAGAGGCTTGACGTGAAGTGATCCTTTAAGTAATGAGCTTAAATAGATCGCTGCTCTCTAATAACACCAGTTAAAGAAATCTGGGATTGTTCTCCCAAGCATCTGTATTGTGAAGTGATAAGTCACTGTTGGGGATCAGATTTGGAAACCAAACCAAGCTCTGGAGAGAGGGGTGTCATTTTTTTCGACACTGAGAGAGATCATTGATTCACGTGTAGTTGTTAATAATGTTCGTATCTTGGTGTCTAAAAGTAAACAAACACTAAGTAATCATTAGGACTGCTGCGGAGCTGTTCTCAGTTAAACTGCGTTTATTTATTTACATAGTGCTGTATGTGGAGATATTTAACTGCACTACACGCAAACAGCGCGGTTTTATAGGTCAATTACAAATTCACGATCACCATGGAAACCACGACTGTCATCATCTTCTGATACATTATTCAAAATCCTTCTAAACATGGGTACGCAGAGGCACTCTTTCTCCCTCTGCATCACAAAATGTCATTTATTTTTGTGACGTTTGGCATAGAGTAACTGTTTCTTTTGCAATGTCCAATAGTTTGTGCAAATTTAATACAATGTACTACATAGAGTAAAATAATATATTTTTTCTAGTAAACTGTATTTTGTAACCGGTTCTTTAAAATTGTCAAATAGACTGATTTATGATTATTCCGTTTTACAATGGATTCCAGGGCAGAGAATTGGGGGGAAAGCTGTGTTTGCCCTGTATTTGTGATTGCAATAATCTATTCGTTTTCCTTTTGCAGAAGACGGACAATATTTTTTAAAAGTCCTTATACCTAGCTATGCTGCCGGATCTATTATTGGAAAGGGAGGACAAACCATTGTCCAACTGCAGAAAGAGACTGGTGCCACGATCAAACTGTCCAAATCCAAAGATTTCTACCCAGGTAGGTGAAAGCGAGCTCAGACTCGATGGCTGACAGGAGGGGAAACGATTCCCCTAAATAATCGGACGACACTGTAAATGCAATACAGAGGACATTTTAAGGGTGTTGTTCGGAAAGAGTGAATAATGCAATTACTTTTATCGCCTCCACTGTCAGTTTTCGAATATTTTGTGGTCGTGCTTTACAGTGGCTTTGAAGCATATGTATTTTACTCATGTATTTAATTTTCATTTGTTAATGAGCCGCGAACTGATTTGATAGAATTTTGAGTCTGAATGTGAATATCCTCTTCTCCCCCCCGCCCCCGAAATACAAAAGGTTAAACCTAAGGAAAGGAGATAAAAACTGTTCGTGCTTTTACTTTTGACATAAATATGTAATCCATAGAAATCACATACTGTAATATTTCTATCAGTTCATATCTGTGGTATAATTTTATTGCACGTCATTGCGTAAATTGTGCGCGAAAACAACTTTTGTCCTGGACAGGAATTGCGAAAACCAATTTGAGCTTGTCTGGTGATAATTATGATGAATGAGATTGCCAGAGCTGCAACGTTCTGGGGTTGGCAGACCCGGTGCTGGATGCACTCGTTAGTTCTGTCATTCATTCAGCTTTGGGATGTGACTGAAGTGGAACGAGCTAAATTAAAAATCAGTGGCTTGATGACAAAAAAAGGTTATCGCTTTTGAATAAGTAAGCTGCTTTAGAGCCCGGGGTTGCGTCCAATGAGATGAATGAATTCCGTGATCTTGCTGGGACAGCTGGCGTGACGCTGCAGCAGAGCATTTGAGGCATTTTATTTCGCAGCAATATTAACTGGGGGAGAGAACGGGCTCATTTCACAACACGTGACTTGTGATGATTGCAGGGCAAACGATTTATCATTTTTCTTCAGTTGTGTATGTTTTCAAATTGAGGAATGGCAGTTTACGAAAAGGACAGGCTGTAGTAAATTCTACGTGTACCCAATCCAGAATAGAGCGACTTTGACAGCTGGAGCCTGAGCTTCGGTCTGGCTTTATAGTTTGTGCGATGTGGAAAGCCTTCAAGCTTATGCGAATTTTATGCATGAATTATAATGTGAGAATCATTTTGTGCTCTTGACTAGTTAGAACCATTTCATACCTGCCATCACTTAGACGAGATGAATGTACCCTTGCGATTATCTGGAGTGTTCGTGTTTGACCACCAGCCTCCTGAATTTCCTGAGGTCCTGGCATTCCTGCTCAGAGTAGATAGCTCTGGTTTCCTTCCAGCCTTCACGAACCACACACACACACACACACACGCAGGAAGGCAAACTGTGCCGGCCACAAGCAGTCTGTGCAACACGTGCAGCAGTGTTTGTACCAGTCTGAATCATCGTTTATTCCCGATTGAATAACAAAGCCTGCAGCTCGGTGTGCGCTTCGGGGCGAGGTGCCTGCTTTGCGATTCAGGGTCCAGATATATAACTTGTAATCTTAATATTTGTTTTCAACCAGTATTCCCAGTAAATGTGTTCAAATGTTGCGAAAGGTGACATTCTGCCTTCGTACACAGATTTCATATGAATATTCACCCATTGAGGGATTCAGTATCCTTCCTATTGCTGTATCCTGAACTAATTTTGTAGTGTGTTTCAAGAACACTGTAAATTAAGAAATGCTTATTTCTGCGGTGTTGGTCGGGTTTTCATTGCCACATGCGAAGGAGTCGGAGCATCTTGAAATAGTAGAATGTTTGAATGTTTCACAGCGTCACACAATCAATTTGTTAAATTCTTTATGTAACTGGTGTATGAAAGAGCCTTACAGGATTCAAAAGGCATCCTCCTTTGCGATGCACCTTTCTAGTTGATGTTCCTCCCTAACGCATGTTATAATGCAAATGTGGGAAAACGTAACCACAAAAGATTTATAATAGCCTCAGTAGCTAATATTTAGTGTAGAAATGCTGCTGCTATTATCGTGGTTTATTTACAAAATATAATGGTCATGTGTTGGTTATTTGTTACCTATACCACTAAAATAGACTTGTATTTTCCAAACATTCCATCTTATTCTATATTTAACTATGGACATATATGTACGTTGACTTCTTTTGATGACTTTTTTTTAATAAGTTGATTTTGGCTTTGTACACATGCAGTAACTTAAAGCCATTGAAATGTTTCTAATTTCACAACCGACTTCACAATTGCAACAGTATTGCAGGGGGAAGAACTGCATCATACCAAGTAATACAGACTTGTTTGTGAGTACTGGAACCAGCCTTAATTTACCTTAACATGACTATTTAGTTGTCACAAAGCTAGATCTAACTCTTTGTTGCAATTAGTGCACATTTTTAAAGGCAAAATTAAAGATTGTAGATAGAAAGCCTATTGGTATTGCTGCCTGCTCCATATAATTGGCAGTTAGTGCGTGTAATAAAGGTGCATGTCCACGCTTGCTTTTACTGAGCTGCTCAATATAAGTACTTAAGTGGATAGTGTCACCATTAAGATCCCAATCTGAACTTTTAAAGATATTTTCAATGGAAATGATTCATCTCATGGTGATTTATTTGATATATATTTTTTCGACAATATTATCACGGTGGTGATATTTAATATGCTGTCAAGCCAGCTGAAATAACCAAATGGAGAGTATTAAATAATTGTTCATTAATTCTCTGTTTATATTAATACAGTTAAAAAAAAATCAGATGCTTTAACATATTTCAAATATGGTATACATAAGCACAATTTGTTGGAGAGTAGTGAGGTATGATAAACATTTCAATTCATGACTGCAAGTTAACCATTCATCAGTTTCCTGGTCATCGTAAAACGTGCAGATATTTCACATATTGCTCCTAGCCACAGCACATTCTCTAATGCGTTTTTTCGTTATCATGCAGGGTTATAGAATCTGTGTAAATATAACAGTAGCCTGGAGAATTTGTCTATAACCTTAGCACCAATTTTCATTTTAGTAAAAACATATTTTGCTGTCTTGGTCAAGATCACCATTTTTACAACAATAATAGTTTATTTTTAACAAAATAGAATCCAGAATTTAATAAGCATGTAATTAACGGATGCACATACTTGAATAATCTTTCTAAGCCTGTTTAATTTAGTTGAAGAAAAGTTCAGAGCATTCTGTTCCCATTCCATTTTCTGTTTGGAAATGCAGACTAAAGTGTAGTTATGGTTTGGAATTAACGTGTGGATCCTTAAAGATCAAAATCTTGTTCTGCAGTATGTAGCACTAAGTGATCTAACCGAGCGAAGTAATGACCTGAAAGAAAAGGATCTGTATTGAAAGGTAACTGACTGCACTGTGTGCTACATTTGACATCCAGATTATCTGCAATATGTTAGCTTCAAGTCATTGAATCATCCTCTCAAAGAATTGCTTATTAAAGATGTGTAGCTGATGGCTTTAAATATTATTTTGCAAACAGCTGCTGCATAATGCATTACTGTTTTTAAGATCCTTTGCATATATTTTTCTAAGTTCCAAAAATATTCCATTTTGAATTTGAAAATGATGCATTACTTTTAACTAAAGTTGCTGCTCTCTATGGTAATTTCCTTGTGTGTTTTGAAGCAGAAAATTACAATCGTACTATGTTTGTGCATAACCAAATCCTTTATTACCTTATATCTCCTTTCTGCTAATGCAAATTACAAGCTGCATGCAGTGCTGAACTCTCTTTGAGGATTCCAGGAGCATTAATTTCACTTTTTTAATTTTCTAAAACTGCAGTAAATTAATTAATGCCCTACAGTTTTTACATTCTTCTAATTCACCTTTTCTAATAAAACCGTATAGTAAAATTACAGCACTTGTGCAGATATTATGTTACAGAAAATGAGCACTTTAAAAGATGCAAAGGATGCATGCCTAAAATGCTAATGAAGTCCTAGATATTAATGCATTTCACCTTTGTAAGGGGAAAGGTGACGTTTCCCCAACAATTCTGAATTACTACAGTAATGCCACATGTAGAATATAAAGAAGTTCCACACATTTTATTGAACTTTAGCCAGTGGGATGTGGAAGGATGGTTATCTGGTTAAAGAAAAACAAAAGCAGTTACAGAGATCTCTGATGTGTACAAATCTTATCTTATTAAGATTATTCATACTACTGCCAGTCTACTTGATAATTATACAAAAGAGCTGCCAACTTTTCTAAATCACAAAAGACTCTCGCTGCTGCAGCCTATTTAGTGTTAAACTACAGTACAAATCAGGATAGGGAGGTGATCTGTTGCCATATAGTAGGTTGCCAGCTGCTCACACTGACCATTCTTAACAGGGCAGCTGCTGGTCATGTGACTGGTGTAGATGGATTTAAATGATTACTTTCTTATGAACAAAGGATTTTTTGTGTCAGAATTAAGAAATAAAGGACAAAGCTTTGGAGGGTGAGGTGGAGCGTAGAAGAGGCAAAATGCAGTAAAAATTATAATGTGGCAGCTATGGTGGCATTCGGGAACACTGTAATAATTAGTCACACGCTTACTAGAAGCATGTCTTCTAAGACTAGTGGTAATTTTCAGAATCAAACCATATTGAAAGAATATGACAAGATAAAGTCCTGAGTAATGTATAATTTAAAGCTTAGAATACAAGTTATGGCATATATGGAAAAAAAGGAATTGTTAATAACTCGTGTTAAATATCTAGCTGACCATGAATTGTGGCTTGGTACTGGGATAAAATTACTATTTATCCAGTAGTATCCCATACAAACAAAAGTTTATTGGGGATCTCATGTTGACTATTCTATTTGCTATTAAAGTCCTTAATTATAAATTCAGTAAATTATGTACTTTTGAATTTACAGGACTGTATTCCATTACAAGCACTGTATTCCATTAAATCCCTTTCAACATTTTAAGTTTGTAGTAGCATGAACACGAAGGCACTATATATTGACCAAAATATTTATTATTTTAGATTTGTAGTCCTGGCTGCTTAGATATTAAAGTTGCTATAACTAATATCATGGCCCCGATATTTACTGGGGTGGGATTTCCAAGCCAGAGTTGGGGGGTGGGGGGGGGGGGGGGGGGGGGAACGGGAGGGAGGAGTTCTGTTCGGGAAGCCCGGAAATTCCTCGCATGGAAGCCAGCCTGATTGACAGGCTTGGCTCCCTGTTGGGTGGGGACGCTCCCGAAGCTCGGGAAACCTGGCTGGCCAGCGTTACAGCTGGAAAAGAGATAAAAATCTGAGGCATGCAGCCTCATTAAAATAATTCAATGAGCGACCAGCCTCATGGAAGTAGGTTGGTTGCCCGCTCCGTCCCACCTTTTCGAGACGGGTTGGATTCGGGTTTGAGATTTTTTACATTTTATCATCCCTACCCAACCCAAACCCACCTATTTTATTTTTTGGGGGGGGGCTCCCGGGGAGGGGGATTAAAATTACCCCGCATGTGTCCCCCTTTTCTAAGGTAATTGAAATTATGAACATCTGACTTTAAGTCTAGATGTATTGTCTGCTGATTTTGTAATTTGATCATATTAAAATAGTGTGGAATTATGTTATGGTTTTAGTTTGGGTGTGTGGAATCATTTGTGATTTTTAATTTGAACTTTAATGACTGAATGGAAAGTACACTGCAGCATAACGTTGAATGGGGAAAACGCAGCTGTAGTTTTTGTCTAGCCCTGGTCATGGCTTGGGTTTTGTTTTATCACATTGTTTATCCAGTGTGTAGATACAATTTTATTTTAACTTGAATTGATAACTGGTTCCAGCAGTAGCTTGTGTGAGAAATAAATGACTGGATTTAAACCACTACACTAGTTGAATGAGAAATTAGCTTCATCACATTCAGTCCGCCATGTCAATCATTTTTTATCTCGTGCACCATCTTAATGTAAATTTTAAATAAATTGCATTTACTGCTCTGTCATATGACTATTTCCTGTTGCATTGAATTATGAATTTCTGTAAACCAAAATTATCCCTCTCTTGTCTTTCAGTACTGCCACAAATTAAGTGCTAACTTTTAAGTCCTAACTAGTGACATTTGATAATACATTTTTAAATGGAAGTTGACCTGAGGTAAATGTTTGGCATATGAAAATGGCATATTTTCCTCCCTTTTCCTTCCCCCCTTACCCCACGCAAAATAAAAGATAATTCAGTTACAGTAGGCATCTCAAATGTTTCTTGGAGAGCCAATGTGCTAATGCCAGGAGAATAAACATTAGTACTGCCAGTTGTTTAACTATCAATATAATTTGGTAAAGTGAATACCCAATAATCTGCTTAACTTTCTAATACTTCAGAACTTTAGTAAAACATTTAATTAGGAAAATACTGTATCCTGGGATTGTACCTGCCTAAATTTTAATCATGCAGCTACATAATCACATAATCAGGCTCAGCGACCAGTAGGTTCATGAATAAGAATGAGATAAATTTGTGTGATCAATTGGCACAATTCTAAGTGTTACATATTATACTTCAAAAGACTGAGACGAGAATGTTACTATGTGCATCTGTAATTCAGTGTAAAAAGTAGTACATTCAGAAGATTTGTATAAGTAGTTATTACAAAGCAATATCAATACTATTGCACAAAGTCCACTGTTAATGGGTCCTGTTGAATCTATATCTCAAGCATATATGAGTGAATTAAGGAGAAATTGAACACTGCTTTCTACATCATTATTTCCAGTATAATGGGCCAGCTCATGAACTTGGACTTTTGTTGTAAAGGAGTGAAAACAGCTGTTATAAAATTTCATTTTTATGATAGCTGGTGAAGAAGTCATTAACTAGCAGTAGTGCATTAAATTGAAGATTCCTTTTATTTTTAATAGGTTCATGAGAAATATAGATTTAGTCCCATAAATCAGTGGTGGGTGCACATACCAGTGAGTCCCTGAAAACTGTTTTAAAAATCACTGACTCCTTATGCACGAGTATAGAATAACAAATACTTTTGATTTTGTCAATGTCAGGTTACGGTTTTATATATACGTGTAATATTGACTGTGTTTTGAAGGCTATAATGCCAAACTATTGACCTAGATGTTACAAAGCACAAGGATTAGGGGACTTTTGACTCTGTTGATCCCTTAAGAAGCCCAAGGGGTGACTGTTTGCCATTAAAGACTGGAAATTACCGATTTTTTTTTTATTGTGCTCTTGAACTAAATGCTATAAGTTTAAAAACTGGAAAATTTTTCATTGGCTTTGTTCAGGTTTTAAGCTTGCTCTGTGATGTCAACTGACAGTAGTCTTCTTGTCCACCCGCTGATGTCAGCAAGTAATAATTGTCAGTGGCTTACATCAATTAGCAGGCAGTAATGAAAAGCATCTTCTTTCATGGGATGGCCCTTAAACCATTTCTATTCAGCATTTGAATGTGTTTGTGTATACATTCACAGTAAATTAATGCATTACAAATTTTAATTAACAAATTTGTGTAATTGGCATAATCCTAATTGAGTAATTATTGGGGAAATAATTGGTTATAATTTCTGCTACAAGACAGGAACAGAACTGATGTTCTCGTATGGCATTGTAAACTGTGAGAGCATGTTTTGCGTTTATATGTGGAGCTCAAGAAAGGAGAATTTATGATTAAAATGCAGTGCAGAAGGAGGTGTATGCTGTGGTTATGAAGAATGCTAAAGTTTTAGCAGAGATTATATTTCAATCCTTGGATGAGATTGTGTGGCTATCTTTAATTTTGTTTAGAGATGTTATACTGATTCAGAGTGGGCTTTAGATCATTGAGCAGTGAAATCAGTGAGTGTATATTAAAAGCTGTCATGATTTAAGGAAATGCATGTAATTAAATACAGGACTTTTAAGGTTGTATAATTTTGTATTTTTGGAATACAATTATTACAAAGGGGTTATTCACTACCATCACAAAAGCAAAATACTGCGGCTGCTGGAAATCTGAAATATAACAGAAAATGCTGGAAATACTCAGCAGGTCAGGCAGCATCTGTGGAGAGAGGAACAGAGTTAATGGGCTGGATTTTGTCCTGGGGTTGGGTTGGGGTCGTGTAATCCGCATTTCGTGTTTCCCCCGCCGAGTCCAGATTAATGTGGATGTCTGATGCAATTTGCACTTAATTGGGCAATTGAGTTGCCATGAACTAATTAGTGGTTTCAGTCTGAAAGTCGCCTCTGATGATGTCATCATTGCTGGCTGCCTGTTCTTGTCTGGCTACTGGTGAGAGAGGACCTGTCTGCATTGCTTCTGATGTAAGGACCTGGATATATATATATGAGAGAGAGAGAGAGAGAGAGAATGTTTTTTGCATCCAAGTCCTCTCACAGCAAAGGCCAGGCAGTCTCTGAACACATCCAATGCAGCAGCATCAGAGGCGACTTTCAGACCTAATACTACTACTACCTTCATCACATCTCCGTTGTAATAGTGGACCTGCAGCTCATAGTCAGCTATCCACTTGTGCTCCCGCCAGGTTTCACTGGAGTGTTTCACACCAGGCGTACTTCACGTCAGAAAAGGGTTAAACTAGCTAAAACGTTTCAAAATGGCATTACAGAGCCAATTTAGAGCTTGTTAAGGGCTTTAATGGCCTCTCCCGCCTCTTGGAGGCGGGACGGAGTCGGGAACCCCGCGACTGATTTTGTCAAAATTGCGTGAAGGCGGGATGGAGTCGGGATGGGGTCGGAAACCCCGACCCCGCAAATTTAACCCCCCACACGCCTCCAAACCCGACTCCATGGGTCATTCAAAATCCAGCCCAATGTTTCAGGTCGATGACCTTTCATCAGAACTGGAAAAAGTTAGAGATGTAACAGATTTTAGGCAAGTGCAGGGGCAGGGAAAGGGGAAGAGGAGGAAAGAACAAAAGGGAAGGTCTGTGATAGAGTGGAAGGCAGGAGTGATTAAATGACAAAATTTAGTATACTGTATTCGCTGCTCATGATGCGGTGCAAGAGGCCGAGGACAGAGTGGGAGTGGAGCAGAGAATTAAAGTGACAGGCGACCAGAAGCTCGGGGGTCACGCTTACGGACTGGAAGGAGGTGTTCCGCAAAGCGATTACCCAATCTGCGTTTGGTCTCCCCAATGTAGAGGAGACTGCATCGTGGAGTGATTAAATGACAAAATTTAGTATACTGTATTTGCTGCTCACGATGCGGTCTCCTCTACATTGGGGAGACCAAACGCAGATTGGGTAACTTTTGGTTCTGATTTTGTGTGGTCATTGTCAGATATCAGTGAGCTCTACGTCTGATGACTGACCATCACATTTAAATGTTAATTGTTAGAATATAGTTCCTGAAAGTATATTGAGGAATAATTTGCAGTTGGCTACTAGGAAAATTGCGGGCAGTATATATTAGGAAAGTTTGCTTTTTTTTGCATTTTAAAAAATTTTTTGTGAAATTATCAAGCTGGTATGAAGTTGTAATGACCCACCATTTATTCAGAATGGAACATTTTGCATTTGAGTTCTCTGGTTAGCACCACACACTCCTAGGTCAGATATAGCATAATAAGATGCAAGCTCCCACTAGATATTCTTACCCCCCAGAAGAACACAGTGTACTGTAACATTGTGACATTTTTCTATTTCCCAAAAGAAGTCATCCTGTGCTCACTGAGCGAGATTAATAATTTGTGCTTAAGTGCCATGGGCCCATGTGTACCAGTAGCTGGTCTCAGCCAGTGAAAAGAGGAGACTTTCCTCCTGTCTGGCTGAGGTGGATTTGAACCCAGGTCCCAGAGGTAAAAGGCGAGTATCAAATCCAACATGCTGCTGTCCTCTCAACGGTTGGAAACATTTTAAAATTACCAGGCAACTGTGGAGCTGTAGCTGTAAATTGTTGAAAATGGTAACCATTCCCCACTGTCCTAATCTGCTGGGGATAGAGATGTGGGAACCTAGTCCTTTGTTGTTATTGACCACAATGTTTAGTTGCAGCTGCTTACACTGGAGACAAGCCAGGATACAAGCTTAACTGTTGTAGGTCTGTCAAGCCACAACTTTTAGAAATAGAAATGACTTTCGAGGTCTGAGTATGAGATTGTCATCTCGTTTCCATCTTTGGATGTGATTCTAATATAAAATAGAACAGCATCTGCAGAGATCTGACTGACAAACCTCGCACTGGGACTCATCATTGCTGGCTGCAGCAGGTGCAGGGCTCTTCAGTCCTTTCAAAGGATTGGGAATTTTGTTTTAAAATTCATCAGGAGACTAGAGGGAATGTAGTCTTGCAAGCAGTGTGCTAGATGTCAGTTGTCCAGTACTGGAATGCTGCAGGTAATTAGGCAGGACTGGTGGGAAATGTGGCAATGTGCTTCTCACGTTGCACTGCAGCTGCTGTTGAGCTTAATTAATCTGACCCTTGGAGGCTGTGGTGTCATGGTAAAGCACACACACAAACACACAATAAATGGCTAGACTACATGTTCTCAGTTCATGTTGAGTCTGTAGTATCCACGTGATTGCGAGAAAAGAAGGAAAATCTTTGCCGCGATAAATATGCTCTGTGGAGAGTCGTATTACAAAGATTAATGGTTGTACTATTTGTGACTTATCAGATTTCTAATGGGATAAAGTCCATACAGTTCATAAAATTATTTTGCTGGTGAAATATTAAAAAAAACAGCTGAGCTGAAAGTGGACACCAGCTGGTGTTTTGAGGGTGGAATATTAATTTTGATATTAAAGTGTAATTAACGTTATTTCATAATTGCTATTTGTATGGAACGTGACATTTCACTTAGCGATTTACCACAAGTTGCTACTTACTATTGGCAGAACTGGTAATTACAATGGCCCCCTTCACTTATACTGTGTGTTTTCAGGGGGCATTTTATATTTTGCTTTGGCCTCTGCATTCTGCTAAGAACCCAACTGAATTAGGTATGGATTCCTACTTAACCCAGAGCAATGCTATTCTAAGTTCATAAAGGATTTTGTTTTGAAAAAAGATAATTTTTCCTCCTAAGAGTTGCTGATATCATCACATGGTATCCCCTCTGACGACTCAGCTGCAGGACGGTCAGGACTTATTAAAATATTGCAGATTGATTTGAAAGCCAGCAGCCTTGGAAATGAAATATACTTTTACTCCCGGCACCCCAAACTGTTCATGTCTTAAGTGAATCTGATTGTACCTGCTGATTCCCTTAACATGATGTAGCTTAGCACTGTTCCACTTGGAAGTTTGCATCCAGATGACTGCTTTACTAGGTAGAGTTTAGTCAGAGTAGTAATACTATATAGTCAATGTGAATTTCAAGGATTTCAAAATGTAAGTAATCATAATCATCTGGTAGTAACTACCACCCACCCCCAGCTTTTTCTCTTGTTCATGACATCCCTTGTAAACATGAACTTTGTCCCAGTACACAGTCAAAACCTGCAGGTTACTTTGTGGGCATTCATTTTTATACTGTCCTTATAAGGAATGATGGGAGGTACCTAGCCACATGATGCCATTTAGGTGGCCCACATTTCCCCCGCTATTTAATGGCCAGGCTAAAATCTGGTAAAAGTGAATCACTGAATTGGAGTATTGACCTTCACTATTCAACAGCCATCTGCTGTTCTGCACTAGGATGAATCAAATGTCCTCCTTTCTCAATGACACTGATGTGTTAAAAAGTATGCTTTTGCATTTGTTAATTGTTTCAAATGTTACCTTATCAGGATATAACTATGATACAAAATATGTAACAAGTTTATTACAAAATGGAATAGAACTAAAAAAGAAACAATTGTAACATTTTTGAGGCTGTGTTTAATAATGAAATAATTAAAATTGGGACACTGAATCAATTTTCACAATGCCAATTGTTATAAGCATAAAGCCGATGCCACACCTGACTTGATGTTTGAGACACTGTTCTCCAGAGGTGTGCTTATGTACATAATTGTCGTAAAATAAATGAAAAATGTAATTTTGGTCTTCACATTATTGGCTGACAGTGATGTACATACAGTGTTTCCTTTTTAAAAAAAAAACTGCACAAGCATTCAATGTTTTTTCAGCAATGTATGCTGTTATTATACAAAATTTCATTTTTAAGTGGAAAACTACAATTTTTATGGTAGTTTATTGTAGCTGAATATTTGATAGTTACTTTAATCAATTGAGTATTGGAATACCAAAAAATTAGTAGCTGCAGCCCTAGATAAGTGTATTGAAGCCATTGCAGTATTGAGCAACTGTTGCATTCTTGGAGGAGTTGTCCTTAGAGACTAAACTGAGGCTCTGTCTGTTCCGGGGACATTGAAGATCACATAGCACTATTTGAATAAAGAGAAGGGAGTTCTCCCAATATCCTGGCCAACATTTTTTCTTCAAACAGCACCACGAAAAATTTGCTTTGTTTAATATTTTGGAAACCCCCGGAGGCGAAAGGATCTGAAAAGTTCTCGTAAACTTACTAATTGCTTTAGCTACATTCTGTTCTAATTGAAAGTTGGATTTAATTAAATATATCTTCAATATTTAGCTATTTTCCATTTTAAAGACATAAATATGTTTTTTGTCCTCCTCCTTCTCCATGCAGAAAATATATTCTGCTTGTTCTGCACTCACTGTAACAAGAACAAGATCCCTTCAGGTTAGTTTTAGGAATATAGGAACAGGAGTAGGCCATTCAGCCCCTCGAGCTTCTTCCGCCATTCAATGAGATCATGGCTGATTCGTATCCTAACTCTATTCTTGGCTCCATATCCCTTAATAACCATGGCTAGCAAAAATCTGTCGATCTCAGGTTTAAAATTATTAATTGAGCTAGCATCTACTGCTTTTTGTGGGAGAGAATTCCACACTTCTACCACCCTTTGTGTGAATAAGTGTTTCTGACTCCTCTCCTGAATGGCCTGGCTCTGGTTTTAAGGTTATGTCCCCTTGTCCTGGACTCGCCCACCGGCGGGAAAAGTTTCTCACTATCTACCCTATCAATTCCTTTCAAAATCCTAATAACCTCAATCAAATCACCTGTTAGTCTTCTGTATCCCAGGGAATACAAGCCTAGTTTATGTAATCTCTCCTCATAATCTAACCCTTGGAGCCCTGGGAACATTCTGGTGAATCGGTGCTGCACTTCTTCTACGGTCAATATATCCTTTCTGAGGTGCAGTGCCCAGAACTGTACACAGTACTCCAGACGTGGTCTAACCGGGGTTTTGTATAGCTGTAGCAAAACTTCCTCCCCTTATATTCTAGCCTTCTGGTTATAAAAGCCAACATTCCATTAGCCTATTTGATTATTTTTTGTACCTTACTTCTACATTTTAGTGATCTGTGTACATGGACTCCTAAATCTCTTTGGTCCTCCACTGTTCCTAGCTTTTCACCGTTTAAAAAAGTACTCGGATCTATCTTTTTTGATCCAAAATGGAGGACCACAGCATTTACCTGCATTGAAATCCATCTACCACAGTTTTGCCCACTCACTTAATCTATCAATGTCTCTTTGTAATGTTATGCTCCAGCCTACACTACTTACTATGCCACCAATCTTTGTGTCATCAGAAAACTTGGCTATATGGCTCTCTATTGTGTTATCTAAGTTATTAATAAATATAGTGAATAGTTGAGGTCCCAGCACAGATCCTTGTGGGGCACCACTAGTAACTTCCTTCCAATTTGAGTACATACCCATTATCCCTGCTGTCTGTCTAATACTGCCTAAGCAAGTCAATAATTTGCCTTCAATTCCATGGGCTTTAATTTTAGTTAACAGTCTCTTATGTGGAACCTTATCACATACCTTCTGGAAGTCCATATAAACTACATCCATAGACATACCCCTGTCTACTGCTTTAGTTACATCCTCAAAAAATTCAATTAGTTTTGTTAGACCTAGCCATTACAAATCCATAATAACAGAAAATGCTGGAAACACTCAGCAGGTCAGGCAGCATCCGTGGAGAGAGAAACAGAGTTAACGTTTCAGGTCTGTGACCCTGCTGAGTGTTTCCAGCATTTTCTGTTATTTCAGATTTCCAGCATCCGCAGTATTTTGCTATTGCTTTCCAAATCCATGTTGGCTCTCTCCAATCAGCTCAAATTTCTTGAAGTGCACAGTCACTCTGTCCTTAATTATAAATTCCAATAACTTCCCCACAACAGATGTTGGACTAACAGGCCTAGAATTTCCAGGTTTCTCTCTCACCGTTCTTAAGTACTGGAGTTAATTTTGCCATTTTCCAATCTAAAGGGACAATTCCTGAATCAAGAGAGCTTTGGAAGATTATGGCTGAAGCATCTGCAATTTCCTCACCTACCTCCTTTAAAACCCTGGTGTAGAAACCATCAGGTCCTGGGGATTTGTCAGTCTTAAGTGCCATTATTTTTTCTAATACTGCTTTCTTGCTTGCGTTAACTTTAGTGAGTTCCAATCCTTGTTTCATTATTAATTTCCCTGAAATGTCTTCCTCTACTGTGAAGACTGATAAAAATAATTAATCAACAAGTCGGCCATTTCCTTATTTTTATTTGCAATATTACCCCCATCTGCTTTTAAAGGGCTCACATTACCTTGATTACCTTTTACTTCTAATATAATTGTAAAAACTTTTTGTGTTAATCTTGATATCCATCGCAAGTTTCATTTTGTATTCCCTTTTTGCGGCTCGTACTATTTTTTTTGTCTTCCTTTTCTGTTTATATATCTCTCCCAGTCCCTGGATCTACTCTATTCTTTGCAGTTTTATATGCTCTTTCCTTTAGTTTTATGTTATCTCTCTCTTTTTTGTTGAACATGGCTCTTTTATTTGGTAAGAAGAGCTCTTGCCCCTTAGGGGTATATACTGGTCCTGTATTAAGCTAAATTCTTTTTTTGAACACCTCCCACTGTTCATCTGTAGTTTTACCTGATAACAGTTTTGACCAGTTTGCTGTTGTCAGTCTCTGTTTCATCCCGTTTAAGTTAGCCTTACTAAAATCTAGAATCTTAGTAACTGTGTTAAGTTTCTCCTTATCAAACCTAACATTGAATTTGATCATATTATGATCACTGTTAGATAAATGTTCCCTTACTGTTAGATTATTAACTAAGTCTGGCTCATTACTAAATCTAGTATGGCCTGCCCTCTTGTTGGCAGGGAGCTCTTTTGAGTTCCATTTGTACTGAGTAGGTAACGAGATAATCAAACTACAGGAAACTCTTGTTTAAACGGCACCTAAATATCCGGAATTCTCTAATAACCGGCAGAATTCATACTCCAAAAACTACAGTATACAGTCGTTTATAAGTTTTGTTTTACTGTTAAGTAATTAAAGAGTTATGGATTACCCTCAACTGGCATTACTGTACTTAATAAGCATCTTCCACCATCCATTTATCACAACATTCTGTAGGGGCGGACCCAATTATACTGCACATTTCTTGATTTTTAAATTTTTGTTTGTTAAAAATAGCCTCGGTAGATATACCTCTCCATTATCTGGAATTTTTAATCAACCGGCACCATCCCGGTCCGGTCGGTGCCGGATACGAAAGAGTTTCCTGCAGATGGAAGTGTTCATTTTGCAAAAAATCCTACTTTAAAGAAATCCTCCATTTTTTCTCAGATTTACACTACAAGTGAAATATTAAACATGAAATCCAGAACACAAACTGTGATGATGTTGTGCTATTGGCAGAAGAGAAGTTCACATCAGTGTTCTTATGAGTTAATTACAACCTGACAGGCCACTTACTGCTAGGTATAGAGTTTTAAATCTGTGTCTTTGCTGTAGATAAAATTGCAGAAATGTGGTTGCAAACTGTCATTATAGAATGGTTACAGCACGGAAGAAGACCGTTTGGCCCATTGAACCCATGCTGACTCCCTGCAAGAGCACTTCAGCTAGTCCCACTCCCCCGCCCTTTCCCCATAGCCCTGAAAAAAAAATTATTTCACGTACTTATCCAACTCCCTTTTGAAAACCGTGATTGAGTCTGCCCCCACCACCCTTTCAGGCAGTGCATTGCAGATCATAACCACTCGCTGCGTAAAAAAGTTTTTTCTTATGTCGCCTTTGGTTCTTTTGCCAATCACCTTAAATCTGTGTCCTCTGGTTCTTGACCCCTCTGCCAATGGGAACAGTTTCTCTCTATCTACTCTGTCTAGACCCCTCATGATTTTGAACACCTCTATTAAATCTCCCCTCAATCTTCTCTGCTGTAAGGAGAACAACCCCAGCTTCTCCAATCTATCCACATAACTGAAGTCCCTCATCCCTGGAATCATTCTCGTAAATCTTTTCTGCACACTCTCTAAGGCCTTCACATCCTTCCTAAAGTACGGTGCCCAGAATTGGAAATAATACTCCAGTTGAGGCCGAATCAGTGTTTTATACAGGTTCATCATAATTTCCATGCTTTTGTACTCTGTACCTCTATTCATGAAGCCCAGGATCCCATAAGCTTTTTTAACTGCTTTCTCAACCTACCCTGCTACCTTCAATGATTTGTGCACATATACCCCAAGGTCTCTCTGTTCATGTGCCCCCCTTTAGGATTGTAACCTTTAGTTTATATTTCCTCTCTTCATTCTTTCTAACAAAATGTATCACTTCGCATTTTTCTGTGTTAAATTTCATCTGCCATGTGCCCGCCCATTGTGCCAGCCTGTCTATGTTCTCTTGAAGTCTATCACTATCTTCCTCACTGTTCATTGTACTTCCAAGTTTTGTGTCAGCTGCAAATTTTGAAATTATGCCCTGTACACCCACATCCAAGTCATTAATATATATAAAGAAATCCAGTGGTCCTAGAACCGACCCCTGGGGAACAGCACTGTGTACCTTTCTCCAGTCTGAAAAACAACCGTTCACCACTACTCTCTGTTTCCTGTCACTCAGCCAATTTCGTATTCATGCTGCCACTGTCCCTTTTATTCCATGGGCTTCAACTTTGCTGGCAAGCCTATTATGTGGCACTTTTTTGAACGCCTTTTGGAAATCCATGTACACCACGTCCACCGCATTGCCCTCATCAACCCTCTCTGTTACCTCATCAAAAATCTTGAGTAAGGTGCATGGTGTGCCTTTTGTTCTCTTGAGCTTTGTACACGAGTATTACTGCAGCTTAATAAAAGGTGTCGGATTGGGAGAGTTCGCGGGGCAGAAGGCTCAGGATCACGGGCTTGGAGTGGGGTGGGGGGGTTTGGCAGATCATGGAGAGTGTGGCTTGGGATCGCGGTAAGTGAGGGGGGGGTTCAGCTGATCGCGGCAGTGAGGAGAGGCTGCAATCAGCAGAAGGTTTGCTGGAGGGACGAGTACTCCTACTCCTCCTGGCTCACAGCAGTGCTCTTAAAAGCACTTACCCATCTGCAGTGCACTGTGGGAGCCTAATTTAAATATTATAATGAAGTGTCCCACCTCTTCAAGACAGGACACAGACACGCCACGCAATCCGCTGCCATAAAAATGGTGGCAGGCACGTACGCGGCAGGTTGGGGTCGTGTATCGTGATTTAAAGATTTAACCCCCTCTACTTTCTCTCCCCCCCCCCCCACCAGTGATGGGGTGGGGGGGGGGTGCGGTTAATATTGACCCCAATGTATCTTCTGCCACCTACCCCAAAAATAAAGTAAAAAAGAATTTTGTGCTCCAGGCTTTAACACATCTCCAACAAGTAAGTATATAAAAAAATTTGAGCCTATTTCAGAAATAGTGCAAGTAACTTTTAAGGTCCTGTTCATGAAATTATACAGTGATCGCTACTTTCATCTTGAGTAAAAAGCAACAAGTGGTGGTTAGTAACTGCAGTTGCAGTAAAGCTGCTGTTATCTGAATGAATGTTATTGTGGTTTCCTGAGAGTGAGACTTGCACGGTGCCAATATTTCTGGGTGTGAACTACCAACAATGGTAGTAGTGGAGCAGTGTATCATTTGTAATGGTGGATGTGGCTATCGGAGGTCATTGCCCAGTGTGTGCTGGAAAGCTGCCATTTTGCTTATCCTGGGAATTTTTTGCATGCATTGTAAAGCTTTAAAAAAATGTCTTTGCTGTCTTGGAGCTTCTGAAGTACACTTTGAACTGTCCTTACAATATAGCATTTTAGATGATCTTTTACATAGGTGCCTTGTATTTAGAACACTTCCATCAATATTTTTGAATTAGAATCATTTATTAGAATATTCTGTAAAGAGCACATCTGTAGTGGTAACCAGCAATGCGCAGTGAGTTAAGAAGAATGTACTGGGATACAGCTTTCCTTATCAGGGTACAGAGGATGGATGGCACATTTTGTTCTTTCACACCATGCACACCTAGTTTCAAATCTAGCCCAGAGAAATGCAAAGGTGGTTTTGTCTCTTTGTAAATTGATATACGTGATTATTTTACTGTCATAAACGATTTTGCGGTTGTAATGATGGTGAAACTGTTAGCATTCGCTTTCATTACTCTGTGAAACTGACAGCAACTTCTGGCATCCGCACATGCACAGTTAAACATGGAAATCCCGAAGTTGCTGTCAGTGATTCCCTGCTCCTCCACAGGGTGCGCTGTTACAGTCTTCGCAAATTAAAAATCACATGAATTGACATGAACGTCCATTTTTTACGCTCTAATCTCCCTGTAAAAACCCCTGAATAAGTTAAGCCTTGTTGAATGAGATGTAACTGGGTTTTTAATGGCGTACTGAGTCATAATTATTGCTGAACAACCTCTCTGGCCCATAAAAACTAATTTTATGTTCGTGGAATGTCAAATTTCTCCATTATGATATAAATTGCCATAGATTTTTAAAATAATTAAAGAAAAATTATTTTAGTTTGTTTATGATATTTCAGCTTCTACCTTAATCCCATGTGTATGTCCTAATCTTTATTTTGCTCTCTGTAAGATGATTAAAAAGTGAAGGATAATCAGTGCTTTTTACTTCCTGGTTTGCTGTCTGAGAATTCTTCAGTGTGATTGGCTGCTTAGCCTGCTGGACTCTGGAGATCCCCTATAGGTGGTGCCAGAATGAAATTAACGACGGGAAAGGTGAAATCTATGCCACAGAGATCGCTAGATCTTTGTGGGCAGCTTTCTTCGAGGTCAGCAGTGGGGCACAGATGCTGAAGCAAATGCACTGCATATAGGTTTTGAATGTGCACTCACCAAATATTCATTTGATTAAATATATCCTGTTCCATTTTCACCATTGTTAGTGATACAATACTGCGATTAATACCTTACTGTTTACCAATGCAAGGCATGAGGAGAGGACAAAAAGAGAATTTTTTCTCAATTGTTGATGTACCCTGATAGGTTCCTTAAAGTGTAGTACGTGTTAAGAGTTATCATGCACGGAAGGCTGAACTGTACTGTGCTACCAATGTGTCTCACCTTCAATCCATAGAACTAGCCTGGCATTATAGATTGTCATAACCTGGATTACTTTTATTTTTTTTCATTACATAACTCAATCGTAAGGTAATATCCAAATAATGGGCAAAAAATACTTGCCAATACAATAGTCAATACATTTTTTTGGCTGGTGAGACTCCAATTTTAGGATATTTATATCTTTTCTCCCAATTCCCTATTTAATGGTGCTCCTGTGCCATGCACTATTTAAGGCTGAGGTTACGGCATATTGTTGGAGGAGAGTAGAGGGAGATTTACTTTGCATCTGCTTGAGCTATACTTGACCTGTCGGTGCTTGATGCAGGGTGACTAAAATGGAAAAGCCTTCCTTTCCCAATGCTAACATCCTTCACCTTGCTGAGCTCAAAGAAATCATCCAAATGTATTGGCCACAAAGTTTCATTCGTAGAAATCATCGGACAACATCAATGCAATTCTCTGCATATGAGACCAAAGCAAAAAAACACCCTCAAATTAGGTTCTAATTGAAACAAACTTCTGAATCCTGCTCAAAGTCTATAAGGCCAGTGTGTGTGGCAAATGGAAATGCCAGGCTAGTTCTATAGCTTGAAGGTGAGACACATTGGTAGCACTGTACAGTTCAGCCTTCCGTCAGACATGGTCAAAACTGATCTGGTCATTCTTAGAATTGTCACTAAATTGCAAAGCAGAAAGCTGCTCCATCTCTCTGATAAACCATTTGAATTTTAATAGCATAAAGACCTGGAAAAGTAATTAATGTTTAAAAATATCCAAGTTTAACAACCTCTAATTTTTCTTTTAATATCTTAAAATTGTGAACTTCTGCTGGAACTGCTGACTTGTTTTGTGTGCTATTTGTCTAAAAAAAACCTCTGCATTTTGTTGTGCCTCAGTTTGGGATTAAAAATACTCCTGATGCATTTGTATTTGTGGCCATTTAAGCATAAGAATTACGAATCCGCAGTAGGCTGCTGGTAGTGAAAGTATGATGTATTTCACTGGTGATCTCTTAAAAGGATACCATCCTTTTGGACAGCAAGTGTGGCTTGCTTTTTGGTGAAGAAGACCCAGAAATAATTTTCATCACAATGACATCATACAGCAATGTATTTTGATACAGTATACAAACAAACAAAGGGATCTAGTGAATACAGTGCCCAATTGTGATGCATGTGTGTGTAAAATGTGTGCATTCTTCCCCCTGCTTCGTGCACTGTTGTCATTTGGGTTATTTTTCATAGTCTAATATAGATTTAAGAGCAGTAGGCAGAGGCACTGAAATAGAGGTAGCTTTATATTCCATGCAAGAAACTGCTGCATGGACGATGACCATTTCCACTGAGACAAACTGAGAGTAAAGTGATGCGTCTGCAACACTTTAAATTCATTCCTTGGATTAGTTAATACTGGAGTGGGGGTGGGGGGGGCGGAGGTGGGTGCTGTAAACTGATCAGTTTTTCTTATTGAAGATCTGATGACTAACAGTGTTTTATGTAGCAGGCTCAATATATGGATAAAAGCATGTACATTTGTACAGTTAGTACACATTACAAGCCTGTTGTCATTTAATAAGAATTTTAGTTAAATTATCAAATTCAAAATTTTGCATATCCATAACTAGTTGTAGGATCATCAGATCTATCAATTTAAAAACTATGATTATGAGCAGTTGTGTTCTACCCCACATGTAGATGTATTCTGATGTTTTGTCAACAGGTGGATTAACTGCCTCCAGAGGTTTTGGAAAATGTATAGTTGATGTGAACTATGTGTTGCTATTTGCAGCAAACAAAGGTTGTTAGAATATGGTCTCCTTTTTTTGGAATATTGTAGATGATCATGCAGTTGGCTTTATGGTTTTGCCTATGCTTTCCAAGCTGCAACTTAAAGGGATCACTTCCTAGAAGGTGAAGCTAACCTCCCTTCTGACTAATTAGCTGCTGCTATTTGTGGGGAGGGCTAGTCTCTATGCCATACTTCACTCCTTCAGAAATAAACCCGCATTGAATGGGAAGGATGTGGATTATTTCTGTCTAACAGCGTCTCTCCCTCTGTCTCTCTCTATTCGTCTCTCTCTATTCTCTAATTAAGATTTGGAAGTACATGGATATATGGGCATTGTTGCAAAATGTTAACTTTGGCATCTAGTTGGAATTATGTGAATTGACTGCTGCTACGTTGGGATAGGTCTTCAAAAAAATAGTGGGCCAGAAATTCGGCTGTTGTCGGGTGAGTACGCGCTGTATACTCTCCCGTAAGGCCATCTGAAGTGCCGTTTCCTGCATGCACTGCGCATGTGCGGGAAACCGGAACTTCCGTTCCCCTGAAGGGAGGGGTTCAGAAGTCGAACGCGTGCGCGGGAGAGGCAGCGCGCACGCAGCGAACTTCGTTTTTTTTTCAGGTTTCTCCGTGAGGGTAAGTATGGAGAAGCTGCACATTTAAAAAGGAGGTGCAAGGCCTGTTTTTAACAAGGTAAGTGGTTAATTAATTACAATTTAAACATTTTATCAACAGGTTTATCTTTTTTAGATACTTTAAAGAAAGGAAAGTTTATTTTTAGCACCGTTAAAAAGTATAATTAATTTTTTCAAAAATTAAAATTTTTGTTTAAAGTAGTTAATTTATGTAACTTATAGTTATTTTAAAAATGTGATGTTTTAAAAAAAATGTATTTGAAGTTTAAGTGTGGTTTTGGGGCCGATCTCTATTCATAGATTTGACAGGTCTTCCTGTCAAATCTATGAATGAAAATGCCCTGCTAGGATTGGCTCTCCATGGCCCATGTGATCCTAGGGGACGCTTCGAACTAACTGCGCCCCTGGGATACGCAAGCACTGCGCGCCGGCAGCTGGAGGAGGCCCAGGACCCGAAGTCCTCGTGGGCCCAAAGCACAACTGCAGGCGCGGTAGGCAAGTACGCGCGCGATGCTTGCACCCGCAGGAAGCCGGAAAGCCGAATTTCTGGCCCACTATTTCATACTGCATTTTTGGTGCTGATATGATTGGCATTGTAGTGTCAGAAGAGTAGTATTACATTTTAGTATAGATAGCAAATTGGGGAAGTGACAGCACCTCCAAGAGTGAGCTCATCTCAATCAATAGAAATTGACCTGAGCTCAAAAAAGGAAAGAACTTTGATTTATTTTAGTGCCTTTTAATTTCTTCAGAATGTCTCAATGTGCTTCACAACCAATTAAATACTTTTGAGGTGCAATCATTGATGTATTGGCAAACACAGCAGCCAATTGTGCACAGCAAAAAAAAATGATGAGGAAGAATTGTAGTCCATTGAGTTTATATATTGAGTAAGTGTATTTCTCTTTCCACACATTTTTGAAAGAAATAAAAACAGTAACTTGAGTTGAACTCGCAATTGGAACTGTGTAAAAGTTGGAGATTTGCCTTTTTTTTTCCAGTTGGCAACATATTGCAATAATTTCTCCAATTCTCACTTCTCCCATTGGGATGCAGACATCATTTCATGTGGAAATACTTTGCATAAACGTCTGTTTTCCTTATCAAAACTAGGCTCTAAATAATGATTTTTCAAACTCGTAAAAGCTAGATCCATATATGTGCAATCTTATGGTAAAGCTGCCTGCTTTGACACTGCTGTGTCCTGTATCCAGTATTCTAAGTGAACCAGTGGTGTTCGAGCCAGGACTTAATCAGTAAAACTCATTTTGGTGCATGGCACCAGGTTAAATGCTATTCACAAAATCAATCATCAAGATAAGAAGACCACCTCACTGATCTTGAATATATACAACTTAATTTAAAACTTGTCATTTTTGCTGCTGTGTTGTACATGTACTGAGGGCCTTAAAATGGTCGTCTTCTTGCTTATTTCTCATCTGATGAATACGCAGTGACATATCCTAGCAACCCAAAACCCTTTTCTTTTTGAGTCTGCTGAATTGAATGGTGCATCCATCACATTTCTATAGCAGTCAGCATTTAATTAGAAAGTGTAATAGTTGAGAATATATTGCTGTTCAGCATTTCCATAACACACACACAGCACGCTCACGCGAGCACGCCCAATCAAATTGGTTAAATATTCAAAAATCTGTTACGTCAATAGTGTAGTAGTGCTAAATCAGCATTATTTAACTTGCAAGTATGAAAATAAAAACATATTTTAAGAATTGAGTACCAAATTGGAATAATGCTTTATCCGCCTATGCCATAATCAGTTTATATTAAGCATTGTTTTTGTTTTGTCATTAAAAAATGATTGTATCCTGCGCTCACTGAAGCTAAAAGATATATAAATACACTTACAAATGAGCTTGTTAGCTGTGGTGAGCTGAGCATATCTTTCTACATTTAAAAAGATGTTTTTAAATTGTGTCTATTTTTCTCTCCTCTGTGAAATAGCTTCACAAAGTGGTGCTGTAGATGACGTAACCTAGTGGGAATAAAAGTATAGAACCTGTGGATTGTGTCACTGGTTAAAGTGCTCCCAAAAGACATAGGAATTTGAATCTTTGAAAATTAATGTTTTGGATATGCCAAAATGTTACAGCAAACCCCAACAGATGGAATTGTTTATATTCAACTGCATTTGAATTTTTTTTTTTGATTCAGTTTAATTCTTATCATTCTTCAAAATGCTTGTGCTGTATCATTAAGTGGCCAACAAAGCCTTGATTCTATTTATCTAAATGCATTTACAGTTTTACATAGCTCAGTGTGTGTATATATAAGATTTTAGTTTCGGCTCAACCTAATTTGAAGCACGTTTTCTATAGTAATGACATTTCAGGAGATAATTAGGTGATATGGTGGGTTTAGTGTGTTTATGAGGCAATACGTCTCCAGTGTGGGGGGTAAACTGCTTGGCCGTACATGAAGCACACAAGACTAACTTTTCTGAGTAAATGCAGCAACTCAGTAAATAGCTGTTATACTTTGTGAAATTTTGTTGTTAAAGTTACTATAGAAAGGAGATTATTCGATTTATTCCTGGCTCATTATAAGTGTTTTCTGCGGACAGTAAAATTGAAAACCTATGTAAGAGATGTGTCTGTCATACTTCAGTGTCATACTTTATCAAATGTACAAATTTGTACGTAATTTTTCAGGTTTTTTTTAAAGTAAAAAGTAAAGAATGTCAGTCATTTCCTATTGGTTTCATAGAAAGTTCCCCAATAATAGAAAATGGCCTTTGATTGATCTCGGGTCAGCTGTGGCTCAGTGGGTAGCACTCTTGCCTCTGAGTCAGAAGGTTGTGGGTTGAAGTCCCACTCCAGAGACTTGAGCACAAAAATCTAGGCTGACACTCCCGGGCAGTACTGAGGGAGTGCTGCACTGTCGGAGGAGCCATCTTTCGGATGAGATGTTAAACCGAGGCCCCGTCTGCTCTCTAAGCTGGACATAAAAGATCTCATGCTACTATTTCGAAGAAGAGCAGGGGAGTTATCCCTGGTGTCCTGGGCAATATTTATCCCTCAATCAACACCACTAAAAACAGATTATCTGGTCGTTATCATGTTGCTGTTTGTGGGAGCTTGCTGTGCACAAATTGGCTGTCGTGATTCCTACATTACAACAGTGACAACACTTCAAAATTGGCTGTCGTGAAAGGCGCTATATAAATGCAAGTCTTTCTTTCTTTCTAAGAGCAATAGCCTCTACTTTACCACTGATGTACCTACTTACAATAAGAACCTGTGGCAGGGACACACCAGGTTACATGCAGCATTTTTAAACTATAAAATGCTTTTGTCCTCGTGAAACTGCGTATCCTCTAATTCACCGTGAGTAATGCCACTTAAAGATTCACAAGTGTATTTTTAAACAAATGATGGCTGATGCCTGGAGCAGTTCATGGTAAATTTACCTAATCAGGGGAGTGTTAAAAAAGACCAAAGTTAAGTTTTGAAGTATTGTATTATTTTAGTACTCAATTTAAAAAAACGTACTTTTGACGGTTTTTATTCTGATGGCTGAATGTATTTTGATTTGATATTTATTTGGTTAATCCTTATCTAGTAATCAGGTAGATTTTTGATTTTTCCAGGATTGTTAAAATGTTTGTAGTAAAACACAAGACTTTAAAGCTTGAAATGAGGAAAGTTCACTGGGTCGATCAAGCCTACTCATTCCATAGTCCATGGACGACTTCCTCAATCATGATTCTTTTCTTCTACCCACCTCATACTCTTTTCTTAACCCCTTTGTCAACCAAACAGGTATATTAACATCTCTGCAGCCTTCAATCTCTTTTGCAACAGGTATTGATCCAATTTTGTTTTTAAGTGTACCAATTTACATGGAATTCAAGAGTAGGTTAGATAGATGGTTGAAGGAAAGGGGGATGAGGTAACAGAGAGGATGGATGAGGGCAGTGCAGTTGATGTTGTGTAAATGGAATTTCAAAAGGCGTTTGATAAAGTACCACATACTAGGCTTGTTAGCAAAATAGAAGCCCATGGGATAAAGGGGGCAGTAGCAGCATGGATACAAAATTGGCTAAGGGATAGAAAACAGAGAGTTGAGGTGAATGGCTGCTTTTTCGGACTGGAGGGAGGTATACCGTGGAGTTCCCCAAGGTTCAGTACTAGGACCACTGCTGTTTTTGATATCGACTTAGACTTTGGGGTACAGGGCACAATTTCGAAATTTTCAGATGACACGAAACTTGGAAGTGTAGTAAACTGTGAGAAAGATAATAATAGACGTCAAGAGGACATAGACAGGCTGGTGGATTGAGGGTGCGAGGTGATACGTTTTGGTAGGAAGAGTGAGGAGAGACAATACACACTAAATGGTACAATTTTGAAGGGGGTGCAAGAAGAGAGAGACCTGGGGGTGCTTTTGCACAAATCTTTGAAGGTTAACAAAGCAGTTAATAAAGCATATGGGATCCTGGGCTTTATAAATAGAGGCGTAGAGTACAAAAGCCAGGAAGTTATGCTAAACCTATATAAAGCACTAGTTCGGTCCCAGCTGGAGTATTGTGTCCAATTCTGGGCACCACACTTTAGGAAGGACGTGAAAGCTTTGGAGAGGGTGCAGAAGAGATTTACTAGAAGTGTTCCAGGCATGAGGGATTACAGTTCTGTGGAGAGACTGGAGGAGCTAGAGTTGTTTTCCTTAGAGCAGTGAAAGCTAAGAGGAGATTTGATAGAGGTGTTTAAAATCATGAAGGGTTTAGATAGAGTAAATAAAGAGAAACTGTTTCCAATGGCTGGAAAGTTAATAACCAGAGGACACAGATTTAAGGTGATTGGCAAAAGAATCAGAGGTGACATGGGGAAAAACTTTTTTGCACAATGGGTGCTGGATACAGATTCAGTAGTAGTCTTCAAAAGGTAATTGGACAAATGCTTGAAGGAGAAAAAATTGCCAGGATAAGGAGAAAGAACGTGGAGTGCGACTAACTGGATTGCTCTTCGAAAGAGCTGGCACAGGCTCGATGGGCCGAATGGCCTCCTTCTGTGCTGCATTATTCTATGAAAGGGATATGGGAACGGGGCAAGCACTCGGGATTAGAACGACTGCTCATGTGGAGGATAAACACCAACATGGAATGGTTTAGCTGAATTGCCTGTTTCTGTGTTGTATTTTTATTTAATTCTACGTTACTACTTTTCTAGCTGTCTATTTCATATATCCACTAATGTGTGGAGAAATAAAAACTTTGAATCTCTTGTCTTGCTTGAGGTTTGTGAATGTTGTCATTTTTCTCCTCAAGGTCTGTGCTCGTTGTACGAGATAACTGCTGACCTCTATCTTGTATCTTTGATTATTCTAATGACCTATATCATTGTTGCCCAAGTCTTTCTTTATAAATTAAACCTAAATTGATAATGGTAAGTCTTCTCTGAACTGTTTCCATATGCTTTTTTTTTAAAAAAAAACCTTTATTTTCCAGAAATGGCCTGCAATTATAACTTGTTCAAACCCTTTGACCCGGGGACAGCTGACCATTACGACAAGGAGAGGGTTCTGATTAGCTGACATCTTGTGTTGTATAATAAACTATAATTATTCTGGTTTGTTGAGTTGGTGTCAGTAAATTTAATATAACCCTACATTAGTTTTGAACAGTGAAAATTGATTGATGCATTACTTTATTATAATGATGGGCAATGCCAGGAATACTTTAGCAGATGACATTTACCTGCCTTTTGCTGAATTCGTAATGGTGAATACCTGACACAGGTGAATTCAGCAAAAAGATATCATTCATAATTTTTTTTGATAAAGCCAGGCAATGTTTGTAAGCTGGCCTACAGGATGCAAGTTATTTTTGATTAATATGCCTGTGCACATGGATATATATTCAGCTTTATATTATGCTTCCAGTTGACAATAAATTTCGAGGACGAGGATTTCTGTTCATCAGAATGAAAAGGTTCAATAGTAGTCATAGTACACTAAAAATTATCAGTATCTTTATTGTTTAACTTTAACAAAAAATGTATTCTTGGTAGATAAGTAAAAGAATTAAAGTTTTTTTTGAAAGATGATATACTTCTGTAGCTCAATATGGATGTATTTTAAGAGAGACATCAAAAGTGGTTTATACTGCTGGTTACTATATGTATGTCTGGCTTTTTGTCTTTGTCATTTACCTTTCTATTAATTATCAGTAGGGGGGATAAAAAGAGACAGGGTAAAAAGATAAAAACATTTGTTTCACTGTTCCTCAAGGTCACCGTGGCCCTCAATTTTTTTCGCCACCGGATACTTCCAGTCTGGAGCAGGAGACATAGCTAATATCTCCCAGTTCGTTGTCCATCGCTGCAGCCAGGAGGTCACAGAGGCTCTGTACTCCAGGAGAAGGGACTTCATTGTCTTTTCTCTAAAGAGAGAGAAGCAGGAGGAGCGCGAATGTGACTTTGCCAGGATATTGGGCATCGACTGCACACACGTGGCTTTGTGGGCACCGCGTATCAATCCTGAGATGTTCCGTAACCGCAAAGGCTACCACTCATTTAATGTGCAATTGGACCATGCCGAGCACATGATGGTGCCTTCATCCTGCGCCAGTCCAGTGTGTCAGCAATCTTCCAGCCACCACGTCGAACTTAAGGGTGACTGCTCTGAGACAAGGGCTATCCGCTGTACACCTGGCTGATGACTCCCCTCCCCAACCCTACCACTCGTGGCCAGCAATCATATAATGAGAGCCATGCTGCCATGAGATACCTCATCGAGCAGACCATCAGGGTGCTAAAGCAACGGTTCCGCTGCCTTGACTGCTCGGGAGGAGCCCTCCAATACACACTGCAGCGGGTCTCCCATTTTGTGGGGGTCTGCTGCATCCTCCACAACTTGGCTATCATGAGGGTCCAGCTCTTGCCACCACGGGTTCCACGACCACCTCAGGAGGAGGAGGAAGGGAGGAGGTAGACAGCATATCCCCATTCCGGATGGGCTGTCTGTGAGTGCCTCATCAGAATCTGGTTCCCTTGAATGAATTCCGTTGCTCACCACTTCTCCACCTTACCATCCCTCTGCCACGGAACATCACAGGGTCCTCTTGGGCACAAAGCTGAAATGAGAGCCACCACAAAACAAACATTTCGAACATAATTTATAAATTAATCAATCCAAAGCTACATAAAATAACTACACAAAAAAGTCAACTAATCACCCTTGTGCATTCCCTTAGGGGAGAATTTTCCGGGGGTTAGTGGGCACGATCGGTGGCGGGTCAGGTAGGAAAGTGTTTTTTTTGACAGCGGATCAGGACCTCGCCGTCAACCCGCTGCCACGCGCCTTTACCAAATTACCAGCACTGAGCAGACCTTACACGCAGCGGCGGGGGAGGCAACTCAGGTCATTATGACCTTGTTAACAGAGGATTAATAACAATTTTGAGCTCACCTTTAGAATTTACCAGCTCGCCAATGGAGTCCATGCTGCTCGGGGATCATGTATGTTAAGCTGGGCGGGAGTTGAATGGCCATGGAATCATCTCATTATTTGACAGCTTGAAATGTGCTATAAAAGCTCTCATCTCACAGCTGTTTACTTTCCAAGCTCAGAAGCTGTTGGTTACTGCATTTGGAAGACAGATTGAGCTTTATGAAGGTTGCAAGTGTTTGGAGCAAACTCTCTATCCAGTGTCACCTCATTGGAACAACCTCTCTCACCATTGACAGATTGCTTCTGTCATCTCAAGTTCACCTACCATCTATTCCAGCAGCATGGGTACGGTTTATACTCTCTCACCTTGGTCCTCAGACTCTGACCACGATCAGCCCCAACACCAGCATCACCAGGCACACCAGCAGCACCAACAACATCACCAACCTTCTCTGCAATCACCTGATGCCGCATAGGACGGAGGGCATCAACACCCGACCACATTGCTGCCGGGACGCCAGAGATGGGCTCACCATGGCCACATTTACTTTACTTGAGGCTGCACACCCTGGCTGCCACATGATGGGCCAGGTTGGCACCACCCGACACCAACAACATAAAGTATCCCTACAATGGCCAAGCCATTCCTTTCACACTCATCAGTTTGTGGGGGGTGCCGTTATGTCTCACCATTCACTGCAACTCACTAAGCCACTTCCAAAGGTGCACACACATCTGTCCAAGAACACAAAGTGTTGAAATAAAGATTTCAATGTTTGACAGCACATTAACAGAAACTTCACATGAACATTGGCTAAAACACACAAGTGCCTACCCTTGTGTGTTGTTAGTTGGTATGATTGGGCTAGGATGAGGGTGAGTGTGAGGTGTGGCTCATGAGATAGGGAAGTGATAATGTAGATAGAGAGGGATGGGTGGAGGTGCAAGGTAAGTTGGTGTGAGTAAAGATGTGCAGGAGTAGGGTAGATAAGGCAGAGTGATGGGGATGTGATGAGTGACACAGGAGGATGAGGTTGAGTGTGGCTTTGCAGTAATGTTTCATGATCCATTGAGATCATTGAAAGGTTTGCGCCACTGCAGCCTGGTCCTCCTGACGACATCCCTGCTTGTGTCCTCCTATGCAATGTGCAACCAGGCTGTGTTGGTCTCCTGGGGAGGTCTCTTCCGCCCGTTGGAAGGGAAGAGAACCTCCTTGTGTGCTGTGACTCCCTCCATAAGCATATGGTGGGAGTCATGGGAGAGCCTGGGTGCAGCTGTGAACCTCTGTGCAGTGCTTGTCAGTGTTTGCAGCACCTCAATGCTGTAGAACGCTGACAACACAAATGTCAGTGAATTTGTGCATGGTCCCTTTAAGGAAACCGGCTGATGACGCGTCATCAAATTACTTCATCAGACCTGCTTCCTTCAATTGGCCGGGAAACTCACTGGGCGGGCTTAACAAGCCCAATGAGGGAAAAGGTCATGCCGGAGGCTGGGATGAGCCAGCAGCAAGGCTGTGACCAGCCACCGACCTCACCCGCCACGGACCCGCCGAGGTAGGGAAAATCACGGCCTTAGTGTCTGTCTTTCGTGTTCCTTTGCCTATCCTAGTGCTCCTATGTAGTGCTGCCCCAGTAGCTGCAGCATGGCTGGTGGAAGGCTGCTGACTTTCCATGGGGGAAACTGCAGATGGCCTTGCAGGATGATCTCGAGCAGCTCTGGGCCTAGAAGGCCTGGCTGTAGACTGCACCACCTCGGCATGGGCGGCTGCAGTCTGGGCTGGCTAGCTGACGGTCAGCAGCAAGGGCACTGGTGGCATGGCAGTGGTGGGAGTACAAATGTTGTCATCCTGAGAGGGGACAGCAGGTTCTTGCTCCACGGAGCCACTGCCACTCCCCCGGGGCAGCACTTCAGCATTCGTAGCCATCTTTGGATCACAGATTGCTGGACTGCTGTGAGACCCTGCAAGCCCCTTTCCACACTCGTAAACCCAGCCACGATAGAATCAGTCTGAGCTTGAGTGGCAGCAAGCTGAGCCTGCATGAGAGTAGTGTCAGTTGTGGCTCAGTTGGTAGCACTCTCGCCTTTGTGTTAGCAGGTTATGGGTTCAAGTCCCACTCCAGAGAGTTGAGCAAAAAATCTAGGCTGGCACTTCAGTGCAGTACTGATGGAGTGCTGCACTGTCGGAGGTGCTGTCTTTCAGATGAGACGTTAAACCGAGGCCCCATCCACCTTCTTAGGTGGATGTGAAAGATCCCACAGCACTATTTCGGAGAAGAGCAGGCAAGTTATCCCTGTATCCTGGCCAATATTTATCCCTCGATCAACATCACAAAAAACGTTTATCTGGTCATTATCACATTGCTGTTTGTGGGAGCTTGCTGTGTGCAATTTGGCTGCCGCGTTTCCTACATTGCAACAGTGACTACCTTCAGAAGTACATACTGTAAAGCGCTTTGAGATGTCCTGAGGTCATGAAAGGCACTATATAAACATAAGTCTTTTTTCTTTCTTTCTTGAACAGGCGTGGACAGATCGCGATTCGCGCTCCCTGCGCCCCTTTTCTGGCCTATTCGAATTTCACCTCCTATAGTTTCAATACCCTGATTTGATGCTCCAAGAAAAATTGACTCTTGCTGGAGTCCTGGTTAGGCCTGCAGCCCTCATTTTCATCCATTAATTTGAATAGATGGAAAATCAAGGTTGGCAAGCCCACAATTTCCTGAACACTGTTCGTTGCAACCGTGCTCCTCATCAGCACACAAATCAGTCCTTCCAAATGCAAAAAGAAACTGTATACCAGGATGGTTAGATTTAGACCCCAATGACATTGAAATGTAACTTCCCTCAATGGAAAATGTTCTTTTTTATTTAGTTCCGGGCTGATGAAGTTTGCATTGAAGGAGTATTCCATCTTATGGGGATGAAAGAGGGGCAATAACCCTCTCCTGCATTGTCAATGGACACCTGCTGTCTTAGTGCAGGCATGAAGCAGACCATCCTTCTTCCTCTTGGCTGAAAGAGAATTGAGTGTGATTATATGGGATAAATTGTTTGAAATATGACAGAAAATTAGTCACTTGTACTGAAGTACAATTTGAACAAAATGTGTGTAATCTTGAAAAGAAGACTTGTTCAAACATTTGTCTTTGAAAATTGAGAAAATAGTAATCCCCTTATGTTAAATTGTGTATAAATATACTGTCCTATTTTTTGAGTTAATGGTTTCTGTTTTACAGTTCTAGTTTTTCCCTTGTGTATTGTGCAAACCATTTAATTTGAATCTGCCCTTTTCAAGACACACTGGCAGTACATTGATGTGGTGTTTTTAGAATTGGTGTTTACTTTTTACGCATTGGTGGGATTTTTATGATCTACACTACTGATAAAAGTGGTGCTTTTCCTCCTCTTGTTCTTTGCAGGCATTTCAGAATGGCTGGTTGTGCTGTTTCCTTCCTGTAACTGACAGCATTATTTCTACATTTCCAGGGAGACCACTGATTAGCTTTGCTCCCGCAGCTTATTCCATAATAAGTGTTTCTAACACATTGCCAATTGTCCTTGGAAAGATCTGGCAATGATGTCAGATTGTGACCTAACTTATTTTTGTTGGCTTGGTGCTGGAGCATAGTTTTAGTTTGGATGCTCCATGAGTTTATTCAGACTTTCCTCCAGGCTATACTGTGCTTTATCTGTTTCCTATGTTTTATCATCTTCACTGAGACTTCTAGAAAAGATAATGAAGTGCTCTAATAAATATTAAATGAGAAAATAGCTATGGAATTTAACCAGAGATATAATTAACTTATGCCCACTGATTTTTGTCCCAGTTGCAATTTTTACGATTAGCACACTGATATTGTACTATTGGCTTGTTTTTCTAATGTTCTTTTATCAATTAGATTACTTTAGCAGGCAGAAAAATTCTAATACTCTTTTTCCTCGTATGATACATTGTGCAAAGTCCTGTAAGGTATCAGATAAATACAAAATAACTGTTGGGTTGGAGTGATTTCGAATCTATAAAACAATAAAGGGGTACAGATAACATTGAGCTATGCTTTATGGTTTACAATCACTTTTTGAACACTGACAGAACCCAAATTTGTGTTAGCCTGTGTCTTGCTTCATTGCACGTTCTTGTAGAATATTTTTATACTTAAAAGCAGCTGTAATGCCCTCATGATATATAACCAAATAGTGTGCGATTATGTTGTATGGTTGCAAGAGTATAATGGCACTTATGATGAAAACCTAAGGTATGTTGCATTACAGGACAGATAGGAGGTATTTTTTCTCTTTACTGTGCTACATTTTTCACATTCCCTCCTCTCTTGCAGGTGTATTCCTTGTTGGCATGTATTTCCAAAGGTGCCAAATGCCCTCTGGCACTTGGTCCAAGTTGGCCACTACTCATATGAACATTGGCGGTGAGAGTTTGTAGGCTTTTTGATTTTGGAGACGTCATTCACACCTGATCCTGCCCAGACATGACCACTGGATAATAAATGAGAACAAAAATGCTGGCTGATTTTCCACTCCCTAAACTAGAAGTGCCTTTTCTAGTACTCCTATTACTGAGCTCAGGTAGTTAGCACAGACTGGGGAATCAAACTTTGAATATTCTGGGGTAAAGCTATGCAATGGAGAATTCGCAGAGCCATCAGCAGAGTAGGAAGGATACAATTGCAGTAATGTGCTTGCAATTATGTAGTGGAAAAGAACATGAAAATGACATTATTTTGCTTGCTCTATTTCACAACATAATGCAGTTTATGACTTTAAATATACTAACTCAAGGTAGGTATATTTTACTTTTCTTAGAAAATGGAGTAACGTTATTTGCTTTGGTGGTAAATGGTTTGTATTTGACTTAAGTTAAATATATTTATCTACAGAAGACAAGTTATCTATGTTTTGGCAATAACAATGTTTTTGTCTGTTTTGATGTTCCCATAGTGATTGCAATTCATATCATATTGCCCGTAAATATTAACATGACTCAGATTTCTGAGAAATGGTATGATACCATGCTGCTTTTTCAAACTGACATTGCAGAGCAACTCTAGCTAGTATTTTGCAGTCTATTTGTGTCATTATTTTCTACAGTATGTGTCTGTGGGCATGTGTGTATATTTTATAAAATATTAAGCTTACTTTTGGTACTGGGCATCTTCAAAATGGATATAAGGTTGATCTGTGTGCAAAATGACATGTACTAAATGATTAAAAGAGACTAATGCAAAATACTGCAATTACCAGGTAAGTAGAATCATAAAGCACAGAAGGGGGCCAATTTGCCCATCATGCCTGTGCCGGCCTTTTGCTCTATCCCCACGGCCCTGCAAATATTTTCTGCAAAGTAGATGTGACTTTGAGTACATTTCATTCTCTGAGGACTGCATGATCATAGATCATAAAATAAGTACTTGCAGCCTTTATTCCAAGAATCATGAACCTGAGTATTTTAAGGAAGAAAGAAAGACTTGCATTTCTATAGTGCCTTTCATGATCACCGGACATCCTAAAGCCCTTCACAGCCAATTAAGTACTTTTTGAAGTGTAATGTGGGAAACGTGGCAGCCAATTTGTACACAGCAAGCTTCCACAAACAGCAATGTGATAATGACCAGATCATTATTTTTAGTAAATATTGGCCAGGACACCGGGGATAACTCCCCTGCTCTTCTTCTAAATAGTGCCATGGGATCTTTTACCTAAAAGGGAATGAGTTTATAAACTGAGGATCGTGCATGGCACATACAGGTTTTTAATTCTCTGTTCAGCAATGTAAAAAACTTTTTCCAGGATCCTATTTGGATTAATTTCCTTGAAATGTCTTCAGCTGTCATTGAATTTCAGTTGTACTATTGGACATCTTCTTTAGGTCTATTCTTGTTGATGGCCAAACTGTGGTGATCTCTTAGAATCATAGAATGATACAGTACAGAAGGGGGTCATTCGGCCCATCGTGCCTGCGCCGGCTCTTTGAAAGCACTATCCAAGTTGTCCCACTCCCCTGCTCTTTCCCCACAGCCTTGCAAATTTTTCCACGTCATGTGCTTATCCAGTTCCCTTTTGTAAGCTATTATTGAATCTGCTTCCACCACCCTTTCAAGCAGTGCATTCCAGATCATAACAACTCACTACGTAAATTTTTTTTTTCCTCACATCACCTCTGGCTCTTTTGCCATTTACCTATGGAGGTAGCAGTTACTTCCATAACTTGATGTTTTTTTTCTTTTGTTTTATCCTCTTCCTTCTATAGATCCTGGCATTGTCAGCCCTGGATACTACAGCACTGGCTTCAAAATCCTGTGAATGCAGTTATTACCTTGGGCATTTTCCAAGGTTGTTATGATTAATACCTTGGTTAGAATGGTAGCTGCCAACACCCATATTTGTAATACCAGCAAGAGCTTCGGTTCTCCTGATTGATGGCCAGGGCTCCAACCAGGCTTATTGATCTTCTGGATGGGCGAATGCGATGCTGACTTATGTTATGTCTTAATAAGATTATTTTCTAAACCTAATTTCTATTTTTCAAAAACAGTGGGTATTTACTCTAATTTAATATTACCCAGAAACTATTTTTCTCTTTCACCCCTTTTTGTATGCACATACCCTCTCTTGTGCTCTCTCTCACTATCTCTTATTCTCTCACTTCTCTTTTTCTCTTCCATCCCCCAAGTCTTTCAGTTCAACCAACTTAAAATAATAAATATTAAGTACTAAACCATGTCCAATTGCTAGTGAAAAATCTGGATAAACACCGTGGGAAATCTGATTTTCTTTTTACAGTTCTGCTAAAAGTAACCTACTTTCCAAGGAGGCTCTTTCTATTTTAGTGCAAAGAATGTTTGTCTTGAGTAACTAAAAATGTGGGGGACTTTAACCTGGAATCTTGGATAGATGGCAGAAACCTCAATGAGAGTTATATTTGTTTATAGCTGAATGTACTATTCTGTAGCAAAACTCTGTCGAATGGTGCACGCTAATGTTCACAGTTTGTGAATCTGAGTGGAGAGGTTCGTTCAGGATCATATCCATTACCACAGGAAATGCCATTAGTAATTGCATTCAAGACATGCTTTAGCTGAAGCCTGAGGCAGACAGGCCAACTGTGCTCTGCAGTTTATTGCGGTATTAATTGCACACCGAGTACATGTAAATGTTGGTGTTACAAAAATAGGTTCAACATTGTGACTTATACATTGGATGTCTGAGTGGCAAAACACTACTTGCACCAATGAGGTTCACAGTCATAAAGACATGCATGAAGGTGTAAATGGTGCTTTGCATTTTACAGAACTTTCTCTGAAATAACTTTTTTAAACATTTTTGTTTACATTTGAATTGCTTGTACAATTAGCTTATGAGAGACCCATTATTAAATTTTACAAATTATATGTGTAATAGTTACTCTATCCATACAGCTCTTGCTATCTTCTAGAGGTCAAGCAAAGAACCACAAAAACATCTTTTCATAAAAATAAATCAGCATTTGGATTTACGTAATTGCAGAAAGTAGTTTGTTGCATTTACCACAAATTGCCAATATAATCATCTGTAATGTTCTATGAATACAGTGATTGCTGCAGTCACATTTCACTTTTCTAACCTTTTTGATTATACATTTTTTGACAACTATTGAAATACTGTACATATATTTCTGATTATAGAGTCTTTGCAGAAAGATTGGGCTGAATATTAGCTCGGCGGTGGGGTGTGGCGGGGGGGGGACTGTTTTGAGGTCGGGAAGAACAGGTTTCCCTCAGGTCCTGCTGAAATTAACAGCAGGACCGAATTAACATTTTTCGTCTCCGTTTCCCGGCCACAGCCAGCCAGATTGAGAGGTCTAGCTGGCTGTCGGGCGGGAAAGCTTTTGACACCAGGCTGCAGCGGAGAGGAGGGAGGGAGGGAGGGATTGGAGGCCTCTCGGGAGATCGGAAAGGTCGGTGGTGGAGGAGATTGGAGACCTGGGGCGGGGAGGGAGGGATGGATCAGAGGCCTCGGGGGAAATCAGAAGGGTTAGTGGTGGGGGAGATCGGAAGAGTTAGGGGGAGATCGGAAGGGTTGGGAAGGGTGGGGGGGAGATCAGAAGGGTCGCTGGTGGAGGAAATCGGAGGCCTCATGGGGGAGATTGGAAGGGTCGGGGGAGGATATGTCCTGTCGTGGTGGGTGGGTGAAGCAGGTAACCTGGATCCAATAGGTTAGTGGAAAGGCACTTAGCTCCTGGATCCAGCAATCCTTGCCTCCCTTTAGCCGACGGGTTTCCCGAGGCTCGAGAAACCTGGCCACGGCCAGCCAGGGTTAAATTTTAAATGGTGGTTAATTCTGAGGCATGCAGCCTCATTATAATATTGAAATGACCAACCCGCCTCCTGCGAGCTGGTTGGTTGCCCGCCCCCCTCCCCGAAGCCCCCGGTCCCACCTCCGTTAAAACTGGAAGTGGGCGGGTTTCAGATTTTTTACACTTTTACATGCCACCCGACCCAAACCCACCCATTTTTGGGGGTTAAAATTCCTCCCATTTTTTTTGGTGAGTTCTTATTGAGTGTACAGAATAATCTCCAGTAGTTACTGAATAAATATCAGTTATTATTAGACAACAAAACCTCTGATTGTATAAGTCATGCTTTGGATTCCAAATGATCTAAGACAGTGTTGTCTAATAGAAATCGTTGACTAGCTAGAGGCGCGGCCAAGGCGACACTGTTTTAGCCACATGCACTAATTTTAGTAGAAAATGCCTTACACTTAATACACGTATTTCATGTGTACATTTACCTAATAAACATCTACCACTATTCAGTGTGAAACTTTGCAGTCTTTCTCTTTCATCAAAGTTCGGAATTCTTAATACAACTTCTAGGCTTTTGTCCTGCAGCTGTGAGTGGAACTTCGACTTCATCAGAGCGATTTTCTAAGAATGTTGATTCACAGAATGAGATGCGCCAGACCCGCCCCTGCTCTCCATCCAGAACATGGTTGACCTTTGCCATGACATGCCCTTTTGGAGCTGATTATTGTTGGTTCGGCTTGCTTTCCTCTTCTGGCCTGGAGTGGCTATTCTGATTGGTCAAGCTGATCAAAATGACAGCCCCTCTCCCCATATAATGTTGCTGGTCTTTCCATGGTTTTGAAGTCCAGCATTTTCACCAAAGCTACATACCATTTTAGCAGATAATCAATAAGCAGTAACTAAGGAGGTAAAGCACATAGAGTGATCAAAAAACACTGGCACACTGCTTTCCGCCTGGCCATTTTATCAATAAACACACAAAAAGGGTTGAAGTGCACATGCATACGCCGCGTAAATATGGGTATTGAGTTCAGATGCCCAACAACGGTGTCAATACTCATTTTTTATTTACTAATCAAAAATGCCATTAGCCACATCTGGATTCCCAAGTTAGCCTCATGTGGCTAGTAGCTAACATATTGGACAACACTGATCGAAGAAAGTTGGCTCCCATAACAGCAGTAAGCATTGTGGGGACTGACATGCTTATAGGAAAAAGAAGTGATTAAATGCATTTATAGGCTTATGATCATAAAGGTTTGTTGTAGCACTGTGCTTAAACATTTGGTATTTTCTAGTTAATTAAACTTTCTGATATCAAAAAAGTTTACTTTTATTGCATGCGGAGATTATTTTTTCCAATGTGGGTTTGCAAGGAAAAAAGCAAATATTTAGTGTATCTGAATTAAAGTTTCTGCACTCAACACATTTTGTTATGACTTTGGAAGGTTGGAGTAAAGATGCAGGGGGAAAAATTCAGTTGGTTGCGCCTCCCGTTAGCGCCTTAAGAGGGCGCTAATGGGGCACAAAGCAACTAGCGCCCGGGCGCGGCGATGTTTGCGCCACTCGCAAAATTAACTAGACATTTTGCGGCAGCGCTAAACACTACCGCCACGATCTCCTGCGCCGGCAGATCGTGACGTCAGTCGAGTGCGCAACGCCCCGGTAGCGCCCCGGAGCGGATATTGAGTGGCGCCCCCTGCCTCACCGCCTGCCGCTAGCAACGACAGGTTGAGGGGAGCGTTTTGCAGTCAGGAAGGGACTGGGGGAGCGCTATTTAAAGGCAACCGCTTCCTGCCTTTTTTTGTTGGTGACATTTTTGAACCACGCATTCTGAGAGAGAGAGAGAGAGAGACTTCTGGAGAGATTCAGCGCTGTGTGAAGGAGTTTTGGGTACTGAGCAGCACTTTGCAGGTTCATTTTGATTTGCCCTTCCTTGTATCGATTTAGAAGAGACTGTGGGCGTTGCACTCTGAGCTCTTTCCCTGGTTCTCTCCATTGTTCTTTCCAGCAGATTTGATGTACAGGTCTCTCCAGGCCGAGATTCAAGGCTGCAATGAGCAGGATGTGGATGGAAAGCAAGATCAACCCTCCCCTTTAAGAACTGGCCAGCGCCATTGTGTCTGTGTTCCATTGCTGACTGACATCACATGAGCTTCGCCAGCGCTCTGAGTTAGCGCCTCGCTCCTCTGCCTTTGCACCTTAAGACAGATGTGTAGCGCCTGATTTAGCATTCCAATCACCTCCAGGGGCGATAAAAGTCAAGTTTGCAGTCGGAGGCGATAATTAGCGCCAGGCGCTAATCTTTGCGCCCGGCCGATGATTGCGAACCAAACGGGGTGCTACTGAATTTTTCCCCCGTAAACTTTTCTGAGAAAGTATCTACATGATCAACATTAATGTGTTGGAATACTGAACAGCATTAAATACCACAGTATGGCCACTTACTTTTCCTTCACATTTACAGCACTGCAATCTAAATACAACAAAACTGGTCATTCATCATTATTGATCATGATTGCATTGAAAACCAAATGTATTCATTTAAAACTGGGGACACTTCAACTGAATTTTCAGTAGTGTAATTCAATAATCTAACAACATAATATACACTTTATAAGCCCGATACTTGCCTCACTCATCGCCGACTAATTTCTCAATGGAGTCCTTCAAAATGTGTTAAGCCCCTAATTTACATATTTAAGGGGCGAAACGCTTGTCTTAGGCCCGGAACGTCTAAATAAAGGTCCCCATGTGGGACTAATACCTGTGTAGATTAAGCAGAAGCCGCCCCATTACTAAATTAGTATGCTTTGCACCGATTTTTCTACCAGATTAAGAATAAGATTGTTAAAAATGATGAAGCTCGGTTATCCACTTTGTAATGAAATAAAACAAATAATATAAATGTATCCTATATCATTTAATTTAATTATGGGTTTCTTTGTATTAAGAACAATTATCTTCATCACAAGAATAAGATGACCAGTAAGGAATGAAAATTTGTGGGAAAACCAGATAATCTTAAAAACATAGAAGTTTTTAGCAATAGAAAAAAACCATTAGGCCTAACACACTCATCTCATTTTGATAGATCAAGCACATTTACCTGTGTTTCTGTCAGTCCATAACTCCAGCAACATCTGATTGTCTCTTGAACCCATTTATATTTTCCACTTCAATGATTTTCTCTGGTAACTTATTCAACAAGTTGATCTATCTGCCATGACCTTCCAATCTGTGTTGGAATTAAATCAGCTGCAATGCAACATCAATTTGCATTTCTGTGGGTTCCTCATATGCAGTAAATGCGGTATTAGATGAATGTGTGCACACATTTGGCTCATGGAGATTACTAAGGTACAGTAGAATGAGGCCACGGAGGGATTTGAAAATGAGGATGAGAATTTTGAAGTCAACTTGCAGAGACACCGGGAGCTTGGAGAAGACGCTGGTGATAGGAGAGAGCTTCGAGGTGATGAAAACATGGACTTGCATACTCTTATTATGAATACTCTAATTTCTTTTTGTATAGAGATGTAGATATATTAAGCTCCAGTACTTAATGCAATCTTTTACTTTCTTTTCTAATTTGGGCCCATTCTTAAAAAGAAAATTTAGCTTTCTTAGTTATTCAGTCCATGGTTTATCGGCCTTATTATACCATTATATTTTGCTATCTCTGCTTTCCTCTGGAACCCTCATGGGCCTGAAGCAAACTCTATATAATAGACATACCCTTTAATATGCTCCCTTTTTCCCTGGAGTGGTGGATACATAAAGGTGAAATTCTTGAAGACTTGGAATAAATTAAATTGACTCAGAGGACCAGTGATAGATGCAATTTTGTCTAGTCAGTAACTGAGTTGTATACTGTACTGACTTCAGGGAGGGATATTTCAGTTAGATGACAATGACATTTAAATAAAGTTCTCATCTCTTCAGCGGCCTCTATTGCAGCAAATAGCAATAATTTGAAAAGGTAAGACTGGGTTATTGTTTTACTGATGCTTCTGGAACAGGCAAAACCAATGTATGGAAATGAAATAAACAGGAATGACGTATTATCAATGAAAAGATAGCTACATGCAAGACTCAAGTGAGTTGATACTACATTGGTTTCACTGTACTAATTAGATTTCTTTTGATGCCTCCTCCTGTTGGGTCCCAAATTCAAGTATGATGGGACGTAGTAGAGAGCAATGATATTTTTACTCAACCGGGATACACCTGTGTTGATATTTTTATATCCTGTTACAGATTTAAGTTAATTTTATTCTAGAGCATTTCTAAGGCCTTCATTGATTGAAGAAAGAATTATAAATATTAATGGTCCATGGGAAAGAATTTTAGACAATGGACAAAATGAAGCAATTTAGTAATGAGAAGCAGTTTCTTCAAAAAGATTTTGAAATGACCTTTATTTTTTTAATTGGAATTAATTGCTTATACCATCATTTATTGCTGTTAGTACGTCAAGAAATACTAATTTTCTTTTTTATATATATATTTAAATGATGTAGTGGTTATGGTACTGCACTAGCAAATCCCACCATGGCAAGTTGTGAAATTGAATTCAATAAATCTGGTCATTTGTGGGCTAACACCAGAAAAATGATTGTGAAGGCTGCTGTATTGTTTATTTAATTGTTTATTAATACCCTGCAAGGATTGGAGGCTTGCCAGCCCTACTTGGTCTGGCCTACATGTGATTCTCGTCCACACTACATGATTGACTCTGGTTCTGTAGTGTCCTAACAAACCACTCATTTGTAAACAATTGATACACAAGAAGGCCACCCACCCACCACCACTTCAGGGTCCACATTCTGAGAACAAACAAAACATATTCCATTCAGAACCATAGAAGTTTTCAGCACAATAGGAGGTAATTTGGCTCGTAGTGCCTGTGCCAGCTCTTTGCTGCAGTAATCCAAAATTAATCCCACTGCCACACACTTTCCCCGTAACCTTGTATTTTTCTCTACTTTAAATATGTATCCAATTTTTCATTAGAAGAAGCAATGGTTTCTACCTCAACCACTCCCTGTGGTGAAGCATTCCATGCTCCAACAACTGCAAGATATGTCCCCTAACTTTTCTCCTCACTGTCTTAGTGATAATTTGAAACTGATTGCCCATCGTCATTGACTCCCTAACCAGAGGAAATTGTCTTTTCCTATTCACTCGATCAAAACACTTCATAAATTTAAAAACCTCAACTTTATTAAAGCTTCTCTTGACTTTCGCTGCTCCACAGGAATTAGTCCCCATATCTTAAGTCTTTCCTCATAAGCATCATCCTGGTGAATCTATGCTGAATGCTCTTTGTGATTTTAATATCCTTTTTATAATGGGTGTCCAGAACTGTATACAATACTCTAACTGTGGCCTAACCTGTGTTTTATATAAGTTCACTGCTACTTTACTCTTGTACTCAATGCCCCAATTTATGAAACCCTAAATTCTGTGATTTTTTTATGATTCTATTTAGTTGTACTTGCACTTTCAGGGAATTATGTATTTAACTTTCCTAGGTCTCTATTCATCTATACCCTTCAGTGTCTTTCCATCAAGTATATGCTCACATTCTTAATTCTTCTCTCCTAATGTGTATTATCTCATACTTCTCCACATTAAATTGCAACTGCCACCTGTCTATGTCTTCCTAAAAGTCTTTTACAGACCTCTTCACTGTTTGGTAAACCTCCCACATTTGTGTCATCAGAATATTTCAAGATTGTGTTCCCTATGCCAAATCCAAATACATACAGATTCTGTGTTTTACTTAATTTCTTTATTTCCCACTGTAACAAGCTGAATTAACATTCTTGGCAATTACCTGTCTAGTTAAGTGGCTGTTAAGCCACTTGAGAGGCACAGAATGAATATTATTGTAGGGAAGTCCTCATTGGTTAAGTTTTCTTAAGGTTAACACAATCCTGCAGACGGAATGCACTATGTGAAAGTAATTAGCATTTCTATTCATTGCTGTTAAACATAAACAGAAATGGTTTAATTAACACATTGGTTTCTAAAAGTGGAAAAAAAAATTGTGTGATAACAGGACATGGCAGTTGGCCAAATCCATTTCAAAGCAACAATTGAGGGAGACATCATCTTACTTTGTAACAAAGGAAAAAGCAAGACCCTCTTCCTATCCTTCTCTGTTTCTTATATTAATCCAGGATGCCAGCAGGTGCAGAGGATGCTTGAGCAATTAATAGTGCTGGACCATATACTGTACCTCAAAGTGTGCTTAAGTTTCTTTTAAAGTTGTTCTGACATGTACCTTAGTCAGAAGGCATATGTCTACTGGCATGTGAGCCTCTGAATTAGAATCATCGAAATTTCAGCACAGAATGAGGCCAATTTTTCCATCATGCCTGCATCATTGCTAACTCCACATTGGAGCAATCTACTCTAATTCTATTTTCCTGCAGTTTTTCCATATCCTTCAATCTCTTTTCTCCAAGTGTTATGTTCATAAGGTGGCATATTTACTCTTGTAAGCTATTGATGAGTGCCACATGAGGAAATGCTGATCTATCTCAATTGTAAATGAGTGTTAGCCTTGGCTCAGTGGCAGCACTCTCGTCTCTGAGTCAGAAGGTTATAGGTTCAAGCTCCATTCCAGAGACTTGACCACATAATCTAGGCTGACACTTCAATGCAGTACTAAGGGAGTGTTGCACTATCGGAGGTGCTGACTTTCAGATGAGATGTTAAACCAAGGCATCGTCTGCCCTCTGAGGTGGACGTAAGAATCCCCAGTGGCATTCTTTTGGTGTCCTGGCCAATATTTATCCCTCTATCCACACCACCAGAAAACAGATTATCTGGTCATTATCTCATTGCTGTTTGTAGGACCTTCTTTATGCAAATTGGCTGCTTAATTTCTCTGTATTCCAACAGTTATACATTTCAAAAGTACTTCATTAGCTGTGAAGTGCTTTGGAACATCCTGAGGTTGTGAAAGGCCACAAGGTCGTAAATGCAATTTTTTTTCTTTTCTGATTCTATACTCTCTCTGTTTTCTCTCCTTGTATGTGTCATTCTGTGATTGTATAGAAGATTAAGGGGTAATCTAATTGAGGTGTTACAGATGATTAAAGGATTTGATAGGGTAGATAGAGAGAAACTATTTCCTCTGGTGGGGGAGTCCAGAACAAGGGGGCATAACCTTAAAGTTAGAGCTAGACTGTTCAGGGGTGATGTCAGGAAGCACTTCATCACACAAAGGGTAGTGTAAATCTGGAACTCTCTCCCCCAAAAAACTGGTGAGGCTAGGTCAATTGAAAATTTCAAAACCGAGATTGATAGATTTTTGTTAGGTAAAGATATTAAAGTGGGTAAATGGAGTTACGATCTAATTGAATGGCCGAACAGGCTATTTCTATGTTCCATCTCCATGTTCGATTGTTCAAATGCTCTTCTGGCCGGCCTCCCATCTTTCACCCTCCATAAACTTAAGCTTATCCAAAACTCTACTGCCTACATCCAAAGCTGCACCAAATCTTGCTAATCCCATTACGCCTGTGCTCGCTTGACCTACATTGGCTCTTGGTCGATCAATGCCTCCATTTTAAAATTCTCATTCATGGCCTCTCTATCTCTGTAACCTCCTCCAGCCCTACAATGCTCCAAGAACTCTGTGTTCCTCCAACTCTCACCTCTTACACATCCCCCAATCCCTTTGTCCCTCCATTGGTAGCCGTGCCTTTAGCTGTCTAGGCCCCAGGCTCTGGAATTCCCTCCCTAAAGCTCTCCACCTCGCTCTCCTGCTTTAAGACTGTCTTTACAACCTACTTGTTTGACCAACCTTTTAATCACCCCTTCGAATATCTCCTTCTTTGGCTTGGTGTCAATTTTTGTTTGATTATGCTTCTGTGACACGCCTTGGGACATTTGCCTATGTTAAAGGTGCTATATAAATGCCAGATTTTGTTGTTGTATGCACACCCATGGTGGCCTTTTTTTTTATGGCATTTGATTTTATAATGTGCAGTCTAAATTGTAGAGTTAAGTCCGGCTGCGTTCTTCATCACACTACATAAATCTGCTTTACTATAATATGGTTAATGTGGTTGGTGAAACACTAAGTGGATCTTGGCATTCTTCCCTGGATTTCTTTTGTTGTCCTTTCCCTTCCTTTCTAATTGCTAAATGGAATATACAAATTGTGTATATCTCATTACAACCACATTTATGTCGTGGGGTGAAACTCCAGATTTTAGAACTTCCTTTGGAGCTTACCGTGGTATTTAACCTGTCAAATGTGACACAGCTAACAGTTATTTTTCTATGTGTGTGTGTGTGTGTGTGTGTGTGTCTATCCATGATGTGTGCTAATGGATCCCAGTAAAATTGCAGTTGTGTACTATATACATACATTTATTTTACATATGTATTCCTGTTTGCACATGCCTACTACTGTTTAACACTACTGAAAATTTTTTTTTTTTTACAGTTCCCTGTGGGCCACATGCATAAATCAAGCTAACATGTTGGAGAATTAATCTAACCTGCATTCAGCTATCTTTCCCTCTCAAATTATGTTCCAGTTTCCCCAGCACACTTTTCCACACGGACAGAGCTGCTTATCATCAAATATTCAAAAAACTACAACTGCCAACATTTCTTGTTCATTTTTGTATAATCCATTAATAATGACAGGTGTGCGAATTCCCAGTAGAGTTCCCAAAAACATTGCTGTCGGTTATTTGAGCACTCGCTGTTTCAGGAATTCTAATCTTCCATGCAAGCAAATTCCAATGAATTCTGAGACATTTTAATCAGTTTAAACCATTTGTCAACCTGATCACCATAACCGACTTGTAACATTGTTGTTCGTTAGTTAAGTCGTATGGTCCAAATATGCTGAGCTAGCATCTGGAGTCCTGTCCTTTTATTTCTCATTTTAACACTGGGATTCATAATTGTACCCTTAAAACTTTAAATGTTTTTGGTGTTGCAAAACCCACCGGCTTCCGTGTTTAACTCGAGCGCGTTAGGCTGCTTACGCAAAACCCCCTCGGGAGAGGCAGATTGCCTATTGACATATGCTAATCGCTCAATTGGGGCAATATTTCAACTCACTTTTAAATTTAACAGCGCATCCATGGGTTTCCCGGGCTTCCTGAAACTCGCCAGTGAAAGCAAGGCGAGAACACAACTGCAGTTGAGAGGGCTGAATCAAACTCATGGAAATACTTCAATAAATACTCAGTACTCACAGCTGCTTTCTTACCTGCTAGTGGGAAAGGGTTTGTTCACAGTACTTTTGCTGAGAGTTTACTTGCTACACTTTGGAGGTTTTATGAATCACATCAGCATGGGTGGTGTTTTGGCTGCCTTAGATTGGACCTCGGATGAGGACTAATATGACCAGCACCAGCAGCAGCAGTAGTCTGCTCTTGAGACACCTGTAGCTGGACAGCAGAGAGGGGAGCAGCAGAGGAGTGCAGCTCGCAGGAGGCACTGCCTACGACAGTGTGTACAGGCAGAGGCCGAGTTTCCTTGACATGCCCAAACAGCAGTGTTTCAGGAGGCTTAGGTGCTGGTCGACACCTGCAGCCTCCTAGAAGAAGACCTGCTGGACCTGGCAGCCACACGTTGCCAGTGGCTGTCAAATTCACCACTACCCTCAACTTTTTAGCCTCCAGATCCTTCCAGGGCTCTGCTGGAGACATATCCAGGATCTCCCAGTCGGCGGCCCACAAATGCATAAGACAGGTGACTGATGGGTTGTTTGCCGGGTCTGGCAACATGTCAACTTCACCTGCAATGACTGCTGCTACATGTGAAGGCCCTGTTGGAAATAAAGATTTGAATTAGTAAGGTAGTAATTCTAAGGTAAGAATGTTGCAAGTTATTATTATGAAGATGATCAAATTTCACTTGCTGTTGAAAGCAAGTCAACATGACTGAGTGCCGGATGATGTGTGGGTCGCTGATATTTACTTGTGTCAATAGGTAACTGGGAGGTCCCTATCTCCCCATCTCTGATGGCCAGGGACACTGAAATTCCACTTATCTCCAGCACCTCCTCCTCCTCTGCATTTGTGAGCTGGCAAATCTGTGGAGACACACCTCTGGTTCTCTCTTTCTCTCTCGTGTTCTCCAGCAACGAGGGAAAGAGTGACTTTAATGGCATGTGTTCACCTGATGGATGCAGTGCATTTGGTGAGGGAGGCATGAAATTGCATAAGGATGAGGGTGAGTGGCAGTGGTGGACGGATAGATGGGGATTTGAGGAAGTTCATAGAAAGAGAAGGATGGGTGCGCTTGCAAGGTAAGCTGGTGTGTGGTGTGATGTCATTGAGTAGGCTTGAGAAGGCAGAGTGAGTGGGTGGGGTGATACACACAGCAAGATGTAGGTGAATGTGCAACTGTCCTCCTCTTTCCTGACCTGGTTAGGTCATTAAAGCATTTTCTGCACTGAATCCATGAGCATGGCACAATGCTCCTGCTGCTGACCTCCTGGGCCACCTCCAGCCACGCCATCTTGGTGTCAGCAGCAGGTTTCTTCCTCCCATTGCTGGGGAAGAGTATTTCTCTCTGACTCCTCACTGACCCCAGCAACACATCAAGCGAGGCGTCATTGAGCCGTGGCGCAGCCTTTACCGGTCTGGAGTCCATTGTCACACCTTGTCTTGTCTTGTTTTGTTTCCAACTCCAACTCCTCCAAATTGCACCTTTGGATTGGCCGTTTAAATACTGGAGTTGAGATCGCATCACGCAGGTCCTCATCAAGCCCGCTGCCGCATATTAGAGGCCAAACGTGGAAGTAAAATACTAATGAGCTGGCTGAGCTAAAAAGTCACTGACAGACGTGCTGAACTTTCTCCAGGTTTCCCATGTGATATTGGACCCCCCGCTCTCAACGCATCTCTGAGTTAATATTGGGGCCTATGTTCACTTTTCGTAATGTAAATGTTTCGACTTTTTAATGCAACTGGGTTTTGTAGTGTGTTTAGAATCTTTTCACTTCTGAAACTTAGGTTTGAATCCAAGTCCTGACTAATGGCTTGAAAGTCAGCTTTCTGTGCCATCAAAAAGAGTTAAAAATTAGATTGAGAATTCCTTTCCAGGTCCATAGTACACACTGTAGTGTTAAATTGCTGGTGTTGCTCAGAGAGGCTTTAAGGATGAGTTGAATGGGAAATGGAAATACCTCTTTCAATGGCATATCAGTCCCCTAGCAGAAAATGTTCCTGTGTGCATTTACTATTTCCTTTCAATTTAAATATCAATAACAGGATTCAACTGGAGAACACAACCATAATATTAGTAACTCCAAATTGGAAGGGAGGGAATATGAGATTTGCCAATCTTAAGCACAGAGTGGTCTAAATCAATACTTTAGTGACAGGACCTGCTGTGGCATATCTGGCATTTCATCTGTGACAACTGCCCTCAGATCCTTCATTTGACAGTGTGGCTCTTGAGAAGCATGAATGGTTTGTTAATGCAAAGCTTTCTTGTTTTTGTTACCATATCAGCATTCAAAAAGATTCCATTCTGAAATAATGAATAATAAATGGGAAATGTTTGACTTTGGGCCAGGATGATCCTCCTTTGTGGAGATATGGTTGGAATACCATCCATCTCAATTATGTATTCTTGTGTACTCCATTTTGAGACCTCCTAGAGATATTCATGTCTTTAATGTGGGAATGGTTTTCATTTAGAAGTGCCCAGTGGGTTTAACTAACTAGCTAATGTAATTGTCATTACTCCCACTCCAAAGGGGAAGCTTCTCACTTTAGCTGGTAGATTTGAAGTGGCAGCTTGGCAAACCAATCCTAGATACAGTGAGCTGAGGAAGGAGTCAGAGGTCAAGCTTTGGTATCTGTGTTGCTCGTGAGTGTTTTTTCTCTCTCTCTCTCCTCTCTTGAAGAAGGCAGTCATAGTCAGTTTGGAGTCTGGAACAGTCAAAATGAGTCATGTGGGTCTCTCTTTCTAAGATTAGTACCACTCAGTTCAGAAGCTACTGCCTTGTAAAGTGAGTTTAGCCCATATCAAAGAGGAAAGTTGTCCAATTTATTATTTTGATACTGTGAGGAGCAGGAGGAAAACTGATTAAACCTCACTGGAAAAATATTTAATTCATATACTTCATGTAAAATAAGCCAGTATGTCGGTTCACAATTGATCTTGTCTCACTAAAGTGTTTATTAGTCCACCTTCCAACATGTAGGCGAACACATGGCAACATCTGCAATATCACAGTATCCAGTACACACAACAAAGGGGTCTTATTTGGTCATAATTTGCGACTCCTACGGGTGCGTAAGAGGTGCGCACGCGCCCTTAGGGGCCGCGTAAGTTCCGGGTTTATGCATGCGAAGTGCATGCGCAAAAATCCGGAACTTGTGATTGTCAAGAATTTTCTTGACAGAGGATCCACATCCCCGGTAGAAGGGCCTCCATGGGCGGAGAGTTGCACTATTTGCCCAACTTCTGCCCAGCGAATGCCCTTGAAATTCTTACGCTAGTAAAAGCAGGTGTAAGGCCTGCTTTTACCAGCATAAGAGTTTTAAAAAACAGAAAAATAGAATTTAATCACAAGTTGCTTAAAATGCGGTTCAGATGCCTGGACAAATCTGGAGGGGCCCTTCAGTATGCACCAGCGAGGGTATCCAGAATAGTTGTGGTCTGCTGCGCCCTTCACAACATCGCTCAGCAGTGAGGAGTGGCGCTAGATGATGAAGACAGCGAAGAGCCTCATCGGAGGAGGAAGAGGAGGAGGAGGAGCAACATGAGGTTGGCAATGCTGATGAGGAAGACCTGGAGGAGCCGGCACAGCCATTAAGACCAGTGCGTGAGAACGTTGCTGGTCGTAACGCCAGGGACGCCCTCATAAATGCCAGGCTCCAGTAACTTTGTGGATGTCACACATTTGCCTGGCACAGGCGTCCACATGTTGGCAACATCCCACACCAGCAACATAAACCATTCAGTCAATGACTACTTCCTTCATTTCATCATCAGCACCATTGCTGCATGTCCAATCAGCCCTGACCATACACTCTGCCACCTCCATTCTATCCCACACATCTGGCTGTGACTGCAAAGTGAGAGAAATAAATGATTTAATTACATAGCTCCATATTTTTATAACCATCATAATGATACTGATAAACACACCCGAGTGAAAACCTTTGTGACCATTTGTGTGGGATCTTTCTTTTCCGGATGCTTCTACGTGGTGCTACCCCATAACTTCAGGTGAGGCAGCCTCCTCACCTCCCTGCTGCAACTGCTTAGATGCCTTTGGCGGTCGTCCTCTGGGTTTTGGGGCCTGTGAGGGCCCCGCCAAAGTCTGCTCCTCCTGCGACTGTGCAGGGGCAGACTCAGCCATCACTCTCCGGCAAGGCATCTGCAGCTCTGACCGAGGGGCTGGCAAGGGGGTGGAAGTTGGAGCACTTGCAGCGGAGCCCCCACTTACATGTCCCCTCCCACCATCATCTCTCTCATGGGACACCCGCACGTCCCTCCTAGCAAGAAGCTGGAAAGCACCTTGCTACACATCAGTGCGGACATTAGGGCCCACGTCTATAATGACATCCCTCCTAGAAAGGACGTCTATGAACCTCTGGTTTCTCTCCTCCATAGATGCTCATCTATCCTCCATAAATAACCATCTATTTAGAAGAGAAACCATGTTGTCACTACATTGGCGCTGTGATTCTCCATGCAGGTGGCCATCCTATCCATCGAGGAAGCTATAGATGCCAGTGTCTGCGCCACGGTGCTGCTCATGTTGGAGATGGACTCCTCAATTCTCTGCACACTTGTAGTCAGTGCAGTCGCAAAACCAGTCAGAACCTCCTGCACTTGTTCCTGCAACTCCAGGATCGCTCACTTCTTGGATGGTCCCGAGGCTCAGCGTCTGCATGCAGCCGAGCAGAGCTAGGAGACCCCTGCGTCCTCCAACGAGGAGTTTCCACTGTAGTCACTGTCTCCACTATCTGCTCTTGCTCACTTGTGATCTGTAAGACACCAGGTGACAACACTACTGTATCTCGCGATGGCCTCACCGAGGTGTGCGTATCTGCGCTGGTGCTGATTTGCGTTCTGTGAGGTGACGCTGCGCCCTCAGAGGCAGAAGGCTCCTCTGAGGAGTCTTGTTCCTCTTGCTCTTGGACAGTGGTTGGGAGGGGTGGGGAGGGGGGCTCCTGATGGACCTGTTGGAGAGTAAAGGCATGATTTAAATATATGACATCTTAAGTGCAGACACATACCATTATACACCCCATATGAGTGACTGATGAAAGGCATGCAACTGTATGGATAATAATTCTGTCACCAGCCTCTTCTATTGAGCCCCCTCTCTCCGTCCCCCGCTTCCGAAACCTCCACCACACCAGCAATATCGAGTGCTGCCTCCTCTGCGCTTGACAGATGAAAGGTGGACTGAGGGCCTCCTCCCGTTCTCTCCCTCTCTTATTGTGGGTATTCTTTTCCTGCAAGGAGGCAAAGAAGAGAAGGTTTAAAGAGACTGATAGAATGACTGTCATTAATGGAATGGCATACAGCTTCACAGGGAGACTTTGATGGAGTAGCTTGGCGATACCAAGTTGCCTCCTTTTGTGCTGTTACTTGCTTTCATTGCATAACGATGATGCTGAGTGTGAGGGCAGGAAATTAAGATGGGGACCTTATAATGTAAATAGAGAGAGACGGATGAATGAAGGTCTAAGGGATCTTGGGCTGAGTAACTGTGCAGGAGGATGGTTGGCAATGCAGTGGTGGGGATATGATGACAGGTACAGCATCATCAAGAAAAGTGTAGGTTTATAGTTACTTTTCCTGATCTTAGAAGATCATTAAACCTTTTCCTGCACTGTACCCAGGTGTGACGCACTACTGAATTCGCCATTATCTCTTCGGCTACATTAAGCCACGCTGATTTAGTCTGTTGGGGAGGCCTCTTCCTGCCATCCGCAGGGAAGAGAACCACCCTACGTGCCCTCACTCCTTCAACAAGATGCTGGAGGGACTCATCATTGAAATGAAGCACAGATCTCTGCCTTTCAGACATCATGGTACAGACCTCCACTCACTAACACAAGCTTCACGAAAGAAAATCCAACTGTCAGCAAACGAGGCCATATACTGTCAAGAAGCGCGTCATCCAGTGACGTCACCGAACCCGCTCCCATTAATTGGAGCGGGAAACACGCAGGGCGGGCCTAACAAGGCCCTTAATGGTAAGATCTTATTTTTGGCTAGGATCGCCGCAGTAGCGGGTTCGTCACCCGCCGCCGTCATCTCCCGCCTTCACCCCACCCAGGTAGGGGAAATCGCGGCCGTGGTGTGGGAGTCCAGCACAAACAGAGTATCAAGTTTCTGTTTCTCATTCCCAAGTTGCTGTACAGCTATAAATTGGTAATTGTAGTTTGATTGTATTGCTTTTCTTAAAAAAAAACGGAGGATGGTTGAGTCAAATTATTTTATTTAAAAATTATTTTTCTACTTTGTCTGAACAGTATTAGTAATAGAAATGGTGCTGTATTATGCTATGGCATTGGGTATTTTATGTCTGAAAGGTTGAGTATTTTCAGCAATGGCTATTACGAATAGAAGTGACGTTCTCAGTAGGCAACCCAGATTGATTGCAAATTCCAGTAAAGCTGGTTTTAACACTGTACTGAAATAAGAATTTTAAATGTTGATGGTCTTGTCAGTGTGCCCTCAATTCAACTGCACTGTTCCTCAAATGAAAATTGAGGGCACCTAGTGACAAATGAGAATGTTACATTGTAATCGAGTGCAAATGTAATATGGCATTAAGTGACGGATGACAGACACCAATCGTGTCCCCGTCTTTGGCATTCAGTGTTATGTATCAAGTCCTGTATTCACCTAAAATTGATTTTGCTTGTAGATTGTAGAAAGATATGTGAGTTGCATGAAACTGGACAACAAAGCACTAATTACTTTACATTATTGCAAAAATGTTTTTCAAAATTATGTTCACCCATCAAGTTACATTTTCCAGTGATTGCTTCATCATTCAATAGCTGTGGTTTTGTACCTGTTGTAGAAAGCACTTGAATAATGAACTGAAATCTCATGTTCCATGTATCATGATATTTTGCACCATGTGTATTACTTAAAGTTGAATATGATGGGCTTTTCTTGTGTATTAGTTTTTTCTTTATTTTTATTCCTTAAAACTGCCGCCTGCAATTTGTGTTGAAAACATTGTTGGTTTTTGCCACTGTTCTAATTTTATATGTAAACTATTGCAGGCAAGACTTTTTTTAGTCAGAATGAAAAATATGTGCAAAGAAAGAAGATTTAATTTAAACTATGCCACTTGTTTATTTTCTCCTAGAAATATAAGTGACACAATATTGATGGAGGCTGTTTGCCATATTGTTACTACTCTGGTGAAAATACTATAAAGCACAGTTTTTGAAGAGAGTTATATGTACATTCTTAAATCGCTGCTCAGGTTTTAATTTCACTTGAAGGATTCATTGTGCATGGCTTGCCTGCAATATCTGAGCTCCTGTATATACACCTTTTAAACACGAATAGCAGAGCTAGGTTTTTGATGCAGGAAACCTATTTTCATAGACACCAACACATTGGTTAGCAAATCATTTATCTTCCTGCCACCCTGAGTATTTGCAAAATTTTAATTCTCTCCTCCACCGACGCATAGAATTCATTAACTTTGCTGCATTGCCAATCTGCTGTCTTACTGAAATCTATTTGTACGTTGTCAATGATGAGCTGTAATCTCTACAGCACTATTAAATGGTATTCTGCAGAGTCATTTGCATTATATTCAGTAGTTTCATACACGTCCAGTACTAAGCATTCTGGGATGCTTTGTATTCCAGTTTCCACACAGTGATTTAAAAATTCACATTATGAGCGTGATACCAGATTTTATATCATTTGCAAATAGTTTGCACACGAGGAGAAAATTATTTTTCAGAACTCTAGTGGAATCTTGGTTCTGTAGACCTAAATGACTGAAGTGTATTTCACCAACAGCTTGTAGAAAGCTGCTCAGTAAGCATACTGCGTGCACACTAAACCACGTTGACGTCAAACAGACTTAAAACAAAATCAATTTGGAAAGGTTCTGGTGGTGAACACCAAATGAAACTGAAAGACAGTGTTCGAATCAATTCTTTTTCTATTAATTTTATTTTGGACTCGCCTTACCAGTGCTTCTTGGAAAATCAGTTTTATTTTGTTTTTGCTTTAGGTGTGCACAATTCAATCTAATGCAGAATGGCCTGGATTCATTTATTTGTTTTCATCTGTACATAGCCAGTAGCTTCACATTAATGCTTTTGGAGATTGAGTAGCATTGCTTTTTCCATCAAGGCAAAGCCTTTAACCAGATGACAAGGTTTTATAATAAAAGTAGAACATGCTGGAACTGCAGTGGGTCAGTTAGCAACAGGAAGAGGAAGAAAAACTTAACAGTGGAACTTTTCGTACAAGATGCACATGGAATTTGCCTGTAAGCTATCTAAGTTGTTTCCTCTAAGGGGAGTGTATACAATTGGAAAAAACTGACCTTGACAATTGGTCCGAATTTCAAATTAGATATGTTACGCTTTTAACTCGTAGTTGCATAGCCAGTGCAAGTTTTATTAATACACCTTTTCACCTTTTACATACACGTTTATGTACTACAGCAATAAATACTGCATTTTCTTTTGCATATAGCAAATACATCATCAAGATTTATGTCAAACAGAAAGGTCATACCTACAGCAGGTAGCAAGTAGTTAGCAACAGAATGTTCTATTTCCAAATTAAGTTAGATTAATGAGATTAATAGAACTAACAACAAAATCTAAAAATAATTATATATTTAAGTACTCAAGTTTTTCATTAATTTTGTATTGTATCTTCATTTGCTAACCAAATAATGTTACTGTTGATGATTTGCTGTGCTCGAAAGCCTTCTTCTGGGTCACATACTGTCTGTCATAGGTAGCTTGTATTTGATTGTCCCAGTGACAAAATATTGAGATTGCTTGCTATAACAATTCACCTACCATTTGCCCACAGTGCAATCTGCACAAGGATTTGGATTACACCATAAAACCACAGCAACCAATGAAGATAAAGGTACATAATTGATGCACTGCTAAAGGGATTACTCAACTCAGAAGAGAAGCCATAGAAGTATGAATTACAGCATTGATACGTACACTGGTGATCATCAAAAAAATGCTTTAACTTACCTTGTACCGTCACTATTTTCTTGTAAGCTCATAGCAGTGACATCAAATAGCGGTGTAATATCATCCTGTAAAAACTATTTGACACTGCACAGAGATAGCTGTTCTAATAAGGGTTAAAGTATCCATGACAAATATTAAGTGTAATAGTCAGTACCTGGGAGTGAGTTAAAAGGCTAACATAAATTATGACCTGGACTCTAGCAAAACCCCACTACTTGTGGCTGGTAATAGAGACCAGAGTCCCACCTCTGCCCCACCCCCACAATGAAGGTTGCCGATTGCAGTCCCCAGAGAAGGCCAATAAAAGCCCAGAAATGGCCCATAATAGCAACAATATTAACAGCCTGTGCCTCCATGAAAATTCCACGGGGCCTATAATCCACCCTCATATCTGGTGCAATGGAAAATCCCAGCATATTCACCACAGATGGATTCCAAACCTGGGATTAGAAAGATTTCAGGCAATGTCAACTCTGGGCCAGATCATCCCCTTCCAACAGGTGGCGGATAAATTTCAATCATGACCGTACCACCACCATTTTCACAGTACATCATGCAAGTATAAGCATACATTTGGTGCAAAAATCCTAGTATCATGAAAGCATACGTTCCACTGTGTGTGTGTGGAAGACATTAAAAGCCGGATTTTGCAGGGGGTCAGCAGGCACGATCGTTGGTGGGTCAGGTGGGAAAGTGTTTTTCCCCAGCGGGTCGGGACCCCGCTGTGAATCCGCCACTGCGCGCCTTTACCAAATGTCAGGTCTGTCAGCGCTGAGCAGACCCGACACGCAGCAGTGGGGGAGGCAATTAAAATCATTAGTGGCTTGTTTACAGCCACATATCAATGGTTTTTTTCCCAGCTTTTTGGATTTGACAGCTCGCCCACTGGTTTCCCACTGTGCCTAGACCTCGTCTGTGAAGCTGAGGTGGGAGGTCACTAACCATTGTTTCAGCTGATGAGTTGACAGCTTCAAATGTCAAGTCAAAGCTCCCAGCTGATTGAGAAATGTTCCCTTAACCACTAGCTTCTCTAAACTGCATTTTCACTACAGATTCAGGATGTGGCAAGTCTTTACACAAGTCTCCATCCAGTCTGACCTCATTACCTCTCCCACCATTGACAGATCGCTTCTGTCATCTCTACTTTACCTGCCATCTATTCCATCGGCATGGTGCCCTTGAAACTCTCCCACCTTGGTCCTCAGAATCCCACCACGATCAGCCCCAACACCAGCAGCACCAGGCACACCAGCAGCACCAACAACAACACCAACCTTCTCTGCAATCACCTGATGCTGCACAGGACACGGCATCAGCACCCAAGCACATTGCTGCCTGGGAGGCCAGGGATGGCCTCACCATGGCCAGATTTAGTTAACTTTACATTGTACACCCATATGGCTGCCACATGATGTGCCAGGTTGGCATCACCCCACACCAACACCATAAAGCATCCCTACAATGCCCAAGCCATTCCTTTCACACTCATCACCATTGCGGGGGGTACCGTTATGTTTCACCATTCACTGCAACTCACTAAGCCACTTCCAGAGGTGCACAAAAATCTGTCCAAGAACACACAGTGTTGGAAATAAAGGTTTCAATGTTTGACACCACATTAACAGAAACTTTACATGAACATTGCATTAAACACCCAAGTGCCTACCCTTGTGTGTTGTTAGTTGGTATGATTGCACTAGGATGAGGGTGAGTGTGAGGGGTGGCTAGTGAGATGGGGAAATGATAATGCTGATTGAGAGGGAGGGGTGGAGGTGCAAGGTAAGTTGGTGTGAGAAGGATGTGCAGGATTAGGGTAGGGCTACTTTTAGCGCCCCGGAAAAATTAGTGCCCCCGCAGCCAAAGTAGAGTGGTAGTGCCCCAAGAGGGAAGCAGGGCGCTACTGGAAGCCCCTGCCTCCCTCTTGGGGCGCTGCGAGGGAATATCGCGCCGCTATGTGGCGTTGCGGCACGTCGCGCCGCGGTATTGCAGGCCTTCTTAAAGGGTAGGGGCCTTGCGCAGCGCGACCCAGGGCCCAGCTGGGCCACCGGGGATCGGAGTGCCGGCAAAAGAGCCCAGCAATCAAGAGAAGTGCCGGGCTCATGGAGCGCAGCCGGCACTCCGCGGGGGGCCGGGTTAGGAGGCCAGGGACGGGAGCGGAAGCAGGTGCTGGCAGGCAGCCAGCAACAAAAATGGCCGCCCAGCTCCTTACCTTGAAATAGCGCCGCCCCGGCCGCAGGTAGGCACCCCAGACCCCGTCGGACATCGCGTCCAGCGGTAAGTCAGGGGGCGCTACCGAAGATCGTGAGCGGGGTGCTGCGCACGGCGATGACGTTATCGCCGGAGGCGCAGCGCCGCAGGGCGCTAACGGTTAGCGCCACCGCTAACCTCCCGCTGAATTTTGCGGGAGGCGTTGGCGGCACCGCGCCCGGGCGCTAGTTGCTTTGCGCGCTAACGGGAGGCGCAAAGCAACCGAATTTTTCCCCCAAAGAGTTTACACTTAATTTTAAAATATTAAAAATACTCTACTGTTCCCTACTTATCATGGCTTGTTTGCCCTTCATATTAATTTATGCTTATTTGTGCAAAAAACTGTCTTTGTATTTAATAACTTGCATGTTCAAAAATTATGAATGTACATATTAACAGCAAAAATTATGATTCAATGTAATTTTAATAAAGAACTTAATGTGCCAGCTTTATCGATTTTTTTTTTATGTAGAAGGGAGGGAAGTGAGTGACTTGAAATCTGGGGTTAGAGAACAAGGCCAGGGCTAAAGCAGTGTCTGAGGCTGGAGTGCACCATACAGGGTTCGTAAGACACCCAGAGTTAAGGATTGCAGAACTTCTGGAAGGAGAGCAAAAGCAGGGTAAATCATATTGAAAGGCAGAGTGAGAGTGAAGTTTATATCAGAAGCAAAAGTAGAGGAGCAGGGCCTGTAAATCAGAAGAGCATGATTTGGGAGTGGAAAGCAGAACCAACCTGGTCTTGAGGTTGGGAGGCAGTGGTGAAGTTTGGATTGAGAGTTGCTGAATGTATGTTGGGCGGAAATGAGGAAGTATGGAGCTGGGAGTGATAACTTCTGCGAATAGTAGTCTGATTGCTTATTTACGTTGCCTAAACCTCTCAGTACAATTTCACTCCTTGTGCATGTATCATGAAAGAAGCTGGATTCTGTGGTTGCTTGTGGGATTTATAGTACACTTGTTTGACTCACAATGTTCGACCTCAACTGGATGAGCTGGACCACAACATTTTTGGGGTAGATGTACCCAAGGTCGCAGATGCTCACGAGCCTTATGGGGTTTGCATTGGACTATGTGTGAGGTGAGGTTAAAGCGACTCGAAGATGGGATGGGTAGATTTATGAGTGAATGTTGCTTTTTTCCTAAATTGTTGAATTTTTAATGTGTTGAATTATAAATTTTATTTTTAGGAATATAGTGTGGGAAACTGTTATGGCAGAATGTTTTTGGTGTATTGTGATTGGAAAGAAAATTGAAATTGTGGTAAAACATTTAAAGTAATATGATTGATGGTAACTGGAAAATGAGCCACTTTCCCATTTCAGACACAGAATCATCAAGCATTTCTAGTCGGATGTACTGTGGGAGAACATCCAGTACTCTACTGCAATCTCAGAAGAACACATTTTCACTTCTCACATCAGCAATCCTATGGCTTCTTTAAATGTGATTGCCAGCCTAGGGGCAGTTTTGTGCTGTTGGCCTATGCCCACCTAAAACTGGACTGAGACTGTCTGGGAGCGATTTTCAGCACCGCGTTCAGGTGCTAAAGATCCTCCGAGGTGGCCAAGATGGGGTCTTGAGCTGAAACGCCGGTTTAGCCTGCGTTTAACGCAAGATGTTATCTTGGTAAAGGAGTTGAAGCATGCGCTAGGAACAGCTGACGGGAGGCTTGTTAAAGAGCTGATTGCCACTTAAAATGCCTGCTTGCGCTCATTAAGGAGGCTGCATGGCATTTTGATGGCTAGCGCTTTCTTAACATCCTAACAGCGACCAGCTGTATGGGAGTAAACAAGGCGTTGATATGGATTTTGAGCGCTACTTAAAGGGATATTTACCATTTCATGTTCACTTGCTGCTAAAGAAAGAAAGACTTGCATTTATATAGCGCCTTTCACAACCTCAGGACATCCCAAAGTGCTTTACAGCATGTGGAGCTGTGAAGAGGATCTCTGAAACACATCGAGGAACTTTCTGGGACGCTTTGTCAAGACCTCACCAACACTCGAGCAACATTTATTCCGGAAATTCTCTGAGGACTTCACCTAAAGAGAGTGAGTGCAGTGCTACTCCACCTTATTGGGCACCTTATAGGAGTCACCAGGAGAAAGGGAGTGCTTGGTCATGGGCACCTTGCTAGGGATTCCTCTTGGTCTGCAGGAGGAATGGGAGGAGGAGATGAGACCAAGCCAGAGCAGCACCAGCTGCAGCAGGAGCAAGGGAGAGGAGGGCAAGGTGGCGTCCTTCCCTCCCCTGAAGGTACAGGACATCTCTCCTCCACCAGGCCCTCCACTGCCACACCTGAGAACCTGTGCGCCCTATCCCTCGGTCCCTGAGCCATCCTGCAACGTGCCGCTCTGTGCCAGCCAGAGCACTCCACACCTTCAGTGGAAGTCGCTGCGTGGAGCCCACACATACTGCTCCACAAAAATTGCGTCTAATCAGCACTTGAGTACTAAACCTGCAGGTGTCTGGTTTAGCACCTCCAGGCAAATTCAAACTAAATTATTTAAATAAGCAATTCGGACCAAAATTGTGTGCTAAATCCAGACTTTCGAACAGGTGTGTCTTATTCGCACAGCACCCATTTCACACCTTTTTTCACCCTTTGGCCAAAATAACCCCTTCTAACTTAATTTCACGTAAGGTCCTTACTGCCAGCAATCTAGGCTGGATTTGGATCCAGGTCGTAAGTGTCCAATCCACTGCACAATACCACATTTCAAGGTGATAGTCATATAATTGGTTTGCAGATAGTTATAACTGACAGGCATTGTATATAATATAAACATTGTTGGACATCAGTACTGTGCAGTTAACAAATGACTATTCCTGTTTCTTGCGATCTTTTCAAGCTCTCAATCATACCAAAGACTCAAGTGATTCAAGGAAAAGGCTCACCAACACCTTCTCAGCGTAACTAAGGATGGGCAATAAAAATACAGCTTTGCCTGTGTCACCCACATCCTAAGAAAAAAATAAAATCTACTAAGATTCCAAAAACACAGTCCATTGCAATAATAACTGAGAGGAGATTATGCTAAAGAAAATTGTTTTCCTGTCTGAAAATCATAGTTACTGGCTTGAAATATTGATATAGCCAGCAGCAACTCACAGGTAGCTGAGTTTGGTTATGGGCTGGTGTTCATATTCTGTCCTTCTTCTCTTCTTAGGCAGTCCCTCGGAACCGAAGATGACTCGCTTCCACACTAAAAATGAGTTCTCAGGTGACTGATGAGTCCAATGTGGGACCTACAGTCTCTGTCACAGGTGGGGCAGAGGGTGGTTGAAGGGGCGGGTGGGTTGGGTGCTTGGGTTGACGTGCGATCCTTCCGCTGTTTGCACTTAGCTTCCGGCGAAGAGACTCGAGGTGTTCGGCGCCTTCCCGGATGCTTCTCCTTTTTGTGCGGTCTTGGGCCAGGGATTCCAAGATGTCGGTAGGGATGTTGCACTTTTTCAAGGAGGCTTTGAGGGTGTCCTTGAAGCGTTTCCTCTGCCCACCTGGGGCTCTCTTGCCATGTCAGAGCTTCGAATAGAGCACTGGTTTTGGGAGTCTCGTATCGGGCATGCGGACGATGTGGCCCGTCCATAGGAGCTGATCGAGCGTGGTCAAAGCTTCAATGCTGGGGATGTTGGCCTGAGCGAGAACACTGACGTTGGTGCGCCTATCCTGCCAATGGATTTGCAGGATCTTGCAGAGGCAGCGTTGGTGGTACCTCTCCAGTGCTTTGAGGTGCCTGCTTTACATGGTCCATGTCTCTGAAGCATACGGGAGGGCGGGTATCACTACTGCTCTGTAGACCATGAGCTTGGTGCTGGGTTTGAGGTCCTGGTCTTCAAACACTCTCTTCCTCAGGCGACCGAAGGCTGCACTGGCACACTGAAGGCGGTGTTGGACTTCGTCATTGACGTCTGCCCTTGTTGACAGTCGGCTCCGAGGTATGGAAAGTGGTCCACGTTGTCCAAGGCCTCGTCATGGATTTTGATAATCGGGGAGCAGTACTGTGTGGCGGGGGCAGGTTGGTAGAGGACCTTTGTCTTACGGATGTTTAGTGTAAGGCCCATGCTCTCGTACACTTCGGTGAAGGTGTTGACGATGGTTTGGAGTTCGACCTCAGAGTGTGCGCAGACGCAAGTGTCGTCTGCATACTGTAATTCAATGACAGAGGATGGGACGACCTTGGATCTGGACTGGAGGTGACGGAGGTTGAACAGTTTCCCATTTGTTCTGTAGATTAGCTCCACTCCAGCAGGGAGCTTACTGAGGGTGAGATGGAGCATTGCAGCCAGGAAGATCGAGAAGAGCGTTCTGGCGATGACACAGCCTTGCTTGACCCCGGCCCGTACGTGAATTGGGTCTGTGGTGGTTCCGTTGGTCAGGATCACGGCTTGCATGTCATCGTGAAGCAGGCGGAGGATGGTGACAAACTTTTGAGGGCAGCTGAATTTGAGGAGGACACTCCATAATCCCTCACGGTTGACGGTGTCAAAGGCCTTTGTGAGGTCAAAGAAGGCCATGTACAGTGGTTGGTGCTGTTCCCTGCATTTCTCTTGTAGTTGACGCGCGGTGAAGATCATGTCCATTGTGCCCCTTAGTGGGCGGAATTCGCATTGCAACTCTGGGAGGAGCTCTTCGGCCACTGGGAGAAGGCGATTGAGGAGGATTCTTGCGATGATTTTCCCTGTGGCAGACATATCCTGTCCAAACATATCCTGATTCTCAATTGTATAATAAGTATTGAGTTACTTTATTTATGTCATCATGAGAATATCATGAAATGGGTTTGGTTGTTCACAATTCTTTGTGATTTTCTTTAATAAACATTGTACTAAATATTAAATTAAAGAAAATAATTCTTCCTGTTGCTGCTTGACCAGAGCTACACACATTTTGAGAGCTACTATGGCAATCAGCAGTTAAAGGGTTGCTGTATGACAGAATTTGACATTTAAGTTTTTCCTTTGTCAACAGTGGCAGTTGCCTAATGTAAGTTGCCGTATCACTTGATTTTATTTTCAAGCTCTTGCATATTGATTCACTGTGTGATGAAATTACACCTTTTGCAATGTGATAGCTAAGATAGTCAAATTTTCCTTGCCAGTTGCGAGGTTATTGTAAGATATTATGGCGTATACAGGTAAACCATTTTCTTGAGGCAAATGGAAAGTATTTCACATGCTTTTCCACATACCTTCTCAGTATTTGGATCAATCAATACAGTTTGATTGGGAAAATTTTTGTTTGTGGCAGCTACGGCATGAGCTACTGTAAAGGACGGAGATGGTCAGAAAAGAATTAAGTACTAAGTAGACACCTTAGCTAGTACATGTTGCTCGTTATCTAAAACTGGGAAATTGTTGCAGTGTGTGCAATGGAAACTGCAGGTCAGAGATGTATCAGGTAATCAAATTGGCTAATGAGGGACAAATTTACATTTAATTATTCAACAATGAGTGTGTAGCATATTTTTCAAGCAGGTGGATTCCATTTTAAATGAGCAGTGCTTAGCTAGGACTTGTTACAGTGCAGATTCTTTCTTGGATAGAATAGGCTGTTGATTGTCATTTGGTGGTTTTCTGACCTGTTTCTTAAGGAATCTTAAAAAGTAAAGAACTATGAGTTGCATTCAAATACACATCTTGTGCACTTAGTTTGATTGTAATTCTATGTTTATTTGCCTGCTCATTAAGGTTAAACGATGACAGTGCAAAGAAACTCCTTTTCCCACTGCTTTAACGTTTTGTTTGTTATACTGGGCCTCTGTACTTTGCTGAAATAATCTGCTTGAGGAAAACCTTCAAAAGGCAATCGATCTTGAACTGGTATTGTGAAAGGAGATGCAACACAACTGAGCATTGAATTTAAACTTAAGACATCAGACTGCAGCTATCTGTGACCCATAACAGTAGACAGAGGATGTATTTCCATGGACTAGTTTAAAGTTTAAGAAACCTTTTTTTAAATGAATCTAATTTTAGTTAAAAACAAAAAAAAACTGATGTAAAATGCATGTGATGATGATGCTTAAATAGACTCCAGTATAAAAATGAGGAAGAGGTGGTTAACGGTCCTTTATCATTCTTAAAAAGTGTAATGGCCAATTAATATCTAAACTCGCTCTTGTGATAAAATCAGTACATCACTGTTCTGGCTCTACTCCTTCCTCTCCCTCCCCGTGTGAAAAGATAGTTCCCCTTCAAGCTCTGATCATAATCTTATTATTCAGTTGGCTGAGATTTCTTCCTACCAAAGTTATTTTTCACAGTAAGGCAGCAGCTGAATGAACCTGAAATAGTAAACTAAGTGTGTGATTAAATCACTCAAGCTCACAGAAAACCTTTGCAAATGGTTTAAGACTTGTAACCAAAACAGGAAATATTTTCAAAATTAACTGGTTCAAATTAAAAATATTCAAATTTTTCTCAAGGCATCTATAACTTGGTGCACACTTGTCTAATGCGCTGTTATGTACGAATGAGTGCCTAAAGTACAGATAAATAGATACATGTCCACTTTGCAGTGCATACTTATCAAATGCAAACATGTTTTGAGATATTTCAAAATGAATCTATTTGGAATATTATGAATTTTATATTTTGGTGGTTGATAGTTCTGATGTCTAAAAATCCACTTAACATAATCTAAAAACGGAATGCGTTCAAATGGAATAAGCCAATGCAGATGTGCAGTGCCACGTATTATTTGACCAGTGGGTAATTCACACAAAACCTCTTAACATATAGTAGTGATTGGGCAGCTTTATAGACACTGACTCATGTGGAAGGTTGCCGACTCATGCAAACTGCTTAGACAGCTACCAACCAGACTATTTCACATCTCAATGTGGAGGCTATTTCCACTCTGCCTGTAAAAGGCTCCAAAGGGCACCTTAATTGAGGTTAGTCTCACCTCAAGAATCTCAGTAATTAGTTTCACATATACTTTGGCCCACATTTGCGATTTGGATAAGGTAGCCAAGCAGTGACATAAGTGGAAGTGAAAATGTGAGCGTGGCTTCATCACACAGTGGGGCATTCATTCGATAAAGCACAGAGAACAACTTGCTTCATTTTCCCCTAGTGCTGTGTTGACACTAAGCTGGAAGCTTTTACTTTCTGTCTCTTCTGAATGTTCCTGAATTTGCATAGGATGTTCTATGAGAATTGGTAGACTGTATATTTGTCATACAAACTAGAAGCAAGCACAAAGGTATAAATATAGAACTCGCAACCATTCAAGTTGCAGAAATGAGCTTTGACTGACTGCTGCTGTTGGAAGATGCCAAAAAGTTGACTAAAATGTGGCAGATAAAACAAAATTGGGTTTAGATGATATCACCATTAATTAGAATTAATTGACCAGAAGGCAGTTTGCTAATACTGTATTTTATCAATCAAATATGTGGATACTGGTGAAGGAAAGGTTTGTAATTGTTGGACAGATTAGATGCATTTACATTGAATTAAGCAATCCGAATGGCTGGCATTAAGAAAAAGCAATGGAAACGTTCAAAGTTCATCAAATAAGTCCCAAATTGAAAATAAGATTCCAATAACCTTTTAATAATTTGCTGGTGCATTTTAGGCCAGGGTTATAGATAATCACCGAGTGGTTTATGCATAATTGTGCTGACTCTATAACTGCAATTTAAATTACTTCTATTTTAAAGCTGTATTCTTCCACATGTTAGAAATTTAATAGATCATTATTCATTGTAACACAGTGCTAATCTGGAAAGAAATAATTACTTTTTTAATTCTATTTTTTAACAATGATATTGGTGTCATAAAATCCATATTGAAAGGCTTTGGGACTTTTGAGAAAGTCAATTTGCCTTGCTGTTGATAACTAAATATTTAATTGAATTGGACCAAGGTCAGCTTATTGGAAAAATTATTGAATTTTACATGAAATAAATTGATGGAGAATGCAGCTTTGAAGACAAAATTAAGCAATTAAATGATCGCTAAGAATTAGTCTTTTCGTATTTACGGAAGGTTTAAGTAAAATAATATTGTACCTTAGAAACCAAGTGCATAGTATGTTTAGTTTATAGTATTGAACTACAAAGGCATTTTATTATAGTGACGCTTCTAAGTTAGTGGTGTAACTTAAGCTTTGTGCTTATTCATTTGTCTTTAGCGTTAGTTTATGGAACAGGTCATTCTGTTGTCACTTTTAGTAATTGTCAAATTACTTTTTTTTGCGATGTGCACCTGGTATGTGTCTTCAAAGCTGTAAAATCCTGAGGGGAATTAAACAAAGCATTGCCAACAATGAATGTGTGCAGTTACTCTTTATGGTATAAATTAAAACTCTCCAGAGTGTGGTTTGACCCAGGACTCTAATTTATTGCTTTGCTTGGCACTCGATCAGGATGGCTGTGGTTTTTCCGTTCCCATTTCCAGAAGAAAGTTGGGATGTTTTTATTTTCTTAGGCTACAGAGTAGAGATGTAATCTAATATGTCCATGTAAATTTTGGGGACAGATCCTATTGGTGAGGTTTACACTGTTGGTGAGGTGTACACTTTAGGAGAGAATCTGAATATTTAGTCAAACAACTCTGAGGGTTTAAATTAGGAAGTTAAAAACTCTACAAATCCTCCTATGCTGTAATGGACCTGGTAATGCAAAGCATATGCAGTTGTATGGCAATGTTTTACAAGTGGATTAGGCCAGCTTGTATTGCATATTTGTGCAATTAAGAAATCCTTATGCAATTTCTGGCTGTGTGCATTGCTACATATCGTAACAATGAGTTACTTTGCATCTTATAATGTGGGAGTACCTGTCTTAAATTCGTCACATTTCTAAATCTTAACACTACTTACATTTTTCGGTCCGTAACTTGCAGAGTATTGATGGTGAGATTTTGATGGCAGTGCAAGTTAGTGATGGGATAAGTAGTGACCAAAAGTGTCAGTCAGTTTCAAGTGGGGCAGTCTTATGTGATAAGCTGTTGTAAGATAATTTACCAAGGTAGTAAATAGAGGAGTGTGATGCAATAATGTCATTTCAATTGGCACAACAAATGATAATCTATTGGGAAATTTAAGGAGTCCTGTGATGGGGCGTGATCTCACAACATCATAATCTCAGTTCACTGCTTGACAGCATTTTTGCGACCATGTTCAGATAGGAGGGTTGGAGATTGCTAAGGAAAACAAATCCGTATTTTAAGAGACAAACTGGTTAGCAGTCAGTACAGAGGACACATACCCAAACGCACCAACCTACAAAACACAGAAAAATTGATGAACAGCTGCAAATATGATCAAACAGCTCCCAAGAAGCTGACAACTCAAAAAAAAATATACAACTGAAAAACAGCTTTGAATAAAAGACTACGACCAAGGCAATTAAATGTTCAATTCTTTTTTATTACATTGAAATTCAGAATTTTTATTGGTGTTTTGGTATTGTGTTCTGAAATCGTTTTTTTTCCCCTGTGAAAGCTGGAACCCAATGGTTTCATGTATGACATTTAAAAAGAATTGGTTACAGCGGGAGTGCAAAGGGACATGAAGTTGTCACAAGTTAAGCAGCAGCTATACTCAAGATTCTATATAAAAAAAACTAGAATACACAAAATTATCATTTTTGCAGTGGTGGATTTATTTAGACATTTTTGATGGGGGAAAGTGAGCCCTGGCGATGCAAACATTATTTTACAAGAGGTGGGGTGCGGGGGGGGATGGTCGGGAAGCATGCCACCCCTCCCCAGGAAATTATGATTTTTGACACCTTTGTGGTGCATTTTCCAGCATTTTAAAATGTCCTGAGATTCTTCTGCCTTTGTATTTGAGCAGAAGTGGCAAGAACTCTATCGGCTGAACAGTTCTCTTCTCCAATCAAAAAATAGTTTTATTTAAAATCCAGTGACACATTTGACAAATGGGTTTCCAGCTGGTTTTCATTTTAAATAGTTTACCTGATAACTAATTTTGCGGTCCTAGCTGTCTGTACCCAGCATCTGTTAACCACCACCAACCCACCCACTGTCTCCCATTGCAGGGGCAAGTTTGTCTGTGTGCAAACCCTTGCAACAAGCTTTCTTTATACTGCAGGTCATAACCATTTTCCATTATAATTTGCTGTGGTTACTTGGTGTTACTAAGATACCACTTTTGGTTGCTTGGTGCCCTGGAAGCTCATTACAGCAAATTAATTTCAGGAGCTTTCCAGTTGACTGATATGAGCAGAACGCCATTCCTAAGTGGTGCAGAACTCAAGGTACTATGCCATGCATGATGTATAAGGATGGGTACACCTAAATCTGTTAGAGCAAAATCTTCAACCACTGGAGAAAAATTATTTTATTTTTATGTTTTGTAACCATGCACCAGATTCATCTGTGGCCATAAATAGCCAAAACCAATCCCTGTCCTTGTGTGGACTTAAGGGTACCTCTTTTTTTCTCCCTATCTATATGTTATAGTGTATTTGTGGTTCTCTAATCCTACATGTGCCCCTCCATGGGTCCTTCTTCCTTCCCCTTTTCCTCCCTCCCCATCAATCTACCCTCTTCCTTCACCCCTAACCCATCTCCCTTCTTCCATTCCTAACCCTTTTCTAACCACATCCCCCCGCCCCTATTGTTTCCCCTCTTTCTCTCCCTCCTCGCTCCCTGTTTTCTCTCCCCTTGCTCCTTTCTCTTAGCCTACTCCCAACCCCTTTCAACCTTCTGGCTTTCTCTGGGCTCGTTGGCTGCACTTGGCAGCTGGGAAACCGGCTGTTCACTTTTGTGAAACGCTTATATCGCTTATAATATAGATGCAAAGTGATTTTTACTTAGATATATAATAGGCATTAAGAATGCTTTAAAGAGTGTTCAGCAAGCCCGGGGAGTGGCAGCAATCAGAGGCGGGCAGCGCTAGTGCTTTGAAGCCCTGTGCCGGTAAGCTGGAGGTCTGTCACTGTACGAAGACCGTTCGCACCGCACAGGACGGAATGGGAGAGCCGCTAATTCTCAGGGCTTCAGGTTGGGAAGTTATTAATGCACTGAAGGGCCAACTCGCTGGAGGGGGACTTGGCCAGAGGTAGAAATGCTATTTGAGGAGCTACTATGGGAACGGAGTGGATAGGGATCCAAAATGTGAGCTGTCTGCTCCGGAAGCGGGCAGTTGGCAACAGTGCATTCAGCAAAAGGTATAGTTGGGCTGCTTTAACAGGCTTCACGCTGCAGACAGCTGAAGTTTAATTGAAACAAATATCACATTTCATTCTCAGTAACACTTGGACATTCTACTTGTTAAAGAGTTGTACATTATTGCATCCGATAATAATACAGACCTTTTACTACCCGAAAGAAAAAATAGTTTCCGTAAGTTGCTTTTACATTTAACTGTCAGGCTGTGCTGTGGTCAGAGACCACCAAGATGGCTTATAAGATACGTTCCTTCTCTCTGCAGCTTTTAGTCATCCCAAAGCTATCAGCCTCTTGGCCATTTTGAAATGCTCTATTTGTTGCATTCCGTTTTCCATAGGATTTTGCCCTACCAGTGGATCTCACATGATGTCATGGTGTCCGAGGATGTTTGCTTTATAAAAACAGGAGTTTTACACCATGTAACAGAATATATTGTTATATAATGCAAGTACAGATATTGAATTTCATAATGACTGTTAATGATTAATCGAGTAATAACTGTAGTATTTTGTGAATTATCTATTTTTAAATTACCAGAAGAAAATAAATTGAAGTTGGTTTCAAAGGTTATATAACTGGAAATTTAAATTTATTAGCTGAGGATTTCTGAGGGGCTAAAAGGAGAGAATTGAAATTCTGACATTAAATCAACCCATTTATTCCCCACACCGCCGAGCTGCGAAGTGTTGCTTATTAGGAGAATAACTCATTTCGATTCAGTATGTAATTTTTGTTGTATGCATTTCATTTTTTTTAAATGCCCTTTTTTGTTCCAATAGCCTTGCAATCTGTGGCTTCGATTTTAATAGCCCTGAGGAGGTGGGTTTGGAGGCGGGTCTATAGCTACAATCGGAAAAAATGGCATCAGACACCCAACCCGCCTCCATCCTGCCCCCACCCGATTTTCGTGAGTATCTGTTCAGCCGCTCCCAAACTGACCCGACTGGAACCGGTGGGACAGGTAGTTAAGGCAGTAAACATAAGAACATAAGAAATAGGAGCAGGAGTAGGCCAATCGGCCCCTCGAGCCTGCTCCGCCATTCAATAAGATCATGGCTGATCTGATCCTAACCTCAAATCTAAAGAACACAAGAAGTAGGAGCAGGACCCGGCCACTCAGCCCCTGGGCCCGCTCCGCCACCCACAGGGCCTTGACCGATCCGAACTCAGCCTCATGTCCAATTTCCTGCCCGCTCCCCGTAACCCCTAATTCCCTTTACTTCTAGGAAACTGTCTATTTCTGTTTTAAATTTATTTAATGATGTAGCTTCCACAGCTTCCTGGGGCAGCAAATTCCACAGACCCACTACCATCTGAGTGAAGAAGTTTCTCCTCATCTCAGTTTTGAAAGAGCAGCCCCTTATTCTAAGATTATGCCCCCTAGTTCTAGTTTCACCCATCCTTGGGAACATCCTTACCGCATCCACCCGATCAAGCCCCTTCACAATCTTATATGTTTCAATAAGATCGCCTCTCATTCTTTTGAACTCCAATGAGTAGAGTCCCAATCTACTCAACCTCTCCTCATATGTCCACCCCCTCATCCCCAGGATTAACCGAGTGAACCTTCTTTGTACTGCCTCGAGAGCAAGTATGTCTTTTCTTAAGTATGGACACCAAAACTGTATGCAGTATTCCAGGTGCGGTCTCACCAATAGCTTATATAACTGCAGCAATACCTCCCTGTTTTTATAATCTATCCCCCTAGCAATAAAAGCCAACATTCCATTGGCCTTCTTGATCACCTGCATACTAACTTTTTGATTTTCTTGCACTAGGACCCCCAGATCCCTTTGTACTGCAGTACTTTCCAGTTTCTCGCCATTAAGATAATAACTTGCTCTCTGATTTTTCCTGCCAAAGTGCATAACCTCACATTTTCCAATATTGTATTGCATCTGCCAAATCTCCGCCCACTCACCCAGCCTGTCTATATCCCCTTGTAGGTTTTTTATGTCCTCCTCACATTCTACTTTCCCTCCCATCTTTGTATCATCTGCAAACTTTGATATGTTACACTCGGTCCCCTCCTCCAAATCGTTAATATAGATTGTAAAGAGTAAAGTGCCTGTTAACTGCCTTGATAATCCTATTTTAATAGTGGTTTCCCATTTTTGTGCTTGTGGCTCGTGTTTCCCATCTTGTCAGAAACAGGCCAGGTTCAAGAAGATGAGTTGCTGGAGGACATGATTTGTATTCATTGGTGGATCACTTTGAAAGCGCCCCTGAAACATGGCTGACATTCAAATGCAACAACTTTGCTGTTGTAGGTATGGGATAAGATTTTGCACATCTACTGACCTTGTGACTGTTCAAGCTGACACCCATCTGCAATGTGACCTGAATGGAATAATTTCAGGCCACTTCGACCGTGCGCTTGCAAGCTTGTTGCCTCAAATGAAATCTATAGCAAGGGGAAGGAAAAATGTATGTCCTCTCATCCTGGTCCACATAATCGAAGGAGCAGTAGCCACGTGGCTCAGCACAGATCTTCCTGGGAAGAGGAGGAGGAGGACGATGGGTGCCTTGCATGCCCTGTTGTGACCAATGCAGCATCCCTCCAGTTCACTGCTGCCCGTCAAGCAGGGTATGCACACTGCCATGCCACATTCGCATAAGCTTACTCTTCAACCATAGGTGGCTACCATATGGCTTTGTAATTGTAGGCGACATTTGTCCAATGTCATACATCATCTCTGGTATACCCGGTTATTTTCTATCACTTTCATCATCAGCATTACAAAAGCAAGTCGCCCTGAGCCCTCAATGTGCTTTTGCCATTTCCTAGAACACATAGGCCACACAATCAACTGTTTGCCATAATTTTTCTTTTACACATGACAAAAGGATTATAAACCAGGAACAGTCAGAAAATAAAGACAAAACACCCATGTGAGTCCCCTTGATATGTGCTTAATCTTTCTCTTACGCATGCTTCTACGTGGTGCTTCCCCTGTGACTTCAGCAGATGTAGAGGCACCTTGCTGACTAGGATGCTGCGCCTGCTTAGACGCCTTTGGCGGGTGTCCTCTGGGTTTGGGAGCCTGGGAGGGCTCTTCAACAGTCTGCTCTTCCTGCGGCTGTGCAGGGGCTGAAACGGCCATCTCAGTTGTCTCCGCAAAGTGGGTCTCTGACCGAGGGCTCCACAGTGGCATGGTCACGTGAGCGCTTTGAGAGGAGCCCACACTTCCTTGTGTCCTGTCAACAACATCCCTCTCATGGGTCAGCCACACCTCAGTGCTGGCAAGTGGCTGGAGAGCACCTTGCTGCACATCAGGGGGATCATGAGGACCCGTATCTGCACTGGCAGTCCTCATAACAAGGACGTCCATGAAGCTCTGGTCTCTCTGCTCAATAGCTGCCCATCTCTCCTCCAGAGATGACATTCTATTTTGAACAGTCACCATGTTTTCCTGACTCTGGCGACTTATTTCCTCCATGGCGGTAGCCATCCTTTCCACGGAGGTAGCCAGCCTTTCCACAGAGGTTGCCATCCTATCCATGGTGGTGCGTTCATGCACCATTGTCTCCACCATGGCAGTGCTGATGTTAGAGACGGACTCCCCCATTCTATCCACACTCGCACTAACCCGGGAGGCAAATCCTTCCAGTGACTCCTGCACTTGTTCCTGTATTTCCCAAGGTGCTCTTTTTCTGGATGGTCCCAGAGGCACAGCGTCTGCATGCAGCTCAGCAGAGCTAGGAGATTGCTGCGACCTCCGCCGAGGACTCTCCACTGCTGTCGCTGTCTCCAACATCTGCTGATGCTCACTTGTGCGCTGTGATAGACCAGGTGGCAACACTACTCTAACTCGCGAGGGCCCCACCGAGGTGTGCGTTGCTGCGCTGGTGCTGGGTGCGCTAAGTCCTGGTGACGCTGCTCCGTCAGAGGCTTCAGGTTCCTCTGAGGAGATGTCCGGCTCTTCATCCTGGATCGTGAGGAGGGGGGCGCTCGATGGTCCTGTGGGAGAGTGAAGGCATGATTTAGACATCTGATATTGATGTAGCAAACACATCCTTTTGAGCAGATGATACAATGCGATTCTCTATGAACATCATATGCCATTGCAGTCAATCACTGAATGTCAATGAGAGGGATGAAACTATTATGTCACCAGCTTCCTTTCGTGTGCCTATCTCTCCATCGCCCACTTCCATATCCTCGCCACCTCCAACAATTTTGTGTGCAGCCTCCTCCGCACTTGTCAATGTTGCTAGGGTAGGTGTACCTCCTCCAGTCAGTGCTCTCTTCCTCTTGTTGTGGACTATCTTTCCCTGCAAGGAGCGACACAGGTGGAGTTTCAACCACAGTGATGAAGTGAGTGTGAAGAATCCCTACCATAGAAGCTTTGAGGGAGACAAAGATGGGGTAAGGTGCCAAGAGGAAGCTAGCTCCCTGTGCGTTGTTAGTTGTTGTCACTGCATAACAGTGAGAGCGAATCTAAGGGGTGTATAGGCAGGATGCTGAAGTGATTCAGTACAGAGACAGAGATGGATAGGTAAGGGTGCAAGGGAAGTAAGGGTAAGGTGGTATGTGGAGGAGCAGGTTTACAACGCAGAGTGCTGGTGATGAGAAGAGAAGGGAAGCAGATTGAAGGTAGGTGTGATGGGATACTCACTTTTAATGTTCGCACAAGATCATTAAACCGTTTCCTGCACTGGATCCAGGAGCGTGAATAAATGGACCTTGCGCTGACCTCCTCAGCAATGCGCAGCCAGACGGCCTTGGTCTGCTGAGGAGGCTTCCTCCGGCCATCCGGAGGGAAGAGAATTTCCCTGAGCCCTCTTACAGCTTCGACAAGAACATGGATGGACTCATCATTAAATCGAGGAGCTGCCTTGCCTCTGGAAGAAGTCATTGTGGTTGGAGCAATCTCACTGAGTATCAGAATGCAGAAGAGAAAGGCTTGGGCTGAATGGGAGATTTAAAACCAGCTGCTATGATGATGTCATCAGAGGCGGCCAGCCGTCCCGATTGCACTCATTGGAAGGGCCAGCGTGCCCCAATGAACTTAACAAGCTGATTTCATTAAAATCGGACATCAGCAGCTGATCCCGCCGGAAGCAGCTCCGGAACCCGCCCACCACGCAACCCGACTCCAATCTGCCGCGGGAATTAAAATCGAGCCCTGTGCCTTCTCTTGTTGATCACTTGTCCATTTCTCTGGTGACTGCTTTGCAAGATTGGCATCAGAACTAGTTACCTGCAACCACTGTGGGAATAGAGCAAGCCATGAGGAGGGAAGAACGTTTTCAAACTGTCTTAAGCGGTATTTTGAGTGGCAGAATGTCACCGTTATACATACAGTTTTTTTTACAAAACCATACATTTTGTACGGTTGAATACAATTGCTCTAAACTTAACCTCCCTCAGATAACATGAGACAAGTGAGAATTGACCATCTTTTGGTGTGATGCCAGCATTTTGAAATGTTGCCATTGTTTAAGGTTTATATCTGGAGGAGAATGCAAAAATAATCAATTCTCTAACGATTTATTGAGAGCACCTCTTTTACCTTGGAAATAAAGGGTTAATACGAGCCAGAAATTATGAAAAGATTGTACTGTTCCAAGTTTAGAGCAATTGTATTCAAACTTACAGTTTTTTTTACAAAACCATACATTTTGTATGTATAAAGGTGACATTCTACAACTCAAAATACATCATACCGCTTGGACAGTTTGAAAATGTTCTTCCCTCCTCATGGCATATTCTATTTCCCCAGTAGTTGCAGGTAACTAGTTCTGATACCACTCATGCACTCTGCATAAAAGTCCTGAAATTCAAAATGTTTATGCAAGCAGAACCGTTGAACAATATTCAATACTATTAGATATATTTAGAAAAGGGGAAATGCAAATTAATCTAATCTCTCAAATCTTATCATTCTTATCCCAGCTACAAAAACCCAGATTCTCAACAGATGGAAGAGTCTGCCCATTTAGTATTCTAGGTGAGGAGTTGTAGTCCATCTCTCAGACAACTTTTAAAAAGCAATATTTTTTATGTCAAGTTTGTGACTTTTGATTTGAGAAAATAACTTTTTTTTGTGTAGTAGTCTGCCCATCTGCTTTTGTAGCTGAGAGTGTTGACCTGGGCTTGCTGAAGCTGCTTGTTTTGCTAAATAAAAGCAATTGTTTTAAGCACACCATATGACTCCCATGCCTGATGTGTGCAGTTTTGGACTCCACACTTTCGGAAGGATATTGTTGGATATCATGCACTATGTCTTTAAATATAAATAGGGTTCTGGCCTGTTGAACCAGACACAACTACATATATACGTATTTTAAAAATCAACTTAACCTTTATTTATGACAGACTTTATGTATACCAGCAAAGCAGCTCCCAGCTGAGGTGGAGCCCCTCTCTATCATCTTTTCTTATCACTGTTCATGACACTCAAGATCCTGCTCCAGAAGCAACTACCCGATGTCTCCAAGGCTTTACATCAACTTTATTACATGAAGCAAGGATGTCCTATTTAAGGAAATGTTTCCTTTTTGCTGAATTAACACCCTGGTATTTGCAATTTATATCAGTAAATATCAGTATTACACAGCACATTCTTCCTGCAGTCAATTGTTGTTCAATACTATGGATCTGCTAACCATAAGTCTGCGTACTATTCATTCTTAAGAACCTGTCAACTTCCAAGTCTGCCTATCTCATCCTGCAGTGTAATATTTCATGGCAAAGACATACCCTACTTATTTTTCCAACCTCTTATCGGACCATATTTTCCAACCCCCACGGGTGCATACGAGGTGCGCACGCACCCGTAAGGGCCACGCAAGTTCCGGGTTTAGGGACGCGAAGCGCATGCGCTGAAACTCGGAACTTGCGATCTGTCAAGAATCCTCTTGACAGATCCAACGCATGCCCAAGAAAAGTGCCTCTGCGGGTGGAGAGTTGCGCTATTTACACAACTTCCGCCCGCTGAAAGGCCATAAAATTCTTACGCCTGGTAAAAGCAGGTGTAAGGCCTGCTTTTACTAGCATAAGAGTTTTTAAAAAATAGAAAAATAAGATTTTATCACTCACTTTTAAATTAAAAACCCTGTCCAATAAGGTAAGTTTATATTAAACCCTGTTAAAACATATTTAAAAAAAGTCAAAAAATTAAATTTTTGTTTAACATATTTAATTAAATGCCATTTTAATTAATTTTATCTATGTAATGGTTTTTATTTATTTATTTCAGTGTGTTGGTGCATTTTTGTAGTCATCCCCATTCATACTTTTGACAGTTCTGTGCGTACTGTCAAACGTATGAAGGGGGATTCCCTTCTTCCATTGGTTGAGCTGGCCCACGTGATCCCAGGGGCACTTGCAAACCGCATGCGCCTCTGTGCATTTTCAAGAGGAGAGGCCCAGGATCGGAAGCCTCCGTATCTCCGGGACCAGCAGGTAGGTTCGTAGATTTTTTGCTGTTTGGAGGCATCCGCCTGCAGGAAGCCTCCGATCGGAAATTCAGGACCATCATCATCTCTAACCACAATATCCACTTCCTTATTCATTCATTCACTCAAATACCATTTCCTTATACACAACTGGAAAACCGTAATTAGGCACTGATTAGTTACTTTAAGACATCGTGGCCTAAGGATCATGCTACCATGTTTGACAAATAAAGGTTACAATTTACACATATATAAAACAAACAAAGCCAATCTAAACGAGCAGATTCCCATATCAATCAGGTCAACCACAGGATTTCTGCTGGTGCTCTGATTAACACTTTCCATACTGTGAGATCTTGCTGTGCACATTTGGCTGCTGTGTTTCCTACATTACAACAGTGACAACACCTCAAAAAGTACTTCATTGGCCGTAAAGCACTTTGGGACATCCTGAGGTCGTGAAAAGTGCTATATAAATACAAGTCTTTTTTTCTTTACTGGTCTATTACAGTCTCCCTATCTATTATCCATCAGGGTACAGTGCAGTTCATTAGGATGCTGCCTCGTATGAGGAAATACAAATAAGAAGAATGACTTGAAAAATTGGGCTGTTTTCATTAGAACAGCTGAGATTGTGGGGTAACTTGATAGAGCTGTTTAAAATTACAAAAGGTGGATCGAAACACACCCTTTCCAGTGGTTGAGAGTTTCTGGAATTAGGGTACAGAGACGGAAAACTAAATGTAAGAGATTTAGGACAGAGAGCAGAATAAACTTTTTTTACACAGAGGGTTGTAGAATGTAATACTGAAGTTAATGATTGAAGCAGAGACCATGTCAACATTTAAAAATAGGTGGTTGAAAGAAAGGGAAATAAAAGGATATGGGAACAGAGTGGGACACATGGGATTAGAACTGCTGCTTCTATGGAGGAAAGGCACCAATATAGATTGGTTGAGCTGAACAGCCTGTTTTCATGTTATAATTTCTATGCAATTTAATTTTACGTAATTTAAAGCCATGTAAATTCCAGTTTCACAATAGGAAAGTGTAATTTGTCTTTTCTCCAATGACACAAACCCCCTACAATGCTGTCTTTGGGAATCATATGTATCAGCGAGACACATGTTGCAGAGTGTATTTTATTAATGAGCGTGTAAAACAATGGCCCAGATTTTGCGGTGGTAATGACGGCGAAACTGTCAGCGTTCGCCGTCATTACCCGTCTGAAACCGACAGCAACTTCAGGATGCACAGTTAAAGGCGGAAACCAGAAGTTGCGATCAGTCATTCCCTGCTCTGCCACAGGTTGCGCTGTGGAACTCCCCTGAACCGGCAATCAATTCAATAGGGGACAAAAACATCCCCTATTATCACTGTTAACCACCCCCCCGAAAAAGTTAAGCCATGTTGAAAGAGGTGTAACTGAGGTTTTAACGGTGTATTGTCTGCCGAACAACCATTGTGGCCCTGACAAATACATTTTATATTTGTGGAATGTTAAATTGTTTCCATTAATATAAATAAGAATTACAGGATTTTTAAAATAATATATTTTTAAAATTTTGTTTATGATACTTCAGCTTCTACCTAAATCCTATGTGTATGTCCCAATCATTATTTCGCTCTCTGTAAAATTTATTAAAAAATAAATTAGAATCTGCATTTTATTTCCTGGTTTGCTGTCTGTGAGAATTCTTTAATTCAGCTGCTCAGCCTGCTTGATGACATCACTGTTGCTGGACACTGGAGATTCGCTTGATTTGGCGCCAGATTCAAGTTAAGGTCTTGAGAGCTGAAATTCACGGCACAGAGATCGCTAGATCTTTGTGGGCAGTTTTCTTTGAGGTCATCAGCGAGTGCCGTTGCTTCGCTGCTAACCGCAAATTACGGGCCAGTAAAAATGATATCCAATGTTACTGTGCATTCTAATGTAGGAACTGCTTTAGTTTAGTGGTGTTTTTGCGAACTACGTGCTAAAATTGAAGAATACTTTCTCTTTGCACTCCCAAGACAGCTGTATATTGGTTTAATGCAGTTGTGATCCTTCAGACTATCCTGACAATGTGACTTAATCCCAACCTCAGAATGTTACTGCAAGTACACCAGCATGATGCTTCTCATACATGCTCATCCTTCTGACTTCCCATGAGTAAGAGCATCCAATTATAGCTGTGTCTATTTATTATTTGGAGTGTTGTGCTGTAGACTGCAATCCATTGGGAACTAGGTTTAGACTGTTAAAACCCATTCCACTTAAGACCCTCAACAGCTGTCGAGGAAAGCCATTAATCTCATTCATCTAGGCTAGGTTCAAGCTCAAAGTTCAAGAGGAAAGAGGTCAATAAAAATATAAAGACTGTTGTTTGAAATAAGCTATTTGCGTCGAAAAGAAACTGACAAACTACTAATTTACCACTAAATTGTCATAAAGGGTGTTAAATGAGTGAATGAATGTAAGAAGACTTCATGTCCCAACAAAAATCCAAACTGCTGTTGTATCTAGCTACTTATGTTGCACACCTGCTAAAAACATAACTGATTCTAGACTTCTGCCAACAGAATTGGAAAAAATTCCTCTCCAAATCACATGACTGTTTCAAAACTTGATTGTGTACGTTTTGGATGACCATTGAGTAAGATTTTGCTTAATGTAGCACAACTGCAAACACTCCTCTCAGCCTTTTAGTTCACAGTTATGCTGTATCAAGTGGTGCAATAAGGGAGCATTTTTGACAGTAGTAGAAGTGGGTAATTACAGTTACACCGCCCACAAATACTGCTCGAGTCAGGAAAATCAGAGCTCAGATACTTCAAATGCATGCAAAGAGCTTTGCTCAGCAGTCTCTGATTGGAAGTGAGGTTAAAATGCTGCTGGCACAGTTAGCTGTTTTTTAAAAATCATTGGAATTTTAAAAGCAGTGATCTTAATACTGATGGCAAACTATCAATGTCCGTGAAATGCGGTGTTATATTGCACTTTGCGGTTGAAACAGTTGTGCCACATTGTTGCTAAATGTGCAATATAACTGCAGCATTAAAGGTCTAATGTGGAACATTAGAAGCATATGCTTTTTTAAAATAAAAGGGTTGTAAATAACCCAATGTCGAAACCACCATTTTAAAAGAAAAATTTCTTGAGGGGCTGTCGGGGAGGAATTGGCTTGTAGCAGTGATATGAACATTCAAGGGTGAGGTACAGCAGTAAATTCCTATTAGAAATGTGGAGTTCTCCACAAAATGTTTAACGCTTGAGAAGTATGACTGAATATCTTGAGCTGTGTACTGTGAATGGTACATTTTGGCTGTCTGATCAGAGAAACTGCCAGTTTTCTCAGACCTTTTTAGTTTTCAGGCAATTCAAAGGTAATGGTATTTTCCCAAGGCTTCATTACTGTGCATGTTGGTTACCATAGAAACTTCTTTTTGAACTGTTTGTAAGAGCTGTATTCAATTACAATTGCTTGTTCACTGGAATTGTACTGCAGGTGATAGTTTTCTGCTTTTTTAATTTCATTTGAAAGGGCAGAAATAATCTTTTAAGATTACTAGGCTAATATAAATCAAGAAAAAAAACTATTGGTATAAACTGGTCCAGATAGTAAAATCAAAGGAAAAGCATATTTTGTATGTGTGCACTCATGTTACGGGTGGGGTGCTTTGGTAACCTGAAATACATTTGCATTATTTTTTTAAATTTGTTTCTTTCCCCCATTCAAATTTCAATTTTCGTATCTTTCACTTACTGTTTCTCCTGACTGGTGTTGGTTTATCTTGGGCACAATTAGTTAAAAAAAAATCTAATGACATTCCATCCCCCTTAAGTCCTACACCTTTTTGCATTCGCTGCTGCAGCGTTTTTAATATATAGTCTGCTGGTTTGGAACTAAAGGTGCTGTGACCAGTCTCAGGCCTTGGACCAGTGAAATTTTGTATTATGAAGTTGCCCTGATGCATTTTCTAATGATCGAAGTACTCGGTGCAGCACAAGTGGTGCTTTCTTGTATTATACAAACTTGCTTTACAAAATCATAGTTCCAAGTAAAAATTGTCCAGTTGTCTTGATCTATAGTTTATAACTGATTTATTAAATATAATCCCCTCTCTCCAGCCCAATAAAAAGAGGGTAGTGACTGACAGTATTTTAAAAGCAGGAACAGTGAGTGCAGTGTTAGTTTGGCGATCATTCTCCCCTTTCTCCTCCGTCGACAGAATAAAACAATTGCCTAACCTCAATTTTATGGACTCTTTTCGTACTGAGACTTCAAATATTAACAGCTTTAATATTATAAAGCTCTTATGTAATTTTCTTCTGGTTTACAAATCATTTTCAAGTGTTATTAAAACCTTATTTGTGTGTGGGATTTCAACCTATATGCTTTCTTTCATAATATTACACTTACAGGGATAATTGGGATTGGAATTCACAAGAGCCCATGACTACCATAATATAAGCTTTGCTACTAAATTTCAAATGTTGACATTATACTTGCTACTTGTTTCACTATGTTGCGATCTTCTTGGTGCTCCTAAAGCAGTGGTGGGCAAAATACGGCCCGTGGGCCATATCCTGCCCGCCAATGGATTTAATCCGGCCCACTAAATCCTGGCTTCGAGGCCGAACATCCGCCGCACCTGACTCCACCCCACGTAACGCCAGGAGGGGGGTCGTTGTCTCTGAGGCAGCAGGGGAGTCATAACCAAAAACAGAGGCGAGAAAATCGAACCTGCCATTCACCGCATCATTGTGTCGTTATCACACCTGAAACCAGAGTTTCTGCTCCGTCTCTAAAACGTGAAAGGTGAGTCACTCACGGTTTGTGTTCAGTTTCCATAAATCTGTGCAAACTTTCCAGATAAATGCACAATAACATAAATACTTTAAATCTATAAAATAACGCCATTGGCATCATGACTCGGAATTGACACAACCAAATCGATTGGAAGATTGTAAACTTAGAACTTAAAAAAAAACTTGCAGCAAGTCTTTAGTCACAACTCATCTCTGAAGGAATTTTAGTGACTAATTCAAAATTAGTCCTGGGCTTGATTTCATTCCAGTGAGTTATAAAATGCTATTTTTGTTTATGGGTTTGCAATTGGGTGAAAGGGGGAACCGCCAGTCTCCCAGCGTAACTCCAGTGCAGACCCAGTTACATCGGGTCCCTGCCGTTTCTGGGAGTTTCCACAGTAAAGAGCGGGGGAGCTTCTAGCCCAGTAGTGGGCAAAATAAGGCCCGCGGGCCATATATAGCCCGCCAGTTCATTCTATCCGGCCCGCTGGACGGGACAAAATTTGAACGCGAGCAGGAGCTCGAGCTGCACATTAGTCTGAGCCGAGTCATGGCTGCTCACCTCGATGACTCTTTTACCGAAGAAAGAGACTGGCGCTGCATCTTTCCTCTCCCGGTACCCAGAGTATGACAGCAGGGGGATTCTCATCGCCGTCTTAGACAGGGGAGTGGATCCCGGAGCACAAGGACTCCAGGGAATGGCACACAATTGTAGTTCAGGCCTTGCGAAGCCTCGGGCTCCCGTACTCAGCACACTAAAAAGAGAACACCACTCACGTCGGAAGCCCCGCAGTCTCAAGCCACGTAGACTTTCAGTACAACATATAATCGATCGATCAATCATTCAGTTAATAATGGAAGATTTTACTATTTTACACTACATTTTGTGTATTTAAGATAGTATCTGAATTTGTTTATAAATTGTTAATAATTGTAGTTAGACTTCTTTACTCTTGTACTCTAATCCCTTTGTAACAAATGCTAACATACCATTTGCTTTCTTAATTGCTTGCTGTACCTGCATGTTAACTTTGTGATTCATGTACAAGGACACCCAGGTCCCTCTGAATGCAAACATTTCCCAGTCTCTCACCATTCAAAACATATTCTGCTTTTTTGTTTTTCCTACCAAAATGGATAACTTCACACTTCTCCGCATTGTAGAAGTGGGAGTGATGATCAACACTATGAGTTGGCCTGTTTCAAATTTACCAATTTAACACTTTGCTCTCACCAACGTGTGTGGTCCCTTTAAATTTGTTGCACGATATCTCTTTCAGCGGCAGGAGCTGGTGAGTGGCCTGTGCGGGACATCGTGATTGGTGCGCGCTCACCAAAACTTGTTAAGTGGCCCTCCAGCCCAAATAATTACCCACCCCTGTCCTAAAGTGTCTGCAAACCTTCACACAATAAATGTGCAGTATTCAGTTGTGCCTTTATTATGTGAGGAAAGTTACTTGCACCAATGTCTACAAAAAGCATGAGGCGTTATTCAACTCATGCATAATTATGTAACCTGCCCCTAGAAACCTTTTTGTTAGGCCAGCTGTAGAGAAATTAGATTTCTTCTTCTGTTTGACCTTTTACATGTGTGCTGTTCTGCAGCTGTAAGAAACAGAGTATAGAATTCTGACCCTTTGCTGCCCTGTTTTAGTTTAAAAAGTCTTGTTGTACCTTATCTGGCAGTGCGAGTGCGCCTGCCTAGCATGACCGCTGTCACTGGGCAGTTGGCTATATACCCTATTCAGTTCCTAATGATTGAAAATAGTTGACAGGATGGTCAGCTCTTTTCAATTATGAAATTTTATGAGCACTTGAAGGCCATTTATCAGGACACTGTGTATGCATCGGACTACACCAGAGCTGTGCCCTGTCTTTCCCCACTCAACAGCAGTGCAAACCAGGCAGTATAATAGCAGCTGCCCAATTACATCCTGTTCGTATATAAAAACAAACTGTTGCACCAGAAAACATTACATAAATTAAATAAATTAAGCAGACTTTGAAACAAAATATAGCTTGTTTTTAAGCTTTGGGTCTTGATCTATAGTTTAGAATTGATTTATTAAAAATCTTACTCTCTCTCCAGCCCAATAAAAATACGGTAGTGTCTGATTTGGAATGCAGGGACAGTGAGTGCAGTGCAGCTTGGGTATCTTTCCCTTCCTCCTTTCCCCTCCCTCGGCAGAGTGAAACAGTTGCCCAACCTGAATTTTATGGACACGTTTTTTCTCCTGTACTGAAGAACCTGACTCTTGCTGAGGTATAGTACCCTAGAAATCAAGTGGCCATTCTTTGTGTGAGCCTAAATAGTGCATGTCAGCATCAGCAGCCTGTTCCCACACAAAGGGCACTGCAGTCAAGCCTGATCCTTTCCTCACCTGCAATATGTACATGAGCATCTTCTAGCAGCATTCACTGGATAGAGATCCAGACAAATAATCTGCATGAGGTTTTTTTTTAAACCTTTCCTAGCCCTGAGGTGCTCCATTTCTACTCTGTCTCAGACATCTTCTGATTCTTCACAGATCAAGGATCAAACAAAACTCCCCCACCCCCCCCCCCGCCCCCAACCACACTCCCTGCCCTAGCTCTGAACCGCATCTTTCTCCAGTTTCCCTCCTATCTTCCCTCCTGCTCCCTCGACCCAATTCACAATAAAATGCTGAACACTCAACTTCTCTTACTGGCCCTGATGCTAGTTGACGTTGTAAATGGTTCCTTCTCCTCGGGTACTTGTTCCTTTCACTTTCAAAAACACAATCATCACTTCCCCACCTCAAAAAAAACCCCACCCTCGACTCTTCTATCTTTGCAAAGTACCGCCCCATCTCCAACCTCCCTTAACTCTCCAAAGTTCTTTAACATGTTTTTGCCTCCCAAATCTGTGCTGATCTTTCCTGCAGCTCCATGTTTGAATCTCTCCATCAAGTTTCCACCCTGGTCACAGCACAGAAATGGCCTTAACCAAAGTCACAAATGACATCCTCTGTGACTGTAAGCATAGTGCATTATCCCTCCTTGTCTTCCATGATCTCTCTACAGCCTTTGACACGATCGACCACACCATCATCCGCCAACACCTTTCCTCCCTTGTTCAGCTCAGTGGGACAGCTCTCGCTTGGTTCCACTCTTAACTATATGATTGTAGCCAAAGCATCTCCTGCAATGGCTTCTCTTCCAGGCCCCGCACCCTTACCCCAGAATCTGTCCTCGGCCCACACCTCTTTGCTTGTCCAAATGTTGTTCCTCGGGGATATCATCTACAGACATGGTGTCAACTTGCACGTGTACACTGACAACACCCAGCTCCACCTCTCCACCACCTCTATCAACCTGTCTACTGCCTCTTTGTTGTCAGACTTCTTGTCTGTAATCCAGGCTTGGATGAGCCACAATTTCCACCATTGGAACAGTGGGATGACTGAAGCTGTCATCTTCGGTCGCAGCACAAACTTTGTACCTTTGCCACTGATTCCATCCCCCTCCCCTGTCTGATTCAGCCCATTATCTTGGGCAGAACCAGACTGCTTGCAATCTCGCTGTCCTAATCAACCATCACTAAGACCACCCACATTGACCTCCATAATATCACCAGTCTCCGCCCATGTCTCAGCTAATCTGCCATTTAAACCCTCATCTATGCCCTTGTGACCTCCAGATTTGTCTATTTCAGTGCTTTGCTGACTGGCCTCCCACTCTTCACTCACCATGAACTTCAGCTCATCCAAAACTCTGCTGCCCATATCGTATCCTACACCAAGCTCTGCTCACCCATCACCCCTGTTCTTGCTGACCAACATTGGCTCCCGTTCCCCAATCCTCAAATTTAAAATTCTCATCCTCATGTCTAAATCCCTCATGGTCTCGCCCCTTCCTATTTCTGTAAACTTCTCCAGCCCTACAACAACTCCACTTCCTCCACCACCCACCCACCCCCCGAAACTCTCCATTCCTCTGACTCTAGCCTTTTGTATATCTCCACCTTGTCCTACCATTGGCAGTTATCCCTTCAGCCATCTAGGCCTTCAATTCCCTCCCTAAACTGCTCTGCCTCTGCACCTCCCTCTCCTCCTGTAAGGCCCAGCTAAAAACCCATAAGCTTTTGGTCACCCTCCTAATATTTACTTCTTTGTCATGTTGATTTTTGTCTGATTATGCTTCTGTGAAGTACTTTGGATGTTTTTCTAAAATGTTAAAGCTGCTATTTAAATGCAAGTTGTTGTTCTTGTGTTGCTGCAGGGCTATATTGAGCAATGTCTTTATTCACTAAGCCACCGGAGAGCTCATGAACAACATCTAAGCAACAAATCAAATTGCCAGTGCCTTACTTCAATATCTTAAGAGTACCCACAGGCTATAGCTTTCAAAGTACAAAGCTCAGAATAATCAATGTAATTATTTGCTTCACAAAATTGCTGTTTAGCAATGCAGTTTTAAGTCTAAATTACTGATATGTGATGCAGTTTGCAGCTATTGCTTGAAGCTAGTTAATAAAGTTTGGGGAAACTTAATCAGAATCTATCATCTGCAAACTAGTTTTCAGTTTACGCATAACAGTAAGTCTAAGCCAGTTTTCTATTGTGAGTCCAGAAATTGGTGCTTATCCTGATCTAATGATCCCAATACATTTTCTGTGTAAACTCCATTGATAAAACATTTTAATTTTGTGAATGCCTGTTTCAACGTACATCATCCATCAACGGAATGGAATACCCAGTTAAGCAATTTGCCAGAAGAAATGTATTTTTCAGGTTATAAAATACCTATAGTTTGAGTTGAGCATCAGCAAATCTGTAGAAAATTGCATCTGAAGTGTGAAGAGCAAGGCCAGGCCTTAGCTGTGAAGAATATACATGTCTGCCTGTTACACCAGTCAGCATGCATTTGGCAGTGACAGGTAAATAAATTGCTTCGTTTCAGAGAATGGTATGTGGCTCCTGCTGCCAGTTTCCTGTCAGCCAGCAAATGCCAGATGCCAATTCTTACAATACTGACCTAATTAATAGCAATAGCAAACAGGCCAATGAAGTGGAAATATTTTTATTTATCGTTGCTTTTCTCAACAAAAAAATAGGTGAAATTGGTGTTTGATACAGTAGTATAGAAGTTTTGCTCTTTGGCAACTTGCCTATATTTAATACACCAGCTTCAGTGCAGAAAAAGGATCCTTTTATGAAGAAAGTGTCCAGTGTTAGAATTTCTACTGAGACACCAATATAGGAAGGGAAAGGCATGTCTCAAATCAACATATGTCATTGTTGACATTGGCAAGCGGTACAGCTAGGGGATATGACAGTATCTCATTGAATGTGGAGTTTATCACACAAGTAAGTTACATATTCAGTGACTCTCTGTTGAGTATTTTGTTCATATCAAAAGTAGTGGCATAAAGTAGGGTTTTACTGTGATCTTAGTTGGGACCACCATAAGGTCAGAAAGTGCTTTAATATTTTCCGTTGCTTTTTGAGGGTCTGTTGCCTCACTCTGGAGATGTTTGACTGCCGTGTTGAGGTTCACTGAGACTGGCATATTTTGAAATTTCTAGCTGTGGGGCTCCTAAAAATTGTTAGAAAGGTATGCTCATTTTTAATTGTGGTCTTAGTGGTGAGCTGCATTAACAGGAAGTTCTCCTCGGTTAAGAAAGAAAGACTTGCATTTATAAAGTGCCTTTCACGACCACAGGACGTCCCTAAGCACTTTATTACCAATGAAGTACTTTTTGAAGTGCAGTCACTGTTTTAATGTAGGAAACATGGCAACCAATTTGCTCGCAGCAAGCTTCCACAAACCACAATGAGATAAATGACCAGATCATCTGTTCTTTGGTGTTGGTTGAGGGATAAATGTTGGCCAGGACATCCAGGAGAACACCCCTGCTCTTCTTTCAATAGTGCCGTGGGATCTTTTACCTCCACCTGAGAGGGCTGACTCTACCTCGGTTTAACATCTCATCCGAAAGACGGCACCTCGATAGTACGGCACTCCCTCTGTACTGCACTGAATTGTAAGCCTAAGTTTTGTGCTCGGGTCCCTGGAGTGGGAATTTGAACCCACAACCTTCTGAATCGGAGATGAGAGTGCTACCACTGAGCCATGGCTGACACTAAGCTGCATGTTTACTGACCATTTTTGACATGATTACCAAAAGCAAATTTTGAGTATTTAGCAGAGGGTGACCTACGTGTCACAATTGTTAAAATCTTGAGTTCTGCAAGTCTCTGGCATTATAAACTAAATCTGTGACAAAACTAATTATACAGTTTTTGAACTATGTGAAAGTTATTGGAAACTGAAGGGAATATATTAAAGTAGCTCCAGCCTATGGAAGATGACATTTTGACAGACGAAATTATTCCAAATAATACAAATTCATTCAGTTATTCTACATTTGAGCTACAAAATGGTTTGGTAGGTCCCCTGAACACTAATTTATCATCTTAGTTGAGTATAATTTTGTGATGATTCTGTGAGGTATTTGCTTTTACACTGAGAATATCATTCCAAGGCTTCATGCTTTATATGGAGACAATATTAGCTAGGTTGTGAGAATGCAAGTAAAACTTCTGGAAAAATTAAACTTCCTAGCATTATATCCATGCTACTTTACACTGTAAGTGAATCTGTGTCTTACAGTGCTATAGTGCACTGTTGAAAATAAGGTACAACTGCCAGCTTAATTGCATCCCCGCTCCTCAACTGATTTTTGACGCACTTATTGGTGCCATAGCTCCTTTATATAAAGATGGGTCTATTTAAAAATAAATTGGAAAGGTAATTCAAAAACACCTTTCCACATGTCAATCACACACATCAAAGTCAATTGCACAATTTCAAAATGTTTAAGTTAGTCTTTAACATTTAGATAGAAATGCTAGGGTACTGGTAAGTGCGCCAAAAGGTGCTTTTACATAATAATCCCCTGATGTTTGGACCACCTGCTGCATTATAGACTCCTAAAATATGCATCTACAAATCCACCATTTGATTAATGCTGCCTGTTTCTGTAACATAAACACAAGGATCTGATCTGATCTGATCTCTCCCATATACACTCACTAGCAGCTGGGCTTCTACATTGCACAGCAAAGCCCAGCACTGCTACAGACAGCCGCTGGATTGAAATGTTAAGAATTACATGGCACATGAGGGTCACTCTCCCTCGGCAGAAACAATTTCAGTAGTTTAGTGTAAAAACTTCAGCTGCAGTGTAGGGTTTATATGGGTTTCGTTCAAGCTAGGTTTTGTGCGGTTGTGTTTCTAGCTATGGAGCTATATGCATTCATTTGTTGTCTTGCTGTCATAAATGGCCTATGAGATATGTGGAAACTCAATGCTCATTTAAGATCTACTAAATGGAAGGACTGGCAGTGCTATAGATATTTCATTTATTCATGATGAAAGCAAATCTTCACCTAACATGGAGACAATTGTGTGGGATTTAAATTTAGCAGAATGAGAACAGATCTTTGAAGATCACAAAGTGCCATGCATGGGCACCTGGACGATAATAGGTTTTACCTATAGATCTGACCTCCACAGAAACTCCTCTCCCATCTCCACTGGTGTACCCTGAACTATGGATAAAATAATACTCAATACAGTTTTTGAGTGTGGAAAGTAGAAAGATGTTTAATTTCCCAGTACAAATCACCCTCACCCTGAATGCAAAAAAAATGCTGTTGCTCCAGAACAGAATGTATAAGGACACTATTAATTCTCGTTTAGTAATATGACAGGCTTTACAGTAGTACCAAATCCTTTTAAGAAAAACAGATCACTATCAAAATTTATATGATTTTATTTCATAAATTACTGTTAAGTGTTTTAAAAGATAGAAAATCAGGCATTGATTTAAATGTGTTCCTCAGTTCAGATTTAGTATTAAAAGATCGAACCCATTTGGGGCTTGAGGGAACTTGCATTTAGTGCATAAAGTGATTGTTTGATTCCAGAGCATAACGATAATTACTGAGAATGAGATTTCTTATAAATTTAAATTTAACATACTATATTGTAACTTGGATATTAATAAAAGATGGGGCTTTAAAAATTTAAAGTAAGCTTCCTTGTATCCATTTCTAAAATAGAGTACCCCATACTAATGAAACATGTTCTTTTTGTACTTGGCAATAGGTACTTTGACTGCTGTGCTTATTTCACGACCAGTTAATTACAAGTTAGAATGTTACAGATGGAAAGTTAAAATCTAGTTGAAACAGCATGTTATCAATTGTTTCTTGTTCACTTTTAGCAGTAGGTGTAATAAGGTCTGAGGATCATGTCAAATATCCTATTTTAAATCCGTCCATATGACAAAGAAAATTGCCTCTTATACAATGGGTATTCAAACTGAGATCCCCAGACAGTAGGTGATTTAAAGGTGATTCCCCGTGTTAGCAGATTTTTGTATTTGTTGACTTAGTAACATCTTATTTATTTTATTGTATACCAATAAAAATAAATGTTCTGCAATGAAGGCATTGTTTTCCTATTGTTGGCTGCCATTATCCTTGTGATTGGTGTTGTATTTGACCCTGAGATGAGCTTCCGATCACATATCCGGGGCCATCACTAAGACCGCCTATTTCCACATCCATAACATCACCTAACTCCGCCCCGCCTCAGCTTATCTGCTGCTGAAACCCTCCATCCGTGCCTTTGTTACCTCTAGACTTGACTATTCCAACGCACTTCTGGCCGGCCTCCCATCTTCCACCCTCCGTAAATTAAGTCTATCCAAAACTCTGCTGCCTGTGTCCTAATTCGCACAAAGTCCCGTTCACCCATCACCTCTGTGCTCGCTGACCTAGATTGGCTCCCAGTCTGGCAATGCCTCGATTTTTTAAAATTTTCATCCTCGTTTTCAAATCCCTCCATGGCCTCGCCCCTCCCCATCTCTGTAATCTCCTCCAGTCCTACAACACTCCGATTACCTGCACTGCTCCAATTCTGGCCTCTTGAGCATCCCTGATTTTAATCGTTCCACCATTGTCGGCTGTGCCTTCAGCTGCCGAGGCCCTAAGCTCTGGACTTACCTCCCTAAATCTCTCCGCCTCTCTACCTCTTTTTCCTCCTTTAAGATGCTCTTTAAAACCTACCTCTTTTTTCTGCCCTAATATCTCCTTATGTGGCTCCGTGTCAAACTTTGTTGAGAATCGCTCCTGTGAAGCACCTTGGGACGTTTTACTATGTTAAAGGTGCTATATAAATACAAGTTGTTGTTGTTGTGATTGGGACATATGAAAATAATGGACAGGGAAAAGAGCAGCTGGTCCAGTGAACCTATCCTATACAGCCATTTGGAACTGAGAATCATGACTTTCAATGCTCCCCCATCCACCCACAGTCATGCAGTCTTCTGGGAGAAGCAAAAAAAACTTTTAAAAGACCCTAAGCCAATTTAGGGGGAAAAAAGTTACGGAAAATTTTTCTCTGACTCACCGAAGGCAATCAAATCGAGACCACAGTGACCATGAGGCACATCACCAAATATTCTGTATATTTTTTGTACACAGTGATATCAGCCTAAGCCAAGAACTCGTCCAGCTCCCTTTTGAATGTTTGCTGAAAATCTGCATTCACTGCACGACCCAGAAATTTGATCCTCTGTGATCACAAATAACCTCCTCACATTTAGCCTAGTTCTATGCTTGTAGAACTTATATGCAGGTATCCTCATTAACCTTAATCTATCTAATTCCAATAGTCTATCCACAAGGACACAGTCTAGTCCTTTCATTATTTTAAATAACTCAATCAAATCTCCTTAAAGTTTATGCTTTTCTAGAGTAAAAAGTCCCAGCAATCAAAGCTTATTGTGTTATTAAGAGTTTTTAAATTAGATATCAATCTTGCGGCCCTCGTCTGAACCTTTTCCAGGGCCTCTATATCCCCCACCATGTGAGGGGACCAAAACTGAACACTGTGTTCTAGATGAAACCTAACCAAGGTCTTGTACAAGGACACTATAGTGCTTTTTGTTTTATAATGGATCGTCCTAGCAATACATCATAATAGTCTATTGGCTTTTGCGCCTCATGCACTGGTCGTGAACTTTTAGAGACTTATGCACTATAACATCTAGGTTTCCTTCCCATTCAACAGACTTTAGTTTGGAATCCTACATGGTATATACATGCTTGGTGTTAGCCCTACCCACATACATAACACTGCACTTATCTACATTAAATGTCAGCTCCCATTTCCCCATCTAATCTAGATCTGATTGTAGTCTTTTTTTTCTCATCCAAGGTTCTAACACTAGGCCAAATCTTTGTGTCATTCACAAACTTGCAGACATTTCTCCCAACACCTTCATCCAGATCATTAATATAGATTGTGAAGAGCAACGGTCCCTGCAGGACTCCACTAGTAACTGGTCTCCAAGCAGAACTACTATCATTAAAAACAACTTCTCACTTCCTGCCTGTTTGCATTGTGCATCACAAGATAACCAGCCTATTCCTTATCCAAACCTTTGTGAAAAATTGACAACCTGAGTTGCTGAAGATGCTTTACAGTTTTGAGAATGATGTATATTCATCAAACTGAGCAATTTTTTTCCCACGTCACTCCGGCAGTGTCCAAGTTCTCCGATGCATCAGGGCCCTTCAGCCTGCAGCTGACATCACAGAACTTGTTGTCATCATATTTAAAAGTAGTTGAGTCATTAGAATCCTGATTCTGGCACTGCTAAATTCTGAGATTATCCCCTTATCCACATGTTCCAATCCTCCCAAGATCCCATTCCATATTCACCACTGTACCCTCTCAACCTTGATACTGGGAATGGTGTTTGTAGTGGGGCTAATCTAGCATTTTCAGCAGAAATAAGCAACTTACGTCATCAAAAGTATATGAGAAATAGTTTTTGAAAATTTCCCTACAAAAAAGACATTTTACTGAAAAGTTATTCTGGACACCCATTGCCAGTCCCTGGGAAAATAAATGTCCAAATAACATACAAAAATCAGACAAAAGAATTGTTGGTAATTGTAGTTAAGAGCAAAGGTCCCTCATTGATGAGCCAAGATTAGTTTTGTAGCCTGAAGTTAAACTGGACCAGTGTTAAGATTATCACTCAACAACCTGTGGATGTACTGATGGAAGAGTACAAGTCTTTATTCAGTCTGAAATTTGGTACAGCAAACTGTATCCAGGTACACCTTAATGTAAAGGCGGGGGCAAAGCCAACGTTTTTTAAGTCTAGAGTGGTACCCTATGCTCTAAAGGAAAGGATATCAGTGGAGTTAGACTGCATGGAGCATGAAGGCATAATTGAGAAAATCGACCACAGCGACTGGGCAAGCCCGATCGTGCCGGTGATAAAGCCTGAACAGAATGGTTTGGAGACTGTTTCTGAAAGTGAAAGCCCTGAGACCAGCACTAAAGAAAGCCCGAGTGACAGTGCGGCTTCAAAGAAGAGCAATCGAATTGCTCAATCCAGAGGGCAAAGGTGATGTGACCAGCATTCCCCCAAGCTGCGCAGCGATCGTGAGGTCCTGCGCAGGCCGCTCACCAGCTGTAATGCTGGAAAAGATAGGCGCAGCAAATTTAAAGAGACCACACACCTAAAATGAAAATTTAGAGGGAACATTTGATATGACTAAGAATTTTTCCTTGGATTCCAGTACATACCAGCTGGTATGCAGAAACCAAATGGTCTGCCAGCAATCAGCGACGTTGTTCTTGACAAGATTAACCAGACCAAACTATTTACCAGATCTTTGGATCCCTTGCAAATGCTGTCCATGGGCCCAAAGTTCACACAACCCTATGTGGATTTTGGAAGGCAGTCCCAGAGGGAATAAGAAGGAGTTCCTGATGATCTTGAAATGCAAAAAACACAGGAACTGTTCCAAAAAGTGAGAAGCGTCTTGAACAAGCTCACACTACAGATGTTTCAACAATTGATGAAGCAGGTTCAGGAGCAGCCAATTGATACTAAAGAAGTAGCTGTTATCACTCCTCAGAAAGCTTCCGATGATTTGCCTATTCCCACGTGTAACAATCTAACCACCTCCCAGGATGTTGTTCGTGTTCCTGAATTCTGCTGTGAACTCTCCAGGACAGTCGCCAAAGAAAGTTGCGAACTGTGATAGTTTTGAAACCAAACCTGAGAAGTTACCATCCAGTGCTCCTGTTGTTAGTTGCAATTTACCCATTGTCAATCCTACTCAAAGATAGCCGCAAAGGTTAAGGAAACCTCCAACTCATTTGGACTTGCAGATAGTTATAAGTGAAATGGTTTTCATTTTGGTTCTAGTATTGGCATAACCCATCCTTTCTTTGTACTACTGGGAGATTTATGGCTTTTTAATCACATTTTTATAAGATGTAGTTGCTGAATTTCTTTACTTAATTTTTTTTTATCCGTTAACCAGGCTCATTCTTGGCGATTATTTTCACCTTGTAATTCTGAGGGAGAAAGTGGTATATATGGTACTTGTCTGTTGTTAACTGAACACTAGATGGCCCCCGGATGGGAGTAAGCACATCGTAGCAATTATTATTTGACGGGAATGTTCTAGAGGGTCTCGAATTTTTTTTTTAATGAATTAGTTATACCATACCAATACGTATGTTTATGCTGATATGCTGGGGTTACATTGCAATGTGATTTCCTATAAGTTATCCCTAGCAGATTTTCATAGGTTAGACTAGACTGTACTATGCTCTCCCCATTCTCTGCAAAAGGAAATGTCTGCTTCTTGAAGTTTATAAAATTCTGAACAATGTCTTGCTGGTGGTGTTCTAGTCTAAAGCAATGTCATAGTCAGCTTATGCACCCTTGCATACAACTAACGTGTATCAGCTGTTGAAGGTTTGGTTCAAAGGGCATGCGGTTCATGTGTGACTAGTTTTTTCTGGGTCATGGCCTGCTGTCAACACAAATCTGGCTGCATGCACTGCACAACACTAACTGTGTTTATGAGCTATAGGACACAAGCTATCTATTACCTCTGGAATGCAAACATTTATCCAGGAATAGGCGGTATATCCAGTTTGTGTTTGCAGGCATTAGGGTGATCCCCTTTTTGATGTCTAAAAACTGGTAGCTGGAATTTATCAATGTTGGAATCTAGCAGCGATAAATGAATAAGCACTTGCTCCAGAACTGATATAAAGATGCGGAATTTTGAATGATTCCAGAAATTACTGAACAGATGGTCAGACTATCACGCATTGGAACAGCTGTGGAGAGTATACCTGTTTCACATATTAGGATTTGAAAGAAGTTACTTACCCTAGCTAAATGGTCCACGTCCTAAATTAATCACCGCTTCAACTCTCTTACACACGCAACCCCCATGCACCTCCCACACATTTGTGCTTTATTTTTCTTATCCTCTGCAGATGTGATAGAGACACTGGGGAGTGTGGAGAGTTATATGTCAAGTACTGCTGGTCTGTCTGGCCACTGACATCAATTTCCTCCTCCATAATTTTAAAAATCCTTTGTCAGATTTTATCTGAACTTCTTTGCCACACTGGAAACATTAACATGTCCTGATCATTTATCTGTAAGAACTAACATGTAAGACGGTACATTGGCCCAGGAATTAGAGTAATGAGAGGAAGAGAGACATGGGTTAGGTCCTCCATGCCATTGGCTTCTTGCTTTCAGCAATGATGCTGTGGTGAGAGAAAAATTGAAACCCTGGCAAGCAGTTCAGAGTGAGATTGCTGTAAGTCTGATTGAAGGTCACGCTCCTGCAGGATGGGAGCAGCCTGAAAGACCAAGAGAGCTGATTTGGAATTGTCGGTTATTTACATAGAATCCACAGCACAGAAACAGGCCATTTGGCCCAACTGATCTATTATGGTGTTTATACCCCACTGTGCTGTTGTATCCCTCTATTCCCTTCTACCACATGTATGCATCAAGCCTTCCCTTAAACGTGTCAGTGCTTCAGTTACTCCCTGTGACAGACAGTTCCATATCCTGACCACTCTCTGTGTAAGGAAATTGTTCCAAGTTCTTTATTTGATTTGTTGGTAGCTATCTTATATTTATGCCCCCTTGTTATGGACTCACCTACAGGTGAAAACAGTTTCTCCATGTCCACCCTATCGAACCTCTTCATAATTTGAAAGACCTCTATTAAGTTCACTCTTAGTCTCCTCTTTACCACTGTGATTTCCCATTGTTCCAAGGCATGTTATAGAGAATGCACTGTACTAAATGCCTTAACTAATCACAACAGTGTTGCACAGAAGCTGAACAATGACAGTCTATCCTTCACAAGCTTAAATGCAATGGAACTATCCTGCAGAAAGAACTTGGATTTATATAGCGCCTTTCACGATCAGAGGACATCCCAAAGCGCTTTACAGCCAATGAAGTACTTTTGAGGTGCAGTCACTGTTGTAATGTAGAAGCACCACCAATCCCCAATTCAAGCTGACAGTACCGCAGAACAGAGCGGGCCAGACCCTCTTGCATTGGATGGGACTGTTATCCGTGCAAATCACAAGAATAAAAAATATTTTCTCAACAAAATGAAATCAGTACTGTTCTCTGACAGATCAGAACCAGACTCAAGGATACAGAAGGTGAGGATTGAAGAATAAAGAGACAGGAGCTTCTCTCCTCTTCCCTAATGGTTAAAGCATGACGCTGCTGCAAGGTACTGTCCCACAATGCCGGCTACCTATTCTTACTGCAGGGAATTTACCTCCTTGAATTAAGGTTGGGGCTTGTTCTTTGAGCAGCTATTGGTGGAGTTAGGATTTACCTACCAATAGCAGTGCAGTTACAGGTGCATAGGCACGAACCACCAATACGAAGAGAGTACCAATGACCATCAAATGGCAACTATTCTGAATCTTTTTTTTAAATCTCTTTTGTAATGCGACTATGTAAATCTTGTTTTTTTTAAAAATCGGTAGAATATTAATTTATAAACTTCTGCTGTAGAATATTAAGTTATAAACTGAGAACAAGCAAATTACTACAACAGACGGATTAAGAGCTCAAACTTCTGAAGAAGTCATGCACACTGTTAGCACTGTGGAGAGCAAAACTATTTCAGATACAAACAAGTTGTTTTGTAACGAGTTAATGTAAGTAAGGAAATATCCAGACAAACTGATATTTCTGTCCACTATAACTGGTGGAAAAGGTAGTACTGTTGACCCTAATGCTGATTAATTGCAAACAAATGCCTATGTCGCCAACTAACATTAATGGTAAAGTGTGGAAGAGGTTCCAAAAATCAGGTGTAATAGGAAAAGGCTGTTGCATGTGCAAAGGTCAGCTGTTGATCAGGAACAAAATGTTTGAAATTCGAGTTCACGTCATTGTCTTTAGTGACAGTTTTAAGTGCCTGTGTCAGACAGTGTTACAAAACCTGGAAACATTTTTGCACAGTCCTCGCATAGCAGTATTACAAACTTTAAATATGATGGCCATTCACCTATCTCCTGTGAAGATGTGCATTTTATTTTTCAAAGAGCTTTATAAGCCCTTTGTGAATATGAATACTACAAATCTTTGAGGCAGAAAATCTGTTGTAAAAGTTCGTACTTCAGTAGATATAGAATCAGATATAAAAAAAGTGCTGTCCTGAGATGGTCATAGTTGAAATTTCAATTTCAGTGAGTAGTGATGGTGTATAAGGCATGATGGTGTGCAAGATGCTGACCCCCAAGCTGCTGTATTAATATGGTTGACCTGGTAATGTAACATGAGGTCCTCTGTCCTGTGTGCATCCACTTAAAATCACATTGTTTGGGATTTTTACATTAGATATTTCATGGATTGGTCACCCCTGTAAGTAGGCCTCAAATCTCCTATGAACCAAGTAAGCCTTTGCCTGCCAATATCTAGGAAAATGTAGTGAGACCCAGGGTTTGAATGGAGAATCATTGGCACTGTCATCTGCTTTACTGAAATATATCATATGCCAATACATGATCTCCTTGACTTCAGTAGGCAGAAGAATGCACTGCCCCAGTTCAGGAGAATCACTGGACAGATTTATAGAATAAAATCATAGAATCATACAGCACAGATTATTCCATTTGGCCCATTGTACCTGCGCTGGCGCTTTTAAAATGCTATCCCATTAGTGTCACTCCCCTGCTCTTTTCCCCTAGTACTTCAATTTTTTTCCTTTTCAAGTATCTATCCAATTCCCTTTTGAAAGTTACTATTGAATTTGTTTCCACCATCCTTTCAGGCAGGACATTCCAGATCATAACAACTCGCTACATTAATTTAAAAAAATCTCCTCCTCTCCCTTCTGGTCAGGCAGTGCATTCCAGATCATAACAACTCACTGCATTTAAAAAAAAAAAATCTCCTCATCTTCCCTCTGGTTCTTTTTCCAATTACCTTAAATCGCAGCTTCTCTAGTCTCTCCACATAGCTGAAGTCCCTCATCCCTGGTACCATTCTAGTAAATATCCTTTATTTATTAATTATTTTTATATAAATAGTAAATATTTATTGGAACATTAAACAGGTAAACGAGCAGTACTTAGTACAACCAGTAAATTTACAGTAATTACAAACTGTGCTGATCTCAATGTCAAAAACAACAGAAATGTTTCTTCTGCACTAACCTTCAATAATGAATTGACCCTTGAACCATGGTTCCTTTAGTTCATAAGTGGTTATCCATTACCACAGAAACCTCTGACCAGCCCTTAATCTCTGCTAGCTTCAGACTAATTGGTGAGCTGAGAGTAAGCGAAAAGATATAAACCCACAATTGGATGTTCTTGGCTAAGGAGTTGTCCGTCAAAGGAATTACAAAGAATCATGGCCCTACCCCTCGTTCTCATACCTGACTCATTTCTTCACTTCAGGTGTAACTGTCAGTCAAACTTATTACTTGATCCCCAGGATATTAATGACATTGGATGTTTGATTTGAGTGGCTTGACTCGTTCCTGGGAAACCCATTTATCTGTGCCAAATTTTGAACAACCTGTGACTGCAGGGAGTTAACACTAATTCAGACAGCTATGGGGATGCTCCTCTGGATAGAATAGGGTTAAGGTGCTGCACTTAACTGTCATTAGCATGTTTAACCACCCTTTGTCCCACAGGAACTATTTACAGACATGTATTAATAAGAACATAAGAAGTAGGAGCAGGAGTAGGCCATACGACCCTTCTGGCCTGCTCCGCCATTCAATAGGATCATGGCTGATCCGAACCTAGACTCACGTCCACTTCCCTGCCCGCTCCCCATAACCCTTAATTCCCTTATCAGCTAGGAAACTGTCTATCTCCGTTTTAAATTTATTTAATGTCGCAGCTTCCACAGCTCTCTGAGGTAGCAAATTCCATAGATTTACTACCCTCTGAGTGAAGAAGTTTCTCCTCATCTCAGTTTTGAAACAGCAGCCCCTTATTCTAAGATTATGCCCCCTAGTTCTAGTCTCACCCATCAGTGGAAACATCCTCCCCGCATTCACCCGATCAAGCCCTCTCACAATCTTATATGTTTCGATAAGATCGCCTCTCATTCTTCTGTATTCCAATGAGTAGAGGCCCAACCTACTCAACCTTTCCTCATAAGTCAACCCCCTCATCTCCGGAATCAACCGAGTGAACCTTCTCTGAACTGCCTCTAGAGCAAGTATATCTTTTCTTAAATATGGAAACCAAAACTGTACGCAGTATTCCAGGTGTGGCCTCACCAATGCCTTCAGCATACCAGACTGTAATGTATATTCTCTGTAGTTTGCAATAAACAATTGTAACTCCCTATCTGTTGTGACCACCAAGAAATAATACAATAAATAATCCATCGTGGACAATAAACTCTCATTGATTAACAATCATAACCAATTTCTACTAGAGCAAACAAGTTGCAAAGGTGGCTGGAAAAGCTGGTAAATGAGTGAAAATTATCAGGGAAGCTCAGTCCTGAGTCATTTTCAGGTCTGTATATGCTAAGTGATATACTACTGGTTCTCTGTTTGACAACTCAGAGAAAACCTCTCATTCCTTAAATAGGGACATCCAAAGCCAGTGGACATATTGCTGGATTGTCACATTTTTTTAAGATTAAGATTAGAGCAGCATTGCAAGAGTTTCAGAGCTTCAACATAATTAAATAATTTATTTTCTTTTCTTCCTCTTTCACATCCCCATATTATCTCATCTCATCTACATCTGTTTACTTTTATGCTTTGTTTTCAGTTTTTTTCTAAATTCACCCAGTTTAGAGTTTAACTTGTCGACAGAGGTCATCCAGCATGTGGAAATCCAGAAAAAGATTAGAGTTTGTGATTTCATCTTAGTTTGAGGTTTGTAATGCTAACTGCTGGAGAATCTAATGGCAACCATATTGGATGTACACCATGAGCTAGATTTTTATGCCTTCTGATGGAAATGTATATTTTCCACCCAAATTCTCAGTAAAATTGCTGCTTTGAACAGAATCAACACTGAACAGGAATTTTCCCTGTAGATGGTAAACCAGTGCAAAAACAATCATTTGCATCTTAATGGCTCCAATTGAGACTTCAATTAGGACTATAACGGCCACAATAATGGACTAACTAAAAATGTGACTGGGAAAGATTTCATGTGTAAGCTCAGTTTTTCTGCTAGTATATAAGAGATCCCACATTGAAAATAAATTTATTCTGAGGTTTCTCATCCTTATCTTCCACACACCGAGTGTACCATAAAGTTGTCAGATTGCGCTACTATGTCTGTCAGAATGTCAATGGTGCACTTCCTTGACTTCCAAGAGAATGAGTTTGATTTATATTTTGACAGTATGTAGCCCTTTGGGGACAAAGTGGAAGAGTTGCTCTAAGTTCCAACAGCTAGCAAGCCATTAAGGCAATATCTGATCTATACCCAATCATAAAGGAAGTCTTGCTGCAATTATGTAGGGCTTTGGTGAGACCAAATCTGTAGTACTGTGTACAGTTTCGGTCTCCTTACCCAAGGAAGGATATACTTATCTTTGAGGGGTTGCAACAAAGGTTCACTAGATTGATTCCTGGGATGAGAGGGTTGTCCTATGAGGAGAGATTGACCAGAATGGGCCTATATTCTCTGGAGGTTGGAAGAATGAGAGGTGATCTCATTGAAATGTATAAAATTCTTAGAGGGCTTGACAGGATAGATGCTGAGAGGCTGATTCCCTGGCTGGAAAGTCTAGAACTAGGGGTTATAGTCTCAGGGTAAGGGGTTGGCCATTTAGGACTGAGATTAGGAGAAATATCTTCACTCAGAGTGTTGTGAATCTTCAAATTCTCTATCCCAGAGGGCTGTGGATACTCAGTCTTTGAGTAAATTCAAGACTGAGATCGATAGATTTTTGGTCACTAAGGGAATCAAAGGATATGGGAATCAGGCGGGAAAGTGCAGTTGAGGTAGAAGATCAGCCATGATCTTATTGAAAACTCGCACCAAATCCTGTTCACCCATCACCCCTGTGCTCGCTGACCTACATTGGCTCCTGGCTAAGCAACATCTCGATTTTCAAAATTCTCATCCTTGTTTTCAAATCCCTCCATGGCCTCGCCCCTCCCTATCTCTGTAATCTCCTCCAGCCCCATAACCCCCCCGAGATATCTGCGCTCCTCTAACTCTGCCTTCTTGAGCATCCTTGATTATAATCGCTTAACCATTGGTGGCCATGCCTTCTGTTGCCTAGGCCCTAAGCTCTCGAATTCCCTGCCTAAACTTCTCCGCCTCACTACCTCTCTTTCCTCCTTTAAGACGCTCCTTAAAACCTACCTCTTTGACCAAGCTTTTGGTCACCTGCCTAATTTCTGCTTATGTGGCTCGGTGTCAAATTTTTTGTCTTATCATACTCCTGTGAAGCAGCTTGGGACGTTTTACTACGTTAAAGGTGCTATATAAATACAAGTTGTTGTTGTTGTTGAATGGCGGAGCAGGCTTGAGGGGCCATATGGCCTACTCCTGCTGCTATTTCTTATGTTCTAATGTTCTAAGTTTGATTAGTTAATCAATTATCTCCCTCCTCTCTATATTAAATATCTTTATATCTTTTTTGATCTCTCTTCTAATGTCATGCTCACCTTGTTAGTCTCCCTGGTAAATACTGAGGCACAGTAACTATTCAATATTTCTGCCATTCCGCTGTCATTACCTGTGAGTTTAGCTTGTGCATCCCTTAGTGGTCCTATCCCTATCCTGATATTTCTTTTGTTATTTATGTGTCTGTAGAATACTTAATTATTTATTTTTATATTCCTTGAAAGTTTAATTTCATGGTTCTGCTTTACTTTCCTAATTGTTCTTTTTTTACTTGAGATTACCACCCATGGGATCCTTTTTTAAAAAATTTCGTTCCTAACTTCTGATATTCCCTTAGCAGGATCTCCTCCCTTTTCTTCACTATGTCATTGGTCCCAACATGTACCACGACAACTTGATCTTCCCCCCCCCCACTTTCCAAGTTCCTCTCCAATTGCTCCGAGATATCCCCTATAGCTAGAACCTTTCTATTCTGCTCCCTTGACTGCCTACTGCTCCACGATGCCATGGTTAGCCATTAAACTGAGGACCCGTCTCCCCTCTCAGGTGGTCATGAAAGATCCCATGAAGAGCAGGGGAGTTCTCCCGGTGTCCTAGCCAACATTTACCCCTCAACCAACACTACCAAAAATAACAGACTATCTAGTCATTTATCTCCACACTATTTGTGGGACCTTGCTGTGCAAAAATTGGTTACAATGTTTGCCGACATTACAACAGTGACTACACTTCAAAGTACTACATGAGCTGTAAAGCACTTTGGGACATCCTGAGGATGTGAAAGGTGCTATATAAATTCAAGTTTGTTATTTAGTGCAAAACTGAATACAAATGTTCATCTCATTTTGGAACTTGGAAACTTGAAGAAATTCTTTAAGCTAGAAATGTTCAAAATGGTCGCTGTATCCATTATTAATTAGTTATTGTACCTTGGGTGTTGACTGAGATTCATCTAAAAATTGCAGTTTCCACAGAATCATCTAGGAATATTACAGATAGCTTATGTTTCCTAATGATAGGTAAATGTTATCAGTACATATGTTTTGCTGATTACACTGGGTTTTCACAGAATATCCTTCTGATGGCATACCTGTACCAGAGGGGGGAATTTGTCGAGGTGTCAGCGGGCATGTTTGGTGGCAGGTCGGGTGGGGGAAAAAAAATATTTTGACAGCGGGTAGGGAACCTGCCGTCAACTCGCCTCCACGCTAGTCTCCCAGATGTCGGGTCTGTCATCGCTGAACAGGCCCGAACCAAGCGGCGGGGGAGGCAATTTAGATTATTAAGAGTTTGTTAACAGGCACTTAAAAACTATTTTAAGCTGACCTTTAGATTTTAAGAGTTCACCCATGGCTTCCCCGCTGCTCGGGATCACGTCAGGTAAGGAGGTCGGGAGTTGTGTCAGCATGGGATGATTTCATAACTTGACAACTGCAAATTTTCTATAAAAGCTCCCATTTCATAACTGTTCACTTTCCAAGGTTAGAAGCTGTTGCTTACTGCATTTGGAAGACAGATTGAGCTTTATGCAGCTTGCAAGTGTTTAGAGCAAACTCTCTATCCAGTGTCCCCTCATTGGAACAACCTCTCTCACCATTGACAGATCGCTTCTGTCATCTCAACTTCACCTGGCATCTATTCCATCAGCATCAGTGCCCTTGAAACTATCTCACATTGGTCCTCAGAATCCCACCATGATCAGCCCCAACACCAGCAGCACCAGGCACACCAGCAGCACCAACAACAACACCAACCTTCTCCGCAATCAATGAATGCTGCACAGGACACAAGGCATCAGCACCCGACCACATTGCTGCCAGGGATGGCCTCACCATGGCCAGATTTACTTCACTTGACGCTGTACAACCCTGGCTGCCACATGATGGGCCAGGTTGGCACCACCCCACACCAACACCATAAAGCATCCCTACAATGCCCAAGCCATTCCTTTCACACTTATCGCTATTGTGGGGCACCATTATGTCTCACCATTCACTGCAACTCACTAAGCCACTTCCAAAGGTGCACACAAAGCAATCCAAGAACGCAAAGTGTTGAAAATAAAGATTTCAATGTTTGACAGCACATTAACAGAAACTTCACATGAACATTGACTAAAACACCAAAGTGCCTACCCTTGTGTGTTGTTAGTTGGTATGATTGGACTAGGATGAGGGTGAGTGTGAGGGGTGGCTAGTGAGATGGGGAAGTGATAATGTAGATAGAGAGGGATGGGTGGAGGTGCAAGGTAAGTTGGTGTGAGTAAAGATGTGCAGGAGTAGGGTTGGGAAGGCAGAGTGATGGGGATGTGATGAGTGGCACAGCAGGATGAGGTTGAGTGTGGCTTTGCAGTAACGTTTCATGATCTGCTGAGATCATTGAAAGGTTTGTGCTACTGCAGCCTGGTCCCCCTAACAACATCTCTGCTTGTGTCCTCCTGTGCAATGTGCAACCAGGCTGTGTTGATCTCCTGGGGATGTCTCTTCCGCCCATGGGAAGGATAGAGGACCTCCCTGCGTGCTCCATTAGCATATGGAGGGAGCCATGGGAGAGCCTGGGTGCAGCCGTGCACCTCTGTGCAGTGTTTGCAGCACATCAGTGCTGTGGAACACTGACAGCAGAACTGTTAAAATCAATTTGTACATGGTCCCTTTAAGGAAACTGACTGATGACGCGTCATCAAGTGACGTCATCAGATCCGCTTCCTTCAGTTGGCCGAGAAACGCGCTGGGTAGGCTTAACAAGCCCAATCAACATAAAATCATTTCACCGAGCAGGCTGGAGCCAGCAGCAGGGTTGCACCCCGGCCACATCAGACCGGCCGAGGTAGGCGAAATCGCAGCCATAGAGTTTGTTCCTTGGTTGGCTTTATCATCTAGACGCACGCTTTGAAAACTACCCAAGAGGTGATCTGTAAGTATTAACATTTACACATATATAAGATACTTCTTTTATGGGAGTTAGATTCCAAACACTATCTGGCATGATGGTCTTGCCAGATGGCTAGTTACTGAAAATATTATTTGTATCTAGAGTTACACAAGATATCAGAAATATGTTGTTTACTATAACCTTTTTGAAGGGGAGTAACCTCAGTATATACTATCCCAGTTTTTAAAAACACCATGCACATTTTAGACTATTCTCAGAGAGATGAGAAAAGTCTTGGAGAAATGATGGGCCCACCCTGCTTGCTTGCCTGTTTTGCGTATGAAAAACATCAATTCATATACTTTTATTTCAGACCTCAGGCACAGTTTAAAAGAAGAAACCAGCTCACAATTGGAAATAGGACAACAGGAAGAACCCAAAACCAAACCCATGCTGCTGCTACTCATTCAAGAATTCCATGTTACCCCAAAGTGTTGTTAGTTGCAGTCTGCTTTGAGTCTAAACTTACCCTTTTTTTGGTGTAAACTGGGCTGCAATCACATTCAGTAGTTGAAATCGCCCCATTCATTTCAGACTGACTACAACCAATGTTTCACAAATGCATTTCAATTAACCATCTTCTCCAGATACTTTGGGCTGGATTTTGTCTTGGGGTCGGGTTGGGGTCGTGTAATCCGCATTTCGTGTTTCCCCCCCAACTCCAGATTAATGTGGATGAATGATGCAATTTTCACTTAATTGGGCAATTGAGTTCCAGCATGTGGGAACCCATGAACCAATTAGTGGTTTCAGTCTGAAAGTCGCCTCTGATGATGTCATCATTGCTGACTGCCTAGTCTCAGAGACTGTTGGTGAGAGAGGACCTGTCTGGCTTGCTTTTGATGTGAGTGGACCTGGATGCAAAATATGGGGGGGGGGGGGAGAAGGAGAGAGAGAGAGAGAGAGAGAGAGAGAGAGAATTTTTTTTGCATCCAAGTCCTCTCACAGCAAAGGCCAGGCAGTCTCTGAACACATTCAATGCAGCAGCGGCGACTTTCAGACCTAATACTACTACTACCTTCATCACATCTCCGTTGTAATAGTGGACCTGCAGCTGATAGACAGCTGTCCACTTGTGCTCCCGCCAGGTTTCACTGGAGTGTTTCACACCAGGCATACTTCACGTCAGAAAAGGGTTAAACTAGCTAAAACTTTTCAAAATGGCATTACAGAGCCAATTTAGAGCTTGTTAAGGGCTTTAATGGCCTCTCCCGCCTCTTGGAGGCGGGACGGAGTCGGGAACCCCGCGACTGATTTTGTCAAAATTGCGTGGAGGCGGGATGGAGTCGGGATGGGGTCGGAAACCCCGACCCTGCAACTTTAACCCCCCCAAACCCGACTCCATGGGTCATTCAAAATCCAGCCCTTTATTGCTGATAGTTCCTATAGGTGTTAAAATGTCCCAGTACAGAAAAAAGACCGATTTAAAAAAAAAAAGCATTTCTGTTCATTCTTCGTTCGTTGCCTATCGTCCCTTTTTCTACTCTCCACCCCCCCGCCCCCCCCCCCCCCCCCCCCCACACCTCATAAAATGGTGCTCATCCCATTTGATACTTAAAAGGGCAATAAATTAATTCACATAGAAGTACAAAAGGTTTCTTTTGGAATAGTGATGAAAGATTTTACCAATGGGACTAGCTTGGTGTCCTGGACATAAAGGGTTCTTACTTTTGGATGTGAGATTTACATTTGTAATGTAAAAAATTAGGTTTCTTTCCACAGAACTAATATGGAAAAATAAACTGTTAGCATCTGTTTCTAAATTGTTTTATTTAACTGTTTTGCTGATTGCAACTAGTTCCTGCCTTTGTTTTATGCTGAATTGCTCAAATCTTTTGCAGAATTTTTTTTTGAAGTGCTCCTTCTGCCAGTTTAACAACATTTAGATCTTTTTTTTACTGGGTAAATATAGGTTCCTGGCTGTGAACTACAGCAGTACAGTTGGCATGCTGGAAAATCCTATGTAACTTTATTAGCAGAGTACTATTCAAACATTGGAAGTGTAAATAAAATCACTGCCTTGTTTTTCTTCATATGAACTATGCACAAAAATGTTGGGAAATTGTAACATCTAAATGATTTTTCACATTTTGTGAAATGCCAAACATCTTGACTACTTTCCTGCTCTTTGGAAGTCCAACATTCAGCATCTGTATTGCCAAGAGACTTTGAATGATATCTTGCTAATAGCAGTATACATCAGATTCCAGGGTCTTATCTTTATTTCCTTTTCTGGATAAATGACTCCGAAAAGTCTGCACAAAAAACAGCTGATCATGCTATTGGTTCATGGGCATAGTGGTAAAACTGAGAAATTTCAATTACGGTACTCCCATTTTAGGATCTGTTCTCCTAAGGGTCCATCTTAAAACAAAGTTGGAAATCTTAGATTTTTTGGAAGGACTCTTCTTGTTTGTCTAGAATATGCTCTTCAGCAGGCTGAAATCATAAATGAGAGCAGTGTGTTGTAACTAGGGTTGCCAACTCTGGTCTGATGTATTCTTGGAGATTTGATCATGTGACATTTGATCATATGGCATTCGATCACATGACATTTGCCCACTGTTTGCAAATGTTATTGCATTTACCTTAGTTGAGTGTCTCAGTATCACCAATCTCCGAATAAAATATTTTGGGGGAAAAATTCGGTTGGTTAGCGCCCTCTTAGGGCGCTAACGGGGCACAAAGCAACTAGTGCCCGGGCGCGGCGATGTTTGCGCCGCTCGCGAAATTGACCAGATATTTTGCGGCGGTGCTAAACACTACCGCCACGATCTCCTGCGCCCGCAGATCGTGACGTCAGTCGAGCGTGCAGCGCCCCGGACCGGATATTGAGTGGCGCCCCCTGCCTTTCCGCCTGCCACTAGCAATGACAGGTTGAGGGGAGCGTTTTTCAGTCGGGAAGGGACTGGGGGAATGCTATTTAAAGGCGGCCACTTCCTGCCTTTTTTTGTCGGCGACATTTTTACACCACGTATTCTGAGAGAGAGAGAGACTTCTGGAGAGATTCAACGCTGTGTGAAGGAGTTTTGGGTACTGAGCAGCACTTTGCAGGCTCATTTTGATTTGACCTTTCTTGCATCGATTTAGAAGAGACAATGGGGGCTGCACTCTGAGCTCATTCCCTGGGTCTCTCCATTGTTCTTTCCAGCAGAATTGATGTACAGGTCTCTCCAGGCCGAGATTCAAGGCTGCAATGAGCAGGGTGTGGATGGAGAGCAAGATCGACCCTCCCATTTAAGAACTAGCCGGCGCCAGTGTGTCTGTGTTCCATTGCTAACTGACATCACATGAGCTTCGCTAGCGCTCTGAGGTAGCGCCTCGTTCCTCGGCGTTAGCGCCTTAAGAGAGGTGTGTAGCGCCTGATTTAGTGCTCAAATCACCTCTAGGGGCAATAGAAGCCAAGTTTGCAGTCGGAGGTGATAATTAGCACCAGGCACTAAACTGTGCGCCCGGCCGATAATTGCGCCCCAAACGGGGCGATACCGAATTTCTCACCCTTGACCTTTTGTTTTATAGTGAGATGAATAACAATTTATAAATTTTAAAAAAACACAAAAGAATAGAAAGATTTAAGAATAAGTAATGTTTAAATAAAAAACTACTTCTGTGATGTTTCTACGGTATCGATCACATTGAGATACACCAAGTAACTACCATTGATTCAACAAAAACATCATCGATACAAGTAACTTCTAATTAAAGTTTTCGTACAATTTCATAACTTTTTACAATACACAGTAAGTTATAAAAAAAATAAAACATCTAAACCAAACCTAATTCAATTAACTGACTCCTACGTCCCACTGCTGAATCCTAGCTTCAGGGAGGTGAGACTCAGTCCTTAGAGAGAAGCACCAAAGCTGCCTGACTCCAGAAATAAAACACGCTAGGCAATAGTGCACATCACAGGCCGACATGAACTCTCCCTCCCTTCAGTTTGTGATTTTCTGTCTCCCTCTCTTGCCAGTTTGTGTTGTCCTCGCTCTCTCTCACTCCCTCCCCCAGTTTGTGTTTGTGTTTCTCTCTCCCACCCTCCCCAGTTTGTGTTTCTCTCTCCCACCCTCCCCAGTTTGTGTTTCTCTCTCCCTCCCTCCCCAGTTTGTGTTTCTCTCTCCCTCCCTCCCCAGTTTGTGTTTCTCTCTCCCTCTCTCCCTCAGTTTGTGTTTCTCTCTCCCACCCTCCCCAGTTTGTGTTTCTCCCTCCCTCCCTCCCCAGTTTGTGTTTCTCTCTCCCTCCCTCCCCAGTTTGTGTTTCTCTCTCCCTCCCTCCCCAGTTTGTGTTTCTCCCTCCCTCCCTCCCCAGTTTGTGTTATTTTCTCCCTCCCCAGTTTGTGTTTCTGTTTCTCTTCCCCCAGTTTGTGTTTCTGTTTCTCTTCCCCCAGTTTGTGTTTCTGTTTCTCTTCCCCCAGTTTGTGTTGCTCTCCTCCCCCCACCCCCCTCCACGACTTCCTTCCCAGTTTGTGGTGCTCCCTCAAAGGAGATTTCTGTTAGTTTTACCAACTTCCATTTCATTGAACTCTTCCATCTAGTCTGGTAGAAAAGTTTTTACCTCCCCACACCCACACCACCCCCATTCTTGCTAAATAATGTTGAAGTTAGTATTGCGTTGTGTACAGTTTCAACCTACATGAAAGAGACTTGGCCTGAGGTAACACTAGTGGGTTATTTGCTCCCTGGGACATTATATTCTTATAAGGACAATCTGTGTAATGCGTGGAAAAATTATTTCTCTTACCCCACCCCCCACCCCTCTAAAAATCAATCCATTATAGCCTTTGACTTGATGTAATATATAATATATATATTAAGGGACGGTCATGTCTGACTAACTTGATTGAATTTTTTGAGGAGGTAACGAGGAGGGTCAATGAAGGTAGTGCATTTGATGTAGTCTACATGGATTTTAGCAAGGCCTTTGACAAGATCCCACATGGCAGGATGGTCTAAAAAGTAAAAGTCCATGGGATCCAAAGGAAAGTGGCAAGTTGAATCCAAAATTGGCTCAGTGTCAGGAATCAAAGGGTAATGGTTGACGGGTGTTTTTGTAACTGGAAGGCTGTTTCCAGTGGGGTTCCACAGGGCTCAGTACTAGGTCCCTTGCTTTTTGAGGTATATATCAATGATTTAGACTTCAATGTAGGGGGCATGAATAAGAAGTGTGCAGATGATACAAAAATTGGCCATGTGGTTGATAGTGAGGAAGATAGCTGTAGACTGCAGGAAGATGTCAATGGGCTGGTCGGGTGGGCAGAAAAGTGGCAAATGGAATTCAGCCTGGAGAAGTGTGAGGTAATGCATTTGCGGAGGGCTAACAAGGCTAGGGAATACACAATAAATGGTAGGATACTGAGAAATGTAGAGGAACAGAGGGACCTTGGAGTGCGTGTCCACAGATCCCTGAAGGTAGCAGAACCGGTAGATAAGGTGGTTAAGAAGGCATACAGGATACTTTCTTTTATTAGCCGAGGCATAGAATATAAGAGCAGAGAGGTTATGCTAGAACTATATAAAACAATAGTTAGGCCACAGTTAAGAGTACTGCATTACAGGAAAGATGTGATTGCATCAGAGAGGGTACAGAGGAGATTTACGAAGATATTGCCAGGACTGGAGAATTTTAGCTATGAGGAAAGATTGGATAAGTTGGGGTTGTTCTCTTTGGAACAGAGGAGGCTGAGGGGAGACTTAATTGAGGTGTATAATATTATGAGGGGCCTAGATAGAGTGGATAGGAAGCACCTATTTCCCTTAGCAGAGAGGTCAATAACCAGGGGCATAGATTTAAAGTAATTGGTAGAAGGATTAAAGAGGAGTTGAGGAGAACTTTAACCCAGAGGGTGGTGGGGGTCTGGAACTCACTGCCTGAAAGGGTGGTAGAGGCAGAAACCCTCATCACATTTAAAAAGTATTTGCATATGCACTTGAAGTGCCGTAACCTACAAGGATACGGATCAAGTGCTGGAAAGTGGGATTAGGCTGGATAGCTCTTTTTCAACTGGCGCAGACATGATGGGCTGAATGGCCTCCTTCTGTGCCATAAATTTGTATGATTCTATGATAGGTTTTGTTCTCATGAGACTTCGTACTGCAAGATTTCAACTTTGTATGGGAATTCAGCAGTTTACTCTGGATTTTGCTCCCATGGCCTAAGAAGCAGAAGACTTATCTGTGTGGCAAGAGGCTTCTGTTATAGTGATAACCTTTAAAATAAGTAACATATATGTCCAGTTGGCAGGCAGTTTGACTTGTTGGAACAGTCGCTACTACAATCATAGCTGTTGTAAAATGGAATAAGAATACAATATAAGATGACAGGTGTTTTCTGTTTCAGGCTTGATCATGCAGTTGTTAACAATAAAGTAAGTATTCCGCCAAGAAAGATTGAACGTAACAGGCTCATATCTGTTAACTGTTTTTGTATCCAATGCACCATACACAACTCTCCAATTGATTTCCTGCTATATTGGTTGGCAAAACCTTTACTCTCTCCAATCCTGGTTGTTCTCCCAGTATAGCCCCCATCTTCGCTCCCTATATCCAAGGGGCAGTCTTGATAGTAACTGGCACACAACTGCTTTAGCCATCTAGCACCAATTCTGACTGGACCACATCAAGTGCCTCACTCTCCTTTCCCAAAACCGCACACTGTAAAGTTTAATATAACTTCCTTGCTTTTGTACTCTATGCCTCCTGCACCATAGTGCCGTGGTCAGCTTGCTCATCCATCCTGCAGGCTTTTCCCTCATATAGTTTTTTAACAGCCTCATCAACTTCTCCTGCCATCTGCAAAGATTTGTGTATGTGAACTCCCAGGTGTCTCTGTTCCTGCACCCCCTTTAAAATTGTATTGTTTAGTTTATATTGCTTCTCCTCATTCATCCTTCCAAAATACATCACTTCGCACTTCTCTGCATTAAATTTCTTCTGCCAAGTGTCTGCCCATTTCACCAGCCTGTCTATAATATCCCATGAAGTCGTACATCATCACCATACAACCTCACTAGAGCTGAGGTCCTACAGCATCATAATCCCGGACAACCACGTTTACAGTAAGTGCCTGCATCTTGAGGAACTTCAGCTCAGAGTTTTTGAGCTGGAGTCTGAGGTGCAGACATTGCGGGGCATCAGGGATGGGGAGAGTTACCTGGACACTTTGATCCAGGAGGCAGTCACACCCCTTAGGTTAGGTAGTGGTACAGGTCTGGTTAGTGGTCAGGACAGGAGGGTGTGACTGCAACTCAGGCAGGTAAGCGGACCCCAGGTGCAGTGCTGGAGAGCCTCAGCCTTTGCCCTTGTCCGACAGGAATGAGGTTCTTGCTGCCTGTGTGGATAAGGGAAAAGTCTGTAGGATGGATGAGCAAGCTGACCATGGCACTATGGTGCAGGAGGCCATTAAAGTGGGGGGAGTGAAAGGGAATGTAGTTGTGGTAGGGGACATTATAGTCAGGGGGATAGATACTGTTCTCTGCAGCCGCGACCGAGAGTTCCGAAGGTTGTGTTGCCTGCCCGGTGCCAGAGTTAAAGCCATCTCTTTGCGGCTGGAGAAGAACTTGGAGTGGGAGGGGGAGGATCCGGTTGTCATGGTCCACGTAGGAACCACCGACATAGGTAGAACTAGGAATGAGGTTCTGCTGAGGGAGTTTGAGGAGCTAGTTCCAAATTAAAAAGCAGAACCTCAAAGGTAATAATCTCTGGATTGTTATCTGAGCCACGTGCAAATTGGTATACGGACAAACAGATTAGAGGCTTAAATGCATGGCTCAAAGAGTGGTGTAGGAGGAAGGGTTTTGGTTCATGGGCACTGGCACCAATACTGGGGAAAGAGGGAGCTGTTCCGTTGGGATGGGCTCCACTTAAACCGGGCTTGGGACCAGTGTCCTGGTGAACCAAATAACTAGGGCAGTAGACAGGGCTTTAAACTAATGAAGGGGGTGTGGGAGGATTCAGGAAAGAGTAAATTTAAAAGCAGCGAGAGGAATGTCAAGGCTCTAGAGCAGAGTAGAGTTGGGGTAAAAATAAGCAGAGTGGGTCAGGAACGAACAGAGAGAGTAACAAAGGTAATAAGGCATCAGTGACTAAGGTGACATCAGGGAAAAATAGAAATGTCAAAGCTAAAGGCACTATATCTGAATGCGCGAACCATTCACAACAAAATAGATGAATTAATAGCGCAGATAGAAATGAACAGGTTTGATCTAATAGCCATGATGGAGACGTGGTTGCAAAGTGGCCAAGGTTGGGAACTAAATATTCCAGGATACTTAACTTTTAGAAGAGATAGGCAAAATGGAAAAGGAGGAGGGGTAGTCCTGATAATAAAGGATGGGATAAAGACAGTAGAGAGAAACGATCTTAGCTCCAAAAATCAAGAAGTAGAATCAGTTTGGATGGAGGTAAGAAACAGCAAGGGGCAGAAAACATTGGTGGGAGTTGTTTATAGGCCCCAAACAGTAGTTGTAATGTAGGGCAGAGAATAAATCAGGAAATTAGAGGCACATGTAACAAGGGTAATTAATACATTAATCATAAGGGACTTTAATCTACATATGGACTGGGCAAACCAAATTTGCAGTAAAAGTGTGTAGGACGAATTCATGAAATGTATGCAAGATAGTTTTCTAGATCAGCATGTTGAGGAACCAACTAGGGAACAGGCTATTGTAGATCTAGTATTGTGCAATGGGAAAGGGTTAATGAATAACCTTGTAGTCAAGGGGTCTTTACGGAAGAGTGACCATAATATGATAGAATTTTATATTGAGTTTGAAAGTGATTTAGTTAAATCCAAAACTAGGGTCTTAAATCTAAACAAAGCAAACTACGTAGGTATGAGGGGCAAGTTGGCTAAGGTAGATTGGGAAATTACATTAAAAGGTATGACGGTAAACAAGCAATGGCTAGCATTTACAGAATTAATACATAATTTACAACAAATATACATTCCTTTAAGGCACAGAAACCCCACAGGAAAAGTGGTCCAACCGTGGCTAACAAGAGAAGTTAAAAATAGTATTAGATCAAAGGAAGAGGCTTATGATGTTGCCAAAAAGAGTAGTAAGCCTGAGGATTGGGAGGATTTTAGAATTCAGCAAAGGAGGACCAAGAAATTGATAAAGAAAGGGAAAATAGAATATGAGAGTAAACTAGCGAGAGACATAAAAACAGATTGTAAAAGCTTCTATAGGTATGTAAAAAGAAAAAGATTAGCAAAAGTAAATGTGGATCCCTTACAGGCTGAGACAGGAGAAATTATAATGGGGAATAAGGAAATGGCATGGAAATTAAACAAATACTTTGTGTCTATCTTCACGGAAGAAGATGCAAAAAACTTCCCAGAAATAGTGGAGAACCAAGGGTCTAGCGAGAATAAGTAACTGAAAGAAATAAGTATTAGTAAAAAAAAAGTACTGGAGAAATGAATGGGACTGAAAGCTGATAAATCCCCTGGACCTGATGGCCTACATCCTAGGGTTATAGAGATAGTGGATACATTGGTTGTCATTTTCCAAATTTCCATAGATTCTAGAACGGTTCCCACGCATTGGAAGGTAGTAAATGTAACCCCACTATTTATGAAAGGAGGGAGAGAGAAAATGGGGAACAACAGACCAGTTAGCCTGGCATCAGCAGTAGGGAAAATGCTAGAATCTATTATTAAGGACGTGGTAACAGGGCACTTAGAAAATAATAATGGGATTGGGCAGAGTCCACACGGATTTATGAAAGGGAAATTGTGTTTGACAAATCTGTTAGAGATTTTTGAGGTTGTAACTAGCAGAATAGATAAGGGGGAACCAGTGGATGTGGTGTACTTGGATTTTCAGAAGGCATTCGATAAGGTGCTACACAAGAGGTTATTAAACAAAATTAGGGCTCATGGGATTGGGTGTAATATTTATTTTAGGATTGAGGATTGGTTAACGGACAGAAAACAGAGAGTAGGAATAAATGGTTCATTTTAGGGTTGGCAGGCTGTAACTAGTGGGGTACCGCAAGGATCAGTGCTTGGGCCTCAGCTATTCACAATCTACATCAATGATTTGGATGAGGGGACCAAATGTAATATATCCAAGTTTGCTGATGATACAAAGCTGGGTGGGAATGTAAGTTGTGAGGATGATGCAAGGAGGCGTCAAGGGGATACAGATAGGCTAAGTGAGTGGGCAAGAATATGGCAAATGGAATATAATGTGGAGAAATGTGAAGTTATCCACTTTGGTAGGAAAAATAGAAAAGCAGAGTATTTTTTAAATGGTGAGAGATTGGGAAATGTTGGTGTTCACCTGGGTGTCCTTGTACACAAATCACTGAAAGTTAACATGCAGGTACAGCAAGCAATTAAGAAAGCAAATGGTATGTTGGTATTTATTACAAGGGGATTTGAGTATAAGAGTAAAGACGTCTTACTGCAATTATATAGGGCCCTGGTGAGACCACACCTGGAGTATTGTGTACAGTTTTGGTCTCCTTACCTAAGGAAGGATATTCTTGCCATCGAGGGAGTGCAACGAAGGTTCACCAGACTGGTTCCTGGAATGGGGGGATTGTCCTATGAGGAGAGGTTTAGTAGACTAGGCCTATATTCTCTAGAGTTTAGAAGAATGAGAGGTGATCTCATTGAAACATACAAAATTCTTAAAGGACTTGACAGGGTAGATGCAGGGAGGATGTTTCCCCTGGCTGGGGAGTCTAGAACCAGGGATCACAGTCTAAGAATAAGGGGTCAGCCATTTAGGATTGAGATGAGGAGAAATTTCTTCACTCAGAGTTGTGAATCTTTGGAATTCTGTACCCAAGAGGGCTGTGGAGGCTCAGTTGTTGAGTATATTCAAGACAGAGATTGATAGATTTTTGAATATTAAGGGAATCAAGGGATATGGGGATAGTGCAGGATAGTGGAGATGAGGTAGAAGATCAGTTATGATCTTATTGAATGGCTGTAAGGGGTTTTTGTCGTGCTTGTATCACAGACGGTGCTGGTGCGAGGTTAGGCCTCCGTTGCCTAACACTGTTGCTTGCTCTGGTCTCCGGCCAGCCTTGTTGCAATAAGCACCTGTGAGTGGTTCGACCCACTCGCCCTTACGGTTCTAACACTGGACTTAGGTGCGAGAGCAGTAATGCAGAGAAAAACTCAAATAGACCCGGTTGAATAGTACGAAATGGAAATCTTTATTGCATAGCGTCCAAAATCATGAAGTACATGTCATAGGCGCAAATTAACGAGAGTACAAGTATACATACATTCATAAAGCTTGGTCTATGGTAATGAAGAACGCACGGCACATCGTAAAAAGGGGAACACATTATACTTATTAAAACCACCCTCCCCTATCAATACCTACACTACGTCTAGATTTCTAGGATCGGGAAACATGCTCACCACTCGTGATACTTCGGAGAATTTTAAAGTGAGGCACTCGGCTCGTTCGCTGCAGCGCCTGACTGTCACGTGTTCGGAGGGGTCTCTGTACCCCACTTGTTTATCTTCGCTGCTGCTGCAAGCAGGCCGGGCTCCCTGTTGTCGTGAAGAACTCGACAGAACTCGGGCCCGGCTGTAGAACTCAAAGAAAAGTCTTCCTGTACCGACACCAGTTGTCGGTAGAATTCAAATAAGAGTCTATCTTGTTGTTATGAGGAATTCGATGGACCCAAAACCGGTTTGTGCAATAACCCGTAGAATTCAAGAAATGAGTCCTATATTTTCAGGCGCAGTCGGGGTTTACTGACCGCGGCGGCACGTGGATTCTTCTTCTTTTCTTGTCATTTCATCTTGTCTTGTTGGGCCTTCGGGTCCAGATACCGTCTACCGACTCTCGGGATGGTGCACCCGGTCACTTGCCCTTGTCGAGGCGGCTCGTTCCGATTGAGCTCCACCCAACATTCGAATAACCGTCCAGTACGGCTAAAAGTCCAGAGTCAACAGAGTCCAGCCCTAGAGAAGAGCTTCAGCCCGCGATCGAGCAAGTCAGGAGAATAAGAGTCAAATCAAGGGAAATAAGAGACCGATGGACATTTGTTCACTATAGTTATAGTGCTGTGTTCCCTTATCTCCCGCCCAAATCTTAATGTTTGTCCTTTGTGAAATATTGGCGCTCAAAACTCCCAGCATGGGGCGATTCTTGTCTTTAACGGGTTTCGGTAGCACCTGAAACTAGCCAACTACCCGTTAATGTTTTCCCCATTGTTGACCCAGCCAGGATCGTATGAATCGTCTGCCTGACTGGTTTTGGGGGCCCCCGAATACTTGTTTAATCACCCGTCGATGTCTCTCTCATTGTAGAGCCGTGGGGGTATTTGTGTATTGATGTGTCTGGATGGGCCTTCGATTGCCCAGTACAATGGTCCTTACTTGTGCATGGAAAACGATTCCAGCACTCATATCTTTTGCTATTGTTTCGAATGCAAACAGGTTGCATCCTGTCTTTATCAGTGTTTATTGAGTATGATCCAGTCTTATATTGAAATGTTTATTCGAACGCCATCTTGTCTGCCCACTGTATTTCTGGAAGCTTCTGCCACGATGCGCGGTGGCCATTTTACAGGCTTCTGTGTCCTTTATAATCATGACAGCATTTCGTTTAAATAAACTGATCAAACGAATCTGCTTCTCTCTCGTTATTTTGAATCGCGATAATTGCGAAACTTTACAGGCGGAGCAAGCTCGAAGGGCCAAATGGGCTACTCCTGCTCCTATTTTTTATGTTCTTATGTTCTTATTACTAGGACATGTACTACCTATTTCATGATGTTTTAGTGTATGTCATTAAAATGTTTCCTTTGGTGCTCGTTATGATTTTTTTCCTCTTTGAAAATGCAATTTATGCTTACAGCTATGTAATAGTTGAAAGATTTCACATTTTAATTTTATCATTTTCTTGTTGCCAAAGCTATTTGGGTGGTGAAGCTTCAAGATATTATTTTCAATGTTTGAAGCCCCAGATGGTCTATAAAATGCAGAAGCCTTTCATGTAAAAGGCATGTAAAAAGTGATGTCGTTGACAGAGCCATAGAAATTTTCAAATTTATATTAACTCTGTTTTATCATAACATCACTTACAAATACTTGTAAACTTACTTGCAATCTCCAAATTATGAACTCAACACTAAATGTGTACAATTACAGAGCTTGGTATCAATATAATATTTAGTGCAATTGAAATATTAAATCTTTTGATTTAAAAAAAGAATTGGCTCCCTGCAAGCAGCATTTGTGTATATCAGTTAACATCATTATTACTAACCTCCCATTTTGAGAAGGCTTCTCTATTCAAGTGCATTGTTTGTTCACCAACTATAAATTTCTTAGGTTTTTATGCCACGGTATAGAGAAAAAATACACCACTTGGAGAGGTTGAAGTGGACCAAGACTCTCTGTTAAGCCTTTCTGGCCCTTAAGTGACTTAGTTTTGAATTTCCTGAAGAGATTGATAATCACAAGTTATATGAAAAAATAAGCTGCCATCAAAAGGCCAGGGGTGGGTTTATTACAATAAATCTGTCTTTTTCACCATGCAAAATCTATCTTTATTTATTTAAAAAATGATGCATGTTTGTCGTGAGTGTATAAAAGTTTTTATAGTCATGTAAATAGCAGAATTATTTCAGTTATTTACCTGACTTTAAAACATTTATAGTCAAATAACTATCTGAAGGGAGGAAATAAGCCAATAAAAATTACATACATTTTAAGCAAGTATTGCAAATCCCTTGTGGGAGATAGGCCAAAAACATAACTGGAAATAAGAGGTTTCGGGGAGGGAAGAACAAATGAATTTACTTTCATCTTAAGCAAGTTTTCTAAAGTAATATATCTGAGGGCTGTATCTTTCAGTAGCTGTAGAATGTGTAATACTTTTAACTTGTGCTAGTGATATATTGGCCCGGATTTTGTGGTGGTAACGACAGTGAAACTGTCAGCGTACGCCGCCATCATTGCACCTCTGATGGTGACAGCTATTTCTGTAGTCAGAGCATGCCCGGAAATGCAGAAGTTGCTGTCAGTCATTCCCTGCTCCTCCACAGGTTGCGCTGTAGAACTCCCCGGAGCTAGCAATCAATTTAAATCACACTGAAATGTAATTCCTGACAAAAACTTCCCCTATTACACTGGAATATCACAAAAGTTAAGCCTTGTTGAAAGAGGTGGAACTGGGTTTTTAACAGAGTATTGACTGCTGAACAACCATTCTGGCCCTGAAATTTTTTTTTTATATTTGTGGAATGTCAAATTTTTCCATTAATATAAGAATTACACGGTTTTTAATGTAATACATTTTTTAAAGTTTGTTTGATCTTTCAATTTCTACCTTAATCCTATGTGTATGTCCCAATCGTTATTTCGCTCTCTGTAAATTTTTTAAAAGATAAATTATAATCTGTACATTTTACTTCCTGATTTGCTGTCTGTGAGAATTCCTCATTGTGATTGGCTGCTCAGCCTGCTTGATGACATCACTATTGCTGGACGCTGGAGATTCGCTTGATTTGGTGCCAGATTCAAATTAACGTTGGGAGAGCTGAAATTCACGCCACAGATCGCTAGATCTTTCTGGGCAGTTTTCTTTGAGGTCATTGGCGAGCACCGTCGCTTTGTCGCTGACCACAAATTCCGGGCCAATATATTACTTCAGTAAATTTACTGTGTTACAACAGCAAGCAAGCAGGTAACATATTTAACAGGTCAGACAGCATCTGTGGAGAGAGAAACAGAGTTACTGGGGGGAATTTTTCGGGGGGTCAGCGGGCGCGTTCGGTGGCGGGTCGGGTGGGAAAATGTTTTTTTTTGACAGTGGGTTGGGATGTCGGGTGTGTCAGCGCTGAACAGACCCGACACGCAACGGCAGGGGATGCAATTCAAGTTATTATAACCTTGTTAACAGCCCATTAAACAGTATTTTGAGCTCACCTTTACATTTTACGAGGTCGCCCATGGGGTCCACACTGCTTAGGGATTACGTCAGGTAAGCAGGTCGGGAGTTGTATGACCATGGAATCATCTCATTACTTGATAGCTGCAAATGTGCTATAAAAGCTCCCATCTCACATCTGTTCACTTTCCAAGCTCAGAAGTTGTTGCTTACTTCATTTGGAAGACAGATTGAGCTTTATGCAGGTTGCAAGTGTTTGGAGCCAACTCTCTATCCAGTGCCACCTCATTGGAACAACCTCTCTGACCATTGACAGATTTGCTTCTGTCATCTTAACTTCACCTGCCATCTATTACATCAGCCTTTGAAACTATCTCACCTTGGTCCTCAGAATCCCACCACGATCAGCCCCAACACCAACGGCACCAACACTAACCTTCTCCGCAATCAACTGACGCTGCACAGGACACAGGGCATCAGCACCCGACCACATTGCTGCCCGGGACGCCAGGGATGGCCTCATCATGGCCAGATTTACTTCACTTGACGCTGTACACCCTGGCTGCCACATGATGCGCCAGGTTGGCACCACCCCACACCAACACCATAAAGCATCCCTACAATGCCCAAGCCATTCCTTTCACACTCATCACCATTGCGGGGGGTACCGTTATGTCTCACCATTCACTGCAACTCACTAAGCCACTTCCAAAGGTGCACACAGATCTGTCCAAGAACACAAAGTGTTGAAAATAATGGTTTCAATGTTCGACACCACATTAACAGAAACTTCACATGAACATTGCATAAAACACCCAAGTGGCTACCCTTGTGTGTTGTTAGTTGGTATGATTGGAGTAGGATGAGGGTGAGTGTGAGCCGTGGCTAGTGAGATGGGGAAGTGATAATGTAGATAGAGAGGGATGGGTGGAGGTGCAAGGTAAGTTGGTGTGAGTAAGGATGTGCAGGAGTAGGGTCGGGAAGGCAGAGTGATGGGGATGTGATGAGAGGCACAGCAGGATAAGGTTGAGTGTGGCTTTGCAGTAACGTTTCGTGATCTACTGAGATCATTGAAAGGTTTGCGCCACTGCAGCCTGGTCCTCCTGACGACATCCCTGCTTGTGCCCTCCTGTGCAATGTGCAACCAGGCTGCGTTGATCTCCTGGGGTTGTCTCTTCCACCCAAGGGGAGGGAAGAGAACCTCCCTGTGTGCTGAGCTTCCTCTATAAGCATATGGAGGGAATCATAGGAGAGCCTGGGTGCAGCCCTGCACCTCTGTGCAGTGCTTGTCAGTGTTTGCAGGTCTGTGATAGTGTGGAAGGCAGGAGAGATTAAATGACAAAAGGTGGTGCAAGGCAAAAGGGAATGGTAATGGGACAAGTAAAGAAACAAAAGATGGGTCTAGAGGATCTGTAAATGAACAGCAGAATCATTACCAGCAGCTGCTGTCCGACAAAATGGGAGCAGTGGTTATGATCTGAAATTGTTGAACTCCGTGTTGGGTCCAGAAGGCTGTAAAGTGCCTAACCGAAAGATGAGGTGCTGTTCCTCGAGCTTCCATTGAGCTTTTTTAGAACAGTGTAGGAGCCGAGGTCAGAGTGGGAGAGGGGCGGAGAATTAAAATGGCAAGCCACCGAAAGCTCAGGGTCATGCTTGCAGACTGAACGGAGCTGTTCCGCAAAGTGATCACCCAGTCTTTGTGGAACATCTCCGTTGCTCTTCTTCAAAAAGTGCCATGGATCTTTTACTTCAGCTGAGGGAAGGTTGGACCTCGGTTTAACATGTCATCCAAAAGACGGCACCACCAGTTACAACATTGGAAACAAGCAGACAGAAATAAACAAAACATTTCAAGAAATTTTGTCTGATCAGCACCATAGAGATCAAATACTATTTAAGAATGACTTTTCAGATCTTCTCCAAATGTTACAGACAAGATCCTTGAAGAATAAACTTTTTTCCTTTGGAAATTAGTTTAACACTAAATATTAAGGTGACAGCAGTATAAGATTTCTTTTCCACAAATGAAATAAAACAAAAGGAATGTAATAATTCACATCTTTATAGGCCTTTACTTAATTATATTGATAAGAACATAAGAAATAGGAGCAGGAGTAGGCCATATGACCCCTCGAGCCTGCTCCACCATTCAATAAGATCGTGCCTCATCATCAACTTCAACTCCACTTTCCTGCCCGATCTCCATATCCCTTGATTCCCTAGAGTCTAAAAATCTATCTATCTCAGCCTTGAATATACTCAAAGACTCAGGGCTGGATTTTGTCTTGGGGTCGGGTTGGGGTCGTGTAATCCGCATTTCGTGTTTCCCCCCCGACTCCAGATTAATGTGGATGAATGATGCAATTTTCACTTAATTGGGCAATTGAGTTCCAGCATGTGGGAACCCATGAACCAATTAGTGGTTTCAGTCTGAAAGTCGCCTCTGATGATGTCATCATTGCTGACTGCCTAGTCTCAGAGACTGTTGGTGAGAGAGGACCTGTCTGGCTTGCTTTTGATGTGAGTGGAGCTGGATGCAAAATATGGGGGGGGGAGGGGGGGGGGGAGAAGGGGAGAGAGAGAGAGGAGAGAGAGAGAGAGAGAGAGAGAATTTTTTTTGCATCCAAGTCCTCTCACAGCAAAGGCCAGGCAGTCTCTGAACACATTCAATGCAGCAGCGGCGACTTTCAGACCTAATACTACTACTACCTTCATCACATCTCCGTTGTAATAGTGGACCTGCAGCTGATAGTCAGCTGTCCACTTGTGCTCCCACCAGGTTTCACTGGAGTGTTTCACACCAGGCGTACTTCACGTCAGAAAAGGGTTAAACTAGCTAAAACGTTTCAAAATGGCATTACAGAGCCAATTTAGAGCTTGTTAAGGGCTTTAATGGCCCCTATCATATATATATTTTTTATCCACACTTTTTGTTTGTGTCTTCTTTTCTTCTCTCCCACATGGCAGCTGTCTTTCATTCTGCCAGCGCAATTTACACTTCATCTAGAGCCATCCTTTGTTTCTTAACCTGTCCCATTACCATCTCCTTTTGTCTTGAATATCTCTTAATGTCTCTTAACCTCTCCTGTCTTCTATCCTATCACAGACCTTTCCTTTTGTTCTTTCATCCCCTCCCCCCTTTCCCAGCCCCTACACTTGCTTAAAAATCTGTTCCATTTCCTGCTTTTTTCCAGTTCTGAGGAAAGGTCATCGACCTGAAATGTTAATTCTGTTTCTCTCTAAAATAGCCTGTTCCCTGGTTGGTTCCATGACGTATTGTTCTAGGAAACTGACCCGAATGCATTCCATGAACGCGTCCTCCAGACTACCTTTGCCAATTTGATTTGTCCAGTCTATATGAAGATTAAAGTCCCCCACGATTATTGCATTACCTTTTGACATGAATCTGTCATTCATGACGTATGAAATAATACTGAGTGGCCTGCGGGTGGCGCTGTCCAGGGAGAGTATAAATACTCGGGCATGGGCCCAGCTTGCGCAGGACATTCTTAACAGGAACTAGTGAAGGACACAACTAGACCTCCATGTTGTAAAACAGTTGATTAAAGCTTTGTTTAATGCTTAGACCAAGTGCCTAGTAGTTTTCTTACGTCACCTTTTTTACAAGCTCCTACTATTTCTTGATTAATATTGGCCCAAAAATTAGTGTCTCTACGCGAGAGTACGCACTGTGTACTCTCGCGTATTCTGTCTCCAATTGCCGGTTTTCTGCATGCACTGCGCATGCGCTGAAAACCAGCACTTGGTGATTTCAAAAGGGGGCGGTTCCTAAGTGAACCGCGTGCGCGCTACAGGCTGCGCGCACGCAGTGCACTTAGTGCTTTGAACGCGCAGGTAAGCATGGAAGATTTTGCACATAAAGAAAGGAGGCGTAAGACCCTCTTTTAACAAGGTAAGTAGTTAATTAAGTATTATTTTGAATTTTTTTTCAACAGGTATATCTTTTTTAGAGACTTTAAAGAAAGGTAAGTTTATTTTTATAACTTTTTAAAAGATTTTAAATTTTTTCAAAAATTTAATTTTTTGTTTAAAGTGGTTAATTTATTTAACTATACTTATTTTATTAATGTGATGGTTTTTTTTAAATTTAATTGAGGTTTAGCTGTTCTTTTGAGGGGGTATAGATTCATAGCTTTCACAGCACTTGCTGTGAAAACTATGAATGAAAGATGGTGTGCTGCCATTGGCTCTAACTGAATCACGTGATCCCACAGCTCGCACGAATTAACTGCGCCTGTGGGATACGGAAGCACTGCACAGCTGCTGTCTAGAAAATCAAGTTCGTGCGAGCTCGGAATGAAAAGGCAGGCGCGCAGTGAGATATCGCGGGGAAGCCTTACCCCCGCACGAAGGCTCCGTCTTTAATTTCTGGGCCAAATTCTGTCCAACGGTATAGCTACTTTTAGGGGGCTTATATACTACTCCCACAAGTGTTTTCTGCCCCCTGTTATTCTTATCTCCACCCATACTGATTCTACTTCCTGATCTTCCGAGCCAAGATCCTTTCTCTCTACTGTCCTTATGTCATCTTTTATTATCAGGGCTATTCCCCCTCCTTTTCCATTCTGCCTGTCTTTTTGAAACGTCAAATACCCTGGAACGTTTAGTTCCCAACCTTGGTCACCTTGCAATCACGTCTCTGTAATGGCTATTAGATCAAACCCATTTATCTCTATTTGTGCCACTAGTTCGTCGATGCTGTTATGAATGCTTCGTGCATTCAAATAAAGAGCCATTAATTAAATTTTTTTACCATTCTCTGCATTGACCTTATTCTCTGCTGCACTGCTACCGTTAAACTTCCCTTCCTGTCACACTCTGCTTATTTTTACCCAAATTGCTACACTGCTCTATTGCCTTGACCTTTCTCTTTAGATTTCTAAATTTCCCCTCACCTGACCCCTCCATCCCCCACTTTTTTAGTTTAAAGCCCTATCTACAGCCCTAGTTATTCAATTTGCCAGGACACTGGTCCCAGCCTGGTTTAAGTGGAGCTCGTCCCGACTAAACAGCTCCCTCTTTCCCCAGTACTGGTGCCAGTGCCCCATGAATTGAAACCCCTTCTTCCCACAGCACTCTTTGAGCCACACATTTAACTCTCTGATCTGCTTGATCCTATGCCAATTTGCGCGTGGCTCAGGTAGTAATCCAGAGATTATTACCCTTGAAGTTCTGCTTATTAATTTAGACCCTAGCTCCTCAGACTCCCTCAGCAGAACCTCATTCTTTGTTCTACCTATGTCATTGGTTCCTACATGGACCACAACAACTGGATCCTTCCCCTCCCACTCCAAGTTCTTCTCCAGCCGCGAGGAGATATCCTTCACTTTGGCAGGTAACACAGCCTTCGGGACTCTCTTTCACGGCTGCAGAAAACAGTATCTATCCCCCTGACTATACTATCCCCTACTACTACCATATTCCTTCCTTCTCCCCCTACTTGGATGGCCTCCTGTGCCACGGTGCCATGGTCAGTTTGCCCATCCTCCCTGCAGTCCTTTTCCTCATCCATACAGGTAGCAAGTACCTCGTACCTGTTGGACAAGGCCCAGGGCTGAGGCTCCTCCATCGGTACATCTTGTGTCCCCGGCGCGGACACAATGGGCCGAAATGGCCTCCTTCCGTGCTGTAACTTTCTATGATTCATACCTTCCTGACTCGCAGTCACACCCTCCTGTCCCTGACCACTGACAAACTCTAAAGTACTACTTAACCTAAAGGGTGTGACTGCCTCCTGGAATAAAGTTTCCAGGTAACTCTCCCCCTTCCCTGATGCATCGCAATGTCTGCAGCTCATACTCCAGCTGAACAATTCTGAGCCGAAGTTCCTCGAGTTGCAGACACTTACTGCAGATGGGGTTGCTCGGGATCGCGATGCTCTCCACAAATTCCCACATGCTGCAGTTACGACACATCACCTGCCCTGCCATCTCTAACCTTGTTTTATTTATTCAGTAATTAATTAGTTAAAGCTTTTATTCAATTGATATTTTAGTTTTATTATTTGATTATTTTATCTATTTGATCATATTCTTTGGAGATTAGCTTTGTTCTAAGTTAGAGAACTGCAGTGTTAACTTAAGATAATTTGGGGGTGGAAGAAGCACAACTGCTGTGAATATTGCAGGCATCCTCTCTCGGGCATAGGCTACATCAAAGTTGACCTTAGTCTAATAAAAATCAAGATGGCCTTTAAATATCAGAAGTGCTATAATTTAACTGCAACAAAATAATTGGACCCACAGTGGTAGATTGGCATTTCCATGCTGGCATCAATTAATAAGCTAGCTGGTCAGGGAGCTTATGATGGCTGGAGGTTTGAGGCTATGGAGGGAGGAGAATTCAGATGTGTAACAGGACCTAGTTGCAAGTTACAAAAGAGTTGCTGCAGCAAAAAGATCCACTACAGCCTGGATTAGTTTAACAAAAATGTTTTCAAACATGTATTGACACCACGCAATCATATTGAGATGTGCAAGTTCATGCTTATTTAGTAGTACAGGCATCACAATATAATTAACTGTATGTTGATGTGACAGAATATCTAAATTGTCAATAATTTGCTCCTTCTTATGCTACAGAGAGCAGATTTGTCAAGAATTGGTGCATTCTTAAACATGAATTCAGCTACAAACATTTGCATTTGTATAGCGTGTCTCATGTTAAAACAATGTCGAGGAACACTCAGATTGTCTTTTGCAGACTGCAGTGTGAAATGGTAGTACAGCTAGCAATATGAATGAGGGGCCATTTCAGTCAACCTTTGTTTTAAAAAAAAAGTAGATCAAAATTCCACTGAGAACTTCAGAGTTATTCATAGAGGTTAAATCCCCAAAAAGTTCAATTAGTCGCACCTCACATCTTAGGTTCAATTCCTATAACAAGTGCAGTTTTGTTCACTAGAACTTTCAGGTTAGGGGGAAAATGATCTTGCTGCCTGGCAGCCCAGAACAATTGTTACATTCTGCTGGAAAATGTGATATTAATTTAAGTGTCCAGAAGGCAACCATTCTGTATCAAACCATTTCACAAAAAACAGTGCTGTGCATCCACTTTATGTAATGATGCTATCCAGTGAGATGTTTTATTTTTTAAGCGTTCACAGGTGACCTTTTTTGAGTATGTTGGTGCAGATTTGGATGTTTGGTCAACTGAAATGCTCGTGTAAACTAATGGGTTGTGATACGGAATTTGAAAATCTTGTGAATCTGAAGCAGAACGACTGACATTTTATGCTATGCTATGCTTATGGTTAAAAATTGAGATCAGTGCAAACAAATGTGTCTGTTTTTCCTTGATAAATACAACAGTTTGTAAAGTAACACAGCCTGAAGATGCACACCACCATCAGAGTTATGGCAGTTTACATAATATTCAGCAAGATATTTCCCAACTTTCAAGCTCAAGAGACATGGACTTGTCAAAAAGTCAGCTGCCATTTAAGCATGAATTAATCTCCTCCAAAACTTCAGGTAAAAGCTGCCCTATTGAATTGGAATACCCTCTAATGAGGTCATGAGTCATTACAATTGTGAATCATGGATCAATATTGCAGTTTTTTCAATAGGACTACTCAAAATGAATCTGTGGTTAATCTAGGCAGTACAGTGTGTTGGGCATTCTAATGCACTATGTCACAGAGCGTGTTTGACAGCTCCATGCTTGAGATTCTCCAGAGGGAGCATTCCACATTGCATGCTGATGTGAAGGCCACTGGGAGTATGGGAAAACCAGTATACGACATGCACTTAGCCAGTTATCAGTGGTATATACAGAATCTTGGGAGCAGATGACTTGCCTCTACTCTTGGTTAGGGATGGTGTGTAAAGTGAGAACTTGTAGAAAATACTTTCTGTTTATATTTAAAAAAAACATTTAAAATATAGTTTTTCATTTCTTTGCTGTTTTCCTTTTTGAAATGCATCTGAATCATAAACTCATAGAAGTTTACGGCACATAAGGAGGCCATTCGAACCATCGTGTCCGTGCCGGCTGTAAAAGAGCCATCCAGCCTAATCCCACTTTCCAGCTGTTCCAAGTGCATATCCAAGTACTTTTTAAATGTGATGAGGGTTTCTGCCTCTACCATCCTTTCAGACAGTGAGTTCGAGGCCCCCACCATACTCTGGGTGAAAATAATGCTCCTCAACTCCCCTCTAATCATAGAATCATAAAATGGTTACAGCACAGAAGGAGGCCATTCACCCTGTCGAGCCTGTGCCGGCTCTCTGCAAGAGCACTTCAGCTAGTCCCACTCCCCCGCCCTTTCCCCATAGCCCTGCAATTTTTTTTCCTCAGGTACTTATCCAATTCCCTTTTGAAAGCCACAATTGAGTCTGCCTCCACCACCCTTTCATTCCAGATCCTAACCACTCCCTGCGTAAAAAGTTTTTCCTCATGTCATCTTTGGTTCTTTTGCCAATCACCTTAAATGTGTGTCCTCTGGTTCTCGACCATTCCACCAATGGGAACAGTTTCCTCTCAACCTTCTCTGCTCTAAGGAGAACAACCCCAGCTTCTCTAGTTTATCCACATAATTGAAGTCCCTCATCCCTGGAACCATTCTCGTAAATCTTTTCTGTACCCTCTCTAAGGCCTTCACATCCTTTCTAAAGTGTGGTGCCCAGAATTGGACACAATACTCCAGTTAAGGCCAAACCAGTGTTTTGTAACATCCTTGCTTTTGTACTCTATGCCTCTATTTATGAAGCCCAGGATCCCGTATGCTTTTTTAACCGCTTTCTCAACCTGCCCTGCCACCTTCAACGATTTATGCACATATACCCCCGGACTCTCTGTTCATGCACCCCCTTTTGAATTGTACCCTTTAGTTTATATTGCCTCTCCTTGTTCTTCCCATCAAAATGTATCACTTCGCACTTTTCTGCGTTAGATTTCATCTGCCACGTGCCCACCCATTTCACCAGCCTGTCTATGTCTTCTTGAAGTCTATCACTATCCTCCTCACTGTTCACAATACTTCCAAGATTTGTATCATCTGCAAATTTTGAAATTGTGCCCTGTACACACAAGTCCAAGTCATTAATATATATCAAGAAAAGCAGTGATCCTAGTACCAACCCCTGGGGAACACCACTATATACCTTCCTCCAGACTGAAAAACAACCGTTCACCACTGTTCTCAGTTTCCTGTCACTTAGCCAATTTCGTATCCATGCTGCCACTGTCCCTTTTATTCCATGGGCTTCAACTTTGCTGGAAAGCCTATTTTGTGGCACTTCATCAAATGCCTTTTGGAAGTCCATGTACACCACGTCAACCGCATTGCCCTCCAACCCTCTCTGTTACCTTATCAAAAAACTCAATCAAGTTAGTTAAACATGCTCCACCTATCCCTCAAAAGAAGAAAACACTAAAGCCTTTTTTGTTTTCAAATTCACACCTTTTGAAGTGATGCAATAGTCCCAAAGACATAAGTACAAAGTGGCACTTCATTACTTGAAACATTGATCCAACTTCGTTCATGTAAAGAAACTCTGAAGGGGAAAGCCTTTCAAATTCTGTAACACAATCCCATAATTTTAGTTGGATGCATAAGAAGTTGTATACTTTACTGAGACATCTAGATCTGTACCACTGTACTCAAAGGTTGCGTGGTGAACTTGATGTTTTAAAAAATAAAAACATTTCTTTTTGGGTAAAGGTTGCAACTCCACCGAGAATGAAACCATAGCAGACTCCAAATACATCAAAATGAAATGACAACAGCCTTTCCAGCAACGGCTCTGTGACATTTATTTCTATAGTTGCACTAAAACCTGGAGGTGTTGAATGGACTCAGTGATGTGAATGTCTTACTGGAGTAATCCTGACAATACGCTGTTCACTTAGGGGGGCAGTTCCACAGCAGAATTCCCCCTCTTGCTCCACTGAGTTTGCTCAGTTTTTTAATGCATAACAGGGGGGTGCCCATTTATTTTCCTATTTGTGCAGTATTTTTTGACATTTTATAAAGCTATTGATGTTACAAAACTGTTCCTCTCCAACAATTAGTTGCAGTTTCTTCCAAGATCTCAGTGGATTAACTCTAGGCATGTTACTCAACAGCTCCGCATTACTAACCACAATCTGATTTATTTAATGTCCTTTTGTCTAGACACAGCCTAATTTCAGTTTCCAATACTGCTGGTGCTGTAAAATGTTTTAATTTGTACACAGAGCTATTGATTTTGATATGCAGTACTTCTGAGGCAGTCAGTAAGAACAATTCTTTTCCGATAACGTGAATAAATAATGGCTGTGGTAGTGTCTAATGATTTGCTTTTTTTGTGTTTGCATTTCTCCCCTGAGTTTTGGCTGGGAGGCCCTAAACTCCAGGAATTCACAAAGCCAAAACCTAATTCTACAAGCACTGAAGGTAATGAATTAGCCTCCCAGCCCACAAGGGAGCACAAGACATTTCCTTGTCTTCTACACCACCTCAAAAAAAATACAACGATTTAACATTTAACTATTTAACATAAATCAGTTACCACAAAACTACCAGAAAGTTCATGCCTGCTCCCTCCTGCTCTCTTCTCCACCCCTCCTACGTTAACAAGTATATTAGTCTGTATTATGACTTTTTAATTTTTTTTAAATATGCTCTCCTGAAAGGTCATGAACCTTCTTTTCTCCAAGACCCTTAGCCAAGAAGACAGGGAGGGCAACATACTCCCAAGCCAGCACCAATGCTACTTTTGGTTGATGAAACACATGCATTCAATGATCCGATGAGAATGCTCTTTCCAATTTTTCCTTCCCTGAGCAGATGTGTTTATGTTATGCAGAGGGAATATCCTAATGCAATAATCAAATTTGTGGGGTCTTATTGCCCATTGTTTCTACCACAATAGGAAACTTTCACCAATTCCACTGTTAACTGTTTAGATCCCCTCCCCTGTGCACATACAAAAAGGACAGGTACAGACCTGATGGTCCATCGAGCCTATCCTTCGCTGTCATGGTGTAATCTCTGCCCACTCATCAGCCACGCAACTTCCTGAAAAAGTGGATAAACCTTAGGTCAATTTAGGAAATCAAACTCTGGGAAATTCTTTTCCAACCCCCGAAGGCAATCAACAAAGTTTCAGGAGAGCATGGTGACTCCTAATATCCACCTAACTTTAATGTTGGCCACATTCAGGAACTGCTCCAGGCTACCTTCAGACTTGGTCTCTCTGGAGGAGAGCAAATCAATTGGAAAATTACAGCTCCTATCATGCTCATGTAGTGCCTCATTATTTCTCTCAGCAATATCGCCAAGCATTTCACATACACTGAATTATTTTGAAGTACAGTGACTGTTGCCATGTAGGCAAACACACCAAATGGTGTGCGAATTTTAAATCTCACTAAAACAAATATTGACTGCATTAACAGTATGGTAACTTGAGGATAAGACCATTTTGGCACCTTATCTTGGAATGTTCCTTCAAATTGCAAGAGTTGCTTTGTCTACGATAACACATTATGTCAGTTGAACAATCTCTGAGGTGCAGCAAGTACTGCAGCTGCCTCATTTTGTATTCTTGTAGTCACATTTACAATGATTTTAACTGGCAACTGATGAGACTTGGAAACTATGCCATATTAAGGCTCCTGAGAAAAGCACAGCAGAGTGTGATGTATCAGAGCTGACTAATGAGTATGTGATAATATCAATAGTTCCAAACATTGTTTTTACTGAACATCTGCTGATAAAATGAAGCAGTTGGTGTCTTGTTTGCAGCAGCAGCATTGCTTTCTAAAGCAGCAGTGTAAATGTTTTGATAATTTACACTGATTATTGGGCTACAGAAGTCCTACAGAATAAGAATTGTCATTGAACTGCTTCACAAGTGCAATAAACATACAAACTCCATTTTGTAGAATATCACTTTGGAGTAAATTTTCTCTCCTCATCCCCTCTTTGAAGTCATTGACTTTTGCTGGGGTATGGTTCCAGCTGCGTTGGCTACTCCAATGCCTTTCCCAAGCAGCTAGCAGTTCATTGCTGGCAGGTAATTTGATTAAGGGAGTCAGGGGAAAGGGGAAGAGAAAAGGTGGATCCTGTCCTCATGTGAAAATGTGTGGACTTCCTGCTGCCATTCTGACTGAAATTTGTTAATGCAGCATAGATAAGGAATTGAATTGTGGATCTACTGGTCATATGCTGCCTTTACCAACATTAGGGGAGCTTCCGAGTAAACGTTTTCTATCACTTGCAGCTTTTAAAAATTCCTCTTGCTCTATGCGCTACTGTAAACAGTGGAGTTACCAAAAGACTATTTAAGTGTAAGCATTAATTTAGCATTCCAATAATTTAAACTATATTTATTGGATTTTCACCAGACTTGAATCCATCTCATCATCACTCTAAAATTGCTTTGCGTGAACTGTGTCAAAATTCATATCTGGAAGCATTGTCAATAAATACCGATTACCTTAATGGCTTTTTATTATAACTGTTCTTGCGAGAATGTCCTTTACTAATTCAAAATGGGTGCAGTGAAAAATTCTGACTGGTTATCTTAGTACCATAGATTTTTAATAAAACTTCATCAGTTGCTTCCTCCTGTCATATCTTGGCTTTCCTTCAAATATGGATGTGATTTGAACTGTGATTCTACCTCCAAAAATTCAGCTAGGCATCTTAACTGCAAAATAGACCAGCATTTAATGTTTTAAAAATGGCTGCATGATTTTTGGTCAAAATCCAGAAAACTGCTGAAGGATTTTGCAACTGATGATGATCTGATACAGAGATGCAGAGTGGAATGCGATGTTGGCTGATATACATCTAACAATTAAAATAAAAGCAGCAGTATGTCAAAAGAAATAGATGAGGAAATATTGAAATTGGATTATAGAATTATAAATGGTATGTTGCCAATTTGGGAGAAGAAAGAGAACATTTTAATTTTTTGCACTGTCAAACCTTTTTGTGCTTTGAGCTTTTTTTCCTGCATTCATTGCATTTTTTGTGCTTGTGTGTACTTTTTGCTTGCACTTCTGTCTTGTACTGTTATATGCATGCTTTGTGTACTTCTGTTTTCTCCTGTGTATCCATCTTTGTGCACGTTCTAAAAATGTAATACCAATTGTGTATGATTTGTAGATGTAATCCGTTTTGAGTTGCCTGTGATGGTTGTATGCCTTACGTTGACTGTTTTGAATAATATTTCACCTGTGGGAATTTTTGTAGATGCTGTTTTCTAGTTGATGCCTTGACATCTCAATTAATTACTGCAGTACTGATTGTACCCTTTTGTTACCGCAAAACTCTAAATAGGACATACATCAAAGTATATCTCCCCCACATTTTTCAAAGCAATGGCCCAAAAATTCATCCCGGTGCGCGAGAGTACGCACTGCGTACTCTCGCGTATTCCCTCTGCAATTGCCGGTTTTCTGCATGCCCTGCGCATGCGCTGAAAACCGGCAATTGCTCTTTTGAAAAGGGGGCGGTTCCTCGGTGCATCGCGTGCGCGCTACAGGCTGTGCGCACGCTGTGCACTTCATGCTTTGGACGCGCAGGTAAGTACTGAAGATTTTAGAAATGTAAAAAGGAGGAGTAAGACCCACTTTTAACAAGGTAAGTAGTGAATTAAGTATTTTTTTGAATTTTTTTTTACAGGTATATCTTTTTTAGAGACTTTAAAGACAGGTAAGTTTATTTTTATAACTTTTTAAAAGATTTTAAATTTTTTCAAAAATTTAATTTTTTATTTAAAATGGTTAATTTATTTAACTATACTTATTTTATTAATGTGATGGTTTTTTTTAATTTAATTGAGGTTTAGCTGTTATTTTGGGGGGGTGTAAGATTCATAGATTTCACAGCCGTGCTGTGAAACTTATGAATGGAAGATGGTGTGCTGCCATTGGCTCTAACTGAGTCACGTGATCCCACAGCTTGCACGAATTCACTACGCCGGTGGGATACGCAAGCACTGCCCGGCTGATGTCTGGAACATCAAGTTCGTGCGAGCTGGATCTGAAAAAGCACAAGCGAGGTGAGAGATCGCGGGGAAGGCTTACCCCCGCGGGAACAGAGCGAGATCAATTTCTGGGCCATTATCAGGTGACGTAAAGTGCAGCTTTTTAAAAATACATACTCAGTATAGCCATGTATAATTACCAAATATTGAAAGCATTGGCAACCAACAGTAGATTAAATGTTGAGTACTTGATACTTGGGAATAAGTGCAAGCTGTTATCTCATTTAAGGGTTTGGATGATGTCATACATTGTGACATAGCCATCTCTAACCACTTCCTTGTATCCTTCACCACCCACATTCCCCTATCCTCCAATCTCTTCCAACCCTACTTCCTTCTGCAATAGCCCCATGAAAATAAACTTCCTGCAAGTTACTAACAAATGCACTTTCAAAATCCCAACTAACTAGCCTTTGGCCCACCATTCACCACAATACAGTACCTCTGCAGCTGTTGATTTGCTCAGCCACTCCTCACCTCCACCTTTGATGCTCATGTTTTTCAGCAAATCCTTTACTGTCTCCCACCTAGTCAATTCCCTTTTAAAAGCACAACTATCCACCGCCAAGCCTCGCCATCTTCTGCAAAAATTGTCCACTTCTCTAGGATTGTCCTGGAATGAAGTGATAACCACCGCCCCCGCCCCTTCCCCCGGCTTCTCTTCACTATCAAAACCCCTTTGCCCTGCTCCTTTCACCCTCACCTCCAACAATAAATATGATGAGCTTATTGATTTCTTTGTCCTCAAGATAAACACCATCTGTTCAGGTGCCTCTGCTGTCTCGTCTCCTCCGCCCCCCACCGTCCCCCCGCCCTCCTTTTCCCCTTGCCTAAGAGCCAAACCTCCCCCATCCCTAGGCCCCTTACCATTGCCTTAACCTCTCAAAACTCTCTAATTTCTCTCCCATCTTACCCTCCTATACTCTCTCTGGGCTCATCTCATCCATGAGATCCACCTCCTGCCCCATTGACCCCATTCCAACTAAATCACGAACAACCAACATCACTTCCTGGGATCCATGCTAGCTGACATTATGAACAGTTCCCTTTCTTCAGGTACTGTCCCCTCCTTTTGAAAACTGCCATCATCAACCTCAATCAAAAAAAAACACCCTTAATCCCTATGTCTTTGCGAACTACTGGCCCATCTTTAACTTCACTTTCCTTTGCAAGGTTCTTGAACATCTTGTTGCCTCCCAGATGAATGCCCGTCTGTCATACAACTCTCTGTTTGAATCTCTCCAATCACATTTTCACCCTTCCCACGGCATCAAAATAACCCTAACTAAAATCCATCACATATGTCCTCACTGATCTACATTGGCTCCCAGTTCCCTAATTCTCATCCTTGTATTTAAATCTCTCTATGGTATTACCCCTTCATGCCTCTGTAACATTCACTAGCACTACAACTCCCCCACCCTCCCAAACTCTCCACTCCTCTAACTGCAGCCTCTTGTCTATCCCACTTTTCTACGTTCCACCATTGGTGGCCTGCAATCAGCCACCAAGGTCCCAAGCTTTAGAATTCCAACTCTGAGCCTGTCCGCTTCTCTACCTCCCTCTTCTATATTATGACCCTCTTTAAAACCCACCTGTGTGACCAAGTTTTTGATCACCCCTCCTATTATCTCCATTTTTGGATCGGCATCCATTTTTTCATTACAGCTCGGTCGAGTGCCTTGGGATCTTTTTCTACATTAAAGAGGGACTGCATAATTGCAAGTTGTTGTTAGCAAAACTCAAGGATTTTGTAACAGTAATCTGAACTCCAAGATTAGATTGTAGCCTTGAACTCATTTTCCCCTATCAGTTTATACTTTACTATTAATTTTCATTGCTTTGCTCCCCATGAGTGTTTATAACGTATATAAATAATCACTGTTGCATTATTATTAACAGCCAACTGAAATCTGCAATTGATTACTGGGAAATCCTGTGTCCAGTACAATTTGGTAAAGCTCTTTTGCTAGTGTTGCAAGGCATTTGTATCCTTGCATAAACATACTTCTGACATAATTGTGAAAACATGACTGATAATAACCCCACCTGATGCACTTTCTAAAATACCCGGAATCATTTTAAATGTGAAATGTGAAGAAAGGGTTCATGTGAATGTTACCGATCCCTTGAGCTTTTTAACTGGTCTCTTTGAATTTTACATCTGTAAATTCTAGCCTTATATTGGTCAGCTATGTTTGATACTCAGGATGAGAAAAGACCATAGGTCCCTTAGGCACTAACCCCACTTCTTACCAGGCTCATCCATGCTTCTCCACCAACACCTCCTGGGAGAGGCAAAAAAACCAGAGACCTGCAGCCAACTTAGGAAACCTCTTGTCAAAAATTCCTCAAGGACGATCAGGCAATCCCCAACTTGTTTTTTATACAAAATCTTACTTTTCTTCAGGCGCAATTTGTAGTTTTCCAAAATTTGTCTCATACCATCTTGAAGGACTGCAAAAGGTCAGTCCTCACTACCACCTCTGGAATGTTGTTCCACATCTCAATCAACTTCTGAGAAAAATAAAACTTCTGCAAATTCAACCTCGTTACCTGTTTTCTCAACTTAAATGGGTGACCCTTAGTTTTAACTGGCCCATCACCTCAAACAATCTATCCACTTGTACGTTATTGATGCCCTTCATGATTTTAAAGACTTGGATCAGATCCCCTTTAAGTCTAGCATCTCCAGCAAATCCAATCCCAAGACACAAAGGCTGGAATTTTCTGTACCTGGACGGGTCGGGTGCGGGCGGTCGCCATGGCAGGTCGCGACCCCGTTCCTCATTCCATCCCGCACCTGAGATCAACTTTCCATTAATGGTGCCTATTAAGGCTGCCTTGCACATTACCCGGCCCTATTAAATAGTGCAGGTCTGATGACGTCATCAATGACGCGTTTTCAGCCGGGATATTTAAAGGAGCCGTGGCCACATTGCATTTGAAGGTTCATCTAGGAGGGTGCAGGCACTGCACTGGACCATTAGAGTGTTGCAATGAGTGGCAAACATGACTGCACAGAGACTAAGGGCTGCACCGAGGTTCTCAGATGACTCCCTCCATATGCTTGTGGAGGAAGTGAGAGCACGCAGGGAGGTCCTCTTCCCTTTGGATGGGTGGAAGAGACCTCCCCAGCAGACCAAAGGAGCCTGGCTCCAAATAGCAGAGGAGGTCAACAGTAGGGATGTTGTCAGGAGGATCTGGGTGCAGTGCCACAAACCTTTCAATGATCTCATTAGATTAGGAAAGGTGAGTGCAAAGCCACACTCAACTTCATCCTGCTGTGCCTCTCATCACATCCCCATCACTCTGGCTTCCCAACCCTACTCCTGCACATCATTACTCACACCAACATACCTTACACCTCCACCCATCCCTCTCTCTCTCTCTATCTACATTATCATATGCCCATCTGACTAACCACCCCTCACACTCACCCTCATCCTAATGGAATCATACCAACTAACAACACACAGGAGGCCACTTGGCATTGCCACCCCACTCCATCATAGTCACCCTCTAAAGATGTAACCCTTACACTCATTCCATCATTCTCACTCAACCTTGTCTTCTTTCCCTCCTTGCAGTAAAAGAGAGCCCACAATAAGAGGGAAAGAGAGCGAACTGGAGGTGACCCTCTATCATTGGTTACGTTAACAGCTGCAAAGGAGGTCGTCCTGGAAGTGTCAGGAGTTGCAGAGCAGCTGGAGGTGGGAGATGGAGAGAGGGGGACACCTCAGCAACCTGGTGACAGAATTACATCTCATCCAGCCACATAGCATACAGCAGTCACTCATATGGGGACTGATGTCAGCAGCCAGTGAATGGTCATCATGTGCATTATGGTATCTGTACCCATACTTCATATGACATACTAACTCATCTCTTTACTCTCCCACAGGTCCATCAAGAGCCCCCACCCCACCCCCCCACCGCCCCCCCCCCCCCCCCCCCCCCCCCCACTGTCCAGGAGGAAGAGAAAGACGACTCCTCAGAGAAGCCTCCAGCCTCTGAGGGCACACCGTCACCAACCATAAGAGCACACAGCACCAGCGCAGATACGCACCCCTCAGTGGGTGCCACGCAAGATAGAGTAGTGTTGTCACCTGGTGTCTCACAAGTCACAAGTGAGCAAGAGCAGATGGTGGAGACAGGGAAAGCAGTGGAGACTCCTCGCCGGAGGGCGCAAGACACTCCAGCTCTGCTCAGCTGTAAGCAGACGCTGAGCCTCGGGTCCATCGAGAAAGATGACAATCCTGGAGGCGCAGGAAGAAGTGCAGGAGGCTTTGACAGGTTTTGTGACTGTGATGTCTGCAAATGTGCAGAGAATGTAGGAGTCCATCTCCAACATGAGCACCACCGTGTCGCAGGCGATGGCAACGGTATGCTCTTCCATGGAAAGGATGGCCACCTGCATGGAGCAGCTAATGCGCCACTCACAGGAGCACATGGTCTCTATGGACAACAGATGGCAGATGCTCATAGACCTCCTCTCTAGGAGGGATGTCAACGTAGACGTGGGTCCTCATGGTCCCACTGCTGTGCAGCAAGGTGCTCTCCAGCTCCTTGCTACCAGGGAAGTGCGGGTGGCCCATGAGAGGGATGATGGTGAGAGGGGACATGTAAGTGGGGGCTCCTATCAAAGTGTTCACACCTTTCCCCCATTGCCCCCCCTGCCCCACCCTCGGTCTGAGTCCCAGATGGCTCTTCGAATCGCAGTGGACGAGTCTGCCCCAGCTCAGTCGCAAGAGGAGCAGACTTTGGCGGGGCCATCACTGGCTCCAAAACCCAGAGGACGTTTGCCAAAAGTGTCTATGCAGTCGCAGCAGGGAAGTGAGCAGGCTGCCACTACCTCTGCTGAAGCCACAGGGGTACCATGCGTAAGAGAAAGATGAAACACAAGTGGTTGGACAAGGGTAAGCACTTGGGTGTTTTCATACATGTTTGTGTAAAGTTTCCGTTACTGTGATGTCATAGATAAAAATATTTATTTTCACCACTTTCCGGTCATTGCTAAATTTGTGTGCAATTTTGAAAGTGGCTTAGTAAGACATAACGTTACCTCCAGCAATGGGGGTCAGTGTGAAAGGAATGGCATGGTCATTGTACATAAGAACATAAGAACTAGGAGCAGGAGTAGGCCATTTGGCCCATTCTGTAAGATCATGGCTGATCTTCTACCTCATCTCCACTTTCCTGCACTATCCCCATATCCCTTAATATTCAAGAATCTATCGATCTCTATCTTGAATATACTCAACAACTGAGCCTCCACAGCCCTCTGGGGTAGAAAATTCCAAAGATTCACCACCCTCTGAGTGAAGAAATTTCTCCTCATCTCAGTCCTAAATGGCCGACCTCTTATTCTGAGACTGTGACCCCTGGTTCTAGACCCCCCAGCCAGGGGAAACATCCTCCCTGCATCTACCCTGTCAAGCCCTGTAAGAATCTTGTATGTTTCAATGAGATCACCTCTCATTCTTCTAAACTCTAGAAAATATAGGCCTAATCTACTCAATCTGTCCTCATAGGACAATCCCCCCATCCCAGGAACCAGTCTGGTGAACCTTTGTTGCACTCCCTCTATGGCAAGTATATCCTTCCTTAGGTAAGGAGACTAAAACTGTACACAATACTCCAGGTGTGGTCTTACCAGGGCCCTATATAATTGCAATAAGATGTCTTTACTCTCATACTCAAATCCTCTTGTAATAAAGGCCAACATACCATTTGCTTTCTTAATTGCTTGCTGTACCTGCATGTTAACTTTAAGTGATTCGTGTACAAGGACACCCAGGTCCCTCTGAACACCAACATTTCCCAATCTCTCACCATTTAAAAAATACTCTGCTTTTCTATTTTTCCTACTAAAGTGGTTAACTTCACATTTCTCCACGTTATATTCTATTTGCCATGTTCTTGCCCACTCACTTCGCCTGTCTATATCCCCTTGAAGCCTACTTGCATCCTCCTCACAACTTACATTCCCACCCAGCTTTGTATCATCAGCAAACTTGGATATATTACATTTGGTTCCCTCATCCAAATCATTGATGTAGATTGTGAATAGCTGAGGCCCAAGCACTGATCCTTGCGGTACCCCACTAGTTACAGCCTGCCAACCCAAAAATTAGCGTTTATTCCTACTTTCTGTTTTCTGTCCATTAACCAATCCTCAATCCATGCTAGTATATTACCCCCAATCCCATGAGCCCTAATTTTGTTTAATAACCTCTTGTGTAGCATCTTATCAAATGCCTTCTGAAAATCCAAATACACCACATCCACTGGTTCCCCCTTATCTATTCTGCTAGTTACAACCTCAAAAAACTCCAATAGATCTGTCAAACACGATTTCCCTTTCATAAATCCGTGTTGACTCTGCCCAATCCTATTATTATTTTCCAAGTGCCCTGTTACCATGTCCTTAATAATATATTCTAGCATTTTCCCTACTACTGATGTCAGGCTAACTGGTCTGTAGTTCCCCGTTTTCTCTCTCCCTCGTTTCTCTAATAGTGGGGTTACATTTGCTGCCTTCCAACCCGTGGGAACCGTTCTAGAATCTATGGAATTTTGGAAAATGACAAACCATGCATCTCGATAGCCACCTCTTTCAAAACCCTAGGATGTAGGCCATCAGGTCCAGGGGATTTCAGTCCCATTAATTTCTCCAGTACTATTTTTTTACTAATACTAATTTCTTTCAGTTCCTCATTCTCGCTAGACCCTTGGTTCTCCACTATTTCCGGGAAGTTTTTTGCATCTTCTTCCGTGAAGACAGACACAAAGGCTGTGATTTTATGGTTCGAGGCGGCTTGGGAGCGGGTCAGGTGGCTTCCGGGTTCTAGTCCCACCCCCAACGACATCTGGCCCACAGACGTGATTTTGCAACAATTGGCCTTGTTAAGCCTGCCCTGCAGGCTTGCCGGCCAATTAGGAGGAAGCCGGTGTCAGATGATGTCATTTGATGACGCGTCATCTGCCGGTTTTCTTAAAGGGACCACGCACATTTTTTTTGACAGCTGATTTCTCAGTGTTTGACAGCATTGAGGTGCTGCAAACACTGACAAAAACTGTACATAGGTGAGCTCTTGCACCCAGGCTCTCCAGTGACTCCCTCCTTAGGCTAGAACAGATGGCAGCTGCAGGTGAGGTTACAGAAGCGATCTGTCACTGGTGAGAGAGTTTCTCCTAATGAGGTGGGACTACACATACAAATCAATACTTGTTACCTACAGAAAAGTGTAAATGCATTAAAAATTAATTTCCCAACATTTTCTTACCTCTGAAACTCACCAGTGCACCATTGGATCCTTCACACCACTTCTGCAGCTGTCATCAATGCATAAACATTACAGCAGACTTGCAACATGCCACACTTACCTGGCGTGGTGTCCGGACGTCGGGAAGCCCACAGTAGAATTGTCAAAATTGGAAAAAGCCTGTTAACTGCCTCTTAACAACCTGTTAACAAGCAATTAAATGGCTATAATCCTCTTCCCGCCACTAGGTGTCGGGTCCATGCGCAAATCGGGGACCCGACACTTGGAAAGATTGATTGGAGGCGGGTTGACAGCAGGTTTCTGCCCCCTGAGCGCTGGCAAAATTCCGGCCCAGGTATTTGTTTAATTTCTCTGTCATTTCCTTATTCCCAATTATAATTTCTCCTGTCTCAGCCTGTAAGGGACCCACATTTACTTTCGCTAATCTTTTCCTTTTTACATAGCTATAGAAACTTTTACAGTCTGTTTTTATGTCTCTCGCTAGTTTACTCTCATATTCTATTTTCCCTTTCTTTATCAATTTCTTGGTCCTCCTTTGCTGAATTCTAAAATCCTCCCAATCCTCAGGCTTACTACTCTTTTTGGCAGCATTATAAGCCTCTTCCTTTGATCTAATACTAACTTTAACTTCTCTTGATAGCCACGGTTGGACCACTTTTCCTGTGGGGTTTTTGTGCCTTAAAGGAATGTATATTTGTTGTAAATTATGTATTAATTCTGTAAATGCTAGCCATTGCTTGTTTACCGTCATACCTTTTAATGTAGTTTCCCAATCTACCTTAGCCAACTCGACCCTCATACCTACGTAGTTTGCTTTGTTTAGATTTAAGACATTGTAGGGATGTTTTATGATGTTGCCATGGAGTGTTGGGAATCTGGCGCAGCATGTGGCGGCCATATGGGTGTCCTGCATGAAGTTAAGTGAATCTGGACTGCAGGTTCCTCCTGCTCCACCTCCTCCTCGTCTTCCAGCTAATGCTGCTCCTCCTCCTCCTCCTCTCAAGAGACTGTGCGCTCAGAGCCTTGCTCCTCATGCAGCGCTAATCCTCGCTGTTGCGCTATGTTGTGCAGGGTGCAGCAGACCACAACGATTCTGGAGACCCTGGCTGGTGCATACTGAAGGGCGCCTCCAGATCTGTCAAGGCATCTGAAGCGCATTTTCAGCATGCCTATTCTCTGCTCTATGACACATCTGGTGGAAATGTGGCTTTCATTATATCTCTCCTGGGCCTCAGTACTTGGCCTCCTCAAGGGTGTTATGAGCCACATCTTCAGTCGATAGCCCCTGTCTCCAAGCAGCCAGCCGGAAAGTCTGTTTGGAGGAGTGGAATGCTGAGGGAGGGTGGACTGGCGCAGGACGAAAGGGTCATGGCAGCTGCCAGGGAATTTGGCGCACACATGCATGATGATCTTACTATGGTTGCAGAGCAGCTGCACATTGAGGGAGTGCATGCCCTTGCGATTGACAAAGACTCCTGGGTGATGATGGGGTGCCCTGATGGCCACATGTGTGCAGTCGATGATGCCCTGCACCTGTGGGAAGCCAGCCAGAGTGGCAAAGGCCAGTGGCCGCTCAGTAACACTAGCTTTATCAGTGGCAAAGTTGATATAATTGGCTGATTTGTCATAGAGGGCATCGGTGATCTGTGTGATGCCTCTGTGGGCAGCCGTCTGCGAGATGCAACAAATGTCTGCTGCAGATCCCTGGAAGGAGCCTGAGGCAAAGAAGTTAAGGACACTGGTGACTTTGACAGCCACTGGTAAGATGTGTCCACTGGGTCCTCTGGGCTGCAGGTCTTGCCGCAGCAGTCTGCAAATGTCAGCGATGACCTGGCGTGATAGCCTGAGCCTCCTTTGGCACGGCTGCTCAGTCATGTTGAGGAAGCTCATCCTCTGCCTGTAGACCCTGTGTTGGGGGTATCGCCTCTGGCGCGGTGCAGCCCTGCGCTGATGCCCTCTGTCCTGTGCAGCATCAGGTGGTTGAGGAGAAGGTTGGTGGTGTTGTTGTTGCTACTGATGGTGTGCCTGGTGCTGCTGGTGTTGGGGCTCATCGTGGTCTGATTCTGAGGACCAACTTGAGTCCGTATAAACGGCATCCATGCTGATGTAATAGATGGCATATCAAGTACAGATGACAGAAGCAATCTGTCAATGGTGTGATAGGTGGTACCAATAAGGTGACAGTGGATCCTCACTTTGCTAAAAGGACTTGCAACCTCTAGAAAGCTAAATCTGTGCTGACAATGAACTCAGCAACAGCATCTGCCTTAGGAAAGTGACCAGCTGTCAGGTGGGAGTTTTTATTGTACTTTTCATGCTGTGCACTAATGAGCTGGCAAAAGCGCCGGAGGGAAAGGCGCGTGGGGGCGGGATGATGGCGGGTTCCCGACCTTATCCAAGGTTGTTCAAATTTCCCTCCCGACCCGCCTCCAATCGCGCCTGAACAGACCCCAGAAAATTCCGGCCAAAGTCTATCTCCAGAGCTCAATACACTTAGGCCAGGGATCATCCTTGTTGCCCTTCTCTGTATCTTCTCTAGAGCCACAATGGCCTTCTTGAGCTGGAGGACCAAAATGGTGCACAATACTCCAGTTGCAATATCATCAAAACCTTATATAACTCTATTAGCGTCACCCTACTTTTGTACAAAACAGGCAATTTGCTTGAACCTTTAAAGAATGGTCATTGATCACACCCAACTATCTGCTTTCCCATCTTCATCAAAGTACACCCACTCATGTTAAACTTTATACTTGAATTCTGTGGACTATTGTGGTTAACTATGCAATTATCTATAGCGAAGGGCATTTGCAAGTCTTCCACCCAATTCACGAATTTACCCAAATTGTGTTGTAATCCATTTCCTTCTTCTATGGTCCTGACTCTACTGGATAATTTCTATTCAATTTAGTATCATTCCTGATCTTAATAACTGTGCTATATATTCCCTGCTTCAGACCGTTAATAAAAAGGAGAGAACCCAGTGCCAAACCCTGAGGCACCCCACTAATGGCAGGACCCCATTTTCCATCTTGAGCCTCTTTAATTTAGCTTGCACCATTTCTCTTGAGATATGCAAGCAACCCATTTGCGTTTAAGTTTTATCTGCTCTACAAGGGGAAGTGAAAACTCTCTCCCAATTAAAAACATTTACCAAGTATCTGTTCAACTATTCTCCCATGCATTTTCATCTCTATAATTCTGTCTGAGACTCCCTACAATGGTCCTAATTTGTTCGCTAACTAATCTCTGAGTCCTGACATAAGCATAAATGCTTTCCCATTATTCTGGCTATGTTCAACGATCCACCTTTCTAGATTTATTTTAGGTTGCCTAATATTCCCTTTTGTTAGCGATTTGAGTTCAAGTGCGGAAAATGTGAGCTTGTGAGGCAGGATTTAAATTTAAAACCATGATTGGGCCACATGACATAAGCAGAGATTAAATGTTGTTAAGTACAAGAATTCTTGTTCCAAATAAATACAGGCAGCATGTTGGTGAGACAACTTTTGACAACTTCATTTTTCTGCCAACTCTGCTTTCACCAAACTTGACAAGTTGATCTGTCCAATAAAGCTGCCAACCCTCCTGGATCATCTGGGAGTCTCCTGGAATTGAGGGTTGCTCCCTTGAGCACTGCGGCTGTACCTTGTGCTACTCCCCTCTCTCAGCCCGGCGTGAGAGGCGGCGCTGGAGCTTCTGATGTAAAATCAGGACGTGCGGGTCCCTGCATGCAGCCACAAGCGACCCAGCACCAAAAGGCTGCCACGACACACAGGATTCGATTCCGCTGCACCCACCAACCACCCAGCTAATCCGAGCTCCAGTCCTAGCCCTCATTCACCCACAGTGTCAAGTACTGAGAGCCACTCGGCTCCGCAGTTGTTGTGTCTCTACTGAGCCGCCAGTTCCAGTGTGTAATGTGACGTCAGGACGATCATGTGCACACATGACTTACAACAGAGCCAACACGATGCATACACACAGCACAGCACACCGTGGGCCAGATTCGGTACGTTTGACACCCCTATTTTAGACATTTCATAAATTATCAGTAACCTGACTGTGAATCTTAGAAACAGTTTGCTTGATCTCCATACAGGGCAATGATGGATCTCACATTTTTAAAAATAAATTAAGCGCTAATTCTCTGTCCCTGATGTGGTAAGTCATAGCAGTTAATTAAATATTTGTATCACAGCTGTCCCTTATAGCTTCACAAGTTGTTCCACTTCAGCTCATTACAGATTCATGAGGTGTTAATTAATTGATTTACAGTATTTTACAGCAATACTTTGCCTGCTCCTACTTTGATAGTCATTGGTCTACTTCATGGCTGTTGAAAGTTGATAACATAATTCCTGTACTGTGTTTAGTAGGGATACATTGATTAAGCAGATCTAGAATAAGTTGAATTGATAAGAGTTTTGGCCATTTTAAATTGAATTGGCTTCACATTGAATCATCCAGTATCGGTAAGGCATCGTGCTGCACACATGATCACATTGTTCTCATCATATTCTGCAGTTGACAGGTGACACTATTGTGATAAGACATTGGAGTAGATTTTCAACTGCGACACCTGATCAGTAAACTAGCAGAATGGATCAACCGCTGTTTATAGATCCTGCCCAATTTTAGTTCCATTGATTTCAACGGAACTAAATCAGGAGGCATCTATAAACTGCTCTGCCAGTTTACCACCCAGGTGGCGAAGTTGAAAATCTACCCCAATGCGTCTTTCTGTCCTCTGACTGTGTTTGCATCAAAATGCAGTATAAATGAGGTGGGGGATAATTAAAGCCTTCAGTGATAAATTATTATGCAAGCCAGTGAATCATTTATCTTTTTGTCTGAATAGTAAGTTTTAATATTATTACTAAAATGCATTAGTATAAGGACAGATCCTGTAGGCCAGAAAAATTATTAACTTATTGCATTATGCTAGTTTGTTTTAGAGAATGTTTGTTTGTTTTCTGAAGAAGAATATTCATAACAATAAAATGCTCATGTTTGCAATGCCAGTATTGTCCATACTCTTGAGCTGTGACCATGTGGTTCCTTATCCTCACTTGAATAAATTGAATTGAAATTCTATTTTAAACATTATATTCATAGCTCACCAATTGCTCAGCTAACTAAGCCAGTAAGTAGCTAAATCAAGTGACCAAGTTGGTTGCAGTTCAAATCATCAGTCTGTATGTTTAGTTAACTGGAACAGGGATATAGGGGCACTGAGGGATTGGCCTCGGCAACCCTGGGTTAGGAAAGGGAAAATTGGACAGGATTCCTGTTGCTATTTGTTACCCAGTAGCCCTAGTGGAGATGGGTTTTGAATACTTGATGAATAACTGCTGCAGATATTTTGACACGTTAGACAAATCTACCTACACTGCAGGAATACAGCTGCCCTACAGTACCTGTCTTACTCATACTGTACTGGTGTAGTTAATACACTCATTTGCTAGCTTTTTAGCTATTCATATATTATCCATTTTTAATGAAATTTCTTCGTGATGGAGAGTGTCTCCAAATAGAGTGTTCTATCAGCCAGTAAGAAGTCTAGCAATACTGAGTATATAAAACTCATACCAAAAAGCACCATCACAACAGGCTTGAATAAGCATGTCTTCAGGTCATTTGAAACGACATGTAATTTATCCTTGCTGCTTCTTAGTGAAGAAGAATTTGAAGATGAAGGTGTATGGTACTCTTTTAATAAGACTTGAACTTGTGCAGACACATTGGTTTTAAATGAGTTTGTGATAAAAAAATAAAATGTTGTTTCCAATCACTAAAAGAATAATATGCTGCAGTGCAGCTCAGCTCAGCTCTAATGGAGCCTAAAAGAATTGTAATTACAGTAACTTGAGTTTATACTGGATTCAACATGGTCTCGTACAGCACAGGAGGTGCTGTGTATATCGACTCGTGTTCTCTTGCAAAAAATGTATTAAAAAACAAAATTCACATTATGTTAACCAACTCCTCTTATCTTAAAAGACTCTGAGGCATATAATCTACAGCATTTATTTTTGAATGTACGCTTTTATACGTTTCTTTTTGTTATTTTCTCTCCTTCCTTTTATGTTGTCTCTGTGCCACCCCTCACTGTGGGACTAGCTTCCATGCTATTCAAGCTACTTTAAGTCATTAAAAGATGTTTGAGAACAGTCTGAGGCAACTCTCTATTTGACTTTACCCTTGTTTCCTTTGGGGGACTGTTGGGCTCTGCCCTTCCCCTCCTCCGGATGGCACAATTCAGATCTGTATCTCATACGATCTTGACTAATGGAAATGTTCTCATAAAATTGGGAAAAAATGGGGCATGGCTGAATTTAAAAATGTGGTTTAATTCCCTCACAAAGCAGTTGTAAGGATCAGGAATGAGTACTTTCCACCAATTTGATTGATACTGCTTTATCCTGCTCACAAGTGGCAAACCACTTCCATAAGAAAACATCTGCTTCCAGTATTTGACATATATGATATAAAGAATGAAGCACCTGACTATGTGTGAAACTAGATGGTGTATGTAATTGGTCTTACCAGAGACTTAGTTAAAACCCTAAGTTGGGCACAAATTTAACCTAGAAGGTATAGAATAAATCAGTTTGGGGAGAATGTGGCAATGCTCAGCGCAGTGCTGAAATGAGGAAGATTTAGCTTTGGATAGTGAGAATTCAAGTGAGTTTGGGTGGAAATAAGTAATGCCAAGATAATTAAATTATATTTTTTTTTACAAAATCTATGGAATGCCAGGGTCAGAGGAAAGAGTTTGATTATTCAGACAACCTGAAAAGGAAATCAGTAGTTGTGGGGGATGTTAATAAACCTAATTGAAAGGTTATTAGTAAAAAGTGGGAGATGGATTCATTCAGCTTGAATTGGTGGAAATGAAGGAGAGAGTTGAACATCAGTGATCGTGAAGTAGTTAGATTGGTTTAGAGCAAGATATACTAAAATGGATATAACAGACTTCAAGAAAGCTCATTTTAAAGCCATGACAATTAAAATAAGGAAAGTAAATTTAGGGATAAATATTCAAGAAATATACTTTAAGGATCTGGTACTATATAGAACAGAAGAGAGTGCTATATAGAAATAAAAGGTTAATATGAAAACCTAGAGAGTGAAATTCCCCTCGTTTGCCGCGCCCCCCTGTAGGGTGTTTGGTTTCCACGTCCTTACAAGGGTTCTTTGACTCTGGGTTTTACAGGAACAAAATCGTAGACGACACAAAGATTTAGGTTCAACCCAAAACTGTTTGTTTATTAAAACCAGCAAAACACAGACAAAACCCTGGTGAGATTTGGCTGAAACTTACAATCGCCCATCCGGCCGGTCGTTACCGTTGTGGATTGTAGGCCTGGATCGGAGATGACCTGTCCCCGTCTCTTTATCTGACTGCAGCTGCCTACACAGCGCAAACCCCTTGTAGAGTCAACTGATACTTACAATCACCCGTCCGGCTGGTCGTGGCCGACGTTGATTGCAGGCTGGGGGCTGGAGTTGACCGTCTTCCCTTCCTTGTTACACCTGGCTGTAGTCAGAACTAGCTTCCGAGAGAGCTTCCGAGCGAAAAACAGAGAGAGCTGTGGTGTGTTTCCTTCTTACAGTTCTTCCGTCACACCTTTCCAAGTCTGGGCCTTCCCCCAACTCTTGTTTTCCAATACACACCTAGTAATCCAAACCACAGGATGTGTACAGGGCTGAGGGATGGAAGACAATTCCCCCGCCCTGTGATACATATTTAATGTGATTTAGTCTTACTGCTGATGTGTTTTGCCCAAGGTAAAAGTGTTTTCCAGGAAGTCCATTGTTCCAGCGAAACTGGCATCGTTGTCTTATCCATTGAAGATCCATCGAAATCCATTAAAACACGAAGTCTCATTGTCCAAAGTTAAATCACCTATTCACCGTTAAATCACCTATCGAGACGCTCATTGTTTCAGTTAAACTCAGAGCATTCTCCAGATGTTAATTTTTCCCATCGAAACCAATCATTCAAGGCCTCACAGTTCAATGTCAATGTCCTTTTCAGAGCTCCAGTATCAATGTGTTCTCCAAGAACTGCAAACTTTAGTGACTGGCACCTTTTCTATGCCTTGAAGTTTAACCATTTCATGCCCTTATGCTGGGGCCAAACTGTTCCATGAAACTTACACCCCTCCACCCGCCCACCCCGAGGTGATAACCGCGCCTCCCGTGAAATTCCGCGAGAGGTTAGCGGCGGCGCTACCGGATAGCGCCCGGAGACCATGATGTCATCGCCGGGTGCAGCGGCCCGGTAGCGCCTCGGAAGAAAAATTCACAATCACGCCCCACAGCAGCGCGGGGTGATGTTACCGACTGCTGCAGGCGTCGCGAACATTGAGGCGGGGCCCAACTTAAAGGGTGGCCGGACAAAAAAATCTGCCGATTTAAAAAAAAATATATTTATTTTCAGCCACCGGTAGCAGCGTCCATGCCGCGATAGGCCAGCCCGGAACTCCCGTTCCCCGGTGGCCCATATATCTAAAAATAAACCCGCAGAGCTCGCTGCGTGGGGCCCTTCCCTTTAATGCAGGGAAGATTCCCTGCAACGTGGCAGCGCCACGCTTGACCACTTGTGGCGCTGCTGAGCACATCGCCCCAGATCGCGACATTCCCCGCCTCTTGCGCGCCAAGAGGCAAGTGGAGTGCTTGATTTAGCGCTCCACTTCCCTCTTGGAAGAAAAAATGGGAATTTAACTAAAGTTTGAAAAGGTTAGCGCCTGGCATTAACTTTCCAAACATTTTTTATTTAGCGCCCCAAACGGCCCTCTAGGGGAATTTCACCCCCTAGAATTAAATGGTTAAATAAGGAAGTTTAGAAAGGATACAGAAAAAGTACATGATTGTTTTAGTGTCAGCCATGGCTCAGTTGGTAGCACTCTCGCCTCTGAGTCAAAAGGTTGTGGGTTCAAGTCCCACTCCAGAGACTTGAGCACAAAAATCTAGGCTGACACTCCAGTGCAGTGCTGAGGGAATGCTGCACTGTCAGAGGTGGTGTCTTTTGGATGAGACGTTAAACCGAGGCCCCGTCTGGTCTCTCAGGTGGACGTAAAAGATCCCATGACACTATTTTGAAGAAGAGCAGGGGAGTTATCCCCAGTGTCCGAACCAATATTTATCCCTCAATCAACATCACTAAAACAGATTATCTGGTCATTATCTCATTGCTGTTTGTGGGAGCTTGCTGTGTGCAAATTGGCTGCTGCGTTTCCTACATTACAACAGTGACTACACTTCAAAAGTACTTAATTAGCTGTAAAGTGCTTTGGAAAATCCTGAGGTCATGAAAGGCGCTATATAAATGCAAGTCTTTCTTCTAAACAAACTAAAGGAACTGGGAATGTAAAAGACTGGAAAATGTCCAAATTTCAAGACTGAGAACATGCAAGGGATTTTGGGAATTAAAAGGGATTTCCTTTGCAAATGGTGCTCATAATGAAAGCAGTATTGAAACTAGGCTCCTCAAAGCTAAAAATGTTAGGATAATAGAAGAGAAAAATATGGCTGGAATTTGACTGTAATACAATCTTTCTGTTAGTTGGGAATTAGGTGATTCTTCTGCACTCTGCCACCCTTTTTTTTGGTTTGCAGCCATCCACCAGAAAGTGACCTCTAACCTCGTGGCGTACTGCTACCTGACTGAATACACCTGCCTATACACCTATATGTATTTGTGAATGCCTTGTGAACCTATAAGTACCTTGATTTGCCCAAATGCAAATATTTTTTTTTTCAAATCTTTCAAACTGATTTTTTTTGAGTTATGGAGGATGAAAACCCTTGTTTGAGCATACACTTGTTCTACTTCTTTAGGGGATTAATCTTAAAGAAAGAAAGAACTTGAATTTATATAGGCTGCGATTTTGCTGACCTCGGCGGGCCCGTGGCAGGCAATGTTGGTGGCGGGTCCCGACCCCGGTGCTGTCTCCATCCCACCCTGTGAAATGAATTTACCGTGATTGGGCTTGTTAAGCCCGCCCAGCGCACTTGCCAGCCAATTAGAGGAAGCGGGTCTGGTGACGTCATTTGATGACGAGTCATCTGCCGGTTTCCTTAAAGGGACCATGTCCAAATTTATTTTGACATTTGTGCTGTCAGTGTTCGACAGTATTGAGGTGGCAAACACTGACGAACACTGCACAGAGGTGCAGGGCTGCACCCAGGCTCTCCCATGACTATATGGAGGGAGTCACAGCACGCAGGAGACCAACGCAGCCTGGTTGCACATTGCAGAGGAGGACACAAGCAGGGATGTGGTCAGGAGGACCTGGGTGCAGTGCCGCAAACCTTTCAGTGATCTCAGTAGATCACAAAATGTTAGTACAAAGCCACACTCAACCTCATCCTGCTGTGCCTCTCGTCACATCCCCATCACTCTGCCTTCCCTACCCTACTCCTGCATATCCTCATTCACACCAACTTACCTTGCACCTCCATCCATCCATCTCTATCTACATTATCACATTTCCATCTCACTAGCCACCCCTCACACTCACCCTCACCCTAGTGCAATCATACCAACTAACAACACACTAGGGTAGGCACTTGGGTGTTTTATGCAATATTCATGTAACGTTTCTGTTAATGCGGTGTCAAACATTGAAACCTTTATTTTCAACACTTTGGACAGATTTGTGTGCACCTTTGGAAGTGGCTTAGTGAGTTGCAGTGAATGGTAAGACATAACGGTACCCCCCGCAATGGTGATGAGTGTGAAAGGACTGGCTTGGGCATTGTAGGGATGCTTTATGGTGTTGGTGTGGGGTGGTGCCAACCTGGTGCATCATGTGGCAGCCAGGGTGTACAGCGTCAAGTGAAGTAAATCTGGCCATGGTGAGGCCATCTGTGGCCTCGCGGGCAGCAATGTGGTCGGGTGCTGATGACCTCTGTCCTGTGCAGCATCAGTTGATTGCGGAGAAGGTTGGTGGTGTTGTTGTTGGTGCTGCTGGTGTGCCTGGTGCTGCTGGTGTTGGGGCTGATCGTGGTGGGATTCTGAGGACCAAGGTGAGAGAGTACAAAGGGCACCCATGCTGATGGAATAGATGGCAGGTGAAGTAGAGATGACAGAAGCGATCTGCCAATGGTGAGAGAAGTAATGAGGTCAGACTGGATGGAGACTTCTGTAAAGACTTGCAGCATGGTGAATCTGTTGTGGAAATGCAGTGAGGAAGAGTTTGTGGCTGAGGGAAAATATCTCTGAAAGGTGGGAGCTTTTACTGTACATTTAGAAACATAGAAACATAGAATCTAGGAGCAGGAGTAGGCCATTCAGCCCGTCGAGCCTGCTCCGCCATTCAATACGATCATGGCTGATCATCCAAATCCAGTACCCTGTCCCTGCTTTAATCCCCACAGTACACATATCCCACCCTACCCCCGTAACCCCACGTATTTAATTCCCCCTAACATATCCCATCCTATCCCCATAACCCCACACATTTAATCCCCCCTAACACTAAGGGTCAATTTATCATAGCCAAATCAACCTAACCCACACATTTTTGGACTGTGGGAGGAAACCGGAGCACCCGGAGGAAACCCACGCAGACACGGGGAGAATGTGCAAACTCCACACAGACAGTCACCCGAGGTCAGATTCGAACCCGGGTCTCTGGCGCTGTGAGGCACCAGTGCTAACCACTATGCCACCGTGTTGCCCACCGTGAAGCTGTCAACTCAACAGCTGATTCAATGGCCACTGAACTCCCGCCTCAGCTTAACAGACGTGGTCCACGACCAGTGTGGACCCCGTGGGCGAGCTGTCAAATGCAGGTGGTGAGCTGAAATTCATTCTTAAGTGTTTCTAAACAAGCCACTAATGATCTGAATTGGGTCCCCCGCTGTGAACCTGCCGCTGTGTGTTGGGTTTGCTCAGCGCTGACAGACCCGACATCGGGGAAAGGCGTATTGCGGCAGGTTCACAGGGGGGTCCCGACCCGCTGGGGGGAAAAAACACTTTCCCACCCGACCCGCTACTGATCGTGTCCACTGACCCCCCCCGGAAAATGCAGCCCACAGTGTCTTTCACGACCTCAGGATGTGCCAAAGTGCTTTAAAGCGAAGTAGGGAAACACGTCAGCCAATTTGTGCACAGCAAGCTCCCACAAACATCAATTAGATAATGACCAGATAATCTGTTTTAGTGATGTTGGTTGAGGGATAAATTTAGGCCAAGACGGTGGGAGAACTCCCCTGCTCTCCTTAGAATAGTAACATCGGATCTTTTACAACCACTTGAGAGAGCAAATGTAGCCTTGGTTTAACGTCTCACCCGAAAGATGGCACCTTTGAGTGCAGCCATCCCTTGGTACTGCACTGAAGTAACAGTGCAGATTATGTGCTCAAGTCTCTGGAGTGGAATTTGATCCTACAACCTTCTGACTCAGAGGCAAGAGTGTCATCACTGAGCCAAGTGGCTGACACCTAAACGTTCTATTGATCAGTTTTTTTCCTGATTGTATGCAAGAGGTTTCCATTGACTTTTGTTCGGAAATGTTAATTCCCTGTGTAGTTGGCATTACATGTTTGATCATCTGTTTTTTTTTAACTTGATCAGATGTGATTACCTTGCTCAATAAGACTAACTGTGTGCTGTAGATGTCTTGCAATTAATAGGTGTATTTTATTTGTAAGTCATTATCACTATCAGTTTATGGATTGCTGATCTTTTTATTGAACCATCTGGCATTCAATTTGTCATTGCTGTTACTGTCTAGCAAAGGAAGGGATGTGCCCACCTATTACTTTGTTGTTTGTGAATTTGTCTGACTTAGTAAATATTGATGTTGCTAATAACAGACCCAAAATCTGATTGACAAAGGAAGAATTAACCGATATCTCTTTCTCATTCTAACAGCATTCCAGATAGTTCAGTAGACATCAGTTGCCAACAAATACAGACCAATTTATAAATAGACAGTGTATCTCATGCCTGGCCAGAATTTGATAAATATCTCTGAAAGAGATGATAACAGGAGTGTTCACAAGCAACAAGTGAGCCCTTGTCAACTTCATGAAGAAGATGATTCATCATATCCCAATATTAGTTATGGCTTAATTTGCTTCTGATATTTTAAAATTAACTTTATTTTTTAATGCATTTTTTATTTATTTTGATGGGAAATGTTAAGTGGTTATATGTACCTTTAGAAAACTCCCTATTAGATTGTGTGAGATGAATCAGTTCTCTCCAGAGATCTGGAAAATTCCCGACTACCTGGGAGAAATGTACAGTGGAAAGTTGATGTTTTTTATTGGAGACAAGTGCAATGCCATTACCATTATCATTTGCCTATGTGTAATGAATTTAGTTTAAACTTCTAGCTGGGTGACTCCAACCTGCTGAATTTTTCTTTGGTTAAATGTGTTGCCACATCTGGTCCCAGAGCTTGATTGGATTTCTAGCTCTGCAACGCTTTACCCTTTGAATATTTAATTTAAAAAAAATTATTACAAGATGGTAGGATTATGAACAAAGCAGTGTGGCATCCCCACATCCCAGAACTTTGTGAGTGCTGTTCTTAACATGCTTTCCCAGAAGCACTGTAACATTCTGCTCTTGTTGCTTAATTTTTTTAATATAATATTGAATGCTAAAGGGTCATGGTGCTGGAAATGTAAACCGCTTCCAGAACATTTAAAAGGTCTGCTGGGTTGCAATAATATCAGTAAGGCTGTAATTTATAACTGAAAAGAACCATTTCAGGAGAGTAGCCGTCACAGTTTAGATTATAAACTAGCACTGCGGCAAATGGGTAAGTTGCGTTTTTTCTTCTTTGCAGTGAGAGTGCTGGGCAGTCATTGCTCTAGTATGCCGGCGGAAATAAGGAAATTACTTCTATGGGCTATTCCTCACATCTCTGGCATAAATGCTATTCAAGTACATCTAATGTAAAATATTCCATCGCGTATAGACTCACTGAACGCGGCTATTGACTTACTCAGCCAAAAATCACAGTAGAAAATTATATTCCTTCATTAAGAAGAAATAGATAACAATTTTTTTAAACCAAACAACATATTTCAGCATGCTATATATTGACATGATATCCATAACTATATACCAACAAGATATGAGCTACAGCACAAAGAAATTTTGTATTTAAAGTTTCCTGAGCGTAAAACATTGACACATGTCCTATATTATACTGTGTGTAATTCTACTGACCCAAAGTCTGTTAGGATATAGGAAATCTATTCAGTGACAGATATAATGAAAAAATTACATTTCCAGAGAGTGAAGTATACTCAAGACAACCAGCTGCATGGGCATCGTTGTCATCTAAAAATACCAGTTACAGCGAACGCAGTAATCCAGCGGAGCTGTATAGAGTTTGTTGCTTGTCTGCCAGCTGTATTTTTGGCAGGTTATTGCTGACGAGATGTGAGTTCCCAAAATGTCCCATTTTTCACAAAATTATAGTTTCCCACTTAAAATGTCTCTATTAATGTCATACTGCATGCTTACATATTATTGAAACATTGAGTGCTGTTGTTGTCTGTTGGCGAGCTGTTGGCTTGAGGAATTTAGCTGTGACACAGAGTGGCTTTATATAATGCTCAGGGTATTATTGCACACTTGAGGTCACTTCTGAGGAGCAGGGATTTACAATATAGCCCAATAATTGCCAGCTATGTTTCATTTTGTGTCGTCCTCTGGCTTGAAATTGTTTCAAGAAATGCAGTAGAGAGCCAGCACAGGCAGGGTCAGAGACCCTCGCATCCTCACTTCCTGATTCTCCAGTAATAATCAGTGGCTGGGATGCGCTCCATATGAAGGCAGGTATATGGAGTTAGGTCGCAGATCAGCTATGATCTCATTGAATGGCAGAACAGGCTTAAGGGGCTGAATGGCCTACTCCTGTTCCTATGTTCCTATGCCTCCCTAGTCCTAGAATCCCCAACCAGTGGAAATAGTTTCTCTCTGTCTACCCTATCTGTTCCCCTTAATATCTTGAAAACTTTGATCAGATCACCCCTTAACCTTCTAAATTCTAGGGAATACAACCCTAATTTGTGTAATATCTCCTCGTAACTTAACCCTTGAAGTCCGGGTATCATTCTGGTAATCCTACGCTGCACTCCCTCCAAGGCCAATATATCCTTGCTAAGGTGTGGTGCCCAGAACTGCTCACAGTACTCCAGGTGTGGTCTAACCAGGGTTTTGTACAGCTGCAGCATAACTTCTACCCCTTGTATTCTAGTCCTCTAGATATAAAGGCCAGCATTCCATTAGCCTTCTTTAATATTTTCTGTACCTGTTCATGACATTTTAATGATCTATGTACCTGGACCCCCAAGTCTCTTCGGTCATCCACTGTTTTTAGCTTTTCACCATTTAGAAAGTACCCTGTTCTATCCTTTTTAGGTCCAAAATGGATGACCTCACATTGCTTACATTGAAATCCATTTGCCACAATTTTGCCCATTCACTTAATCTGTCGATATCCCTTTGTAATTTTATGCTTCCATCTACACTGCCTACAATGCCACCTCTCTTTGTGTCATCGGCAAATTTGGATATATGACTTTCTATGCCATCATCTGAGTTGTTAATAAATACTGTGAATAGTTGAGGACCCAGCACAGATCCCTGCAGGATACCACTAGTCACCTCCTGCCAATTTGACTACCTACCCATTATCCCTACTGCCACTCAGCCAATTTTCTAACCAGGTCAATAATTTGTCCTCAATTCCGTGGGCTTCTACCTTAGTTAATAGTCTCTTATGTGGGACTTTATCAAATGCCTTCTGGAAGTCCATATAAATAACATCCATAGACATTCCCCTGTCCACTACTTTAGTCACCTCTTCAAAAAATTCAATCAGGTTTGTCAGGCATGACCTACCGTTCACAAATCCATGCCTACCTTTCAGAAATCCATGCTGGCTGTCTCTGATCAACTGAAAATTTTTGAGGTGTTCAGTCAACCTATACTTAATTATAAACTCTTGGAATTTCCCAACAACAGATGTTAGGCTAACTGGTCTAATTCCCCAGTTTCCCTCGCCATTCTTAAATCGCGCAGTGACATGCACAATTTTCCAATCTAAAGGAACGGTTCCTGAATTGAGAGAACTTTGGAAGATTATAGTTAGGACATCTGCAATGTGCACACCTACTTCCTTTAAAACCCTGGGATGGAAACCATCTGGTCCTGGGGATTTATCACTCTTTAGTGCCATTATTTTCTTTATTCCTGTTATTTTACTTACGTTAATTTTATTGAGTCCTTGTCCCCGAGTCACTGTTAGTTTCCTTGGGATTTCCGGCATGCTATCCTCTTCCTCTACTGTAAATACTGACTTAGTAATTATTCAACATGTCTGCCATTTCCTTATTATCATTAACAATATCACCGCTTTCAGTTTTTAAGGGGCCAACATTGCTCCTGACTATCTTTTTCCTAATGTAATTGTAAAAATTTTTGTATTGATTTTGATATCCCTTGTGAGTTTCTTTTCATACTCCCATTTTGTAGCATAGTCTAAACATTAGAGCCAGAACTTTCATGAGTGAAATTAGGAAACACTTCTACATACAAAAGATGGTAGAAGTTTGGAACTCTCTTCCGCAAATGGTAATTGATGCTAGATCAATTGTTAATTTTAAATCTGAGATTGATAGCTTTTTGTTAACCAAAGGCATTAAGGGGTATGGGCCAAAGGTGAGTATATGGAGTTAGGTCGCAGATCAGCCATGATCTCATTGAATGGCAGAAGAGGCTCGAGGGGCTCAATGACCCACTCCTGTTCCTATGTTTCTAAACCTGGAAATCCGGGATTCCCTGAATTCTGTGATGTGTTTTAAATCCACAGCATGCATCTTTTGTACTTGACTTGACTCCTGCTCCTCCTGGCCCACAAGCAGTTCTGTAAAGGCACTTACCTTCTCCCCGAAGTTGTCCTCGCCTCCCTTCAGCTGCCGGGTTTCCCGAGGCCTGGGAAACCCGGCCAGCCAAGGTTATACCTGTAAAACAGGTTAAATCAGAGGCTTTCAGCCTCATTAAAATATTTAAATTGCCAACTCGCCTCCTGGGAGCGGGCTGGCTGCCTGCCCCTTGTCCCGCCTCCGTTAATCCTGGAAGTGAGTGGGTTGGAGGCGGGTTTCAGATTTTTAAAATTTTAACATCTGACCAGACCCCAACTCACCTGTTTTTGGGTGTTAAAATTCAGCCCATATTAACTAAATAGTGATCTTGATTGTAGTTATTGATGTGCATTTCTGCTGAAATCTTTATTAATCTAATTAGGTGCCAAATGTTACAATATAAAAGTTTATCCATTGTTTTCCTCCATTGTTAGCGTTTTTTCCACTTGGTTAATCGTTCCCATTGTATTTACTTAAACCCATGATCAATTTGTGAGTTGTTTTCACATATCCATTGTTAACATTTAAAATGTATATATGAAGTACTGACCTTTTCTAGATGTTCTCTTACGCTGTTTGTTTTGTGGGGGACGAGATTATACAAATACCATTCTTTTAAATAATGTACAAGTCTAAACTTGTCTTGGGCTCTTTTTAAAAACTGGACCAACTTTCTTTTTGTGACAGTTGACTATATTTTGAATGATTTATGCAACCACTTTTATCGTTTCCCACTTGAATTTTCTTTTCCTCTACTCTCAGATATGCTGCCTTTTAAGTCTAGGCTCAATTCTAGGAGTGTAACATGATCTAAGTTTTGTTTTCGTATGTTGTCTGCTGACCTTCTGAAGAATGCTTGCGTTAGCTACATTGATCAATCCATATCACATCCCATCACACATCCCATCATTTAATGGAGAATTAATGTTTTCAATCTGAAGACTCCCCTGAGCCCCTTTCATGAAAGTAGATCAGTGTCCTTCTTAAAGTAGCCGTCAGGGAACACTAATATCATAGTCAGGAAAGGGTAAGATTAAAATATGGACCAAAATGCTGGTAAAATGACAGGTTGGGTAACTTGATAAATATATGTTGGTGAATGTACTTTCATTTGGAACAACATTATGGATCTTTTCAAAGTTTGACTCTCCTTACTCTAAACTTTGTAATGTTAACTTGTGCCCACTATCTAACAAAAATGTTTTAAAAACTATGGGACTTATTTAGAAATTATGACTAAGTAAGGAATTTGGGCAGGAATATTTTATATAAAGGTCGATGGACACGTGGAATTAGTTACCAGGGAAGGCCACTGAATCAAATCATATAAGTGCGTTCCAGAAATAATTAGTTATGTTTATGCAGAAGATATTGAGCTATGTAATGAGAGGGTGGGGTTGAAATTAGTTAGAAAGAACCTTTTACCGCTAAAATTGATTTTAGTTTAAACTTGACTGGAGAATTTTGAAATGCAAATTGTTGCCAACTTGAAGGTACCTTGAGTTGCGGTATTGATATCTCCAGTTGTTTGAGTCACTCAGTATCCCAATTGAAGCCATTGTATATTATTTAAAAAGTCATGAATGAATATCCTGATATATTATAACATCAGTCTCTCTTCCCTTTCTCTCCCACTTTGTGCTAGAATAGCTGAAAGCTTAAACCTGCCTCTGATGGCAGCAGGAGGTATGAATTCCAGTGGCAATGCTTGATAGTAGTAGCAGCAGAAAAACAAAACTGAAGGATAAATAAGATCATATGTAGCTTCCAGCCTGAATAGAATAATGCAAGGCTGAAAGACTTTCTCAAGTTAAGATGAAACAAAGTTGTGATTTGATCACCTGGTCAGGTTTGCTCTCATTTTAAAAACCATAACGCCAGCTGTGTGTGGTGGTTTTATGTTGTGTTATCTTTCAGTGTTTCTGTGGGTCAAAAAGACATGGTTTGTATTGAGAATTGTAATTGGAATCAGTGGGATATGTAGCTTAATTAAGTGACTGAGGGCAAATGACTATAATGTGGAAAATATGTTTACACTTAAAGCATTTCCAGAGGAGACCACCTATGTTTTGGGATTTGCTGCACAATGCTGCTGCTATAAATGTGCAGAAATCACACTGTAAATAAATCCACATTTATTTTCCTTCATATTTAGAATTATGTGCGCTGCGTGTGTGTGTATGTGTTGCAACCTCGTAATTTTGCACATTTAACCTATTCGAATGAAATGTTTATTCATTGTAAATTGCAAACAGAAAGCTAGGTTTAGCTGTGGCTGTACTTTTGCAAGTCAAAATGACTATCTACATTTATAGCTGTGGTGTCCTGTTTTTGGAGACAAATCTTTCTCAGCTCATTGTATATTTTGCACGTTGAACTTTATTTTTAAATTATTAATTGTACAATCCTGTTCTCACCTAACATCTACACACGTGTACTTTCTAGCAGCGACGATCAACAGGCACCTTGGCTGATGATTATCCCCCCCCCCCCCCGCCGCCCATTTCCCAGTCCAAGGGCATAAAAGCCAATTGTAACACCTGTACTATCACCCCAACCAAGACCAGCTAATTCAGCACAGGATAGGGACTGAACCTGGGACTTTCCTGGTCTGTCTGGCACAGTTCCTCATTGGTAGTACGTTTACCAACTAATTCATCAGGAGAACCACAGAAAATTCCATGTCTGTATATATGTGCCTGTCCAATGTCACTTTGTGTCTGTTCATCCTTTTTGTGTGATCTGATTGGTCCATAGAAGTATATGAATGCCAAGTCTCCCCATCACTGCTCCTGACAACCTTTTTATCAGTTGCTGTTCCTTAATAACATCTTCTCATTGGGCATTGCTATTGTTGTCCTTGTCATCTAGCAGCCATATTTGACCCATAATTTAGAGGCAAGTGTTCCAAGACCTCTGACCTCTGCGTCCCAGGTCTCAGCTTGACTGCCTAACACACAACCAGCCCCTGTTGGACCTCAACCAGCATCCTCTCCCCACCCCCTATTGCAAGACCCACTGTGCCCACAATTGAACCAGGAGTCAGCCTCTGCTGGAGCTTTCCTCCAATGCCTACATACCCTCTATGCTCACACCTCACCCAATACTTTCTGTTCCCTAACCTCTGACCAGGGTTCAACTATCATCATGAAATGTTGCAGCATAGAAACAGCCCATGAAGTTGGCATCTGCGATTTGCTTTTTCCCCAGTGAGCCACTTAGTCTAATACCACTTGCCTGCTCATTCCCTATATCATTTAATATTCTTTTTCAAGCAATTAACTACTTCTCTTTTAAAAGGATCTGTTGACTTTGCTTCAATAACAATTAGTGGCAAGAGAAAACCACATTCTAATTACCATAGAATTTTTTCTAACATTCCGCTTTAATTCTTTGAGTGATATCTTAAATTTGGGTCTCTTGTTACTGCCTCGCTGATGAATGGAAATAAGCCATCACTAGTTGCTTTATTGGAACCTTTCATACTTTTGAAATGCTCCAGTAGTCACCGCATAACCTTCTCAATTCTAGCAAAAAGCCCTAACTTCTGAAGTCTCTCTTCATAATTGCCACCCCTCATCCTTGGTAACAGCCTAGCAAATCTACACTGCACCTTTTCCTCCTATAATGGATTGCCCAAAACTCCAACTGCAGCCTAAATAAGATCTTGTGGAAGTCCTACTTCTAATCTACTCGTGCTAGTGCCTTTTTAATGACTTGTGTATCTGCAGACCAAGATCTCTCTGCTCCTCGACTCTGTTCAAAATCTTTCCATTTCAGGTGTATTCCCCTTCCCTATTTTTCCAGAATGTATTTCTTCAATTGCTCTGCATTGAGCTGCAACCGCCACCTATCTGTCCATCTAGCCTATCTCTGTTCCCCTGCAGTCTTTCACAATTTGCCATACCTTCAAATTTGGTGTCATTGACAAATTTCAATATTGCTCTCTCAATTACTCAGTCCAGATCATTTATATGTATGGTAAATAACAGCATCCCCAATACAGACCCCTGTGGTTAATCACGTTCCACATTTTTCCAGGCTGAGAAACATGCTTTTATCCATACCCTTTGCTTTCTGTCCTCCAACCATCCCTTTATCCATGTGGCTGCCTTCCCCTTAATTCCATTTGGCATTATCCTTGCATAAATCTCTCTTTGATACTTGGTACAACATACTTTTAAAAAATCCATATAAACCCCAGCCACTCCATTTCCTTTATCTATCCTCTCTGTTATTTTACAGAAGAAAAATATCCTCGAAAGGATTAAAGTGAACAATTTTTTCCAGCACACCTAGTCTTTGTTTTTCATATTGATGTTTTTTTTTTTGACATTTTCTTCGCAGGAACAACAGAGCGGGTATGCCTGATCCAGGGAACCGTAGAAGCTCTGAATGCAGTTCATAGCTTCATTGCAGAGAAGATCCGAGAAATGCCTCAGAATGTGGCAAAGACAGAACCAGTTAGCATCCTGCAGCCTCAGACCACAGTGAACCCAGATCGTATCAAACAAGTGAGTTACTAATAGTGTATAATATTAGCGCGCTATTTTGAACTAGAATTAGCAAGCACAGTTGGTGGTGGGGGAGGAGTACGGCAACAAATCCACTTGTCAGGTGGCTAGTAGAGCAATGGCAACTTTAAACCTACAGGTCAGCTCAATCAAAGAGAATGCAAAATTAAGATAGTGGTTATCAATAAATTAAAGGATGAGCCTTTTTGGCTACAACGTATTTTGACTTGGTGGTCAATTGATGACTGACTCAACCAGCTCCCACCACCATCCCAAAGCTGCGCTCATTACTTACGTGCAATGATTATTAATTTAGTTTCATGAAATGGAAGAAAGCAAGGACATTTCAGCCATGTGGTGAACAATTTTTTTGCCCACTTTTTCAGTATGGGCATTCTTTGACCTATATTAATGTTTTAATTTAACTAGGTTTCAGGGTGTAATAATTGTATTGACTAAGCATATTGTCAAAGGAAGGTTGTCTGCAATATTGTCTATGAATAAACATGGGGAAAAGTGAAATAATTTTTATATAAAAGAGGAAATATAGTTCCATGCAGCTTACACGTGCCTCTCATCTGCTTGTCCAGGCAGTGATGGCTGTGTAGAATTACTACCTCTTCATGGAACAATTAAATCAGGAGCACGCTATTTAGCTTAGCATCATTCGACAAGACGACATTACCACAGTATGTCTTAACTTCCCTGCTGTCTCTGCAACTGGAACCAGATATTTTTCAGATATGTGATTCCTATTTAGTACTTAATTGGTCCAGAGGCAATCATTCTTTTTGAAAATGATTCCTATCTGGAACTTTTTGTTTTGTACTGAAGTATCATTCATTTCATGGTCTTGAATGTGCTAAAGCATGGATATCCTTTGCAGCCTTTGACATCACTAGTTGCTCTGTGAAATCAAGAGAGCATATTTTAAATTATCAATTGACATTTGTAAAGAGATTATTTAAAAAAAAAGCAGTGCAATGAATGAGAATTTTGAAATTGATTTGTAGAACATCACTTTGCAGCACATGATTTAAATAAAATCATACTAAGAATTGCAATACACTGAAGTTGTGAATGCAGTGTCGAAGCTCATTGCTTGAGAACAAAAGTAACTTATAGTTCTTAAATAGGAATGCCAATCACCTTTAAAGTTGCAGTACCCAATAATTCATTTCAAAACTTTGTTTTAAGAAAAATACACGCACATGACTATTATAAAGGAGCAGTGCAGCAGTGGATTGGAACCACAATGCAACGTCAAAGTCTAAGAACATGGGGTTATGGCTGCAGCCCTCCATATAGTACGTTTCCAGATTCATTCATGACATTATGGAGAGCCAATGAACAGAGTCCAGGAGAGAGATTTACCCTGGGTTGATTTCACTAGAATGGCGGCCTCGGCTAGGGAATGCTCGAGCAAGGGGAATTGGCAATGAAACTTACATTTTCTTTAAAAACGTCAATAATAAGTTGCGTGTCAAAAGGCGCTTGTGTTTTGGAACCTCCCGTGGAGCAGAAGGACAAAAGCTTGCTTGATCTTGATTTTCAGTAAACTTTAAGTAAATACAAAATCACAAAAAACTCATTAATAATCTTGTATCAATGATTCTTCCTGTCAACTTAAAACATGGAATACCTTTGGCACATCACTTGTGCTGTATAGTACCAATTTCCTGGCATGTGATTTGCTCCTAACCAGCAACTATCAGCAGCAATTTACAGAAGATAAAATAAAACTGAATGGTAAAGGTTGTTCTTGAGGTAGAAACATTCACATTCTTGTGTTGGGATTTTCCACCTTGTGTCAAAAGTCAGCCATGTTTCACAGATATTTGATTGGAAGAAGAGATTATCTAAGAAAGTTAAGGCATTATTTGTGGTTTTGTATATATTGAAAGTATAAAAGTTCTGCACGTAGCAACCTTACTGGCCTTCAGTGGAAAAAAAACAAAAAACGAGGTTCTTTCAGAGGGAGGGATTAAATAGATTGTAAAACACTGAAGAGAATGCAGTTGCTTTTATACTGTGTGGGACCTGTAGTGATGTGCCATCTCCCTTATCCCGGTGGCAAACTCGTAGACCTATGAAAAGCTGCATCTGTAGGGTTGCCAACTCTGGTTGGATGTTTGATCAGGTGACACGTGTTACAAATGTTATTGCATTTATTTTATAAAGGTTTGGTCCCCTGTAATTGATTGTCTTCATCGCGGTTTTGCACTAGCAGCTGACTGCGCAAGAAGTTTTGAGAACCGGGAGGCTGCCCGCGAGCAGCCGAAGGAAGTATGCAGGTGCAAAAGCTCTACTTTTCTCCCAGGTTGCTAGCAGCAGTGAAATCGTCCATTTCAGGAGACTCCTGGACATCCAAGAGCATTGCTACCACTAGCTCTGCCCAAAAGACACAGTTATTTGTAGAAAGGATATAATCCTTAATCGAATGTTATAGCTCAGACTCCCAAGCATGGCTCTGCATGGTGCATGACTCTGCATTAAAGCTGGTGCCCACTGTTAGAGGTAGCACCAACAGATCTGCACAAGGAAATTACATTTGTATTGTACGCAAAATCTCCAAATTCACTGGAGGCAGGCCAGAAGTGACTTAAGTCAACTGAAGTATCCCACCAGATAGTCAGTATCACTGCTGTTATCTTTAAGTTTGGGACCTGGGGATACACTTCAGACTGCAAAGTGGGCATGTCCATTTCTACATGCTGATCTGTGAGAAAACGAATTTAAGTATTTATTCCCTCCAACAGAATTTGGACCTCAGTCATCATTTCTTCTTTATGCAGCCAGATGCATAGCATTGGGGAAAATTTAAGTAAAATTTTTCATGCAATGAGAATTCAAATGAAATTATCTGGGCCTTTCTATTTATATGCAATGTCATCAATGTAGAAGAGCAGATTGATCTTTGTTTGAGACTTATTATCTTGCCCAATTCCAATGCTGGTGCCTCAGTGTCTTTAGAGCATCAATTTTGTAAATAGTAGGTTGAAGGGTCCTGGTGGGGAGCGTTGGTCAGAGTGTCCTGGTGAGGAGCGCAGGTTGGAGAGTCCTGGTGGGGAGCAGGGGTCGGGGAGTCCTGGTGGGGAGCAGGGGTCGGGGAGTCCTGGTGAGGAGCGCAGGTTGGAGAGTCCTGGTGGGGAGCAGGGGTCGGGGAGTCCTGGTGGGGAGCAGGGGTCGGAGAGTCCTGGTGGGGAGCAGGGGTCGGGGAGTCCTGGTGGGGAGCAGGGGTCGGGGAGTCCTGGTGGGGAGCAGGGGTCGGGGAGTCCTGGTGAGGAGCGCAGGTTGGAGAGTCCTGGTGGGGAGCAGGGGTCGGGGAGTCCTGGTGGGGAGCAGGGGTCGGAGAGTCCTGGTGGGGAACAGGGGTCGGAGAGTCCTGGTGGGGAGCAGGGGTCGGAGAGTCCTGGTGGGGAGCAGGGGTCGGGGAGTCCTGGTGGGGAGCAGGGGTCAGGGAGTCCTGGCGGGGAGCAGGGGTCGGGGAGTCCTGATGGGGAGCAGGGGTCGGGGAGTCCTGATGGGGAGCAGGGGTCGGAGAGTCATGGTGGGGAGCAGGGGTTGGGGAATCCTGTTGGGGAGCAGGGGTCGGGGAGTCATGGTGGGGAGCAGGGGTCGGGGAGTCCTGATGGGGAGCAGGGGTCGGAGAGTCATGGTGGGGAGCAGGGGTTGGGGAATCCTGTTGGGGAGCAGGGGTCGGGGAGTCCTGATGGGGAGCAGGGGTCGGGGAGTCCTGATGGGGAGCAGGGGTCGGAGAGTCATGGTGGGGAGCAGGGGTTGGGGAATCCTGTTGGGGAGCAGGGGTCGGGGAGTCATGGTGGGGAGCAGGGGTCGGGGAGTCCTGGTGGGGAGCAGGGGTCGGGGAGTCCTGATGGGGAGCAGGGGTCGGGGAGTCCTGATGGGGAGCAGGGGTCGGAGAGTCATGGTGGGGAGCAGGGGTTGGGGAATCCTGTTGGGGAGCAGGGGTCGGGGAGTCATGGTGGGGAGCAGGGGTCGGGGAGTCCTGGTGGGGAGCAGGGGTCGGGGAGTCCTGGTGAGGAGCGCAGGTTGGAGAGTCCTGGTGGGGAGCAGGGGTCGGGGAGTCCTGGTGGGGAGCAGGGGTCGGGGAGTCCTGGTGGGGAGCAGGGGTCGGAGAGTCCTGGTGGGGAGCAGGGGTCGGGGAGTCATGGTGGGGAGCAGGGGTCGGGGAGTCCTGGTGGGGAGCAGGGGTCGGGGAGTCCTGATGGGGAGCAGGGGTCGGAGAGTCATGGTGGGGAGCAGGGGTTGGGGAATCCTGTTGGGGAGCAGGGGTCGGAGAGTCCTGGTGGGGAGCAGGGGTCGGAGAGTCCTGGTGGGGAGCAGGGGTCGGAGAGTCCTGGTGGGGAGCAGGGGTCGGGGAGTCCTGTTGGGGAGCAGGGGTCGGGGAGTCCTGTTGGGGAGCAGGGGTCGGGGAGTCCTGTTCGGGAGCACGGGTTAGAGTGTCCTGGTGGGGAGCAGGGGTCGGATTCTTGGTGGTCAGGAAGCGGTTGGAATAGCGGAGAAGAAAGTATGCAGGCACAAACCACTGGTGCGAAGCTTTTCTTTTCTCCCAGGTTACCAGCGGCAATGCTCAGGAGATTCATTTTCCACTCCAGGAGAGTCTTGAACAATCAGGAAGGGTTGGCAACCCATTCAAAAGATGTAGTGAAACGGCGCAGAGGCAAATGGATTAAGGAATTGACTGTAATAGAAAAGTTTGCACGAATACTACCTTGAAGCAGCTGCTGCTGCCACCAAAACAGGAACAGCTATTATTTTGGAACGGTGCTCACACAGGCTCCACTGCAGCCTATTCTGTTAATGGAATCCCATCTCTGCTCTGTGTCTATTGGGCAACATGCCCACCCGTTAAAGCTCTCCCTCCTTCTCATTGGGGCACTGGCATTGCCCATCAACTCTACTTCCCAATTTTCTCCAGGGTTGGTCACAGCAGTGCCCAAGAGATTAATCAGTCATTCCGGGAGACTCTTGAACAATCGGGAGGGTTGGCAACTGTATAATCTGTGAATCAGCCCCCGGGGATGAGGGGAGTGGATTTAGCAGTATAAATGAAAAGCATCAGGCCACAGATGTCAGTCTTCTGGAATCTGAATGAAACAGTAGCAATATAAAAACAGCTATTGTTTTCCTATCATGCAACTCGCACTCGCTATAGATTGGGCACCCAACCCTTCCCCCACAATGCCATCTTCTGTGGGGTTTTTCCCCATTTCCCTTACTTATTTCTACATAATCCTCTTTGTTTTTCGCTTTATGGGCATGAGCTTCAGTAAACCGTGTTGTCATTTTCTTTTAGTTTTGAGTAGAAATGTCCTATTTTAGTTGAAAGCTTATATCTGCCATTAAAATCTGTGTCTGTGGTGAAGTCTGTTGGGTTGCATTTTTTTGCTGTAATAAAAACTATCTTTTCTTAATGTAAGATAGATTTGTTTCTTCCTTTGTCTTTCATAATCTCTTTATTCTGCCTTTCATTATGTTTCTCAATCTCCTTATTTTATTCATCTTATCCGTTCTACTTTCTTTTGTTTTGTTTTGTTTTACATGTAAGTGATGCTGAAATGGCTTCACTGCCTGTATGGGACAGGAGAGAGATCAGAGGATTGATTGAGCCACTTGTGCTGCTGGTGGCCCTGTCTTTTTGCTGCCTCTTTCAGTCTCCCTCCTGTAAAAAAAGAGCCCCGTCAACAAAACAGCTTTAGCAGGTGAAAATCGGAATGCACAAAACCACTTTTTGAAGTGGTTCTGTACTATAAAAGCCCTCTAAGTATTAATGAAACTTTTTTATGCTCCATATGAAAATCGCACAAACCCCATTGCATATTTGGTGTAAGGCTGCATCTTCAAGGCAAAGCTGCCTGACTAATGTAAATTTCACACGTAAGATCTGCACAGTGTTGACAGATGTGACATTTTACACTGTACTGAATATATTTTAAATTGAAAAAGGGATTCGGAAAAGTTATTTCCCCATTATAGAGTTCACTAAATAGGATTTTTTTGCAGACAGTCTTCCTTTGAGCCATTTGAATAACATTTCTGCAACCCAAGAAAAACTTACAAAAAACGGCAAACAAAAATGATCTTGAATGCAGATTTCTGAGAAAATCAGATGTGCTGATGATGAAATTTTTCCAAATTTAAAGTGACCCTTTGAAATACGTTTTGAGTTTTGAATTTCAAAAATTATTTCGTAATACTGGTATATTGATAATAACTTACTCCCTGACCTCAAGTAACTTTTAAAGACTGGTTCATAAATTTGAGTATCTTCATTTGGCATGGCATACTGATTTACAGTACAATCTGTTCACTCCATACCAAGGAAAGTCCCAACAGGCCTGTTCAACAGTCCTGGCTGAGATGATATCCTACAACTCCTTGAACTGCTGGCATGGTATAAATGGCATTTACTTAGCATTTGAATTGATAAAGCATTTGCTGCAGTTGTGACTCCAATTCAAAGAGGTAGATTCAGAAAATCAGTTTTACAGAAATCTGTACAGAGAAATGTTGTTCAAACTTAAAGAATTGGCTCAACATTATTCATGATATTTGTTCATGTTCAAAAAGCAGAGGTGGCTGTGTATTTGTTCTGTTCTACATCTGCCACAGTAGGTAGCAATAATTGAAAATTATTGAAAAGGCATGACCTTTTGAATCATCACAATGGCTTTATAATTTAAACTATATTGGTGAAAAACACAGTATTTCTCTAGACACCAGCTCTTCATCGTAAATCTCATCCATCCTTCATTGGCATGAGCTGGCTGTGGATGAATAATTACAGAAATAATGCCTAAAATATTAGCCAAAGTAAGCTACCTTGGACTGTTTGCAATTTTTTGCATGGGATTGTTCAGTATAAGGCTTAAGGTTGGTGATTTCCTCCTGAATTGCTTTATTCCCAGACATTGCCATCTTCCCCAACTACCACCAAGTCCTCTCCATCTGACCCCATGACCACCACCAGAGCCAATCAGGTACAGTATCATCTACCATCTACACCATACTTTCACAGGTATAGAGAACATTGTACAGCCACGCTGGGAAGGAGGCCTTTCCTGGACGTGAATATTTTGTAACAGGTACATTTGTTAATAACGAGCTTTAGATTAGACAAGTGTGCTAATTCCACAGCAAAAATATAATGCTGCTTATTATAGAACATCCTGCAATATTGTGGGCTTTTCTTTTGCTTTAACTGATTAACTGTTTCTGGTGAGAACAGAAAATATGTATTTGTCTCTGTGCCTTTTTGTTTCCAGTTTTCCCTTCACTAACCATTTTGCCTTTTGCCAGAAATAACCCATCTGTCTGCTCAACTGAATGTAGCATGAAGATGAAGATGCTAGTTATCTAAACTAGATTAGTGGTTATTACTATTGTGCATTATGATGTAACTTTTACTGTGTCCTAGCTAAACATTTTGTAGATGACACATTGCAAAAGTTCCAATGTGTTAATGATGAATTTACCAAATGTTTGATACTGTTGTTCCAAAAAAGGTAAGACCAGATATAAGTTTTATTGACAGTGTGTGTGTGTTTCAAAAATAAACCAATTACTTAAAACTGGGTATTATTGCAGTCTCATAATTTATAGAGCTGATAAGCCTGGATAGCACAGGGTGTATTTTATTTTTGGGACCTAGCCTTGGATCAGTTTGGGGTTAGGAGGGGTCCTCTCACTGAAAGCTCTTAGGAATCCAAGTGAAATGACTCTGGGTGATGACAGTCCAGCTGGAAGACATTATTTAACAATGGAAAGATGCCTTCATTCAGTATCATTTGACCCGCAATCCACAGTTTTAGTTGCTTAGATCTTTAGATGCAGTAGGCCACAAGAAATGGAAATTCCATCCATGCACAGTAGGGGAATGCTTTGTTGAGGTGAAGGTAGAGGCCTTTATCAGAGCAATGCAAGTAGAGTTTTGCATTATATCTGATCAGTACTACACAGTACCTGAAGTTGTTTGAAATATATAAAATTGAAAGATGTTCCATTCCCATTGGGTTTTTATTACACTTTGATGTCCCTCCTTGGCCTCGCCCCTCCCTATCTCTCTAGCCTCCTCCAGCCATACAACCCTCCGAGATCTCTGCGCTCCTCCAATTCTGGCCTCTTGTGCATTCCCGATTTACATCCCTCCACCATTGGCGGCTGTGCCTTCAGCTGCCTAGGCCCTAAGCTCTGGAATTCGCTCCCTAAACCTCTCCGCCTCTCTACTGCTCTCTCTCCTTTAAGACACTCCTTAAAACCTACCTCTTTGCCCAAGCTTTTTGTCATCTGTTCTAATATCTCCTTATGTGACTCAGTGTCAATATTTGTTTGCTAACGCTCCTGTGAAGCGCCTTGGGACATTTTACTACATTAAAGGTGCTATATAAATACAAGTTGTTGTTGTTGCCACAAAATGCAATCTAATTACCCTTAGGCACAATATATAAAAGGTCCATTGCTATAACTTACATTTTGATTTCCTCTCAAAAGCAGCATTAATCCTACAACTGCAGAACCTTTTTGCAGATAGAGTGGTCATGGAAAATACTATCCAAGTATAAATGGATGGTTCAGCTACAGTATCTTACTGCGGTGTTTTTTTCCCTCTGGTTAGCAAATGACTTAATTTCTGAAGGTGGATGCTTTTAACAGTATAGAAATGGTCAGTCTTGATGTTTGCTGGTAATTTTGAATTCCTGATCATGGATATTAAGGAAATTACAGAAAATGTTGCACTACAGTATTTAAGTTAGACTTGAATTACTCTTAGTCCAAGAAGTATTTGAGCCGTACAAAAAATTCCAACTACAGTTCTCTAATATGGCAATTGTCCAAGTACATTATGCTTATGCACTGCAATTTTTGCTCTTGAGGTGATTGTAACTAAAAACCAAGTTGGTACAATGTAATACAAAATTATTCTTTCTGCTTATCACAGTGTAAAATACATTCTGTTTTGCACAACTGTATCACAATATGACCAAATTCCATCCTTGGTTTCAAATACTGACCAGGTTAAGGATTATTTGTGCATTGTTCTCTAAAGCCCCCATGTCTCGAAATTGTCAGACTGCTTATCTGACATCCAGTACTGAATGAACAGAAATTTCCTCCAAATAAATATTGGGAAGACCGAAGCCATTGTTTTCGGTCCCTGTCACAAGCTCCGTTCCCTAGCCACTGACTCCATCCCTCTCCCTAGCATCTGCCTGAGGCTGAATTAGACTGTTCGCAACCTTAGTGTCATATTTGACCCTAAAATGAGCATCTGACCACATATCCGCGCCATCCCTAAGACCGCCTATTTCCACCTCCGTACCATTGCCCGTCTCCGCCCCACCTCAGCTCATCTGCTGCTGAAACCCTCATCCATGCCTTTGTTACCTCTAGACTTCACTATTCCAATGAACTCCTAGCTGGCCTCCCACATTCTACCCTACGTAAACCTGAGGTCATCCAAAACTCTGATGCACGTATCGTAACTTGCACCAAGTCCCGTTCACCCATCACCCCTGTGCTCGCTGACCTACATTAGCTCCCGGTCCAGCAACGCCTCAATTTTAAAATTCTCATCCTTGTTTTCAAATCCCTCCATAGCCTCACCCCTCCCCATCTCTGTCATCTCCTCCTTCTCCTCTAGTCCCACAGCCCCCCCCCCCCCCAAGATATCTGCACTGCTCTAATTCTGATTTTAATCCCTGATTTTAATCGCTCAACCACTGGTGGCCTTCTGTTGCCTAGGCCCTAAGCTCTGGAATTCCCTCCCGAAATCTCTCTGCCTCTCTTCCTCTCTTTCCGCCTTTAAGATGCTCCTTAAAACCTACCTCTTTGACCAAGCTTTTGCTCATCTGCCCTAATTTCTCCTTATGCGGTTCGGTGTCAAATTCTGCTGCATAACGCCCCTGTGAAGCGCCTTCGGACATTTTACTATGTTAAAGGCGCTATATAAATACAAGTTGTTGTTGTTGTTGATTAGCTGTGCTGCATTGAGAGAACTCACTCCAAACAGACTGATAACATTATTCAACATCTCTCTGGCCTGTGTTTGAATGTTACATTGTACATAAAATAAGCAGTAGATGAGTAAAAGTTGAGATAACTACACGCTGCTGCGCAAAATGCTGAATATTATCATACTGTGTGAAGAACTTCTTTCCATACTTAGATGTACATACATGTGATGTTACATAAGTTAACCTAATTAGTTCCCAGTGCTGAAGAAATTGAATTTACTGATGTACCCAAGCCAACAAGATATTAAAATGTAACTAAAAACTAAGAATGCATGGTATTGATGTTTCTTAAAATGATTTGAAAAAAATTAACAGCAAACCACTTTTCCAAGTTGCAAGTCAAAAGGCATTTTTTATGTTGGTGCTAGGGCTCAGGGAGAGAATGGTGCTGAAAATAAACCGATAACTTTAAGCAGTGCGTTGCTCTTTTTACTGTTCCTGTGTGCTGTTGGTTTTCATTCGAGGGCTAATGGAAAGAGGCTCATATTTTCCAATCTCTGTTCTTGGGACCCAGGAAAAGTGGGCTCCCTGATGTCATTCTGAGAAGTATAGTTTGCCTTCTTCATGTTATAATGTACTATCATTAGTGGAAGTAATGCATGCCTGCCCTTGAACACAAAGCAGCTAAATTCTGCAGTTCACAAAGTGCTTCGTCAAGTGCTCTTAACAGCAGCACTGTTCAGCCAGTGCTTTCTTCTTGACTTCCCAGAGATCCATGTGGAGTTGTTTATCAGTAGCCACTCTAAATGACTATATGCTTTCATCAGTTTCTAAAAGTGGAGATAAACCATGGGGAAAGCAGGCATATATGAATGCTGCAGTATAAGCTGAAAACTGGGAATATACTGAACAGGATTTCAATTACAGTGAGTATAGAACATTCACACCCAAAGTGTCATTTCCTAATCTTTTCAATCCCTTACCAAATACAAGCTTTTCATTAATCATAATCATGCAAAAAGCCCTGGTTAGACCACACATGGAGTACTGTGAGCAGTCCTGGGCACCATACCTTAGGAAGGATATATTGGCTTTGGAGGGAGATTTACCAGAATGATACAGTACCTGGATTCCAAAGGTTAAATTATAAGGAGAGATTACACAAAATAGGGTTGTATTCCCTGGAATTTAGAAGGTTAAGGGGTGATTTGATCGAAGTTGTCAAGATATTAAGGGGAACAGATAGGGTAGATAGAGAGAAACTATTTCTGCTGGTTGGGGATTCTAGGACTAGGGGGCATAGTCTAAAAATTAGAGCCAGACCTTTCAGGAGTAAAATTAGGAAACATTTGTACACGCAAATGGGGGTAGAAGTGTGGAACTCTCTTCCGCAAACGGCAGTTGATGCTAGATCAATTGTTAATTTTAAATCGGAGATTGATAGATTTTTGTTAACCAAAGGTATTCAGGGATATGGGGCAAAGGCGAGTATATGGAGTTAGGTCACAGATTAGGCATGATCTCATTGAATGACAGAATAGGCTCGAGGGGCTAAATGGCCTACTCCTGTTCCTTTGTTACTATAAGCCACAATGCAGTCATCAGTGTAATATGTCTTTTACTTGACCAGTGAGCAATCCCATCTGTCCTCTATACAGATTGCAATGTACGTATCTAGAATGACTTTCAGGACACTGCCGATGGTTCACCAATGTTATGCAGTGAGTAGTTGAGCCATATAAACAGGAAAGTCCCGGTTCAATACTGATCTGTGTGGAAATAGCTGATCTCAGTCAGTGTGATCGCTGGGGCACCACAATTCATCTCAGTGCTCTTGGGTTAGGGAGAGAAAAATCAGCCATCATTCACACTCCTAATGCAGACCTTTTCTTGAAGTACATGTGTGTGGTTGTCAAGTGAGACAGAGACAGGGTCAGGCTCAGCTGGTCGAACGGTATGTTGAAAGCCACTGTCAAGACTCACACATGAATGCTGGTGATTTTGGCAAAGTACTGGAAGGTGACTTGTACCTGTGAACTAAATCCCAGATTTCAGTCAACACTTCCATGAAAGGAGGGGAAAACATATCCTTCTCACGAGTGAAATAAGAAACACGTTATACAGGCTGATCATGCATTGTTTTTACATGTTGCATTCCTTGTATAATTTAATGTAAAATTTTCTTTTGAAACAAATGCCTCTAGTGCAGTGAAGATCATCTTGAGATCTGCATGGCATTAACCACAGCAGATTAAAATAGGACCTTTGAATGCAAAATATAGATTTGTGTATCATAATTGCAAAATTATAGCACATCATGGTATACTTGAGGCTTTCTTTAGATTCAGCTTTTTTGGTCTGAGTGCTTAAAGCTACATTGTTTTATTTGGAAGAATGATGATCAAACCTGACACACTTGTATTAACGGAAATTGTTTTTATAATTTTTAATGAATTGGAGTCAGGTACAGAAGAGGTACCTTCCTCAAAACTCCAATAGCCTCCCAGCTTTTGAAACTGAATTGCATTTGTCCTTGTGACATCTTGGTGGTGTGAGCAGACTGTTTCTGCTTTAAGTTCATTATTCTGTGATAAATAACACGTCTGACATTTGTTTGTAAGAGTAACCGTGATTAACATTCACATCAGTGCGTTGATAATCCATTTGCAGCACAGCAGTAAATTGGAAAAGGTTGGAGAGAGGTAATCTCTGACCTGTCGACATACTTTATAGGTAAGTAGCAAAGTGAGATTAGCCGACATGAGCAATTTATCACTATTGTGTGTTGACCAAGATTAGGTTTATCTGAAGAAAGACCGAGACTGGAAGCATAATGTACACAATCTTAGAGTTAATAAGACCCAGAATAAGGCTTGCTTGTTGCCTAGGAAACAAATTGATTTTTGTTTTTTCCATTATCACTTTAAGGGCATTGCAGAGAGAAAACAATTTTTGGTCTTGAATGTAAAAAAAAAAAGCTCGACAGCACACAGACCTGAATTATTGGACATTTGTTACTTACAATGGCTTAGCCAAAAAAAAAATGCTGATCAGTTTTTGTTAGCTGGACAACTGGGACACACCCAGACAGTTGCATTTCTTCCAAGCCCTCGTGTTCCATTGACGGCAAAGTTATTAACTTCTAACTGAATTGATGCCAAAAGAAATGCTCTGCCATTGTGTAAAGTTTCAGTGCTGAGTTTGTAAAAAAAAAGTTTGAACTATTTTGATCCTTCCTGTTAAGTAGGACTTATCGAATGAATGGGTCCGATTTTCCTGGGGACTTGCACCATTTTAATGGTGAGTCTATGTTGTAGCAACCCTTGAATGGGGTAAAAGAGGAAATGATGGAGTAAGTGACTTGCGCCGTTAATCATGCCATTCCATATTTTCCTGGGACTTTTGTGCAGCTCTGCCATTACCTTTGCCAAAAAAAATTAGAAGATAATTATCATAGTTTCGACCCCCATTAAAATCAATGACTATCTTGATTTTCTTGCATTTAACCAGTTTTCATGCCATTGGCCACTTATACGTAAAAATAATGGTCTAAATGGCCTGGGAGAAGCATGATTTATTGCTCCAAGATTGGGTTTAAACTCCCAGTTGTTAAAAATGTATTACAGTTGCAAAGATTAAACAGCTAGGGTCTTTGAATAACTATTTCCTGCACCTGGGATTTTGAATTTTAATGTCCAGCCCATTCAATTTATTAAATTGTTTTCAGAAATTAAATGACTCCTCTGTTTCCCACAGTGCGCAACCTCACTAAAGCCACTAATACAACAAGCATTATCTTTTCTACTATCTCTAATTTGCTTATTAATCACTATTGTTTCAATCCGCATTCTGCATCTGGACATGTTTGATTTTGTATAGTAATCAATAACCACCTCTATATTAATCCCTCAGCACTGTCACACTAAATATGAAATTGTAATCAAGAGATGGACTAATTTATTATCTTCAGTTCCTTTAACCAAGTTACTATCAAATAAGCTGTACTTAATCCATTTTCAAAGGCATGTTTTCTTAACTATGTGAACACTATCCCCTCCTCCCTCTCCTCAAATACCAAATCCACAATTCCTTGCATTCTACATAAATCTTTTGGGGAATCTGCGGAATAGAGTTTTTTTTATTTTAGGAAGCCCATAACTCAACTAGGAGACGAGAATGTGAGCCCCAATCTCGATGGGCTGTCACATTTGGCCTTCCCTAAAAGTCTGAACTCTATAGAAGGGAAGAGGAACACATACCTACGTTGTCCAAATTTGCTTTACAGCTGTTATTGTAATTTCCAAAGGCTACTCACCTTGGTCTTCTAAACAAGGAAGTTACCATGGATCAGCAGGGACAAGGAAAATTCAAAATCAAGATATCGAAGAATATGCTGATATGGTGTGCTGGGCTCAACGTGATGTGCCATAGAGTGGTACTACATGGATTAATGTGTGTGATTCCCCAGTGCTGTGAAATTTCAATCTCAGCCATGTCATTAATGGGCAAGTTCTCAAATGCAGTTTCCCACAGGGAAGCAGAGGAAGTCAGATGGCAAGTCATCCTGAAAACATTTGTTCTACCTCCTAGTGGCCAGTTTCTGAGAAACGGAAATTAGAGCAGATTGCCTGCTGACTGGGGAATGGTGCATCATCTAGAGAAACTAAAATGACAGAGGAAATTTGAAAAAGAAGTCTTGCTTTATCTTACCAAAAGCATATTATTTTTATATTGGCTCTCCTCTTTATTCAGCATTCTCCACTCACTGCGGGAGTGCATCCCTCATCCTGTTCCAATGGATACATTTTCTGCATTGCTACCTCCTGTCAGCCCACGCAAGCTCTGATCAGGGTTTCCATCCAGCAGTCAAGGTGCACCTCCTGGTTATGGCCTGGAATTTGCGGAGGTTAATAACAGCGAACGAACAGCGTTCGCTGTTGTTATCCCTTTGAAACTGACCACAACTTCAGGATGTAGCGCATGCGCATCCTAAGCCAGAAATCCTGAAGTTGCGGTCAGTCATTCACTGCTCCTACACTGCCGCTGACTGCAAATTCCGGGCCACTGTAGCTAAGGTTCAAAATGAGCGGGCACTCTGGTGAGCTACCGCCTTTTTATGGAGGGTGGGATCAGCCAATCACATGTCAACAATAAGCATTATGACATCACTTTCTGCAATGTTGATCCATGATCAATAGTGAGAAGTCGCACAACACCAGGTTATAGTCCAACAGATTTATTTAAAATTACAAGCTTTCGGAGCTATCGCCCCTTCTTCAGGTAAAGTTACACTGGTTCAGGTAAAGTTACCCATTGTAACTTTACCTGAAGAAGGGGCGATAGCTCCGAAAGCTTGTAATTTAAAATAAATCTGTTGGACTATAACCTGGTGTTGTGCGACTTCTCATTTTTGTCCACCCCAGTCCAACGCCGGCATCTCCGCATCATGATCAATAGGACAAGGGACAGACTCCTGCAGTGTGTGGAGATTTTATCTATTTGAAGCCCCTACAAAGGTAAGCAATCTATTTTGGTATATGAGCAATTTACACTTGATTACAGAGGAAGCTGAGCCCAGTTCTGTGTACTAATCCATACTACTGATGCTCTGCTGACAGCAAAGAGCTTAAATTAAACTTTTTTGTAAGTAGAGGCATTATGGCCTCGAAATTAACCCTCCGCCCCCACCCCCAAAGACGGGAGGGAGAAGGTCCTAAATGGCCGATCCCTTATCCTGAGACTATGACTCCTAGTTCTGGACTCTCCAGTCAGGGAAAACAGTCTCTCAGCATCTACCCTGTCAAGCCCTCTAAGAATTTTATACATTTCAATGAGATCACCTCTCATTCTTCTAAACTCCAGAGAATATAGGCCCATTCTACTCAATCTCTCCTCAGAGGACAATCCCCTCATCACAGGAATCAATCTAGTGAACCTTTGTTGCATCCCCTCTAAGGCAAGTATATCCTTCCTTAGGTAAGGAGTCCAAAACTGTACACAGTACTCCAGGGGTGGTCTCACCAAAGCCCTACATAATTGTAGCAAGACTTCCTTACTCTTATACTCCAACCCCCTTGCGATAAAGGCTAACATACCATTTGCCTTCCTAATTGCTTGCTGTACCTGCATACTAACTTTCTGTAATTCGTGTACAAGGACACTCAAATCCCTCTGTATACCAACATTTACCAGTCTCTCACCCTTTAAAAAATATTCTGCTTTTCTATTCTTCCTACCAAAGTGGATAATTTCACATTTCCCCACATTATACTTCATCTGCCACCTGCTTGCCCCCTCACTTAACTTGTCTATATCTCTTTGTGTCCTCCTCATGCTTACTTTCCCACCTAGCTTTGTATCGTTAGCAAACTTGAATACATTACACTTGGTCCCCTCATCTAAGTCTTGATATAGATTGTAAATAGCTGAGGCCCAAGCACTGATCCTTGCGGTACCCCACTAGTTACAACCTGCCAACCCGAAAATGACCCATTTATTCCTACTCTCTGTTTTCTGTCCGTTAACCAATCCTCAATCTAAGCTAATATATTACTCCCAATCCCATGAGCCCTAATCGTGTGTAACAACCTCTTGTGTGGCACCTTATCGAATGCCTTTTGAAAATCCAAATATACTACATCTACTAGTGCTCCTTTATCTACCCTGCTAGTTACACTCTCAAAAAACTCTAATAGTTTTGTGAAACACAATTTTCCTATCAAAAAACCATGTTGATTCTGCCTAATCATATTATGATTTTCCAAGTGCCCTGTTACCGCATCCCTAATAATAGATTCTAGCATTTTTCCTACTACTGATGTCAGGCTAACTGGCCTATAATTCCCAGTTTTCTCTCTCCCTCCTTTCTTGAATAGCGGGATTACATTTGTTACCTTCCAATCCACAGGGACTGTTCTAGAATCTTTGGAATTTTGGAAGATCACATCCAATGCATCCACTATCTTTGCAGCCACCTCTTTTAAAACCCTACGATGAAGGCAATCAGGTCCAGGGAATTTGTCAGCTTTTAATCCCATTAATTTCTCCAGTACTTTTTCTTTACTAATAATTACTTTCAGTTCCTCACTCTCATTAGACCCTTGGTTCCTCACAATTTCCGATATGTTTTTTGTGTCTTCTACGGTGTAGACAGATACAAAATATTTGTTTACCATCTCTGCCATTTCCTTATTACCAATTATAATTTCTCCTGCCTCTGCCTCTAAGGGACCTATGTTTACTTTCGCTAATCTCTTCCTTTTTACATACTTGCAGAAGCTCTTTCAATCTGTTTTTATATTTCTTGCTAGTTTACTCTCATATTCTGTTTTCTCCATCTTCATCAATTTATTGGTCATCCTATGTGGTTTCTAAAACCCTCCCAACCTTGAGACTTACTACTCTTTTTGGCAACTTTGTAAGCCTCTTTTAATCTAATAGAATCCTTAACATCTCTAGTTCGCCACGGTTGGACCACTTTTCCCATACAGTTTTTATTCCTCAAGGGAATGTATATTCGTTGAGAATTAGGAACTATTTCTTTAAATTTTCGCCCTTGTTTATCTACCATCAGTGCCATTCGCAATTCCTCAAATAATGAAGCAGTCTTTGCCCGCATGCAACAAGACCTGGACAACATTCAGGCTTGGGCTGATAAGTGGCAGGTAACATTTGCACCACACAAGTGCAAGGCAATGACTATCTCCAAGCGAGAGTCTAACCACCGCCCCTTGACATTCAACGGCATTACCATCGCTGATTCCCCCACTATCAACATCCTGGGGGTCACCATTGACCAGAAATTTAACTGGACCAGCCACATAAATACTGTGGCAACAAGAGCAGGTCAGAAGCTGGGTATTCTGCGGTGAGTGTCTCTCCTCCTCACTCCTCAAAGCCTTTCCACTATCTATAAGGCACAAGTAAGGAGTGTGATGGAATACTCTCCACTTGCCTGGATGAGTGCAGCTCCAACAACACTCAAGAAGCTTGACACCATCCAAGACAAAGTAGCCCACTTGATTGGCACCCCATCCACTAACTTAAACATTCACTCCCTCCACCACCGGCGTACCGTGGCTGCAGTGTGTACCATCTACAAGATGCACTGCAGCAACTCACCAAAGCTTCTTCGGCAGCCCCTCCTAAACCTGCGACCTCTACCACCTAGTAGGACAAGGGCAGCAGGCGCATGGTAACACCACCACCTCCAAGTTCCCCTCCAAGTCACACACCATCCTGACTTGGAAGTATATCGCCGTTCCTTCATCATCGCTGGGTCAAAATCCTGGAACTCCCTCCCTAACAGCACTGTGGGAGTACCTTGAGCGGTTCAAGAAGGCGGCTCACCACCACCTTCTCAAGGGCAACTAGGGATGGGCAATAAATGCTGGCCTTGTCAGCGACGCCCACATCCCATGAACGAATAAAATAAAACATATCTTCTAATCTAATTTGCCAATCTACCTTAACCAACTTGCCCCTCATACCTCCGTAATTGACTTTGTTTAAATTTGAGACGCTAGTTTTGGACTTAACCACATAATTCTCAAACATAATGGGGGGAAAATTCAGTTGGTTTGCGCCTCCCGTTAGCGCCTTAAGAGGGCGTTAATGGGGCGCAAAGCAACTAGCGCCCGGGCGCGGCGATATCTGCGCCTCTCGCGAAATTGACCAGACATTTTGCGGCGGCGCTAAACACTACCGCCACGATCTCCTGCGCCGGCAGATCATGACGTCAGTTGAGTGCGCATCGCCCCGGTAGCGCCCCGGAGCGGATATTGCGTGGCGCCCCCTGCCTTACCGCCTGCCGCTAGCAACGACAGGTTGAGGGGAGCGTTTTGCAGTCAGGAAGGGACTGGGGGAGCGCTATTTAAAGGCGAACGCTTCCTGCCTTTTGTTGGTGACATTTTTGCACCACGCATTCTGAGAGAGAGCGAGGGAGACTTCTGGAGAGATTCAACGCTGTGTGAAGGAGTTTTGGGTGCTGAGCAGCACTTTGCAGGTTCATTTTGATTTGCCCTTCCTTGTATCTATTTAGAAGAGACTGTGGGGGCTGCACTCTGAGCTCTTTCCCTGGTTCTCTCCATTGTTCTTTCCAGCAGATTTGATGTACAGGTCTCTCCAGGCTGAGATTCAAGGCTGCAATGAGCAGGATGTGGATGGAGAGCAAGATCAACCCTCCCCTTTAAGAACTGGCCGGCGCCATTGTGTCTGTGTTCCATTGCTGACTGACATCACATGAGCTTCGCCAGCGCTCTGAGGTAGTGCCTCGCTCCTCAGCCTTTGCGCCTTAAGACAGGTGTGTAGCGCCTGATTTAGCGCTCCAATCACCTCCAGGGGCGATAAAAGCCAAGTTTGCAGTCAGAGGCGATAATTAGCGCCAGGCGCTAAACTCTGCGCACAGCCGATAATTGCACCCCAAACGGGGCGATACTGAATTTTTCCCCCATATGAAATTTTATCATATTATGATCACTCTTCCCCAGAGGATACTTTACTATAAGTTTACTAATTAACCCTGTCTCATTACACAATACTAGATCTAAAATAGCCTGGTCCCTACTTGGTTCCTCAACATACTGTTCTAAAAAACTGTCTCGAATGCATTCCATGAACTTGGCCTCCAAACTACTTTTGACAATTTGGTTTCCCCAGTCTATATGTAGATTAAAATCCCTCAGGATTATTGCATTACCCTTGTTACATGCTACTCTAAGTTCCTGATTTATACTCTGTCCAACACTTTGATTGCTGTTAGGGGGCCTATAAACTACTTCACCTTTTTGCCCTTTGTTATTTCTTAGCTCCACCCAAAATGATTCTACATCCTGATTTTCTGGGCTAAGATCCTTTCTCGCCACTGTCTTTATCTCATGCTTTGTTATTAAGCCTAACGCCACCTACCCCCCCCCCCCCCCCCCCCGCCCACAGCACCTTTTCCATTTTGCCTATCATTTCTAAAAGTCAAGTACCCTGGAATATTTAGTTACCAACCTTGGTCATCCTGCAACCACGTCTCAGTAATGCCAACTAGATCTATTTGTGCCATTAATTCATATTCAAATCGGGCTCCCACAGTGCAATTGGGAGCTCAATTTAAAATTCACTGCTGCTGTATGGGTTTCCCAAGAGTTGGGAAACTCTTCATTGAAAGGGAGGCTGGACTTGCCGGCTCCACAAGGTAAGTGCCTTTTTCAGCACTCTTTGTGGCCTTGGAAGAGCAGGGGTGCTCCCCTCGGCCCTTCAAGGAAGCCTTTAGCTTCCCCCAGCCCTGATCGTGGCCTCTTCTCAAAAGGGGGGGGGGGACAAAAAATTCGACTGTGCCCTGCGAGGCTTCCGCCGGTGGTGTCAGCGCCAGCCTCGCTTGGGGCAGTCGAATTTCGGCCATGGGGCAGCAAGGGGACGCGACGGGGCGGTATGGGGTCGTGGTGCATGTCAATGATGTCATCGGAGGCGCGGCGGCCCGGGGAGCTACCGGTGGGGGCGCAGCACCTCAGTAACGCCCCGCCGAATTTCGTGGAAGGCACTTTTTTCCGCGCCCCACCGCCCCCAGTGATAACCCCTTTGCGCCCTGTTAGCGCCCTCCAGAGGCGCTAAAGGCAGGCACAAAGGAGCTGAATTTCGCCCCCTATGATTCTCGTTGGATCAAAAATCTGAGGGCCAATGTTTCATAATTGAGCCCATTAGCAACAGTGGAATTCATTGCACAAACTGATTGCAAATGATACTTCAAGCCGTAAAATGTTTAATCTCTAAGCAATTGTTAAAAGCTCTCATTCAAGTTCAGCTACGGAAACAGTCTAATGCTGTGTTTAGTACTCCAAAGGACATCAAATTTTGCTGCATCCAATCTCCTTTTGGAACATATAAATCCCGAATTGGCCAAGATATATCTAATTGTTGGTTACATTTAGTAATATAGGAACAGGAGAAGGCCATTCAGCCCATCGAGCCTGTTCCGGCATTCAATTAGATCATGGCTGATCTGTACCTCAACTCAATTTACCTGCCTTTCCTCCATATCCCTTGATACAAAAATCTATCAATCTCAGTCTTGAAAATTTCAATTGACCCAACATCCACAGCCTTTTGGGAGTGAGAGTTCCAAATTTCCATTATCCTGTGCTTTCTGATTTCATTCCTAAATGGCATAGCTTGAATTTTAAGGTTACGCCCTCTTGTTCTGGTTCCCCCATCATAGGAAATAGTTTCTCTGTATCCTATCAAATCCCTTTATCATTTTAAACACCTCGATTAGATCACCCCTCAATCTTCTAAACTCAGGGGAATACAAGCCAAGTTTATGCAACCTCTCCTCATAATTTAACCCTAAGCGCCCTGGTATTATTCTGGTGAATCTGTGCTGTACCACCTCCAAGGCCAATATATCCTTTCTGAGATTCGGTACCCAAAACTAATGCAGTACTCCAGATGGGCTCTAACCAAAACTCTGTACAACTGAAGCATCACTTCCTCACTTTTGAATTCCAGCTCCCTTGAGATAAAGACCAACATTCCATTAGACTATTTGATTAGTTTTTTTGTACCTCTGCACTAGCTTTTGTGATTTGTGTACATGGACACCTAAATCCCTTTGCTCCTCCTCCGCTTCTAGTCTTTCACCATGAAGAAAATACTTTGATTTGTCTTTCTCGGATCCAGGACGGGTGATCTCACACTTCAGCTGAGCTTCGACCTCATATCCTCTCCAAGACCATCTATTTCCACCTCCATACTATTGCGGGAGGGGGTCGGTGAAGAGAGGTCGCAATTGGCGGGGCGGGGGCTGGGGGAGAAAGAGAGGTTGCGAAATTCGACTGCGCTCCGCGAGGCTGCCGCGGGCGGTGTTAGCGCCAGCCTCACGGGTCGAGAGCCAGGTCGACCTCCGCTCGTGGGGCGGTATTTAAAGGGGAGATGCGGCCGCGACCCATGCCGCCATTTTCTTTTTTTGGCCGACCTCCAGGTCGGCCCTCCGTGGTGGGCCGTGGTGTGGTCTTGGCTGCCATCGCGCAGCCCGGCACTGCATCTCGGCGCCGGGCTGCGGCTGTGGCACCACGCCGCCCTGGTGACCTAGTGTGGGCCATCAGAGGCCCTGCAGAGTGTGTAGCGGCCCTCCCCTTTAACTGAAGGGGAGGGGCATTGAAACGCTGCAGCTCTCCGACATCGCCTCGATTACCACCCCACCAGGAGGTGGAGCGTCTGACATTGCCCTCCACTTCCTGGACGGGGTGGTAAGGCGAAAATCGCGGCCAGAGCGGGACTTCCTCGCCGGGCGCAGGATGTCCTGCCTCGCCAGCTTTACCGCTCCGAAACGGGGCGCTACCATGTTTCGCGCCCATAGAATCATAGAAGATTACAGCACCGAAGGAAGCCATTCGGCCCATCGTGCTTGTGCCGACCGAAAAAGAGCTTTTGAGCCTAATCCCACTTTCCAGCTCTTGGTCCGTGGCCTTGTAGGTTACGGCACTTCAAGTGCCTATCTAAGTACTTTTTAAATGCGCTGAGGGTTTCTGCCTCTACCACCCTTTCAGACCCCCACCACCCTCTGGGTGAAAAAAATTCTCCTCAACTCCCTTCTAATCTTTAAATCTATGCCCACTGGTTATTGCACTCTAAGATCCCTCTGTTCCTCTACACTTCTCAGTATCCTACCATTTATTGTGTAATCCCTTGCCTTGTTAGGCCTCCCCAAATGCAATACCTCACACTTCTGTGGATTGAATTCCATTTGCCACTTTTCTGCCCACCTGATCAATCTATTGATATCTTCCTACAGTCTACAGCTTTCTTCCTCACCATCAACCACACAGCCAATTTTTGTATCATCTGCAAACTTCTTAATCATGCCCCCTACATTGAAGTCTAAATCATTGATATATACCACAAAAAGCAAGGGACCTAGTACTGAGCCCTATGGAACCCCACTGGGAACAGCCTTCCAGTCACAAAAACACCCATCGACCATTACCCTTTGCTTCCTGCTACTGAGTCAATTTTGGATTCAACTTGCCACTTTCCCTTGGATCCCATGGGCTTTTATTTTGACTAGTTTGCCATGTAGAACCTTGTCAAAAGCCTTGCTAAAATCCATGTGGACTACGTCAAATGCACTACCCTCATCGACCCTCCTTGTTACCTCCTCAAAAAATTCAATCAAGTTTGTCAGACACGACCTTCCCTTAAAAAATCCCTGCTGACTGTCCTTGATTAATCCATGCCTTTCTAAATGATGATTAGTACTGTCTCTCAGAATTTTTTGCAATAATTTGCCCACCACCGAGGTTAGGCTGACTGGCCTGTAATTACTCGGTCTATCCCTTTCTCACTTTTTAACCAACGGTATAACGTTAGCACTCTTTCAGTCCTCTGGCACCACTCCTGTAGCCAGAGAGGAATGGAAAATGATGGAGAGCCTCTGCTATTTGCTCCCTTGCTTCTCGTAACAGTCTGGGATACATTTCATCCGGGCCTGAGATTTATCTACTTTCAAAGATGCTAACCCCTTTATATTTCCTCTCTCACTATGTTTATCTCATCTAATATTTCACACTCCTCTTCCTTAACTAACTAGTAAAAATTTGACTGGAATTCTACGCAATTCCTTTACCGACATGATATTGGTAAGCTGGAATACTATCGCTGCAAGTTTTGATTAGAATTTGATAATGAGAGAAGCCTACTTTCTTTGAAATCTGGAGAAAAAACAATATGTAGTGCTGCACGGTTTAATTGTACATAAGATCTTAATTATACCAAGAGGGCAGACGGGGCTTTGGTTTAACGTCTCATCCAAAAGATAGCACCTTCGATAGTGCAGCACTCCCTCAGTACTGCACTCTGGTATCAGCCTAGATTATGGCCGGAATTTCCTGGCGTCCGTGCGGGCACGATTAGAGGCAGGTCGGGTGGGAAATTTGAAGTAAGTCGGAGCGGGTCGGGAACCCGTCGTCATCCCATCCCCACACGCCTTTCCCTCGGGCAGGTTTGCCAGCACGGCAGCAACCCAAACGGCAGAGGCGGCCGAGTTAATTTAGCTCATTATGAGGTACTTGTCAGGCCCTTAAGAGTCTTTTTAACCCTACGTTTCAAATTTCCGTGGATGATCACGGGAATCACGCAGCTCAGGAACCACATCTGTGAACCTGAGGCGGAGGTTGAGTGGCCATTGATCCAGCTCATCAGTGCACAGCATGAAAAGTACAATTAAAACTCTCATCTGGCACCTGATCACTTTCCTAAGGCAGATGCTGTTGTTGACTCCATTGTCAGCACAGATTTAGCTTTCTAGAGGTTGCAAGTGTTTTCAACAAAGTCGGGATCCACTGCCACCTCATTGGTACAACCTATCACACCATTGACAGATTGCTTCTGTCATCTCTACTTGACCTGCCTTCTATTACATCAGCATGGATGTAATTTATGCTGTCTCACCTTGGTTCTCAGAATTGGACCACAATGAGCCCCAACACCAGCAGCACCAGGCACACCACCAGCAGCAACAGCAACAGCACCACCAACCTTCTCCTCAACCACCTGATGCTGCACAGGACAGAGGGTATCGGCACAGGGCTGCACCGTGCCAGAGGCGATACCCCCAACACAGGGTATACAGGCAGAGGATGAGCTTCCTCAACATGACTAAGAAGCAGTGCCAAAGGAGGCTAAGGCTATCGCGCCAGGTCGTCACCGACATTTGCACATTGTTGAAGTAAGACCTGCAGCCCAGAGGAGTGGGTGGACACGCCTTACCAGTGGCTGTCAATGTCACCAGCTCCCTCAACTTCTTCACCTCAGGCTCCTTCCAGGGATCTGCAGCAGACATTTGTGGCATCTCGCAGTCGGCCGCCCACAAAGGCATCACACAGGTCACCAATGCCCTCTTTGACAAGTCAACCAATTATATCAACTTTGCCACTGATGAAACCAGTGTTACTGAGCGGGCGCTCAGCTTTGCCGTTCTGGTTAGCTTCCCACGGGTGCAGGGCCTCATCAACTGCACACGTGTGGCCATCAGGGCACTCATAATCGCCCAAGAGTCTTTGTCAACATCAAGGGCTTCCACTCCCTCAACGTGCAGCTCGTCTCCAACCATAGTAAGATCATCATGCATGTGTGCGCCAAATTCCCTGCAGCTGCCATGACTCTTCCAGTGCCAGTCCACCCTCCCTCAGCTCTTCGCTCCTCCATACAGACTTTCCAGCTGGCTGCTTGGAGACAAGGGCTATCCACTGAAGATATGGCTCATGACACCCTTGAGGAGGTCAAATACTGATACCCAGGAGAGATATAATGAAAACCACATGTCCACCAGATGTGCCATAGAGCAGACATGCTGAAAATGCACTTCAGATGCCTTGACAGATCTGGAGGAGCCCTTCAGTATGCACCAGCCAGGGTCTCCAGTATTGTCGTGGTCTGCTGCGCCCTGCACAACATAGTGCAGCAACGAGGATTAGCACTGCATGAGGCGCAAGGCACTGAGCGCACAGCCTCTTCAGAGGAGGAGGAGCAGGAGAGCCATCAGCTGGAAGACGAGGAGGAGGATCAGGAGGAACCTGCGGTCCAGATCCCTCCAGCACCCGAGCACATTGCTGCCCGGGAGGCCAGGGATGGCCTCAATATGGCCAGATTTACTTAACTTCACACATTAAACCTATATGGCTGCCACATGCTGCACCAGGTTCCCACCACCCCACAACAACACCATAAAGTATCCCTACAATGACCAGGCCATTCCTTTCACACTGACCAGCATTGCTGCAGGTAACATTATGTCTCAGCATTCACTCCAACTCACGAAACCACTTTCAACATTGCACACAAATTTGTCCATGACCGGAGAGTGGTGAAAATAAATATTTTAACTGTGACATCACAGTAAGGGAAACTTTACACAAACATTAAAACACCCAAGCGGCTACTCTTGTGCAATTACTTGTGTTTCATCTTTCTCTTACTTGTGCTTCTACGAGGTGCTACCCATGTGGCTCCAGCAGAGGTAGAGGCAGCCTGCTCACTTCCCTGCTGCGACTGCATAGACACTTTTGGCGGCCGTCCTCTGGGTTGTGGAACCTGTGGCGGACCCGCCAAAGTCTGCTCCTCCTGCAACTGTACAGGGGCAGACTCGGCCATCGCGATCCGAGGAGCCATCTGGGGCTCTGACTGAGGGGAAAGGACAGCGGGGGAGAAGTGCGAGTGCTTTGAGAGGAGCCCTCACTTCCACATCCCCTCTCACCATCATCCCTCTTATGGGCCACCCGCACTTCCCTGCTAGCAAGGAGATGGAGAGCACCTTGCTGCACAGCAGTGGGGCCATGAGGACCCACACCTACATTGACATCCCTCCTAGAGGTCTATGAGCATCTGCCATCTATTCTCCATAGAGACCATGTGCTCCTGTGAATGGTGCATTAGCTGCTCCATGCAGGTGGCCAACCTATCTATGGAAGAGCCTACAGTCGCCATTGCCTGCGACACAGTGGTGCTCATGTTGAAGATGGACACCTCCATTCTCTGCACATTTGCAGACATCACGGTCGCAAAACCTGTCAAAGCCTCCTGCACTTCATCCTGCACCATCAGGATCGCCCTCTTTCTCGATTGGCCCCCGAGGCTCAGCGCCTGCATACAGCTGAGCAGAGCTGGGAGCGTCCTGCACCCTCTGACGAGGAGTTTCCACTGCTGTCCCTGTCTCCACCATCTGCACTTGCTCACTTGTGACTTGTGAGACACCAGGTGACAACACTATGTTGCGTGGCACCCACCGGGGTGTGCGTATCTGCGCTGTTGCAGGGTGCGCTTATGTCTGGTGACGGTGCACCCTCAGAGGCTGGAGGCTCCTCTGAGTCGTCGTCTTCCTCTTCCTCCTGGACAGTAGGGGGAGCTCTTGATGGACCTGTGGGAGAGCAAAGAGATGAGTTAGATATGATGGCCCAGAAATTGATCTCGCTCTGTTCCCGCGGGGGTAAGCCTTCCCCGCGATGTCTCACCTCGCTTATGCTTTTTCTGATCCAGCTCGCACGAAATTGATGTTCCAGACATCAGCTGTGCTGGGCTTGCGTATCCCAGCGGCGTAGTTAATTCGTGCGAGCTGTGGGATCACGTGACTCAGTTAGAGCCAATGGCAGCACACCATCTTCCATTCATAAGTCTCACAGCATGGCTGTGAGACTTATGAATCTTACACCCCCCCAAAATAACAGCTAAACCTCAATTAAATTAAAAAAAAACCATCACATTAATAAAATAAGTATAGTTAATTAAATTAACCATTTTAAATAAAAAATTAAATTTTTGAAAAAATTTAAAATCTTTTAAAAAGTTATAAAAATAAACTTACCTGTCTTTAAAGTCTATAAAAAAGATATACCTGTAAAAAAAAATTCAAAAAAATACTTAATTCACTACTTACCTTCTTAAAAGCGGGTCTTACTCCTCCTTTTTACATTTCCAAAATCTTCCCTACTTACCTGCGCGTCCAAAGCATGAAGTGCACAGCGTGCGCGCAGCCTGTAGCGCGCACGCGATGCAGCCAGGCCCCGCCCCCTTTTCGGAAGAGCAATTGCCGGTTTTCAGCGCATGCGCAGGGCATGCAGAAAACCGGCAATTGGAGTGGGAATACGCGAGAGTATGCAGTGCGTACTCTCGCGTCCCGGGATCAATTTTCGGCCCGTCATATGAAGAATGGGTACAGATATCATTCACTGGCTGCTGACATCAGTCCCCATATGAGTGACCGCTGTATGGCATGCAGGTGACTGAGATGTAATTCTGTCACCAGGTTGCTGAGATGTCCCCTTCTCTCCGTCTCCTACCTCCAGCTGCTCTGCGACTCCGGACACTTCCAAGGCAACCTCCTCTGCTGCTGTTAAGGTGGCATAGGATGGAGTGCCACCTCTAGTTCTCTCCCTCTCCCTCTTATTGTGGGCTCCCTTTTCCTGCAAGGAGGGAAAGAAGACAAGGTTGAGTGAGAGTGATGGAATGAGTGTAAGGAATGGATGGGTTACATCTTTAGAGGGTGACTATGAGGGAGTGGGGTGACAATGCCATGTGACCTTGTGTGTTGTTAGTTGGTATGATTGCATTAGGATGAGGGTGAGTGTGAGGGGTGGTTAGTCAGATGGGGATATGATAATGTAGATAGAGAGAGAGGGATGGGTGGACATGCAAGCTACGTTGGTGTGAGTAAAGATGTGCAGGAGTAGGGTTGGGAAGGCAGAGTGATGGGGATGTGAGGAGAGGCACAGCAGGATGAAGTTGAGTGTGGCTTTGCACTCACCTTTCCTGATCTAATGAGATCATTGAAACGTTTCCGGCACTGCATCCAGATCTTCCTGACAACATCCCTGCTTGTGACCTCCTCTGCTATTTGGAGCCAGGCTCCTTTGGTCTGCTGGGGAGGTCTCTTCCACCCATCGGAAGGGAAGAGGACCTCCCTGTGTGTTTTCACTCCCGCCACAAGCATATGGAGGGAGCCATCTGAGAACCTGGGTGCAGCCCTCTGTCTCGGTGCAGTCATGTCTGACACTGTTTGGAACACTCCAATGGTGCAGTATAGTGGCTGCACTATCCGAGATGAACCTTCAAATGCAATGTGGCCATGTCTCCTTTAAATATCCCGGCTGAAAACGCATCATCGATGATGTCATCAGACCCGCACCATTTAATAGGGCCGGGTAACGCACAGGACGGCCTTGATAGGCGCCATTAACGAAAAGTCGATCTCAGGAGCGGAATGAAATGAAGAACGGGGTCACAACCCGCTACGGCAACCGCCCGCACCAGACCCGCCCAGGTACGGAAAATTCCGGCCTTAGTGTTCAAGTCTCTGGAGTGGGACTTGAACCCACAACCTTCGAACTCAGTAAGTGCATGAATGATGGATTCACAAGTAAAATGCAGTTGCAGCTTTTGAATAAGCATATGAAACACTTTGGTAAAAGCCTTTAAAATCAATATCACCTCACTGCTGAATTAAGCAGGTTCTATAATGCAGCCATCTAAAATGCATTTACTCTGCACATTTTTCAGTATATATAGTAATTCAAATAAAGGATGTTTGGCTTATAAAAGGACAATTTAGTATTTAAAGAATTTTGAGTACAATCCTATAGGTATGAACAGCTTATGGAGCAACACTCGTCGTGTTGAGAGAAAGGTATGAACTGCAGAACTAAACTGTGCCCTGTTTGGCTGCAATTTTCCCACCCTGGTTTAACTCAGACCTGTATGCTGTAAGTGTACCCTCCTGTTAATGTCATGCTTAGAATATGCACCAGTGCAAAAATCAGAGTACAATTTTTCTCCTTTTTTAAAGAATAAAAGTTCTTGAAAATTTAAATTTTTAAAACTGTTCATATCTATTAAATGTTTGCCAGTTTTCCTGTCTCAACGTGGAATGTTTAGTTTCTTGAAGTAAAATGTGTGGGGCGGAAATGCGGATAAAATGTTATTGTCCTGATAATTCAATGGCAGGACCGGCAAACAGCAAGCTTATTGCTGGGTTGATCTCCTGATGCTTGGCCTCATTATACTTTCACAGTGAGCTTGCAACCTGACTTGAATAGGAGCTCACTGTCAGTGAGGGAGGGGAAACAGCATGATTGTTTCTGGGCAGAAAACTTGGAAATGTACACTAATGACACAGGGCACCTCCATTCTCAGATGCTGCTTTGGAGATGTTTGCGCAAGAAAAGGAAGATAGCACCTTTCATGACCTCAGGACATCCCAAAGAGCTTCACTGCCAATTTAAAGTGTAGTCATTGTTGTAATGTAGGTCCCACAAACAGCAATGAGATAAATAATCAAATAATTTGTGTTTTTTTTTTGGTTGGGGGATAAGTATTAGCCAGGACCAGGATAACTCCCCTGCTCTTTTCTGAATAGTGCCATGGCATCTTTTACATCCACCCAAGAGGGAAGGCAGAGCCTCGGTATAATGTCTCATGAAAAATCGCACCTCTGTTGTACAGCATTCCCTTAGAACTGTAATGAAATGCCAGCTTACATTATGGGCTGGATTTTGATACTGGGGCGGGTTGGGGTCATGTCATCCGCATTTCGTGTTATCCACCCGACTGCAATTGGAAGTGGGAGATTGATGCAATTTTCACCTAATTGGGCAATTGAGTTCCAGCATGTGGGAACCCATGAACCAATTAGTGGTTTCAGTCTGAAAGTCGCCTCTGATGGTGTCATCATTGCTGCTGCATTGAAGGTCAGAGACTGCCTGGCCTTTGCTGTGAGAGGACCTGGATGCAAAATGAGCAGCAGCTCTAAGTCTGGAGAGAGAGAGAGAGAGAGAGAGAGAGAGAGAGAGAGAGAGAGAGAGAGAGAGAGAGACCGTTGTAATAGTGGACCTGTGGCTGATAGTCAACTATCCAAATGTGCTCCCGCCAGGTTTCACAATCGTGGTTCAGAACAGGCGTGCTTCATGTAGATCAAGGGTTAAAATCACAAAGGCCTTTCAAAATGGCATTATAGAGCCAATTTAGTGCTTGTTAAGGGCCTTAACAGCCTATCCCGCCTCTTAAAGGCGGGACGGAGTCGGGACCAGCAGACACGATTTAATGAAAATTGCGTGGAGGCAGACTTGTGCCTGCCCGCCAGTTTTCGCAATTTTAACCCCCCACACGCCTCCAAACCCGCCTCCACGGGTCAATGAAAATCCAGCCCTATGTGTTCAAGTGTCTCGAGTGGGGCTTGAACCCATAAACATCAGATTTAGAGGCTAATGTGCTACCACTCAGCAATGGTTGACACTATAATTAAGTGCATCAAAAAAGAGTTGTTATGTTTAGGATCCCAGTGCACCCTCCCCACAAGAGAACCCTCTACTCTGCTGGGCAGGTCGTGGTGGCCAGAATCAACATTGTCTCAAACAGCTAAAGAATGTGGGAGCTGATGAAAAAATGGTTAATAGCCTCAGGAAGCTGTCATGGTAAGGCTACCCATTATTCATTGTACCAAGCAGATGAGCAAATTAACACAGAGATTATTACTACAATTTTGTAGTGGAACTATTGTCACACTTGCATTTGGAAATGTGAGCCCAAAAAGTAAACTTAAAATGAAACCTTGTTGTATGATTCATTTACTCACACAAAAACAGGGATACACTTGGGTCTCACTCTGTGCTCTTCCAATTTCCAAATCGCCACACTTTATCACTATTTGCAGAACAAAGTAACGCAGGACATGGCTGGGCTGGGTGGGGTTGGGGGGTGGTGGTCGGGGTGAGATCATGGAGGGGGTGGAGATGGTGGGCGGGGGGGGGGGAGAGATGGTGGTCGGGGAAGAGATCGCGTGGGGGGGAAGATGGAGGTCGGGGGAGAGATCGCGCGTGAGGGGGGGGGAAGATGGTGGTCGGGGGATGATAGCGGGGGGGAGATGGTCGGGGAGAGATAGCGGGGGGAGAGATAGTCGGAGAGAGATAGCGCGGGGGGGTGATGGTGGTCGGGGACAGAGAGCAGAGGGGGGAGATTGTGGTCGGGGAGAGATCGCGGGGGGGGGAGATGGTGGTCGGGGAGAGATCGCGGGGGGGGAGATGGTGGTCGGGGAGAGATCGCGGGGGGGGAGATGGTGGTCGGGGAGAGATAGTGGGGGGGGGGAGATGGTGGTCGGGGAGAGATAGCGAGGGGGGGAGATGGTGGTCGGGGAGAGATCACGTGGGGGGGAGATGGTGGTCGGGGAGAGATCGCGGTGGGGGGGGAGATGGTGATCGGGGAGAGATCGCGGTGGGGGGGAGATGGTGGTCGGGGAGAGATCACGGAGTGGGGAGATGGTGGTCGGGGAGAGATAACTGGGGGGAGATGGTGGTCGGGGGAGAGATCGCCGGGGGGGAGATGGGGGTCGGGGGAGAGATTGCGGGGGGAGAGATGGGGGTCGGGGAGAGATAGCGGGGGGAGAGATGGGGGTCGGGCGGGGGGAGAGATGGGGGTCGGGGAGAGATCGCGGTGGGGGTGATGGTGGTCGGGGGGAGATCGCGGGGAGGGTGATGGTGGTCGGGGGGAGATCGCTGGGACGCAGATGGTGGTCGGGTGAAGATCTCGCGGGGGTGGAGATGATGGTTGGGGAGAGATCGCGCGGGGGGGGGAGTTGGTGGTCAGGGGGAGATAGCGGGGGGTGGAGATGGTGGTCATGGAGAGATTGCTGGGGGGGCGGAGATGGTGGTCGGGGATAGATCGCGGGGGGGAGATTGTGGTCGGGGGGAGATCGCGGGGGGGGAGATGGAGGTTGCTGGCGGAGATCGCGGGGGGGAGATGGTGGTCGGGGGGAGATAGCGGGGGGTGGAGATGGTGGTCAGGGGAGATAGCGGGGGGTGGAGATGGTGGTCATGGAGAGATTGCTGGGGGGGCGGAGATGGTGGTCGGGGATAGATCGCGGGGGGGAGATTGTGGTCGGGGGGAGATCGCGGGGGGGGAGATGGAGGTTGCTGGCGGAGATCGCGGGGGGGAGATGGTGGTCGGGGGGAGATAGCAGGGGGTGGAGATGGTGGTCGGGGGGAGATAGCGGGGGGTGGAGATGGTGGTCGGGGGGAGATCCAGGGGGGGGGAGATGGTGGTGGGGGGGGTGTGATCGCGGGGGGGAGATGGTGGTCGGGGGGAGATCGCGGGGGGGTGGAGATGGTGGTCGGGGGGTAGATCGCTGTGGGGGGGAGATGGTGGTCGGGGAGAGAACGCGGGGGGGGGGGAGATGGTGGTCGGGGGAGAGATCGCGGGGGATGGCGGGGAGATGGTGGTCGGGGGGGAGATCGCGGTGGGGGGGAGATAGTGGTCGGGGAGAGATCGCTGGGGGGGGAGATGGTGGTCGGGGAGAGACCGCGGTGGGGGGGGGAGATGGTGGTCGGGTAGAGAGATCGCGGGGGTGGGGGGGTGATGGTGGTCGGGGGGGAGATCGCGGGGGGGGGGGGGAGATAGTGGTTGGGGAGAGATCGCGGGGGGGGCAGATGGTGGTCGGGGAGAGATCGCGGGGGGGGCAGATGGTGGTCAGGGGGAGATCGCGGTGGGGGGGAGATGGTGGCCGGGGAGAGATCGCGGGGCGGGGGAGATGGTGGTCGGGGGGGAGATCGCGGGGGGGGGAGATGGTGGTCGGGGGGGAGATCGCGGGGGGGGGGGAGATGGTGGTCGGGGAGAGATCGCTGGGGGGGGGGGAGATGGTGGTCGGGGAGAGATCGCGGGGTGGGGGGGCAAGATGGTGGTCGGGGAGAGATCGCTGGGGGGGGAGATGGAGGTCGGGGAGAGATCGCGGGGGGGGGCAAGATGGTGGTCGGCGAGTGATCGCGGGGGGGGTGAGATGGTGGTCGGGGAGTGATCGCGGGGTGGAGGGGCAAGATGGTGGTCGGGGAGAGATCGCTGGGGGGGGAGATGGTGGTCGGGGAGAGATTGCGGTGGGGGGGGTGCAAGATGGTGGTCGGGGGAGAGATTCCGGGGGGGGGGAGATGGTGGTCGGGGGAGAGATCGCGCGGGGGGGGGGGGAGATGGTCGTCGGGGGAGAGATCGCGCGGGGGCGGGGGGGAGATGGTCGTCGGGGGAGAGATCGCCGGGGGGAAGATAGGGGTCGGGGAGAGATCGCGGGGGGGAAGGGAGATGGTGGTCGGGGCAGAGATGGCGGGCGGGGAGATGGTGGTCGGGGATAGATCGCGGGGGGGGGAGATTGTGGTCGGGGAGAGACCGCGGGGGGGGGCGATGGAGATTGATGGGGGAGATCGCTGGGGGGGTGATGCTGGTCGGGGGAAGATCGCGGTGGGGGCGATGGTGGTCGGGGGGAGATCGCGGGGGGGGCGATGGTGGTCGGGGGGAGATCGCGGGGGGGTGATGCTGGTCGGAGGGAGATTGCGGGGGGGGGCGATGGTGGTCGGGGGGAGATCCGGGGGGGGGGGAGATGGTGGTGGGGGGGGTGTGATCGCGGGGGGAGATGGTGGTCGGGGAAAGATCGCGGGGGGGAGATGGTGGTGGAGGGGGAGATCGCTGGGGGAAAATTGTGGTTGGGGAGAGATCATGGGGGAATAGATGGTGGTCGGGGGGAGATCGCGGGGGGGTGGAGATGGTGGTCGGGGGGTAGATCGCTGTGGGGGGGGGAGATGGTGGTCGGGGAGAGACCGTGGGGGGAGGGGGGGAGATGGTGGTCGGGGGAGAGATCGCGGGGGGCAAGGGGAGATGGTGGTCGGGGGGGAGATCGCGGTGGGGGGAGATCGCTCGGGGGGGAGATCGCGGGGCGGGGGAGATGGTGGTCGGGGGGAGATCGCGGGGGGGGGAAGATGGTGGTCGGGGGGAGATCGCGGGGCGGGGGGAGATGGTGGTCGGGGGGGAGATCGCGGGGGGAGAGATGGTGGTCGGGGGGGAGATCGCGGGGGGGGGAGATGGTGGTCGGGGAGAGATCGCTAGTGGGGGGGAGATGGTGGTCGGGGGGAGATCGCGGGGGGGGGGGAGATGCTGGTCGGGGAAGATCGCGGGGGGGGCGATGGTGGTCGGGGGGAGATCCAGGGGGGGGAGATGGTGGTGGGGGGGGTGTGATCGCGGGGGGGAGATGGTGGTCGGGGAAAGATCGCGGGGGGGAGATGGTGGTGGAGGAGGAGATCGCTGGGGGAAAATTGTGGTTGGGGAGAGATCGTGGGGGAATAGATGGTGGTCGGGGGGAGATCGCGGGGGGGTGGAATGGTGGTCGGGGGGTAGATCGCTGTGGGGGGGGAGATGGTGGTCGGGGAGAGACCGCGGGGGGAGGGGGGGAGATGGTGGTCGGGGGAGAGATCGCGGGGGGGGGAGGGGAGATGGTGGTCGGGGGGGAGATCGCGGTGGGGGGGAGATCGCGGGGGGAGCGGGGGGGGGAGATGGTGGTCGGGGGCAGATCGCGGGGGGGGGGGGAGATGGTGGTCGGGGGGAGATCGCGGGGCGGGGGGAGATGGTGGTCGGGGGGGAGATCGCGGGGGGGGAGATGGTGGTCGGGGGGAGATCGCGGGGGGGGGAGATGGTGGTCGGGGAGAGATCGCTGGGGGGGGAGATGGTGGTCGGGGGGAGATCGCGGGCGGGTGGAGATGGTGGTCGGGAAGAGATCACGGGGGGTGCGATGGTGGTCGGGGAGAGATCGCGGCGGGGGTGATGGTGGTCGGGGGGAGATCGCGGGGGGGGTGGAGATGGTGGTCGGGAAGAGATCGCGGGGGGGGGCGATGGTGGTCGGGGAGAGATCGCGGCGGGGGGGGCAAGATGGTGGTCGGGGGAGAGATTCCGGGGGGGGGAGATCGCGGGGGTGTGGAGATGATGGTTGGGGGAGAGATCGCGGGGGGTGAGATGGTGGTCGGGGGGAGATCGCGGGGGGGGGGGCAAGATGGTGGTTGGGGAGAGATCGCGGGGGGGTAAGATGGTGGTCGGGGAGAGATCGCGGGGGGGGCAAGATGGTGGTCGGGGAGTGATAGCGGGGGGTGGAGATGGTGGTCGGGGAGAGATCGCGGCGGGGGGGGGGGGGGTGCAAGATGGTGGTCGGGGGAGAGATTCCGGGGGGGGGGGGGAGATCACGGGGGGGGTGGAGATGATGGTTGGGGGAGAGATCGCGGGGGGGTGAGATGGTGGTCGGGGGAAGATCGCGGGGGGGGGGAGATGGTGGTCGGGGAGAGATCGCGGGGTGGGGGGGCAAGATGGTGGTCGGGGAGAGATCGCTGGGGGGGGAGATGGTGGTCGGGGAGAGATCGCGGGGGGGGGCAAGATGGTGGTCGGCGAGTGATCGCGGGGGGGGAGATGGTGGTCGGGGAGTGATCGCGGGGTGGAGGGGCAAGATGGTGGTCGGGGAGAGATCGCTGGGGGGGGAGATGGTGGTCAGGGAGAGATTGCGGTGGGGGGGGCAAGATGGCAGTCGGGGGAGAGATTCCGGGGGGGGGGAGATGGTGGTCGGGGGAGAGATCGTGCGGGGGCGGGGGGGAGATGGTCGTCGGGGGAGAGATCGCCGGGGGGAAGATGGGGGTCGGGGAGAGATCGCGGGGGGGAAGGGAGATGGTGGTCGGGGCAGAGATGGCAGGCGGGGATGCGATGGTGGTCGGGGAGAGATCGCGGGGGGGGAGATGGTGGTCGTGGGGAGATCGCGGGGGGGTACAGATGGTGGTCGGGAAGAGATCGCGGGGGGGGCGATGGTGGTCGGGGAGAGATAGTGGGGGGGGGAGATGGTGGTCGGGGAGAGATAGCGGTGGGGGGAGATGGTGGTCGGGGAGAGATCGCGGGGGGGGGAGATGTTGGTTGGGGGGAGAGATTGCTCGTGGTGGAGATGGTGGTCGGGGGGTGAGATCGCGGGGGGCTGGTAGATGGTGGTCGGGGAGAGATTGCTGGGGGGTTGAAGATGGTGGTCGGGGGGGGAGATCGTTGCGGGGTGGAGATGGTGGTCGGGGGGAGAGATCGCGGTGGGGGTTGGAGATGGTGGTCGGAGGAGACATTGCTGGGGGGTGGAGATGGTGGTCGGGGGCAGGGATCGCTGGGGGGTTGAAGATGGTGGTCGGGGGGAGAGATCGCGGTGGGGGTTGGAGATGGTGGTCGGAGGAGACATTGCTGGGGGGTGGAGATGGCGGTCAGGGGGAAGAGATCGCAGGGGTTGGATTTAGTGGTTGTGGGGTGAGATCGCGGGGGGGAGGGGTGGAGATGGTGATCGGGGTCTGGTCGCGGGGGTTGGAGAAGGCGGTCAGGGGTAGAGATCACGGAGGGGGTGGAAGATGGTGGTTGGAGGGAGAGATCGCCGGGGGGAGATTTTTAAAAATCGTTTATGGGATGTGGGCGTCGCTGGCAAGGCCAGCATTTATTGCCCATCCCTAATTGCCCTTGAGAAGGTGGTGGTGAGCCGCCTTCTTGAACCGCTGCAGTCCGTGTGGTGATGCTACTCCCACAGTGCTGTTACGGAGGGAGTTCCAGGATTTTGACCCAGCAACGATGAAGGATCGGCAATATACTTCTATGTCAGGATGGTGTATGACTTTGAGTGGAACTTGGAGGTGGTGGTGTTCCCATCCGCCTGCTGCCCTTGTCCTTCTAGGTGGAAGAGGTCGCGGGTTAGGGAGGTACTGCCGAAGAAGCCTTGGCGAATTGCTGCAGTCCATCTTGTAGATGGTACACACTGCAGCCATGGTACGCTGGTGGTGGAGGGAATGAATGTTTAAGGTGGTGGATGGGGTGCCAATCAAGCGGGCTGCTTTGTCCTGGATGGTGTCAAGCTTCTTGAGTGTTGTTGGAGCTGCACTCGTCCAGGCAAGTGGGGAGTATTCCATCACACTCCTTACTTGTGCCTTGTAGATGGTGGAAAGGCTTTGGGGAATCAGGCGGTAAAATACTCACCTCAGAATACCTAGCCTCTGACCTGCTCCTGTTGCCACAGTATTTATGTGGCTGGTCTAGTTAAGTTTCTGGTCAATGGTGACCCCCAGGATGTTGATGGTGGGGGATTCAGCGATGGTAATGCCGTTGAATGTCAAGGGGCGGTGGTTAGACCCTCACTTGTTGGAGATAGTCATTGCCTAGCACTTCTGTGGCACGAATGTTACCTGCCACTTATCAGCCCAAGCCTGAATGTTATCCAGGTCTTGTTGCACCCGGGCATGGACTGCTTCATTATCTGAGGAGTTGTGAATGGTACTGAACTCTGCAGTCATCAGCGAACATCCCCATTTCTGACCTTATGTTGGAGGGAAGGTCATTGATGAAGCAGCTGAAGATGGTTGGGCCTAGGACAGCTGGTTGTCGGGGTAGAGATCGCGGGGGCGGTGGAGATGGTGGTCAGAGTAGAGATCGCAGGGGGGTGAAGATGGTGATCGGGGTAGAGATCGCGGGGTGGGGTGGAGATGGTGGTCGGGGTAGAGATCGCAGGGGGGTGGAGATGGTGGTCGGGGAGAGATCATGGGGGGGTGAAGATGGTGGTCGGGGGGAGAGAATGTGAGGAGAGGGGTGGAGATAATGGTCAGGGGACGAGATCGCGGGGGTTGGATATAGTGGTTGTGGGGTGAGATCACGGGGATTGGATATAGTGGTTGTGGGGTGAGATCGCGGGAGGGAGGGTTGGATATAGTGGTTGTGGGGTGAGATCGTGGGGTTGGAGACGGTAATTGGGGGTAGAGATCACAGGAGTGGGGGTGGAGTTGGTGGTTGGGGGAGGGAGTGATCATGGGGGTGGAGATGGTGGTCGGTGGAGAGACTGCCAGGGTGGGGGTCTGTGGCAGAGATCGCCGAGGGATGGAGACAATGGTCGGGGGAGAGATTGCCGGGGGGTGGAGGTAATGGTTGTCTGGTGAGATGGTGGTCGGGCGGCATGATCGCAGGGGCATGAAGATGGTGGTCGGGGGAGAGATTGCATATTATGACCCTTACATTTGTCATAAGTCTCCTTTTTCTGTTTCATTTTAATCTCTGTCTTTAGTCATCCAGGGAGCTCTAGCTTTGGATGCCCTTCCTTTCCCTCTCATGGGAATGTGTCTACTTCGTAGCCAAACCATGTCCTCCTTGTTCTGCTATTGACTACGGAAGGATGACTTGCTTCTCCTCCCTCTCTTCTCCCCCTTTTTCAGATGGAAAGCTGTGAAGAATGCATGATTATGATAATCTTGGAGAGCTGCATTGTAAGATATAGCTCTCATTGATCCAGACATCTGAAGCAATGCTTCAAAATGCCTATAGTGTGTTTGATAATGATCCTGATGATTGCTTGGGCCTCACTTACTTAGTTTTGTGGCTGGCTCAGTGGTGTCATAAGGAGGGTGCTATGGTCTCTGTGAAGCCATCCTTGCTGCCTGCCTTCTCCTTCAAATAGCCCAAGCACAGAGGAATGTCTTAAAATGAAGGCATTCTCTTGTCTGGAAAGCAGGCATTGACCTGCATGATGATGTGTTGCTGGTGACTGACTAGCCACAGATGATGGAGTGGAACGCCTTGCTGATCATGAGTATGTAGGTGCCATCAGTAACACCCTGGAGTTTAGGGAATCCTGTGATGCAAATAAACATTCATGATCCTCTCGTTCCAGGAAGAAAATGAAGAAGTTGCTCGTCCTGGTGAACAATGCATCAGTGACCTGCTTGATGCATCCTTGCACTTTGGATTGACTGATGTTGCTCATGTCCCCGGCGGTAGAATAGAATGAGCCTGGGGCATAACATTTTTGTAGTGAACGTTCGCTATCATGGACATGGTTGTCCTTGTAATGGAAGTTATCTGTAAATTCAAGCAGATGTCACAACTCTGCTTCCCTGGTGAAGCAAGCTTGCACAGAAAGTTACCTTTAGACATTCCCACATAGGTGTGCCTTGGTCTGTAGACACAGCTGCATTGGTAAGACAGGGAAGGACAGTTCACATGTGATGCAAGCAAACCTGTCTCATATTTCTACTTTTATCCTCTTCTTCCTCCTCCAAACAACACAAAAATATAGGAATACCCATTGCAATTCAGATTTTTTTTAAATTGCACTAATGAAAAATCTTGACAAAAAACCTCCCAATAAAAAACACTGAAATTCAGCTTGAAGTTAAAATCTATTTTTATGTATGCCCCAAATAAAAGTACAGCTGTTTTTCTTTTAATCAGTAACAACTTGTCAGTCAGAACATACTTTGCCCTGATCACCGGTTTAAATGGGCAAACTAAGTGCACAGTGCATTCCTGGTGAGAAAATTGTGGGATCGTGCCTGTGCTCATCTCCACCATTAACATATTCGAATGAAGATCTTACAAGTTTTCTGCAAAGCTACTTTAGGCCACCGACAAGAAGGTATGTGTGGCACACAATGGTCAGCATCTCTCAGTTTCTCAGCTCATGATTATCCATTTGACTCCGACACCATTGATCGTGGTATTGGAAATTTTACCCCACAAAATATTCATGTATTTTGAGTAGATAAGATTTAACCTGCTAAATGTCAAGGGGGTTATTTTGGTGAAAGGGTGAAAACAGGTGCCATGTGGGTGCTGTGCTCATGAGACACACCTGTTTGAAAGTCTGGTTTTAGCCTGCAATTTTTGGGTTAATTGATGATTACTATGATTTAAACTTGCCTGGAGAGTTTACCTCGCCCTCCTGTCCCTCTCTCCTGCAGTAGCTGGTGCTGCTTTGCGTGGTCTCATCTCCTCCTCCCATTCCTCCTCCAGACCAAGGGGAATCCCTAGCAAGATGTCCATGACCAAGCACTCCCTTTCTCCTGGTGACTCCTATAAGGTGTCCAATTAAGTAGAGCTGCACTGCACGCACTCTCTTTAAGTGAAGCCCTCAGAGAATTTCTGGAATAAACATTGCTAGAGTGTTGGTGAAGTCCTGACAAAGTGTTCCAGAAAGTCGCCCGATGTGTCTCAAAGATCCTACTCAAAGCCCCAGCAGCAAGTGAAAAGTGAAAGCTGAGCATAGCTTTTAAATAGCGTCGAAATCCTCAGCAATGACTTCTTTACTCCTGTTCAGCTGGTCGCTGTTAGGAAGGATAATTAATTGAAGCACTAGCCACCAAAATGCCGTGCAGCCACTTTAATGAGCGCTAGCAGGCAACTTAATGTCAATCAGACTCTTAACGATCCTCTGGGCGGCAGTTGCTAGTGTGTGCTTCAACTCCTTTACCAAGATGGCGTCTTGCACTAAAGGCTGGCTAAACCAGCGTTGCAGCTCAAGACCCCACCTTGTCTACCTCAGAGGGTCTTTAGAACCTAAAGTATCCGGGGAAAATCGCCCCCCTGATCTTTTAGCAAAAACAATGCAGGCTGTAGTTCTAGTAAAAAATGGTAGGGTTCTATAAATCAATGCGAGCTTTCAATAATGCAAACAGCATAGCTGTCAGTAAAACTTGATTCACATTTCATCTTACTTTTATCAATATAATCAACATCCAAATTTATTAATATTTATGTCTTATCAATGTATACAGTAATATAAAATGTGGTAGTTATAGATCTCTGGAGCACATTCAGGTTTTTGGTTCTGATTCTACATTCATGTACATATAAAATAGCCATAAATACTCATGTCAATCCTGTTCTTCCAGAACTGCTTCATCTGTAGTCTGAGAGTGTGACATCCTTCATTTGTCCTTCACTGCTACCTAATCGGCACATCTGAGGTGATTCAGTTTTGCTGATTGAAGCCATTGTGTCTTTGATTTTGATGGTTTCCTACAAATCATACCTCAAATAGTTTTAATTAAAAGGGTTGCCTGAAAGCTGGAGCTCTTCAGTCAGTTAGTGCAGTGAACCTTATGCTGTACAACTGTTCCAAAATGTTGAAATGCAGTGCACCGTGGAAGTTGCTCTTCCACACTTTTTATATATATATATATATATATCATGGGCACAGGATTTGATCCTAACCTGAATTTAAATTAACACTATCTTGGTATAAATTGGGGTAGTGAAGTGTGACAAGGCTTCTTACTGACTACAATGGACAATGCAATTTTGAACACAGATCACCACCTCTTTCAGAATGCACCACTGGAAAAATAGATTTTTATCTCAACAGGAGCATGTCCTCGTAGCATACGCATCGATCACATAATGTAGACTGCAGACAATTCTCCATCCATGTCCAGCTAAAGTGCCTGATGCCTACTGCAGGCAATCATTTGCTGAATGAGGAGTAATAAATAGGAGCAAACTTGTCTTATTAAATTGCCAAATTTCAGATCTGCTTGGAAGAGCAGCTAGTTTGTAATTAGTTGGGTTTGATCCAGGGAATTCTCATCCTGCAACAGACTGGGCTGTAACATTTCTGTTGGTCACCTCTGCCTGCACTGTTACCGCAGTGCTTGGTTTCATTTATATTCACACTGCATTCATGGAAGTGCAGTCTATTTGTTCAATGTTATCTTCCGTGTTTTTTACTGCATTGTGGAATTGTCAATAAAAGTAATAATGGTATGTCTTTTAAATGTAAAATACTTTCAATCATCTATCTGCCATTATTCCAACATTTACTTTATGAAGATTCAGGGGTCAATTTTTGTCGAATACTTTAGGCACTAAAGAGGTGGGCAAGGTGGGGTTTTAAGCTAAAACGCCGGTTTAGCCCATGTTTAGCGCAAGACGCCATCTTGGTAAAGAAGTTGAAGCCAGCGCTAGGAACGGCCACCCGGAGGCTTGTTAAACAGCTGATTGCCACTTAAAATGCCTGCTAGCGATCAATAAAGAGGCTGTACGGCATTTTGGTGGCTAGCACTTGTCCTAACACCCTCTCCTAACAGCGACCAGCTGTTTGGGAGTAAAAGCAGCGTTGATGTCGATTTCAAGCGCTACTTAAAGGGATACTCAATACTTAAAGGGATACTCACCTTTTAATGTTCACTTGCTGCTGGAGCTGTGAAGAGGACGTCAAACACATTGGGAGACTTTCTGGGACACTTTGTCAAGACTTCATCAACACTCGAGCAACATTTATTCCTCAAATTCTCTGAGGACTTCACCTAAAAAAGGTAAGTGCTGTGTTACTCCACCTTTATAGGAGTTACCAGGATAAAAGGTCATGGGTCATGGTCGTGGGCATCTTGTTAGGGGCCTCCCTTGGTCTGGACGAATGGAAGGGGGACATGAGGTCAGGAAGAGCAGCACCAGCTGCTGCAGGAGAGAGGGACAGGAGGGCGAGGTAGCATCCTTTCCCCCCCTATGGGTGCAGGACGTAACACCTCCTCCACCAGGACCTCCAGTGTCACATCCGAGGACCTGTGTGCCCTCTCCTTCAATCCCTGAGCCATCCTGCTGTGTGCCAGCCAAAGCACTCCACACCTTCAGTGGAAGTGGGTGCAAGAAGCCCACATATACTGCTCCACGAAAATTGAGTTTAATCAGCACTTGAGTGCTAAACCTGCAGGTGTCTCTGTTGAGCACCTCCAGGCAAGTTCAAATTATGGTAATCAGCAATTAGGACCAAAATTATGTGCTAAATCCGGACTTAGAAACAGGCTAGTCTTATTAGCACTGCACCCATTTAGCGCTTGTTTTCAGCCTTTGGCCAAAATAACCCCCTCAAAGTCAAGTCTCTAAATGTGTTGGGAATGTCCTAATTCCACAGACCAGCTGCACAGAGGGTAGGGTTGTGATAATATCTGCATTCATGGTCTCTCTTTTCCCCCTTCCTCTTCTTCCTCAAATCCCCAAAACAAATATGCAGCAGCGACGATCACTGAAACCCTCTTTTTTCCCCTTCTCCTCAAAGTCAACATTGATGTAATTGGCAGTTTCCTCGTTCACTCAGAATGCAAGACATAGGCTAAAATATTTTAGAGATGCCCCAGTAATTCGTTTGATGTTAACTCCTGCACCTGAATATTTCACATCAATATTTGCACTTGGTGAAATTCTATCTACAGCTCACATTATTATTTTAAAGTTTACATTGAATAATCCACCATGACTGGCATCAGGAACACAACTTTTTGTAGTTTTGATCAAGATACTGAACTGGGCATTTTAATTACAATTGACTGCAGAATCAACATCCCTACCATTTGTAAAACTAAAATAGTATCAAGTAAGATGCAAAGATGTGGTATGTTTAGAAGAAACTTGACTTTTCAGATACAACTGTTGGTAAATTTCAATAAGCCTAATTTTATCTTCATCCCCCCACCCCCCACCCCCCATTTTAGGGTCACTTCTTCTTCCTTTAATTTGCACAGCATTCTCAACTGAAGTGTGTGCAACTTTTCCCTGGACAATCTATTCCTGGATGTTGAGAGATGTGCGAGAGCAGCCTGAATGACTTGTTATTGTTTTCCTTTCCTCCCTGTCCTCATCCTTCCCATCCAGTGGTGAAGCATTTGGCTTCTCAGTTCCTTCAACAATTGCCTTGCTGAGATTAGGAGCTTGTCATGTAGACATTGTGGGCATGACCCCGTCATTCCGATCATTCCATGTACAACACGTTGTTACACTGACTTGCATTGATGAACAACACCCACATCATTACTCTCGTATTTTACTGTCCTTTTCATTCTTAGATTCTCTGTTCCCATTGTAAACCTGTTGCCGAGTAAAGAAAACTGAAGACGTTGCTGTTCAATAAATTGACCAGTAAATGCTGCATTCCATTCAAAAAACATAAATATAACATAAATGGAATCAATTATAAACTCCCCACCCCATAGTGAAGTCTGATGAAGGATACACATCCAAAATGTCATAACCAGTCTTTTCTCTTTACGGATGCTAACTGACCGGCTGTGTATTTCTGGTTTTGCTGTGATTCTGATATTTATATAATTTAATGTTGATTGTATTAATTACAATTACCAGTTGCTTTGCAGACTGAAGAAGTGGTGTAAAATGTCTGGCTTGAGATGGCATGAAAGAGGCTAACAGCCAACTAAAATACTATTGGTGCTGTAGTTTAAAAAAAAACTTGGGTCAAGGGGTTGTGTAAACAGTTAAATGACGATCCTTCTTCTCATTTTAGAACTGACTTCATGATTATTTTTGTCTCTGTTCCTGAGAGTCTCCATATTTGATTAACCATCTTTAAATAGAACAGTCTCCGAGCTGTCAACCTGATGTGAAAGGAAATTATTTTGTGAAGTAACACCGGTTTAGTTAAAAAAAAACCTGTATCATCCTACTGCATGTGCATCTCTATCAGAACTGTCAACAGCGGACATATTCTCAGCATGAGATTTTCAGTTACAAGCTTTATATGTGAAACATGCACTTATACCAAGAACAGAAGTATGGTTAGAAATAGCAAACTCTTTGTCCATTAGACCGTGGGAAATAGACAGGTACATTAATATTATGTGCATAGCAAGATCCCACAAACAGCAATGAGTTAATAAGCAGATAATCTGTTTTAGTTATTTTGGCTGAGGGATGAATATTGGCCAGGACACCAGGGAGAACTCTGCTGCTCTTCTTCGAATAGTGCCATGGGATCTTTTACCTCCACCAGAGAGGGCAGGCTCATTGGTTCATTGTTTCATCCAAAACATGGCATCTCCAACAGTGCAGCACCCCTTCACTACTGCAGTGAGGCGTCAACCTACATTATGTGCTCAAGTCTCTGGAGTGGGACTTGAACCCATGATCTTCTGACTCAGAGACTGACACAGTGGTTATCTACATTGGTTCCTGGTCCCCTAACACTTCAAATTTAAAATTCTTGTCCTTATCTTTAATTCCCTCATCCTCCTTTAATTCCATAATCTCCTCCAGCCCTGCAACACCCACTCCCAACTCTCCATTCCTCTGACTCTGCCCTTGTGTGAATTCCCCCTCCTTCCCCTGCCCCCCTCCCCATTCGCAGATGTGGCTTAATTAACCTCTTTGACTAAGCTTTTGGTCACTCCTCCTGATCTCTCCTCCTTTGGCTTGGCATCCATTTTTCTCAAGCCTCTGTAAAGCCACGTTTACTACATTTAAGATGCAGTATACATGTAGTTGTTCTTCAAGTTGTAGACTGAACAGCTTAAATAGAATTGATTCAGAATTCACCACAGTTTAAATCCCAGTAATATCACTGAGTAATGAATATTCATATTTGCTGATTGATGCTTCCACTTTGAAACAAATGAACACTATTGGGCCAGAAATTCGGCTCTTGTCGGGTGAGTACGCGCTGTGTACTCACCCGTAAGGCCACCTGAAGTGCCGGTTTCCTGCATGCACTGCGCATGCGCGGGAAACCGGAACTTCCGTTCCCCTGAAGGGAGGGGTTCAGAAGTCGAACGCGTGCGCGGGAGAGGCTGCGCGCACACAGCGAACTTTGATTTTTTTTTTCAGGTTTCTCTGGGAAGGTAAGTATGAAGAAGCTGCGCTTTTAAAAAGGAGGCGCAAGGCCTGTTTTTAACAAGGTACAGGAAACTCTTTATTAACCGGCACCGACGGGACCGGCGTGGTGCCGGTTAATCAAAAAGTCCGGATAACGGAGAGTTATATCTCCCAACGTACGAGAGCCGCATACACATTGACATGCGCCTGCATTTGGAGCTCCGTCTCCCCGGGGACCGCCAGCTGACCATCTGTCGTGTCCGCTGCCTACCCGGGCTGCACATTCCCCTCCCAATCTACATGCTCCGATACAAGGCAAACGCCTCGGGGTTTTTTTTAAAGGAGAGATGAAGGAAAACCCCGGTTACCTACTCAAGAATTTTGCCGGTTAAGAGAGATTTCCGGTTATTTGGGTGCCGGTTAAAAGAGTTTCCTGTAAGTGGTTAATTAATTACAATTTAAAAAAAATTTCAACAGGTTTATCTTTTTTAGATACTTTAAAGAAAGGTAAGTTTATTTTTAGCACCGTTACAAAGTATAATTAATTTTTTCAAAAATTTTAATTTTTGTTTAAAGTAGTTAATTTATTTAACTTATAGTTATTTTAAAAATGTGAAGTTTTTTTTTAATTTATTTGAAGTTTTAGTGTGGTTTTGGGGCCGATCTCTATTCATAGATTTGACAGGTCTTCCTGTCAAATCTATGAATGAAAATGCCCTGCTAGGATTGGCTCTCCATGGCCCACGTGATCCCAGGGGACGCTTCGAACTAACTGCACCCCTGGGATACACAAGCACTGCGCGCCGGCAGCTGGAGGAGGCCCAGGACCCGAAGTCCTCGTGGGCCCAAAGCACAACTGCAGGCGCGGTAGGTAAGTACGCGCGCGATGCTTGCACCCGCAGGAAGCCTGAAAGTTGAATTTCTGGCCCAATATCTTTCATTCATTGTAATATTCTGTAAAAAAAATTGTAAACCTGTTATAAAGGGAATGTCAAAAGTATATTTTTAAATCTGAATATCAACAACGTAACTAAACTGTTCTAGTTAATTGAGTCACTATAAAGCAAATTAGGTGTCGGTGTGACAAGATAATGCAGCTGAAGTAATTTCCTAGATCTAATTTATGATTGTGGTTCTGGGCACTTCTTCCCCTGCACACAAGAGCACAGAACAATGTAAATTTGGTATTGATAGTAGAAATTCCATTAAAAGCAGCTGCAAACTCATTAATGACCTTCAACATTTTCATGCCCAGCTAGATACATGCAGTCGCTTTCACAGATTACGCACTTTATTCTGGCTTTATCTACTTATTGCGTGAGAAATCAACATACTAATATGCTAGCATTTGGTTTGTGGTATTGTTTTTAAATTAAATTCTAATTGTTGTAAGATGCCTTTACATTAGGAAATCTGATAGCCATTAAGAGATGAAGTTTTGTTTAAATGTGATATTAAGTGAATTTTGTAACAATTACATTTTTGTTTTGCAAACACACAATTATCAGTACACTACATAGAATTACAAGCACAGAAACAGGCCATTCAGCCCAACAGGCCAATGGCAGTATTTATGTTCCATACGAGACTCCTTCCACCTTACTTTATCTAACCCTATCAACATATCATTCTATTCCTTTCTCTCTCATGTGTTTATCTAGCTTCCCTTTAAATGCATCTATGCTATTCACCTCAACCACTCTGTGTGGTTGCGAGTTTCACATTCTCACCACTCTTGAGTTCCTTATTGGATTTTTTGGTGACAATTCCAGTAATTCCAGTCCCCTGTATATTTAACAAAAAAAATCAAAACAAACTAAATGAAACAGCAGACATTTAGAGTTGTAATCTAATCATGTTACCTTTTGTGATTCTTTCAGTTTTACGTGTCAGCACTCAACTTTGTTCTGCAAAAATGTCGACATTCTGTCAGTCTTGAAAAAATATTCTAAATTTAGAATCTGACCCTACAATAACCATACCCTTCAGTATTTTTTTCAGAAATGATTTTTTTTAAATATTTAAAATTTGCATCTTCTGGTGGTCACTTTCCTTACTGCAGTTGCTGTTCTTCCACTCCATTTCCAAGCCCAAGTGCTGACACATGATTCCTGTTAGCTTCAAAATCCGGCATCACCTTCCTCCCCCGCACCCGCCCCCCCCCTCACCCCCATACAAATACATTGACAGACTTGATGGAAGTGCTGCTTAATATGCTTCAATGCACTGTTAGAAGTGGATTTTTCAAGAAAACCCCAAGTGAGATATCTTCCAGCACTCCTGATATTGTTAGCTCCAGCAGTAACAAACAAAAGTTCTACATCTGTGAGTATTATGTCTCAGTGCCCAGCCTCATTAATAGTGGAAAAATGGCAGATCTGATGGCGATTGAACTATCAAAAATTGCTGATATATATTTTTCACTTCCTGTTGTTTTTTGTTTTGATTTAATGTCAACATTTAACTTTGGGATTGTCTAAATAGTCAATTGGGATGGAAATTCTCTATGTAAGTAGTGCCTGTAACACTGCAGTTGTCGACTCTAGCCACTATGTAGTAGTCTAGCACCTGCTGCTACCTCCTGTTCCCAGCTCTTGATCCCGCAGATCCCACACCGATAATCCATCTGGAGCTTGGTTACTGGGTTTTTTTCCTTTCACCTGTAATAATTTTTTTTTTTTAAACTCTTCACTTTCCTAATCTTTCAACCAGCGTGTCCACTTCCTCACTTTCTCTAGTCCATTTCATTTCCCCTGTTCCTGTCCATTCCATTCTCTTAATTTAATCAATTTCTAATTTTTTTTGTGTGGTTTCTTAATTGTGCTACAAGTTATTCCTTGTCTCCCGCACTTTCAATCTGCCCACCATTGTAGCATGTCTGTCCATTTCATATTCTCTTTCTGTTCCATTTTGCCCCATCCCCAAGCCTATTTTTATCCATTCCTTTACAATTAATTTGATCATTTTTTTGAATTGTGCAACACTTTTTAAATTACTTCTCTTTCCCCTGCATTTTCTACCTGCCTGCCTGCTATTTTACCACACCCACTCACCCACTGCCCCCGTCCTTTCTACTACCCATCCATTACCATTCACTCAACTCCATTTAGTTTTCATATTTTGTTTCATAGCCTCTCATTTCCTCCTTTCTGCTCTTTTTTTAATATAAATTTACTTTTGCCCTGCTATTTCAACAATCCAGCAGATATTTTGGTGCGCTTGCCCACCTCCCTGCTCTTCAGACTCCATTTCCACCCTCCCATCCACTCCTTTATTTTAAATACAAAAGACCTCCTCCCAACCTCGAATGCCCTTTGGATTTATTTTTTATTTAAAAAAACACTCCACTCACACAACCTCTGAAGTCCTTTTCCTTTCCATATTTACACTAAACATATCACCTTTATGGTTATTTAAAAAAATGGCTTTTTACTGTCACAGCATTTCAACTTCCACCTCACACCCTACCCACTACTCCAACCCAATGCCTGGTCTCCCAGACCTTTCTGCCTTTTTTTTCCTAACCCATTCTCATCCCAGCCCCTTCCCCACTGCGCCTTCTTTTCCCTGATTACCATCTCTGACCAATTCTCTTCCTGTCCTTTCAAACATGTCTTCTCACCTACCCCACTCAACCCCACAAATATTTAGGTCAGCCCCACTCTTTACTCCACTCCTGATCCATTCCCTGCCCCACTGTGTCTTTCCTGCGAAGGCAATTTCTATTATATTACAATACATATTCTCTTATACTTTTCAATTCTTACACATCAGTTTATCCTCTGGCACATCAAGACCAACGGGAGATCTACGTTTACATGTGTATATGAGTGTAGATATAGGGAAGCTTGTTAAGAACCTGGATTTTGTGAAGCAGTGAAGGAATGGCACTCACCATTCATTATGCCCACAGACTTTTCGTAGGCTTTTGCACAGCAATTTACGGTCATTGGGAGTCCTAATACAGCACGGCGCTCTCTACAGGGGATCTGGGACCTGTATGAACAGGTGTCTCTTCAACCAATCAGATTGAAGAATCCTTACTGAGGCACACAGAGTCTGAACCAGGAAGTGTCAGTTAGAATATTTAATTCAATGTAAAATCATGTACAGAAAGATGGGATTAATAAAGAGAAGGAAAAAAAGATGGGATTAAGAGAGAGAGAAAGGAGACAAAGAAAAAGTAAATAAAATTTACATTTTTAATTTTTTAAATCTCCAACAATAGTTAAAATCTGATGAAATGAGACTCCACGCTTGTAGAAGTAAATTTTCAGTGCCAGAGAGGTTGTTTGCAGTAATTAAGACTCATCGTGCCGTTAAAAATTCACTTACACTTGAGTGGACAAGCTCTACTTTTTTATAGGAATATAGGAACAGGAGTAGGCCATTCAGTCCCTCAAGCCTGCTCCGCCATTCAATGATCTGCGACCTAACTCCATATACCCGCCTTTGGCCCATATCCCGTAATACCTCTGGTTAACAGAAAGCTATCAATCTTTGATTTAAAACTAACAATTGATCTAGCATCAATTGCTGTTTGTGGAAGAGAGTTCCAAACTTCTACCACCCTTTGTGTGTAGAAGTGTTTCCTAATTTCACTCCTGAAAGGTCTGGCTCTAATTTTTAGACTAAGCCCCGTAGTCCTAGATTCTCCAACCAGTGGAAATAGTTTCTCTCTATCTACCCTATCTGTTCCCCTTAATATCTTGAAAACTTCAATCAGATCACCCCTTAACCTTCTAAATTCTCGGGAATACAACCCTAGTTTGTGTAATCTCTCCTCGTAACTTAATCCTTGAAGTCCAGGTATCATTCTGGTAAACCTATGCTGCACTCCCTCCAAGGCCAATATATCCTTGCTAAGGTGTGGTGCCCAGAACTGCTCACAGTACTCCAGGTGTGGTCTAACCAGGGTTTAGTATAGCTGCAGCATAACTTCTACCCCCTTGTATTCTAGTCCTCTAGATATAAAGGCCAGCATTCCATTAGTCTTTTTGATTATTTTCTGTACCTGTTCATGACCCCCAAGTCTCTTTGGACCTCCACTTTTTTTAGCCTTTCGCCATTTAGAAAGTACCCTGTTCTATCCTTTTTAGATCCAAAGTGGATGACCTCACATTTGCTTACAAATGGGCCAGAAATTCGGGTCGGAGGCTTCCCGGGTGCAAGCATAGCGGGTGCACTTGCATAGCGCGCCTGCCGTTGTGCTGTGGGCCCGCGTGAGATTCGAATCCTGGGCCTCTTCCAGCTGCCGGTGTGCAGTGCTCGTGTATCCCAGCAGCGCAGTTAGTTCGAAGCGTCCCATGGGATCACATGAGCCATGGGGAGCCAATCGGAACAGGGAATCTCCACTCATAGATTTGACAGGAAGACCTGTCAAATCTATGAATAGAGATCAGCCCCGAAACCTAACTAAAACTTCAAATACATTAAAAAAAAAATCACATTTTTAAAATAACCATAAATTACATAAAATAACTATTTTAAACAATAATTTAAATTTTTGAAAAAATTAATTGCAGTTTTTAACGGGGCTAAAAATAAACTTACCTTTCTTTAAAGTATTTAAAAATAATAAACCTGTGGAAAATTTTTTTTAATTTTACTTAATTCACCACTTACCTTGTTAAAAGCAGGCCTTCCACCTGCTTTTTCCCCGCGTAGCTGCTAGGGACTTACCCGCACGGAGAAACCTGTAAAAAAAGCCGAAGTTCGATGCGTACGCGCTGCCTCTCCCGCGCACGCGGTTGACCCGCGAACCCCTTCCTTCACGAGACCGGAAGTTCCGGTTTCCCGTGCATGCGCAGTGCATGCGCGAAACTGGCACTTCCGGTGGCCCTACGGGTGAGTACACAGCGTGTACTCACCTGTGGGGACCCGAATTTCTGGGCCATTGAAATCCATTGCCACAGTTTTGCCCATTCACTTAATCTGTCGATATCCCTTTGTAATTTTATGCTTCCATCTATCTTTGTGTCATCAGCAAATTTGGATATATGACTTTCTATGCCATCATCTAAGTCATTAATAAATACTGTGAATAGTTGAGGCCCCAACACAGATCCCTTCGAGACATCACTAGTCACCTCCTGCCAATTAGAGTACCTGCCCATTATTCCTACTCTCTGTCTCCTGCTGCTCAGCCAATTTCCTAACCAGGTCAATAATTTGCCCTCAATTCCATGGGCTTCTACCTTAGTTAACAGTCTCTTATGTGGGACTTTATCAAATACCTTCTGGAAGTCTATATAAATAACATCCATAGACATTCCCCTGTCCACTACTTTAGTCACCTCTTCAAAAAATTCAATCAGGTTTGTCAGGCATGACCTACCTTTCACAAATCCATGCCTACCTTTCAGAAATCCATTTCTGGTGTGTTTGGTGGGTATCTAGTGGGTAAGTATTGCAACTTCACACTCTTCACGTGTTTGAATGCCGAGTCTCTCGGCGAGCTACCGGTGTTGTGAAGCTTGTGGAGGTGCAGGGAAAATCGGACAGCAACATTTAACTGCGCATCTGCTCTTGAAGAAACAGTGAGTGCTGAAACATAGAAACATAGAAGATAGGAGCAGGAGTAGGCTATTCGGCCCCTCGAGCCTGCTCCGCCATTCAATGCGATCATGGCTGATCATCCAAATTCAGTACCCTGTCCCTGCTTTCTCCCCATATCCCTTGATCCCCTTAGCGTTAAGAAATATATCTAACTCCTTCTTGAATATATTTAATGAATTGGCCTCAACTGCCTTCTGTGGTAGAGAATTCCACAGGTTCACCACTCTCTGGGTGAAGAAATTCCTCCTGATCTCAGTCCTAAATGGCTTACCCCTTATCCTTAGACTGTGACCCCTAGTTCTGGACTCCCCCGCCATCGGGAACAGCCTTCCTGCATCTAGTCTGTCTAGTCCTGTTAGAATTTTATAAGTTTCAATGAGATCCCCTCTCATTCTTCTAAACTCTAGCGAATACAAGCCCAATCGTCCCAATCTCTCTTCATACGTCATTCCTGCCATCCCAGGTATCAGTCTGGTGAATCTTCGCTGCACTCCCTCCATGGCAAGAACATCCTTCCTCAGATAAGGCGACCAAAACTGCACACAATACTCAAGGTGTGGTCTCACCAAGGCCCTGTACAACTGCAGCAAGACATCCTTGCTCCTGTACTCGAATCCTCTCGCTATGAAGGCCAACATACCATTTGCCTTCTTAACCGCCTGCTGCACCTGCATGCTCACCTTCAGCGACTGCTGCACAAGGACACCCAGGTCTCGTTGCACTTCCCCTTTTCCCAATCTATTGCCGTTCAGATAATAATCTGCCTTCCTGTTTTTGCCACCAAAGTGGATAACCTCGCATTTATCCACATTATACTGCATCTGCCATGCATCTGCCCAATCACCCAACCTGTCCAAATCATACTGGAGTTTCTCTGCATCCTCCTCACAGCACACACGCCCATCCAGCTTTGTGTCATCTGCAAACTTGGAGATATTACATCTACTTCCCTCGTCTAGATCATTAATATATATTGTGAATAACTGGGGTCCTAGCACCGATCCCTGCGGTACCCCACTAGTCACAGCCTGCCACTCGGAAAAAGACCCGTTTATTCCAACTCTTTGCTTCCTGTCTGCCAACCAGTTTTCTATCCAAGTCAGTACCTTACCCCCAATCCCATGTGCTTTAACTTTGCACGCCAATCTCTTACGCGGGACCTTATCGAAAGCCTTCTGAAAGTCCAAATACACGACATCCACCGTTATTCCTACCACAAAATCCAGGCCAAAATTACTATTTAATCAGCCTGAAATTAGACATTAGCCGGTATTGTCCCGTTGCCGAGCGTGCAGGTTTGGGGGCAGGTCGGCAGTAAAAATCCCGGAAATAGTGAGCTTGTTGGGAAACCGCTGTCATCCCGCCCCCATTTAACTTGGGCAGCTTTGAAGGCGTGACACAGACCCGATCGGCAGAGGCAGGCGACCTCATTGAAATTATTTACTTGTTGAGAGACCCTTAAGAGTGAATTTAACGCCAGCTTTTGAGTTTAACTGCAGGAGCACAGGATTTATGGAGGTGGGGTACCTCGCTTGTGAAGGGAAGGCGGAAGCTCAGTGGCCATTGGCGAGTTCATTCATTGACAGCTGGGAAAAGCACATCAATACTGCAACATTACACCTGATTACTTGCCTCATGGAAACACTCTTGCTCACTCCATTTTGCCCACAGAATTTGGTATCTGCAGCTTGCAGGTGATTTTTGAAACCTCGGATGCCACTCTCACCACATTGCTACTCATTATCACAACATTGAAGGATTGGCCCTCTGATCTCCACTTTACCTGCCATCTACTACATCAGCATGGGTGCCACTTATACTGTCTCACCTTGGTCCACAGAATCAGACCAAGATGAGCCCCACCACCAACAACACCAGCCACACCAGCAGCAGCAACAACAGCAACCAAAACAGCAGCCTTCTCCTCAATGACCTGATGCTCCACAGGAGGGGGACACCACAGGACTGCAGCGCACCAGAGGCAATACCCCCAACACAGGGCATAGAGGCAGAGGATGAGCTCCCTCGACGTGACTGAGCTGCAACGCTTCAGGAGGCTCAGGCTATTGCGCCAGGTCATTGCAGAAATTTGTAGCTTGCTGGAACAAGACCTGCTGCCCAGATGTCCTGGTGGACACTCCTTGCCAGTAGCTGTCAGAGTCACCACCACCGTCAACTTCTTTGCCTCAGGCTGCAGTCGGCTGCCCACAGATGCATCACCCAGGTGACCGATGCCATGTTTCACAAGTCAGCCAATTATATCAACTTTGCCACTGATGAGGCCAGTGTTACTGAGCAGGTGCTCGGCTTTGCGGCACTGGCTGACTTCCCACAGGTGCAGAGCGTCATTGACTGCACCCCATCATCACCCAGGAGTGTTTGTGAACGGCAAAGGATTCCAATCCCTCAATGTGCAGCTCGTCTGCAATCATAAAAAGATGATTATGTATGTGTGCATCAGATTCCCTGGTAGTTGCCGTGACTCTTGCATGCTGCGCCAGTCCACCCTCCCTCAGCTCTTCGCACCTCCAAACAGACTTACCAGCTGGCTGCTTGGAGACAAGGGTTATCCACTGAAGACGTGGCTCGTGACACCCCTGAGGAGGCCAAGTACTGAGGCCGAGGAGCGTTATGAGAGCCACATGTCCACCAGATGTCATAGAGCAAGCAATAGGCATGCTGAAGATGCACTTCAGATGCCTTGACAGATCTGGAGGAGCCCTTCAGTACGCACCAGCCAGGGTCTCCAGAATCATCATCATCTGCTGCGCGCTGCACAACATAGCGCAGCAGCAAGTATTGGAGCTGCAGGAGGAGCATGATGCACAGCACACAGTCTCTTCAGAGGAGGAGGAGGAGCAGGTGAATGAGGAGGAGGAGGAAGCTGAGGTGCAGATGGCACCAGCAGCCGAGCACATTGCGGCCCAGGATGGCCTCATCATGGCCAGATTTACTTAACTTGCTCCAATGCAGCCACACACCTGCCACATGCTGTATTAAGTTCCACCCGCGCCCCCCCCCCCCGCCCCCGCCACCAGCACCACCAAACAACACCATAAAGCATCCCTACAATGACCAAGCCATTCCTCTCAACCAAAGCCTCAGTTCTTGAGGTTAAGTAATGTCTCACCATTCACTCCAAGTGACAAAGCCACTTCCAAGGTTCGAGGCAAAAATGGACAAGACCCAAAAGGGTTGCAAAGAAAAACAGTTATGTGTGTCATCAAAATAACTGAAACTTACCACTAACATTTTTTGATACACCCATGTGCATATCCTTGTGCATCTACATTTGTGTCCTTTTTCTTTTCCGAGTGCTTCTACGAGGTGCAACCCCTATGGTTTCAGCAGAGGTAGTTGCAGGCTGCTCACTTCCCTACTGCGACTTGTCAGACATTTTTGATGGATGCCCTCTGGGTTTTGGAGCCTGTGATGGCCCCGCCAAAGTCTGCTCCTCCTGCAACTGTGCAGGGGCAGACTAGGCTATCGGATCCGAGGAAGCATGTGGGGCTCTGACTGAGGGGGAGGCAATGGGGGAGAAGTAGGAGCACTTTGAGAAGAGCCCCTGCTTCCATGTCCATGCTCACCATCATCCCTCTCATGGACCACCCGCACTTCCCTGCTGGCGACCACCTTGCTGCACAGCAGTGGGGCGATGAAGATCCAAGTCTACATTTACATCCCTCCTTGAGAGAAAGTCTATGAACACCTGCTATCTGTTGTCCACAGCTAGCATGTGCTCATGTGAGTTGGGCATTTGCTGCTCCATGCAGGTGGCCATCCTTTCCATGGAAGAGCACATCATCGCCATCGCCTGCGACATGGTGGTGCTCATGTTGGAGATTAACTCCTCCATTCTCTGAACATTTGCAGACATCGCGGCTGCAAAAGATGCCAGAGTCTCCTGCACTTCTTGCTGCCCCTCCAGGATCAGCCTCTTTCTCGATGGCCCCCAAGGCTCAGCGTCTGCATGCAACTCAGCAGTGCTTGGAGCATCCGGCGCCCTCCGCCGAGGAGTCTCCGCTGCTGTCCCTGACAACACCACCTGCTCTTGTTCACTTGTGAATTGTGAGACACCAGGTGACAACTCTACTCTATGGTGCAAAAGACCCATTGTGGTATGCGTATCTGCGCTGGTGCTGGGTGCGTTTGGGTCTGCTGACGCTGCACCCTCAGAGGCTGGAGGGTCCTCTGAGGAGTCGTCTTCCTCCTCCGGATGGACAGTGATGGAGGATGGGGCAGTTGATGGACCTGTGGGAGAGTAAAGAGATGAATTAGAAGTGTTATATTAAGAATGGGTAACGTTACCATCATGCACATGATGACATTTCACTGGCTGCTGACATCAGTTACCATATGAGTGACTGTTGTACGCCATGTGGCTTTATCAGATGTGATTCTGTCACCAGGTTGCTGGGATGTCCCCCTCTCTCCGTCTCCCACCACCTGCATCTCTCGAGCTCCCAGGATCTCCAGAGCCCCCTCCTCTGCTGCTGTTAGGTGTGCGAAGACTGGAGGGCCACCTCCGGTTCTCTGCCTCTCCCAATTGTTCTGGGCTCCTTTCTCATGCAAGGAGGGAAAGAAGACAAGGTTGAGTGAGAGTGATGGAATGATTGTAAGGAATGGATGAGTTACATCTGTAGAGGGTGACTTTGATGGAGTGAGGTTCCAATGCCAAATGGCCTCCTTCTGTGGTGTTACTTGCTATGATTCCATTAGGATGAGATGAGTGTGAGGGGTGGTTAGTCAGATGGGGATGTGAGTATGTACATAGAGAGAGAGGGATGGTTGGACCTGGAAGGCATGTTGGTATGAGTAATGATGTGCAGGAGTAGGCTTGGGAAGGCAGTGTGATGGGGATGTGGTGACAGGCACATCTAGATGAAGGTGAGTGTAGCTTTGTACTCACCTTTCCTGACCTCATCAGATCATTGAATTTATTCATGCACTGGATCCACGTCCTCCTGACAACCTCCCTGCTGCTGACCTCCTCTCCTATTTCCAGCCAGGCCCTTTTGGTCTCTTGGGGAGGTCTCTTGCGTCCATCTGCTGGGAAGATGACCTCACTGCGTGCTCGTACTACCTCCACCAGAATATGCAGCGAGACATCTGTAAAGCGGGGTGCAGCCCTCTGCCTTTGGATATTCATATTTTTCACTTTGCACAATGACTCCAACCTTTCCAATGCTCCTTTCACACTCCTTTACCAACCTTCAAATAAGTTGTGTGCAAGGCTGCTTTAAATATGGGCACTGGAAATGAGTCATCGATGATGTCATCAGACCCGCACCCTTTAATAGTGCCAGGAAACATGCATGCCTGGTTTAATAGGGGCCATTACGCTAAAGTCGCTCTGAAGAGCGGGCTGATCAAGGCATCACGTTCCCGACCCGATACGCGCTCCGCACGCACCCGACTTGATTCAGAAGTAAAACTTCCAGCCATTGTCTTTTCTTGTATTTTTTTTCTGTCAATTTTTCCACCTCCATTTGACTCCTTGGTGCTGTATGGGTCTATGGGAGATAGTTGCCTTTGGATATCTCACCTAAGTGGTCATTATTCAAGTGTGAGCCTTGACACAGAATGCCTGTATGCAATTCAAGCACAGAGGAGGGGCATACAACCAAATCCAGCCCTGTCCTTACCTGATGTTCACACATTCACATGCAGTAAAGGTCACTGGATAGCAAGTGGGAACTCTAGTTTATTTATCCTCACCGGTGGAGACGCTCATTCAGATTAGCTAGCTCAGTGCGGACAACGGATTGAACTTCACACCTTCTTGGTCTTTATGGCTCTTCTACTTAATGCTATTACCAGCTGACTCCTCACAGAGCCCATTTCCATGTATTTTTTTGTTTTAAAAACAATTATTTCCCAATTCTTTTCCTTTGCATTAATAACATTGATTTGTAAGAACAGGAATTCGTTGTAAATTCAGTTAATTTTGTCTGTTCATATTACCAGTGTTAAATTAGCTATTCAGTCGTCATCATCAGTGTGACATCCTGTTCCATAACACTGAATAGATTGTTTGAAAATGTCACTCACCATACATGTTAAGTTGAAAGCACCAAACAAAAAAATGGGCTTTGTATGATAGATTTTCTGTTGGGCTAGAGTATTTCGCCAGATTAAAAATTAATTTAAAAAAAATGTAATTCCTTTTTATCACACTGATAAGTTACAAGTGTTTCTTCACTTCAGAAAGGCTTGATAGCTCTCCAACATTGTTTGTCATATATGAATGAGTATTTAATTGTGGTGAAGTCCTGCCATAATTCTTTGCAATTATTGCAGTTTTCTATTAATCTTCCTTCCCCAACCATAACAGTATGCCAGAAAAGTTACCGCAGAGTATCACCACTAATAATTCTGTACACTACACTAAAGCAAGATGTGAAAACTATTGGGTTAAACAGTTCTATTTCTGACTACTGTATGGTGCAGGACATACCACTGAAATAATTAAATGGATTTAGTGCAGTTACCAAATAAGTAGCATGATCTCATTAATGGTAATGCAGCACTACCTGAAATAGATTTTGATTATTATCCTTTTAGTGCAGTAGCCATAAAAGTAGCATGATCTCATTAATGGTAATGTAACACCGCCTGAAATAGATTTTGATTATTATCCTTGTACCTTTATCAGTTTTATGAATAAACTCATTTTAATTATGGCTTTCCCTTTCCACCCATTTCACACACCAAAAGAATGTTCACCGAAACAGGGCTTTGATGAGGTGTGTGTTTTCAATATCAGAGTAAGAATGGCAGCTTAAATTTATGCACAATTACTTCAGAGTGTGAGAGTTGCGTGATAACGCTGAGAGGCATGTTGGGTATCTGGGTGCAAATGAATGCCTCATAATGCAGTAAACCTGCTCTTTCTATCTAGAACATTAAATGAATGAGACACGCTGTTACTTCTGAAGTATTGCATTACTTGAAAACAAGTGTGCAGAACACTGAATTAATAGTGCACAATATGTGCTAAATACATGTGGACCAGTGGTGATAACCCAAGACATAAGTCATCATTGCAAAATACAAATTTTGGATTTAAAACTCGGTGCATCTTGACTTCAGACTACATTTAACATCTATAGCAGATTTTGTATAACAATCTGTGCTTGGTAACTTTTTTACATTTAAATTTTATGGGGAAAACAGAGGATCATGGCAATATTTGAAAAAAATAGGTGCATGCAATACCACATTTTATGAAGTTTACCAGGTAAGCAGATATCACATTGCTACTGTTGTTTATTTTTTTAATTAAGTTCCCTGCTTAAAACTGGCACAAAAATGTGCCAAAATGCTGAAATGAAGTTAAATAGGTAAAAGCATTTAAATTCTAAACAGAGGTGAATATGAAACTGTTAATGAAGATAAAAATTCAAAAAGAAATGGTAGCAAAAAAGTTACTCAAACTTAAGGTAGACAAATCATGGACAAATAGTGTTACCTCTGAGAATCCTGAGAGGAGATAGGGGAAAAAAATTGTAGAGGCTCCAACTATAATTTTTGCAAATTATATGAAAATGAAACTGCCAAAGGACGTTGAGGTTGGCAAATTTGGCACTCATCTTCAAAAAAGCATACAAAGGTAAGCTAGGAAGCCATAGGCCAGTTTGTCTTATTTCAGTTGTTGGTCTATAAGACAATGAAATTACTAAGGACTTGGACGTGAGTTAATCAGGGTCAGTCAACATATATTTCTAAAAGGCAGGTCATGCTTGGCCAACTTTATGGAATTCTTTGAAGAAATAGCAGAAGTTAGATAAAAGGAAACACAGTGGATGTGGTTTATATTTAATTTTTTTGGTGAAGAATCTCATGAGATTTAGAGGAAAGGTGATGGCACATGGTATTAATATGAATAGAGAGATGGTTGGAGGGTAGAAAGCAAAAGTAGGGGTGAAAGGAAATTTCTGAGATTGGAAAGATGTGGAGAATGGTGTTCCACAGGAGTCTGTGCTGGAGCTACTCTCATGTATATATAAATGATCTGGACTTAGTCATTAAGGGAACATTTGTTTATAACACTAAATTGGTGGGGGGGGGGGCGCGGGGTGGCAGATTGCAATGAAGATTGTGAAAAACAATCGATAGCCAAGCATGATGGTCAGATAGGTGGCAGATGCAGTTCAATGTAGAAAAGATGAAGTTGTACCCTTTGGAAATAAAAATAGGCAACAGATGATATGCCTTAAATGGAAAGCTTTTAAATGGAGTAGAGAGCAGAGGGACCTTGGTGTGTAGATACACAGGACATTAAAGCCCTAGTAGATAAGGCAATAAAATAGGCAATTGAAGCCTCGGTTTTGTATCTAGAGGCATAAAATACAAAAGCAAGGAGGTAATGTTGAACTTGTACAAGACCATAATTGAAGTATTGTGTATAGTTTTGGGCGCCCCAATATTGGAAGTTATAGAAAAGGTGTAGTGTAGCTTCACTAGGATGTTACCAGCCATAAAAGAGAGACTAGACAAAATGGTTTTTTTTCCACTGGAGCTGAGAACTGATCTGATAGAGGTCTATAAGACTATTAAGTGTTATGATAGGTTAAATATTGATGGATTGTTTCCATTGGTCAGCAAGATGGTAATAAGAGGGCATAAAATTAAGATATCACAAAAAGAATTAAAAGGGAGGTGATAAAAATAATCTTCACGTGGGTGAAATATGAACTTATCTGCCACAAACCATCATTGAAGTAGAGTACTTTCAAAAAGGATTTAGATCGTTGCTTGAAAAGGAGAAATATTAACGGATATAGGAGCAAGTTGGAGATTTGGATTTGGCTAATTAACTCATGGAGAAAATCATCAGCATAGACTTGATGGACAAATGGCTCATTTTTGTGCTGTAACATTCTGTGGTTCTTCTGCACAAATCTACTTGCAACACACAGGTGGCCTATGGGACTGACGCAAATTAATTCACACCCCAGCCAAAGCACTCCAATATGTGTTGAATGCTTTCATTGCTATTAGCTGTGCTCTGTTTTGTAACCTAATGTAACATATTGAAATGATCAGATTGACTGTTGAGACTTTTTTTCTGAACTTGCTTGGTGAAAACTAGAAGGTTACAAGTTTATGTCATGGTTCACTCATATATTGACTCCCTCAGTTGCCATTTCTCAGTCAGGCTGCTGGTTGGAGTACAATGTGGAAGTGAAATGCTCCAACCTCGATATTCCATTTGGCTTTACTTCAACATCGTGTGAACCCATTTAAAATAAATAGGTTAATGCCAAAGTTAAAATAAGTCCAATTGGAAAATCTAGGCTATTGTCTCAGGTAAAAGAAACGTTGATTCTCTCACTTCAGGTAATTGGTGGCAGTGGCTGCAGAGAAGTCCATGGAGGCACAGCACGCTTGACTCTAATTGGCATGCAGAGCGAGGCGACAAAGAAGGAATCAGTTGAAAACATTTTTTAAAGTTGTTAAGTATTTTGAATTCCATCCCCAAAATAGTATTCTACAGATTATCAATTTAGTTATAACTTTATCATTTCAAATATAATTTTCTGCTTTAAAGCATGGAAAATACATTTGTAACAAATAATGACAATACCAAAGCTCAAAAAAAAGTTTTAATTACATGCAACAGGTAAATTGCTAATATGAGGGGATTATCCTTATGCTATAAAATTAAATGTATAAAAAAGAACAAACTTTAAATGTGTTGCTAAAGTATTGTGGAGATTCAAGCTTTTGATATCTTTGAGTAATGCTACAGGTGTTTGGGACAGAATTTCTTATTTTGGATGAATATGTATGTACTCTTACTGTTTGGATAACTATCTATTTTTCTTTAGCAAGAACATGTGATTGTAAGGGGGATTTGCTCGTGCAAGTTTTGTGTAATTATTACATAAAGCTATGGTTCAAAACTCATCTGAAACAGGGATATATACATCCCAATTAAGTTATTGCAATGTTATTATCATTGTTAACTAACCAAGAACTACTTTTTCAATGTGTTTTTTTTTATGTGTTCTCGGGATGGGGGCAATGCTGACAAGGCTACATTTGTTGTCCATCCCTGGTTGTCCTTAGGAAGTGATGGTGGGCCTTCTGGAACTCCTGAAGTCCTGTGGTAATGGTGCTTCCAGAATGGTGTAAGATAGGGAGTTCCAGGTTGTTCCAGCGACAATGAAGGAATGGCAATATATATTCAAGTCAGAAATGTGTGTGACTTGGAAGTGATACTGCTCCCGTGTCCAGTTCTTGTCCTGCTTGGTGGTAGATGTTATGGGGCTGAAAGGTGCTGTCAAAGTAAGCGTGGTGAGCTGCTGCAGTGCATCCTGTAGACAGTACATACTGCAGCCAAAGTGCACCAGTAATGGAGGGGTTAGATAATCAAGTCCATTATGTGTAACTTGGTTTGTACAAGTGGTATCATTAGCTGAGTACAACAAAAACTCTGATGTCCTATTGGTATTTGTACACAATAGGGACTACTGTTGTGGAATATGTAATTCTTAAAACTGCACTGAATTGGACTGCTTTCTGAAATGATTATTTTTTTGCACTGAGACCATTCAGTATTTACAACTAAATATTATTGTCTAAATACTTTGTAACTGATATTTTTGCACACTGAATTTGTCTTTTTTTACCTTTCTGCATGAATTAATGTATCAAATAAATTAAAAGTTAAAACACTATGGGGGAAAAATTCGTCCCCTTAGTGCCTCCCGTTAGCACCAGTAGAGGGCGCTAATGGGGCGCTAGACCAGTATCGCCAGGGCGAGGCAAATCCAGCATCGCACGCCAAATCCGGCCCCTCCGTAGTGCCGCCGTTAAAAGAGGTATCACCGGGAACCTCAACACCAGATAGATCGTGACGTCAGTGAGTGTGCAACGCTCACTGACTGCCCGATTTGCTAAATTGATTCTCGCCACTTACCTCACCACCTGGAGTAAACACCGACAGGGAGAGCTGGTGTGCAGTACCAGGAAGCCAGTTCTGGGAATGTTAATTAAAGGGATCATCAGTAATCACTCGGAGCTGTCAGGTTAGTGCAGTTTCAGTGGTTTTTTTGTTAGTTTCACTCACTGCAACAGTTTCAGTCAGTAATTTCAAGAATCTTTTGTATCAGGAGTCTTCTGGCAACGAAAAAGTAGTTACATTTATTCTTCAAAGATTCAAACTGCTACACTTGGTAACATTAATGGGGGCTGTACTGGCATGCCACCTCGCCCTCCAGGATCTATGGCGGAGGGAGCGTAGGCAGCGAGAAATACGGGAACATGTGCACAGTGAGATGAGGAGGGACATAAGGGCTCTCACCAGGAAGCCTTACCCTCCGAGGGTATTCCAAGAGCACTTCTCCTACCTTCAATGAAGTGAGGAGCAGTGTATTAGACGGCTCCGCGTCACCAAGGAGGTGGTCACAGAACTCTGCCACCTCCTCCAAACAGACCTCCAGCCTCACAGCAGGATGACTTAAACCCCAGATCCCCTTTGTTCACCACATCCCCATCATTCCATACCTCTCACAGGCCATAGCACAGCGCAAAGCTGAAATGAGAGACACCACAAAAGAATGGTAAGTGAAGTAATAAATTTGTCAAAAAGTAATGGACATATATTTACACCAAAAATATTTACTTTTCACCCTTGTGCAATCCCTTAGTGCCTGTCAATACAGTGCCTTTGCCTGCTCTAGTGCTCCTATGAAGTGTTGACCCAGTGACTGCAGCAGGGCTCATGGAAGGCTGCTGAGTGTCCGTGCGGGAGACTTCAGATGGCCTTGCAGAACATCCTTGACCAGCTCTGGGCCTGGAAGGCCCGGCTGTAGACTGCACCACCTCAGCATGGGCGGCAGCAGTCTGGGCTAGCTGGATGACAGGCAGCGTCAAGGGCAATGGTGGAGTGGCAGTGGTGGGAGAAGGAATGCTGTCCTCCTGAGAGAGGACAGCAGGTTCCTGACCCACTGCCACTCCCCCAGGGCAGTACCTCAGCATCCCTAGCAATCTGTGAAGCACAGATTGCTGGCCTGCTGCGACACCGTGAAATCCCCGGTAGACGGTGGTAGACCCAGCCATGATGGCAGCAGTCAGAGCTTGCGTGGCATCAAGCTGAGACTGCATGAGAGCAGTCTGAGATTGGATGCCACCAACCATAGACTGCATTACAGCACTAAGATGTTGCGTCGCTTCTGCCTGTGCTGCAATGGAAGCTGCCAGATCGCGCATCACACGCGGCATCAGGTCTGGGTCGCCATGGTCTCTCTGGGAGTCTACCATCCCTTGAAGACTGGAAATGATGGGCTCTGTGGTGTGCGCAGAGCCTTGTGCAATGTTGGAGGTGGACTCCTCCACGCTCCTTACCATTGCCAAGAGGCTCTCAGGCACTCTTGCCAATGCACCTATCATCTCCGCGTGCATGCCCATCACCCTTCTTCTAAAGACCTCCCCATCGAGGTCCTCATCTGAGTCCTGAACAGCAGAACTCACGCGCGAACTTGCCCTCCGGGGAGCTGGCCCCCGAACTACCCTTTTCCCCTGGCCTTACTGCAGGCCATTCGTCCCCAGTGCCTCACCCTGTGCAGATCCTGCTACTATACTAGCCTCTAAAGAACGCGTAGTGCCAGTATCTGAGCTGGTGTCTGCGGGTGAGACATGCAGTGACGCGGTGTGTTCCTCCTCCCCTTCTCCCTCCTCGCTCTCTACCTTGCCCTCAAGGACAGGCTGCTCAGGTGCTTGTTCATTATCTGAAAGCATAAAGGCACAAGAGTGGGGTTAAGGTGAGGGGAGGGAGGCAGAAGGGAGAAATGCATGCATACAGCATGATTAGCTGGAAAGTGCGAAATGCTTGTGGGGTGAGGGGGAACTGGGATGTGAGAAGGAGTAGGGATGAACATACTGTTGTTGTCCTCAAGGGGGTCAACGTCGCCAGTGGCCACGGCACCCACCACCTGACGCCCAATGATTTACAGCACTTGATTCTCCAGCGCACACAGTGGTTGGGTGTCAGCTTGTCCCCCACCTGTGTGCTCCTGCTCCCTCCTGTTGTGCGTCACGTTGCCCTCAAGAGAAAGGAAAGTGTGTGAGTGAGTGTGGAGCAATGTGTTTGGGGATGTGCCTGCCATAGTTGAATAGCTGTCATTGTGTGCAAGGTGTGAGATGTGGGTGTGAGTGTTGGTAGGTAGAGATTGTTGGTGGGTGAGTGCTGGGGATGTGATGCTTTGGGCAGTGTGTGAAGATTGTGGTACAGATGGTGGTATGTAGCATTTGTTGAAGCATTCACTCACCCTGACCACCCGAGTGAGGTAATTAAATTTCTTCCTGCACTGTGTGTGGGTCCTGAGGACCGCAGTGCTGCCCGAGACGTGCTCCTGCCACTTGCCAGGTAGAGCACCGCCTTCCGTCTCCAAACAGCGAAAACCAATGCCTCCAGTGCTTCATCGGAGAATCTGTGGGCTCTCTCTCTGGGGCGTGGACCTGCCATGAGCACACCTGGTTCAGTCCTCCAGCTCCTTCTCTTTGTTCTGCTTCTGCTTGCTGAGGCAGCTGCACAGCCAGCAATGCTGAGAATGAGGTGCTGCAGTATCAATGAACATTCTCTTTAAGTATTGGAAAAAGCCTTGGCAGTGATGAGTTGCGATTAGACTGCACCCAATATTGGTCCAGCCTTTAATGAGCTTGGGTTTTAAGGCTTGATTTAGGACTGCAATCATTTTATTGAGCAGTGAGGACGAATTTTGCGTGCCGTCTAAAGCATTTGCGCCTGGCGCTAATTCTCCAACTTTTCTACTGACACCGCCCATTCCTTGGCTATAACGAATTTCTAGCCCTATATTTTTACTGTTCATTATTTAGAGTATAATTTGAATTTGTCTAATGGGTAAAATATTGCAACGGTAGTTCAGTTAAATGCAGTCAAACATGGGAGGAAACTGCATTTCAGTAGGATTTTTCAAATGCAGCAATTTTTACTTTGAAAACTCCATGCTTGGCAAATATATGCTTAAGTATTTGGCTTCTGAAAACATTTTGTAGCTCTTCACTTAAAATTGAAAACACTGAATTGTTTCTGATATTTGCAATCTGATTTCTGTCTTTTGTTTTAAGTGAATTATTCCTACCAATGGCTGAGATCCTCTGTACCATAAGGAGTTTCAATTCTCAGAGCTGGTGTTCTTTTGCAATTGGAATATGCATATATTTGCCTTGTAATGTTGGCATAAATGATTGCTTGTACACCTTTACTGCTGTAGATTACAAAGTTAGAAGTGAATAAAGAAGTGTGAAACTATTAAAAATTCAGATTAATTAAATTCTTGGCATTTTAATTCAGGACTCAAAAGATTAAATTGATGGTTATGTCCCTTCCTACACGGCATACAAAAACTGTAAAAATCAGTTATCGATCATATACGTTTCCTTTCCTCTTCCTTGGAGGAACTATAAAGTTAGCATTATATAAAATCAAAATAGTTTATTTCAAAGATATCTTTATAGTGATGGGCCACCAGAAGCAACATACTGTCGTTTGAAAGACTGTACTTGCCGATGTTTTAAAATAAAACCTCTTTAAAATAAAATGGTAAAATCTTAAGCAAATTAGCAATTTCGAATCAAATTTACAATCCTGTTCATAGCCACTGGGTAAGGAGAGATTATTGGGTCAGTCCCAGAGTCTCTTTCTCCCTTGTTTATTGCTAGTTCACAGCTTCCCATGAGAAGCTAACCTGCAAAGACAACCACTCCTAGAACAAAAGTACACTCTGAGGATTTTAGTAATTGGTTCGAGGCCAGAGTAGTGAGGAGGTAAAATGGCCATCCAAATCCTCCGTTTTAATCCACCATTTCCAGCCAACAGGCTCAGGGCAAAAATCCTTTCACATATTATACACTCAATTAAGCACATTGCTTTCTCATTACAGTCGGAATAATAATTACCATGCAGTAGTAAACATAACAGAAACTCTATTTATATCTTCAAATGAAGTGACTAACCCTTTTATCCCCACGAACAATTAACTCACTCATCTAGACGATTGCAGTGAGCGTACTGTTTTGGCTTACCTGTTTCCAACATTCTCCTTTGCACAGCTCTATTATGGAGTCTAATATTTTTTCCCTCCCTTCACCCTGTTCAGTGACTCTAATCCAATTAAGTCTTAACATTCTAATATGCTATTAATATCAATAAAATACTTTCAATAGCATACTGAATATTTAAGGTATTTTATTTCAAGGACAAACTGTTCAGTATTTCTGTGTCCTTTCTTATCCCTGCTCCCACAACAATGCTACAGACATATGAAAAAGGACAAGAAAAAACAACTGGTCCATTGGGACACAGGGCAGCCTTCCCCTCCCCCTGGTCACGCAATCTCCTGGAAGGATCAAAAAAGCAGAGAAAAAACCTTAAGCAAATTTCGGATCACGCTCTGGAAATTTCTTCCAACCCTTGAGGTCAATCAAGCAAGCTCTCGGAGACTGCAGTAACTAATAACATTAGTCACTGCGAATCCACCTCCCTACTCCAGCACGTATCCAGCTCCCTTTTGAAGGCTGATAGAAACTCCATACTCACTGCACATTCTGGCAGTTTATTCCAGCAGTTGATTTCCTGGATTTTTTCCCCCTGATTGGCTTTGGTTTCTTTTTCTGTTTTTTTGCCTCTCCTTGGAGATTGCATAACTGAAGGTGGGCAGGTGGGTATGTGTTCCGGTGGGGATGGTGCCTAATCTTGATGCTCCAGGCATTGCGGTTGTGTGGGACATGCTCGATGGACTAGCTGGTCTTTTCCTGCCTCTCAATTTTTTATGATCGTATGTTCAGGGTGGGTAATCTGGAAACTAAAAATCTTCTACAGTTAGGATTAAAGCAAGTTGGAGTAACATAGAGAAAGCTTTATTCTGCACCTAACACATACATGTATTTGACACTAAAAATATTCCATTGCCTAGCATTGATATTTCTGATCTTGATCAGAACAATATTCAACCCAAAACACCCAAATGATATTTTTCCAATCTTAACTAAAATTGAATAATTAGACAGTAAACAAAATTAACGTGTGTTTTTTCTCAAATTGTGTGTATCTTAATTTGACTATAGCATAGACTGCTGTTTGTAATGCATTAGCCATTGGTCCTGTACTGAAAGTCTCTAGTCACCATTTATTTCACCTGCTCTGAAAATTTAGTGGGATGGAGGGGGGTGGAATTATCATGCAATCTTATAAATTAATCTTCATTTTGGAGGGAAGGGATGGAATATGAATTATCTGTTTTGGACTGTCCTTAATGATAGGAATTCTAATTAGACTCTTGTCACTTTAAATTTGCCCGTTTCTATTTAGTTTAAAAAGCCATTTACTGTTCAGTTCTCCACTCGGAAGCACTTTAGGCTATAAGAATGAGTGGTGTGGGAAACCGAAATATCTCCTGGCAGAGTAGTCACTACTTTACTGAATTAAAAGCATGGTGTTGAGGCAAAGCAGAGCACACAATATGCTGTAGCTAGCCTTGACTTTTGTAACTGATAGACCCACCGCTCTTTAAAAATGTGGTATGTTCTGACTATTTGTATTACCCACCTGACAAGTTATATAAATGAAACTCCTTTATATGGAATTCACTTACAGTTAAATTGGAAAAATGAAACTAAGGGTTGCAATATAGATATGAACAGAAGAGGAATTAACTGAATCCAATTGGACCATCCAATTTAGACTGAAGGCCTAAAAAGTGTTCATAATGCTTTTCTGAATTTTTTAACTGAAAGCAAATTTCATGTTTGCTGAAACAATCAAAACTATCTTGTCACAACTACCTGAGAATGATGGTTGTCATCAGGCACACCATGCTGTTTACCAGATTGGGTAGTAAGTAGTTTGCAAAAATTCAGTGAAACATTGCTGCACCTACTGTTTGCAGTCAGCAGGATTTAGATTGTGTGTCACCTGGCCTGTCACGATTCCAGGCCTATCTTCAAGATAACAATGTGCCAAATAACAGGACAAAATTTGTTTGTTTGGAGTCATTACATTTTTCAACTTTCTTATTGTGCAATAGATCTTAATGTGCAATAGAATGTGCTTAATGCAACAAATCCCAACATCAAACTGCAGTAACCTTCAGTGTTTAAGCAAGTGACAGTGCAACTTTTTCGCAGTGGGACCAAGCTGCATTTTAAATGTCTGATGAATGTAGGGCTGAACTCATCCACTAAAATGAGTTGTTTTGATGTATAAAAGTATTTTTTAGCCGAGTAAACATAGAAAATATCCTAAATATCTTATATGCATAAAAACTGATTTTGATATTTAACCAACATTAAGCTTTTTATCCACTCTTTTTAAAATTTGTTTGTGGGATGTGGGCGTCGCTGGCAAGGTCAGCATTTATTGCCCATCCCTAATTGCCCTTGAGAAGGTGGTGGTGAGCCACCTTCTTGAACCGCTGCAGTCCGTGTGGAAAAGGTACTCTCACAGTGCTGTTAGGTAGGGAGTTCCAGGATTTTGACCCAGCGACGATGAAGGATCGGCGATATACTTCCAAGTCAGGATGGTATGTGACTTGGAGGGGAACTTGGAGGTGGGGGTGTTCCCATGCGCCTGCTGCCCTTGTCCGTCTAGGTGGAAGAGGTCGCGGGTTTGGGAGGTGCTGCCAAAGAAGCCTTGGCGAGTTGCTGCAGTGCATCTTGTAGATGGTACACACTGCAGCCACGGTACGCCGGTGGTGGAGGGAGTCACTGTTTAAGGTGGTAGATGGGGTGCCAATCAAGCGGGCCGCTTTGTCCTGTATGGTGTCGAGCTTCTTGAGTGTTGTTGGAGCTGCACTCATCCAGGCAAGAGGAGAGTATTCCATCACACTCCTTACTTGTGCCTTGTAGATGGTAGAAAGGCTTTGGGGAGTCAGGAGGTGAGACACTCGTCGCAGAATACCTAGCCTCTGACCTGCTCTTGTTGCCACAGTATTTATGTGGCTGGTCCAGTTAAGTTTCTGGTCAATGGTGACTTAAAGTTAGCAAACCCAGTATTGCAAGAACATGTAGTAATAGATGGGAGAGCGGTACATAATAATACATAATAAATAATAACACCACTTCATTAAACTGTTGAAAATGTTGTTGTCTGTATCTGGCAGAGGGGTTGCAGTACATTTGAACAAAAGAATTCATTTATCTTAAAAATAGTCTCAGAGTTGTATGAAACAATATGGTTGACATAGGAACTTGGGAATTGTTAGACAAAAAATGGCCAAGGTGCTACTAGTTCACCTTTTACTAGCCTGGTAGTCACATGATACAATGATAATGGAGTTATTGACTAATCATACCAATCAATCTCTATCAATTAGTCGACAGCAGACTCAGAAATTCCATGAGAAAACCCCAGTGGTGGTGAGTTTTAGGAACCGTAGGTCCAAAGTCACCTGTTCCTCCCAAGCATGCTACACTTACCATATGTCATTCTCAATTTACTCATATACCATGTCCCAAAATATTATTTTTAAATATTTTTCATGATCACTTAAAACTTCAACACATACAATTTATAAAAGGTGGTAGAATACACAGTAGAATTATTCACATTTTCCATCCAAAATGTAGCTGATTTGAGTTCTCTTAAAAAGCTTTCAAACTTCTAATAAATGTTTTAGAAAAAATTAAGTCTTATTATGTGTGCAATCCATAAGGTGAATAAGCCATGTACTAATTTAAGAAAATGGAGTGGAGTTCACCAAACCTGAGCAAAATATTTCAAGATTTGTTGCTACATATTTTTTTTTTAAACCTGCATTTGTGATGACTTTTGATTATAGCAAGTAAATTTAACTTTAGGGCTTCTTTGTAGTCTATTTATTTAATTGATTTTAGCTTCTCAAGTCACCAACCTGACCAGAATCAAAACATTTTTTTTAACTTGGAGTATACCTACCCAGTTTTAAACATCCCTTAGGATTGCACTACTCTTTACTATCTTGCACTCATCAAAAAAGCCGTGTGTTGATGTGGGGTACCTGGGTACTATTACATTGTGCAGTCATCCTAAAGGAATTGTTAATAATGTAATATACTGTAGTCGTGCTAAATAGTAATTTGAGTAATAGTACGTGGAGCTGTGGGAGGCTTCTGGATATTAAGAAATATTGAGACAAATGTATCCTCAACAATGGCTAATATCCACATTAATTATTTACATGCAAAAATCATAATCATAGTATAGTCAAGCAGAGTCAGCATGGTTTTATGAAAGGGAAATCATGTTTGACAAATTTGCTGGAGTTCTTTGAGGATGTAACGAGCAGGGTGGATAAAGGGGAACCAGTAGATGTCGTGTATTTGGATTTCCAGAAGGCATTCAATAAGGTGCCGCATATAAGGTTACTACACAAGATAAGAGCTCACGGGGTTGGGGGTAATATATTAGCATGGATAGAGGATTGGCTAACTAACAGAAAACAGAGAGTCGGGATAAATGGGTCACTTTCAGGTTGGCAAACTGTAACTAGTGGGGTGCCGCAGGGATCAGTGCTGTGGCCTCAACTATTTACAATCTATATTAATGACTTGGATGAAGGGACTGAGTGTAATGTAGCCAAATTTGCTGATGATACAAAGATAGGTGGGAAAGCAAATTGTGTGGAGGACGCAAAGAATCTCCAAAGGGATATAGATAGGCTAAGTGAGTGGGCAAAAATCTGGCAGATGGAGTTTAATGTGGGAAAATGCAAGGTTATCCACTTTGGTAGGAAAAATAAAAAAGCAGATTATTATTTAAATGGAGAGAGATTAGAAAATGCTGAGGTACAGAGGGATCTGGGGGTCCTTGTACATGAATCATAAAAAGTTAGCATGCAGGTACAGCAAGTAATTAGGAAGGCAAATGGAATGTTGGCCTTTATTGCAAAGGGAATGGAGTATAAAAGCAGGGAAGTCCTGTTACAACTGTACAGGGCGTTGGTGAGACCACACCTGGAGTACTGCGTACAGTTTTGGTCTCCTTATTTAAGGAAGGATATACTTGCATTGGAGGCAGTTCAGAGAAGGTTCACGAGGTTGACTCCGGAGATGAAGAGGTTGTCTTATGAAGAAAGGTTGAGCAGGTTGGGCCTATACTCATTGGAGTTTAGAAGAATGAGAGGGGATCTTATTGAAACATATAAGATTCTGAAGGGGCTTGACAGGGTAGATGCAGAGAGGATGTTTCCCCTCGTGGGAGAATCTAGAACTAGGGGGCATAATTTCAGAATAAGGGGGCACCCTTTTAAATCGGAAATGAGGAGGAATTTCTTCTGTCAGAGGGTCGTGAATCTTTGGAATTCTCTTCCCCAGAGAGCTGTGGAGGCTGGGTCACTGAATATACTTAAGGTGGAGATAGACAGATTTTTGAAAGGTAAGTGAGTCAAGGGTTATGGGGAGCGGGCAGGGAAGTGGAGTTGAGGCCAATATCAGATCAGCCATGATCTTATTGAATGGCGGAGCAGGCTCGAGGGGCCAAATGGCCTACTCCTGCTCCTACGTCTTATGTTCTTATGTAAAATAATATCTGCAAGTTACAAAGCTGTAATCTGATTGAGATATGATAAATGAAACCTCAAGTGGTTCAAGTGGTCTGAACTCAGACATTGGGCTTACAGAATTTAGACTTACTCCCAGAAATGACACATAGCAGAATGTCTAATTTTGTTTAAGTTATGTAACTTAAGTCCACCATTCTACCTTTGACTGCTAATGGATATGTTCTGTGCTGTGCACTAACCGTTGCTAGAATGGTCATGAGACTTAAAGTAGAATATTCAACCCCTTTCTGATTAAACTACTAGGAGATTCCACCATCACATAACTGAGAAAAGGACATCACTTTTTTTGTGCTGTAGCTACTTATACACTACAGAATTCTCTTTCTAAAACAGTAATACTAAGTGTGCTCATATGAAGACTTCAGGACCAGTGAGTATAACCTAAATGTTGTTTGTTTATTCCAGTAATTATTTCGGATACATTTACACTAAAAGTTTTGTGTGGATTGGGAAGCAATTTCAGCTTTCCATCAATACTAAACTGACAGTGTAAATCCAGAGTCATGGCTCAACCTGACTCTGGAGTGAAGCAGACTGAAGCAGTCCATGGAATGTCAATCCAGTGCGCTGTCAAAACTAGTCTACAAAGTGCTCACACGGTCCTAATTAGAGCAGTTAAAATTCTAGCCAGGCCGGACCAAGTAATGTAAACAGGGTTCTGCTCATATCTGACTGATTGCTGCAATGCACAGGAAACTCTCTTTTAACCGGCACCCAAATAACCGGAAATCTCTCTTAACCGGCAAAATTCTTGAGTAGGTAACCGGGGTTTTCCTTCATCTCTCCTTTAAAAATAACTTTTAAAAAAACCCCGAGGCGTTTGCCTTGTATCGGAGCATGTAGATTGGGAGGGGAATGTGCAGCCCGGGTAGGCAGCGGACACGACAGATGGTCAGCTGGCGGTCCCCGGGGAGACGGAGCTCCGAATGCAGGCGCATGTCAGTGTGTACGGAGCTCTCGTACGTTGGGAGATATAACTCTCCATTATCCGGACTTTTTGATTAACCGGCACCACACCGGTCCCGTCGGTGCCGGTTAATAAAGAGTTTCCTGTAAATGCACCTTCCGGTACCCCATCAACGATTATACAGTGCATATGCAATTAGGAATTTGCTCAGTTATTATTTTTTGTTGCAGCACAGGAAAGTGACTTCTGTGCATTGTGCTCCCCCATTTGTATTTCACATCAGATAACCAATCTCCATAGACCCATTGCAAAATATGGAAGCCCAATTGTTATGTGAATGTACAGAGGGTCACACCTGGATGCTAGTCATTTACATTCATGGCAGTGTGGGCCTGGGAACCAATTTTCTAGCAATGCAGCAGCATATCATATTTTTAATTGAAAAATAAACAGATTCACAGTTAAGGAATATGTTTAAACTAGTACCAGTTCCTGCAGGTTCAATAAGTCCTTTTCAACAAAAATCTGCAGTAACGTGTATTCTTTGTGTTCTTTTTGAATTGTCCTCTCACCTTCAGCAGACCAAGAAACCGAGGCAGAGCCCATCCTGTGCATTTGCATGCTTCTGTCATAAGGCACCCAGAACTTGTCCACCATGTTTAATAGCTTAGAATCAGAGGCCCACAATCCCATATCAGATCATGAGACCCATTATACCTGGGTGTACCTTGACGTAAGATAAACAGAGGTTGGGTCGTATACATTACAGAGTGCTACACAAGGCAGGAGTACTGCACTCCCATTGGTGACACTCTAATATTGTAGAAGTACATCATTGTAGGCGTAAACTACATCAGAACAGCATAAGCTGCTTTTATATTGCAGGCCAGCACTTTGGATAGAGACTTCAAATGCGTTGCTCCCCTGCACTTAAATTCAAACAGTACAAGCAGTATCCATGTGAACCAGCTGAAAAGTGAATCACATTAGCCCAGATTTTGCTGGAGCAGAGCATCTGGTAGTGTGCCCCATTAGTTAGACTTCTTCCCTGATCCTTCAGCTGGAAAAAAATTTGCCCTGCAAGTTGCTGGAAGTGCAAGCTGATAATGGCGCAGCGAGGATAACAGGGCATCGGGACCTGGGTGAACAACAGGACAAACAGTGTAATGCCTTAACCAATGAGGTTTAAGGATTGAGAAACAAACAAACAGAGGAATGACATGGAAGGAAATAGGGTGAATTAGAATCAAATCAAGTACAGAAAGATAAATAGAGGGAAAGGAAGATTGATTAAGAAAGAGAGAAAAGACAGAAGGGAAAAGAAAAAAAATTTAAATTTTACATTTTAAATTTTTTAAATCTCTAACAACAATTTACTACATGTAGGAATGAGACTCCACAGTTTCAGTTGATCCCTTTCTGAGCCAGAGAGGTTATGTGGCAATGCAGGAACATAAATCTCATCATTAAAACGGTACTTACGCTGTTAAGTACTCGCCCTAACTTTCTGCGGCAGGTTTACTGGGCAATTAATGTGAAAATGCAGCAATTTCTTGAACCTCACGGGGAGGTTAAGGGCGAGCTGCCATTTTCGCAAGGCTAACTGCAGAACAGTTCAAATCATCCAGCAACTTGTGGAGAATCGCAATTCATGGGGTATCTCTTCCTCGCCACAAATTACTCTGTGATTTACACATTAATAACAGCATTAAACTCGTCATTATTTTGGCAACAATATATTGTACATGCACAAGCTGGCTGTGATAATTTGTCCAGTACATGTTGTGTAAAGTACAGACATCACAACATTGCATGATAACCTCAACACAGGAATTGAGCTGCCACTTACTGGGCTCAAGAAAGCCAGCGGCAGTCGGGAATACCCTATAAAATATGTGTCTTCTTGGATGCCGATCTTAAAATATTCAATGAGTTTAGCTTGAAGTTGCCACTGGCTGTGCGAGGCTCACTTGTTCGGAACCAATGGCGTAAGAACGAATTAAAAGCAGCAATAGTGAATGCCTTTAATAACCAGTGACAAGACAGTGTGCTGCAAAGAAAGATTACAGATAAATTGTTTGAAAGTGGCTTGCCTAAGGCTATAACAGCTTTGATGGGTGAGAAACATTATACAGTTTGCAGCCAGTTATGCTTAAACAATGTTCAATGCATTTCATTCACTTTACATTGAAACTATAAGAGAGCTCGTTACTTTACAGCAATTAGTTCTAGTTTGAAAGAATGTGATTCTTAAAAATGATAATTGAAAGCAGAAATTGTGGTAAACGCAATTTATGTATGAAATACATTCTGACATATAGCTTCTTTTGAGAATTTTACATTTTGACATCTGTATCTATAGTATGCTTCTAGATCATTAAGCAGATAATACAAAATTGATGATCTTCTTAGAATAGTTAATTTATGACCTCCTTGAGTTCTCCATAATTCAGCACTGATACATAATCGTAACAAGTGCAGGTATGATAATACTTAAATATGCACTTGTATTTATTTCATCAGAGAACATGACAGTCATTTTAAAACTAAAAGGCTACGTATTTCTATTTAAATGTAAATATTTTAGTCAAGCAATATAGAATCTTGACACAAATTTAGAACCTCTTTAAATAGTTAAAATTGATCTTCCAGTAGATGGGTTTGGTGGGGCGGTGGGGTGGGGGGGCGGGGGGGGGGGGGGGGGGGGGCGAGGGGGCTGGTGGGAGGGGTGGATGGTAATTTTCAACTTTGCTGCCTTAGATGGTAAATCAATGGAATGAAAGTTGGGAAGGTTCAAAGGGTGGGTGATCCGCTCTGACAGGCTAGTACCCAGGTGACCAAGTTGACAATTACCCCCTGTATCTCCATGTGGGGGGTGTTGGAGAGGCATTTTATGTTTTGGTATTTTGTAAGAATATCAACATGTACTTGTTTTAAAGATATTTTGTGGTTAGTAATCAGTTACACTGCTGTACTAAAATTGTTTCTCAAAATCAGAACATAAATCTTGATCACTTTCCAGTAACATCCTTCTACAGCAGTCCGATTTTTCAGTTTATCTTGCCTAAACAAATTAAATTTAGAAAATTGATAACACATGGTTAAAAGCTGTTTTTATTAGGTTTGTTTTATCATTTATAGTGTTGTTGTCATCGGAATTTACAGCCAACACGCCCAAAGCTGCACTTTATAGATTTGATTGTATTTAAGATACCAGTATGACTGATGACAACAGAGGAACTGAGTAGTAACTGAAAATCAACCAATGAAGCTTTTATAATCTTGGTAGCTGGAAATTAAGTTTGAATGCATGTGTGTTAATATGAAGATCTGCATTTTACCATAAAAGATTCACTGCAGTCTCCAGATAATTGCTTCTTAATATAATTGTCTTCATTAATAGGAAATCAGTGTTAAAGCTTAAGAATATTGACTCCCTATACTATGAATTGTAATTTTTTAAATATTAGCTGCAGGAGCCATAATAGAACAGGTGCAATTTAAGATAACAGAAATGACAAGAGACCCAAATAGAATTATTTTAGTATGTGAAATTAAGGCTGGAGGATATGTCCGGATAAAAAAAAATGCAGAAATGTCAACTTTGCAAGAAGAACAAACTGTAACAGATGTGGAAAGAACACGTGAAGTAAAGGTAACATCTGTTACAGTTTGTTATTCTTGCAAAGTTAATATTTCCACATTTTTTATCTGGTAATATTCAGTCACTGTCGCAGACGCGCGAGCTTTTCGCCGACATCTTTCCTGCTTCCATTGAACAGGCTGGAAATTGGGGAGCTGCAGATGGCACGTTACAGGGAGAGAGAGAGAGAGCGAGAATACAAACGTCCTTCAGGCGTTATACCGACCATCATGCATAGCAGGCAAATCGCGTTCGCACGAACGCGTCCACTATAAGCGGTAGAGACTGGGGCCCAGATTTTGCAGTCAATGGCGAACGAACGCCGCTCATTATGATTACAGCTGCCCACAGACTTTTCGTGGGCTTTTGCGTAATAACATACAGTCATTGGGAGTCTGATCCAGCGCGGCGCCCCCCCTAAAGGAGATCCTGGGACCTGTGTGAACAGGGCAAGCAACAGCATGTCTCTTCAAGCAATCAGATTGAAGAATCCTTACTGAGGCACGCAGAGTCTAAACCAGGAAGTGCTAGTTAGAATATTTAGTTCAATGTAAAATCATGCACAGAAAATGAAATAAAGAGAGGGAAAGAATGATGTGATTAAGAGAAAGAGATAAGAGACAGAAACAAAAAGTAAAAAAAACATTCTTTTATTTTAATTTTAATTTGTTTTTAAATCTCCAACAATAATTAAAATCTGAAGGAATGAGACTCCACACTTGTAAAAGTATGTTTTCAGTGCTAGAGAGGTTGTTTGGCAGTAATTAAGACTCATCACGCCGTTAAAAAATCACTCACACTTGAATGGGCAAACCCTAACTTTTTCTGGTGTGTTTAGTGGGTAGCTAGGGGGTAAGTACTGCAACTTCATTCCCTTCATGTGTTTGAATACTGAGTCTCTTGGGGAGGTACTGGTGTAGCAAAGCTTGTGGAGGAGCAGGGCAACTCGGACAGCAACTTCCTGATTTCTGTGTTTAACTGCGCATGTGCGGACGCCTGAAATTGCTGTCCGATTTACAACTTTATAACTGATAGCCACACCGTTATTCCTACCGCAAAATCCAGGCCATTGTAACAAAGCTCCCATCTGTTTCGGATGGGAGTGTTGGCTGCAAGTTTCAAGGCCCGCTCAGAAATTGAGTCTGGTGGGCCTTGGGCGTCTAGTGGGCGGTAGTTTTCTTTTAATTTGGCTGCCTCCCTCCCCATTTTTCAGCATGAATGGGTGACAGGCAGATGAAAATTGCCTTCACTATTTCACTTTTAGTCTGTCAAAATAGTTTATAATAAACCTCGTCCAAGTAGCTTCTTGCATGGGTAAGTACAGTGTAGGGAGGGTGGACAGTCATCCGCATATTGCCACTACCCCTTATTAAATGTTCTGTCTTTATTAACCCAATATTTGTGTTCTGTTACCTATAGAAAGGCTTGATTTTCAGTGGAAATTTATATTGCATTGCAAGAAGTGTTTTAAGTGCATTTTTTGATCACTTAAAATATTATCAATAGCATAGACAAAAAGAACATATTGGAATTTATATTTGCGACAATTGTGGCCATGGTCTTTATAGTCCACTCTGTTGCTAGTGGGTTGATCTACATTTTCACATAGCTACACCATGTATTGTAATGTGCTTTTACAGTTCAAATCACTCCAGTCTGGCTTGTATTAGATATACATTTATAATCTATATTTTATGAGAATGGATGATGCAGTGATTTTAAGGATAAAGTTTACTTACAGTATGTTGAAGTGAAGTGGAACAAAAAGCACAGAGACATATATGAAGGAGAAAGAGTTGCAGAGATGAAAATATTTTAGATTGGAAAAACTGAACCAAAGAGAAAAAGGAAAATGATCAGTTAGAAAAGATTTTGTTGCTTCGCTCACCTCTGGAACTTGGGTTTAAATCATGTCCAAACTGATTGTTTAAAAGATTCCTTCTTTTTATACACTAGCAGTCTTGCTACTTGGAACACTGCTTCTGAGACCTTAGTTCAAATGAAGTCCAGGTAGACAAGATGAAAATTTCTTCTCTCTGATAATTGTTAGCAGTCTTATGTATTTTAAAAAATGGCTTCTATCCACTTCCCAGTGGGCATAAGTCAGTATAATATACCTTAAAATTGACAATAACTTGATATTAATTTAGCAAGGCTGTTCAGGGAGGCTATAAGGCAGTTGGTGTAGAAACTGAAAATTTCTCAATAATGAAGTACGGTGTACTTTGCAGGGTAAAGCAGGGGTAAGTCTTACATTTCTTCTCACCTGTGTCTTGCATGATCTAGTTGGATGCAAAATGGAGAAAAACATCACTTTCCAACATTTGTCATCTTTCACCTCAATTAGTACATATACATAGAGATTTTGAAAACAGTGACTGACAGCTATACTGATGCTTGTGTTTTATTTACAGGTAAAAATAATTGTTCCTAACAGCACTGCAGGTCTGATCATTGGGAAGGGTGGTGCCACAGTGAAAGCTGTCATGGAGCAGTCAGGAGCTTGGGTACAACTCTCTCAAAAGCCAGATGGGATAAACTTGCAAGAGAGAGTGGTGACGGTGAGTGGGGAACCTGAACAAAACCGCAAAGCCGTCGAACTTATCATCCAGAAAATCCAGGAGGACCCACAGAGTGGCAGCTGTCTTAATATCAGCTATGCCAATGTCACTGGTCCAGTGGCCAACTCCAACCCAACTGGATCCCCTTATGCCAACACTGCTGAGGTGTTACCAACTGCTGCGGCTGCTGCGGGGCTGTTAGGACACGCTAACCTCGCTGGAGTCGCCGCCTTCCCAGCGGTTTTATCCGGCTTCACGGGAAATGACCTGGTAGCCATCACCTCTGCACTCAACACTTTAGCCAGCTATGGATATAACCTTAACACACTGGGTTTGGGCTTGAGTCAAGCTGCAGCCACGGGTGCATTGGCTGCAGCCGCAGCCAGTGCAAATCCCGCCGCAGCAGCCGCAGCAAACCTCCTGGCTACATATGCGAGTGAAGCCTCAGGCGGTGGCAGCCCTGTTGGTGGAACAGCGGGGACATTTGCCCTAGGTAGCCTTGCTGCTGCTACTGCTGCCACAAATGGCTATTTCGGTGCTGCCTCTCCACTGGCTGCCAGTGCCATCCTTGGCTCAGAAAAATCTACAGATGGATCAAAGGACGTGGTCGAAATAGCGGTCCCAGAAAACCTAGTTGGTGCAATATTGGGGAAAGGCGGGAAAACATTAGTGGAATATCAGGAGTTGACTGGTGCAAGGATACAGATCTCCAAAAAGGGGGAGTTTGTGCCTGGCACAAGGAATCGGAAGGTGACCATTACAGGAACGCCAGCTGCTACCCAGGCTGCCCAATATTTAATCACACAGCGGATCACTTATGAGCAAGGTGTTCGGGCAGCCAACCCACAGAAAGTCGGGTGATTTCCAGGCCCATTACAAGATTCTCTTTAACCCCCCTTCCTCTACCCCCTTTTCAACAAGAAAGGATGTACTGTACTTTGCAGAAGTGAAGTTTTTTCTGTATTAATATATTATATGCAAAAGAATGCGACTATGTTGAAGATGTGCATATGTAAATAGTATATGTTTTACCAGATGTTTCATAGAAAGTAATTTTTCTCAATCTGTTTTAGTTCTCTATTCTTTGCTTGTGTATATTTGTCAAAAGTGTTTCTAGTGTCAGGAGATCTTAGCCTGCCATTGTACCAGCATTATTGTAGTTAATAACTGAATGTAGATAGCGATACACGTGTAGTTTTCAGTATTAGTTCAAACTAAAAGCAGATAACGCTACATGTACTACTGTTAGGTTAGGGTATGGTGGGGTCAGTGACCTAA